>OY728130.1:1031725213-1032975213 GCA_963277665.1 Viscum album
ATGATAAGTTATGATGAAGTAACCACTTCATAATGTCATTTATAATTTTATCACATAATCTTAATATATAATAAATATATTACATAATAAAATTGAGTCAATAACTCAACCCATAATTTCAACTAATATTAACGAAACATTGAATAATAAAATAATATTTGTTCATATAATAATTTTCATGTATTGACTAAATACCTTGGTAATACATTTAATAAATAAACTCAATCCAATTATTTTGTACCCAAATAAAAAAAAATTTATTTCTTTATTGATGATCGTTGATACATTGACAACTCCTAGACCCCATGGTGGGTTAGACCATGTTCTCTATACCTATTCACAATAATAGGGAAAACACTTGAATATTCTATTGTGTGTGACCTTCTAGGCCTTTATCTCGATTGTATTTAATATCTTTCATAGGCATGGATAAGATTAGTGAAACCCATAAAGACCACTAAGGATATAATTAAATGTCATAGAAACAACAACATTTCTTATGAAATTGCACTATGTAATATAATATCTTTTTCTCGTTGTATCTCATAAATTAGAATATAATACATATTTCATCATATATTCTTGATTTATTATTTATTTGTTCTGACTATAAGATATTACCTTGAACCACCTTGTCAAAGGAGTTATGAAGGTACATACATCTTGATCAAAATGGCCTAAGATATTACTTCCTCATCTAGGAAGTGAAAAATTCTCTCTTGATCATTAAACTAATGCCAATCCACTAATAAATCACCCTACACAAGATACCTTACCACGAAAACAATATCATGTTTTTTAATTGCATCTAAATACATGATAAAATGATATACATTGGTAGTGATATCATGTTAAGAGACCAACACACATTTTTTCATATAGGAACATCCAATGACAACTAAAACATGTTGTGTTTTTATTGGTGGGTCTATCCTCCATGACTCAAACATTCTAGTTTTGGTAGTGCCTCCCTTGGTTTCCTACAAACACCTTCCAAATTCCTTGGGATCAGCTATATATGGCTAAAACACCTAAATAACCCAATAGAAAGAGATTTTGGGATCTAGGACTTGAAATTGTCATATTTTGGTTCAAAATATTCTATGTTTTAATTATTCTTTTATATTTTAAATTATTTAATTTATTTTTCTTATGTTTCTCCTGATCCAATTATTACTTAAATAATCAACAAAATTTTCAATAATATTGAAATTTATTTAAAGATATTTTATGTTGTTTAAACTGTATTAAATATGATAATATGTGAATCAATATACATAGTATTTTCATATAACATGAAATGTTCAAATTCAATTTATTTGAAATATTAAATGCTAATCTTGCATGTATGACGAATAGTCTACTAGACAAATTTTTATTGGTTTATAGGAGTAAATTGACTTTTTTATTAATTATTATTGTTGATTTCCATTGTTAAATAGTTATTATTTTAACAAATTATCATATTAGACCCATGAGGAATGTGCTTTTAGTGAAGGGATCACATAGGGATTTGAGAAGGATGAAATGAAACAAACTTTATGC
Source organism: Viscum album (assembly GCA_963277665.1). Classification (NCBI taxonomy): domain Eukaryota; kingdom Viridiplantae; phylum Streptophyta; class Magnoliopsida; order Santalales; family Viscaceae; genus Viscum; species Viscum album. Next base: position 1,031,726,759 of record OY728130.1, read on the forward strand.
TGTGAATATATTTTTCAGGAATGAACTATATATATTATGTTTGATAGAACCATATAATGTTTATAGGGCTGAGGATATTATTGAATTATATTATGTGATACACCTAGAAATCTCTTGGTGAACATGACTAAATATAAATTTTTTGGTATTTTCTACTAGAGAGAACGGCGTTGTCTCGACACTCAATCCCTATCTTGTTCATCTTATTTATGTGGATCCTAATAATTTTTAGTTTATATGTGAATAATTATGTCAAGGTTGTACTACCCAGAAAAGAATTAGTTGGGTTATACCACCCCATACAAAATATAATTTTTTTGTTGTTCCTCTAGGTGTGAAAATGAAGGATAATTGGGTTGTCACACTTGGTGAAAAAAAATTCTTAGTGGATTGTGACTCATGGTGACAAATGTTGGACTTAGGAATTTCCATCAAGGTTTAAAAAGGTATTAATAAAAGGATTGTGACTCCCTTAAAAATCATAGATTCAAAATTCGGTGGATATCTTTTTTCTCCCTATCTATGAGAGACGTAAAGTATAGAGTATTACAATTTATGTATGAACTGCCATAAAAATCATTTTTTTCATTTCCAATTAATTCAAAATTATTTATTATTATATTTGATAATATTTTATTAAATTTATTTAAAATGGTCAATTCCTCCCTTCTTGGCCATTTTAAAACTATCACATTAAAAGCTAACATTATATTTTATTATTTTTGAGTTATAATTGGTTGAAGTCATCCACTATTATAGGTTCATGGTCATAAACTTCTCTCAGTTAATTATTTAAAATAAAATGACAACTGTGAGTGAGTGGGATAATAATAACTATACTCTAGGGTTGTCATCATCATAGAAATCAGGTGAAACTCATTAACAAATTTTTTGTGTCCATTTATCTTATTATGTTTGTGAGGTTTGAGAGCCATGCTTAATAAGAATGAGGTAAAATGGGTATGAATGAAAAATATAAACACATAATCACCCCTCCTAATTTTTAATCACCCCTAATATGTTACTAACATTCACCTTTGAAAAGATTAACACATGTTAATTTTTCCCCCAAATCCTAGAGTTGGGTTAATGAGGATAAAGTGAATAGAAATTTCATGAACAATATTATTTATGATCAACACCTTCTAAAATTCTTATAATCTAATATTTTCACCTCATACTCCATGTTAGAAAATCATTTATGAATTCTATAAAATATTTCTATACATTATCTTCCCATTGTTCTTTTGATCATATAATTTAAAAAATATCGTTAAACTCATTGATAAAGAGTAATTTAATATATTTCTCCCAATCCATGCATGTAAAGTTTCACTTATGTTATGAGTAAAACGATTCTATAACTAATTCATTCTAAATAATTCTCAACCCCCAAGATTATTTATGATAACCATGGAAAGGAAGTAGGATTTAAACAACCATCTCTCATATAACTCTAAATCTTAACAAAGACTCTACATTTCAATGAACATATATACATACTATTAAATTTTATCTCTGTAATTCATGGATTAATTCCCCACTATCAATTTTAGACTTGTTTATTTGATTTATAAAATTATCATTTAGAAACTCTCTATATGGTGTTATTTTGTTCAATTAATAATTTTCCAAAATTGAGTTCAGTTTTCTATCGTCTTCATGTTAAAACATTGATTCTCTTGATACGATTTTGTTTACTCTTTTTATTCCATGTTCTGTAATAGTGATTCATTTTCCCAATGTTAGACATTATCCAATTTTAATAGAGGTAATATATGAATATAAATAATTTTCAAATCACAAAAAAATTAAAAAGAACACAAAAATGGGAAATAAATAAAAAAATACTAAACTATAGAAATGTTTCCCTTCCCAATACATGTTTCATGAAATGTCCTCAATTCATTATAATAAATATAAACATGATAAAACAATTATGGTGAATGAAAATAGTTCACTTAATTAAGGAAAGGGATAACCTAGTTGGTTCATTTATAGAATGTGGGTGAGTTAAATATCCCCACGGGGTCCATTAGAATGTTCTCATAGTAATTATTTACTCTCAAACTGTTCAAAGAGAATGGATTTTCATATTGACCTATAGTGATACCAGATTCACCCAATGGAAAATAATTATTAATTATGAATTTCCCCACTAATTTTGAAAAAATAATTCATATAATTAATTTTATCCCAAAATTATACAAAAATACTTTTCTCCGGTATGGAAGCCTCACGTATAGATTAGTTTGATGAAACATTATTTTTTCCATGAAAATACTATCATTTTTAAATTATTATCTTTTAGTTTCGTTCAAATTCTATTTATGTACATTCCTTTTATATCAATCTTCTTCCAAACCCAATTTAATCTTCTTGAAAACCCTATATAATTTTTTCTCTAATTTAATACAGATGTAATAACACCATTCATAGACAACTCTTTGTGGAATTATTCCAATAGTTGTTGTACAAACAATTTTTTATCCTATAAAGTGGCTACAATAATTTGGATCTAATACCTCATATTTTCATTCAATATATTTCAATGTTTCCTTTCACTAATTTATTGGTAACCATGGCAGTCCCATTTTTTTGTAAGTGGTAATTTGTTGATGTCTTATGGTCCACTCCATATTACCTAATCAAGGCATCAATGATTCTATTGTATAATTGAGTTCCTTAGTCAATTATTACTTCCCTTGTAATCATAAATATATAGATTATGTTATTACTAATAAAAGTGTTAAGAACAAACGAATCATCAATTCTAGTGAGTTTAACTTCCATTTGTGACTCATAGTCATTTCAAAGACTCCTTTCACTTCTCTATATATAACTTATCCCTACACATTGTTTTGTGGGTGGCATGATATAGACGTCATTCATCATGAATTTTATTATTGTATTACTTAATTTAATTCCTTTGTAACTTATTCTTCACCTTGGTATCACAAATATGAAAAATATGTTATCCCTAAAAACATAAAAAAAAGAAATCATTAATTTTCACAATTTTGACTATCAGCCACATAGAATATAATCAATGTAAATCAATTTTTATGGATATGAAATCAACTATAGAAATTATCCCATAAACGAAATTCCAATATATAAAATATTTCATATATGTTGATGGTCTTTTGAGGTATTTCCAATATTTTTGAGTTGTTTAGAGTGAATTTTCATTGCTAATAAATCATATAAAATTTAAATATATCCTTAAAAAGTGTGTCCAAATGAAGAACATAATATAGAAATTTCATATATTTTTTATGGGGGTGAAATATGCCTCTATAAGATACCATGTGAGAAAGGTTAATCACATAATATGAATCATTATTGTGTGAATATCTACTATATACTTGGTCATACTTATTCTTTAAAGATATCGATCATCCCATGTATAGAATTTTGATTCACCCAAAAGTCTTGATATTTTTCATTGGTTGAGGTTTGAGGGGTATTGAACTATTACACTATATATTACAATGTAAGAATAATAGGGAATATCTACATCAATTGTACAGAGTATGCCACCTGGTATCAACTCATTAGGTGGGTAATGGTAAAAAATTATTAATTTAGTTATGTGGGGTAGTGTATTCATATGATCATCCACATTGTTCATGGTCCCCATGATTTCCTTCATCAACACATAAAACTATTATAAATGAATCGTACATATTACCAACCTCATATTTATTTATTCCTTTATTCATCAGGTCCCTAAGGGTTTCTTGATTAGAGAACAAAATTACTTTAGTTCCTAGTAAATGTTATCAAAAACTTTAAAAATGAAATAAAACTATAAGAAACTATTTTAAAAGGTTTATTAGTTATTATAGGTATTAAATTATGATCTATAACATGTTTTTTAATATATTTAGGAAATAACTACATATATAGATCCATTTGAGTCATCAAACAATAGTTTAAAATCATGCTCCGTCCTGGATATTTAATTATAGGTGGTGGAGTTAGTGTGTTATTTAAATCTCCAAATTATTTACTATATGAATCATCAAATATGAACTCAGTTTTCATTTGAAGTAATTTGGATAGTGGTAAGGAGAAATTACCAAAATACATGATGAACCGCCTATAAAATATTTCATACTATAAGAATGATTTAACATGTTTAACACAAATGGGATAGTGTAATGAACCTATGACTTATCTTTTTTTCATCTTAAATTGAATTATTTAAAATGACATGTCCCTATAAAATCCCTTATTCTACCATGCAATGGATTTTTTCAAAATTTAGAACAAGATCATTTTCTAGGAATATTTTCATATCCATAACCACATTAAAAATAAATGATAGAATGGTTTTTAAAACACTATGAAATCATCTTAAAAACTTCAAAACATTCCTCAATTAGTTCAAAGAAGATTATTACCAAAAATATTTGAATGTTCTCAAGGGATTTACATAATACAAATGGAATAATTTTATAATAAAGATGATCCATAATAATAGGTTGATGATTTTTTCTCATTGAAATTAGGAGAAATTCTCACTTGGATGTTCCCTGAGAACCTCCATAAAATTTAAATGGGTCTTTCCGAACCATATTTCGTGTATTTTTTTCAAGAATGCTATTGGAAGTGGTCATTACCAGTAAATTTTTTTAATTTCATATAGTTAATATTTTCATTAAATCTATTTTTATCTCTCATAAGTATTTATTCATTTTATTCATTCTAAATAATGATCAAACTTTACTTTTTTAGAATAATTTGAATGGGACTAACCCACTATATGTTTGTAATGGGGTAGATGATCCCTAAAAGAATAAATATTTTCAGTTTATTTTTAACTACCTCCATTTTGGTAGGGTTTGTTCTCTTATTGTGTTTCTTATGTGTTTCGAAACTATTTTTAAAATATGATTTTTGTAAAGATATCCTAATACTATGCTTGGAATAGTCACCTAGACATATACTATGACCTCCAAATTATATCTTAAAAGATATATGAGTTTTATTTCATGATTAAGGGAGATATTTCTATCAATTATCATGTGTATCTTTCCATACCCATTTAAAATACATAAATTAAATATGGTGGTAGTGATTTCAATATAATAATGAGTGGCCAAATTAGTGATGTTAATTACTTAAGTTAAAGTACATCTGCCAATTTCAGTTCCTTCCGGCAAAGTAAATTATGATTTTAATAATTAGTTGGAAATATCCAATCAAACCCATAAAATAAATATGGTTATGCCTCATTGTTAGGTTATTACAAAATAATATAAAGCTTATCATAATCATTTTGCATATATTCCTTGATCTAAATTTGTTACATCAATTTTAAATCACTTAAAGTAGATCAATTTCTTTTATTTGAGGTAGGTTTCTTAGTGCGTGTAAGTGTGAAAACTGAATGTTCTTCTTGTCTAAATAACATTGAATCAAAAATATTTAATTTGGATATGTTTTTCCTAAATTATGTTGTTAATATAACTTTATTTAAATATATGATAGTACTATATGTCTTCAAAATTGGATTGGATATAATTATTGGTGATTTAACAAGTGTAAATTTCTTCTTTCATTTTGAGGACAATTAAGATCATGTTTTCACCTTCACCAACACATCATATAAAACTCTAGATGTATGTAAAATAACTCAGTATGTTAGCTGAATTATATCATAGGATTGAGATCCTAAATATTTAAGTATAAGAACACATAAAATGTTATTACATTAATCAAATATCCTAAATCAAATAATTCATATGTCATTGGCATGTATCTAATATTATATGAATGGAAAATGACCCTGGATCTTGAAATTTTGTGGGTAATTATGGTGTTATAATTTTTAACATATTTATTCCCAATATTACTCTCTCATTGCCTTGAATTATCCTTTCCATAGTGTATAATTACAATAGAAACTTAGCATATTTTTAAATATATTTAAGGTATTCAAGAAGCGGTGTGTATTTCTGAAATTTTTTGAATGTGCCAAGAATTTCATTTTGAATCTTCACTTCATGATTTTATTAAATGAATAATTATTAAGGAAAATGGTAGTGGTTATTTTTCACATCTTTTTATGGATTATAATTTTCAATTTTTTATTTTTTTCCTTATCCTATTCATAGTTATTTCTTTTATCACCTTATTTGATATGCTTAGTTTATTCTGTATATGGTTTTTGAGAATGTTGAATTGTTTCCACTTATTTTTGTTATGGAACTCAAATTTATTTTTTTATTGGATAATTTTTTTGTTGGTAATTTCCTAGGATTTTTATCCATCATTTTCACTAGATTATCTAACTAGTTTTTCAATTCATTCATATCCATTTTCAGAACCTTTATTTGAGGATCTGGTTGGTGGTTGATTTTTACTTGAGAACTAGATTTAGGAGATTCATATGAATTATTTAATTTATGTAGTGATAGTTGGACATTATATTTGTATCAAACCTGGAAATGTTTATTGAAATTGTAGATTTTGATGGGATTGTTATTGAAAAAACAATCAGTTATGGTTTTGTGGATTTAAAAATGCATATAAGATGTATGATTTCTCTATACATCCGAGATTATCCATGGGTTGTTGAAATTTTCATTATTGGTACAAAATAGGACAACTCTGTATATCCTAAACTTTATTACAGTGATAAATGTAATGGTTGGTAGAATAACAAATACCACATAACTTAACTAGTTTTTTATGGTCATTATATTTATTAATTCCTTTTTGTGTTACCAAATTCGTTAGTTATTTCATATTTCATTCAAACAAAGGTTATTTTGTGGGAATCTTTGGGTTTTACCACATGGTCTCCTCTAGTGGAAGTACTGCTTGTGATGTTTTTAATTCCAATCTAGATTATCTATCATTCTTTGGGGACTTGTGAATCAATTCTCCATTGAAGGATGAATCAAGAAGATTTATATCACTATCAAGTATTATATAGTATAATAATGTTGGGAAGTGATGTCCTAAAATGAAGTGGTGTGGGAATATATCTAAAATTATCTTGTATATCTCTCAATACTCCTAGATTATCACTCGTAATACTTTATTTATTCAACATATTTTCTAAATGTGGTGCTCCGTGAGGATTGAAACCATAATTAATGGTCATTTTATGTTCATTAATGTAATGGAATATCTCACTTTTAAGTTATATAGCCACTCCATGGAAACACCTTGAAGATATAAAGGGAATTAAATCTATTTGAAATTTTCCTTTATTATGCCTATCAATATCAAAGTAGGACATACCATGGAGAATTTTCGGATAGTTTTTTGGATAGTATCTTATAAGGGGATGAAACGTAGGAAATAGTAGAGTAATTATAGTTTTCAATTATAATTAATCATTTAAATTAAGGTAGCTAATCTAGGTTTTTTATAAAATGAGGTTCACTTAAATCTTCAATGTCTAGATAGGGGTTCTTTCCATGAATTGTAACCTCTAATTGGGCATCCACTTGTTTGGATAATGGGAATGCTAGCTACTTTTCTGAAGATACTGTTTCCATTTCATTTGACTCATCCATATTCCTCAGTCAACTGCCTTTTGTGTCAAAGACCAGACTACTTCATCTAAACATTCTAATTCTATCCTTCCTTTTATCATCACCTATAATTTATTGATCTAATTATATTATAAAAAAACGAGTAATTTCCATCTTAAATTACGATATTTGGATCACTATCTGCTAAAATATAGAAATATGGCATTGATCCAGGTGCTAGAGTCTTGTCTGTAAAGTTATTACTATTGTTTCCAGTCCTATAACTTATTCTTTGTTTTCATAGGAAAATGACGATACAGAAGCAAGTCAAATTTTACTACTACATTTCATATTACCTCCTACATTTTTCTAATTCCATCCACTTCTCCTCAAATAAAAGACCAACCAGGTTCTATTTATTCTATTGAACCTACCTTAACTGTCATGTCTCGTGTTCCACTTCAGCTAGTACATCTAGGAATTTACATCTTAATGGATTTTTTTGTCTCTATTGTTTCATTTTCCTGTATTTCATTATAAATAGTTTAATATATCAGGAAACCCTTAGAATTTATGAAATATATATTTTTGTACCATATTTTTTTGCAACCAAAATTTGTTACTGCAATTTCATTTCTTGAATATCTCTCTCTATCAATTCTCTATCTATGAAAGTGTGTATTAATCAGTGTGAGAGGAAATATTTTTTGGAACTATATACATTTATATATCTTTTGAAAAATTTAGTGTAGTTAATTTAGTGGTAACTATATATGTGGATAAAGTAAAATATAAATGCACCTTAATTAATTTTTTGTACTGTGTTGACCATTATTAACTAAAAAAAGTAGGATACTTGGACATGTGGGTATTGTGAAATTCAAAAAGAAGATTTTGTAATCACATTGAATTGGGATACCATTTTCAATTCAAGCTCATTTTATTGACATAAATAGGTTTTAGGGATGAGTGATTCCCTTGGGGGTTAACTCAGACAAATCTGAAAGAGTGTTTTATGCTATGTAAGGTTTCTACAGTTTTATATGGAGAAGGAAACTCATTATAAAGGGAATACAAGTTTGAAATTTCATTGATGAACTTATAATTTTGGAATTAAATTATAGGAAATATTATTCAATGTACCTACAAAAATTATCAAAGGAAAGTATATGATTGATGGGAAAAAGAAAAATGTGAAAGTTGACCCAATCATGTTAGTCATGAGGCTATGGAGGAGGCCTCAATAATGTAGGTATTTTAGGGATTTGACTTGGGTGATACTGTGTCAACATGGTCTTATGATCCCTTAATATGAAAGGAACGAGTTAATTCAACATATAAGACTATGGTTAATATTGTATCCATGTATAATTTGGTTGGTGGTGATCAACTTTACATAAAAGAGGATTCAACACTGCCGAATTAGACCCTAGATATTATTTTTTACAAAAGGGGCCACCTTTGGTAGAAACTGAGGTGAAGATAATCCACTTATAATAGGATAACACACACTTCAAGAATCCCATGGAATGATTAAGATTTGTTTTATTTAAAATAGTTTAATCCAGAAGTTAACATGAGGATTTGTGGCTAGTGACAACTTGAATTCCATACAACGGGAATCCCATCATGAAAGATTCACTCAGGATAGTCCATGTTACAAAATATTTTTAGGGTGAGTCAGGTAGGATTTTTGTGGACTAGTATTCAAATATTTTTATGTATATAGGTCTAAAATGTATTTACATTGAGAAGACATGAAGGAAATACTTTTTATACATTAGATTTTCTCTAGCGGTATGCAGAGGACATTTTTAAAATTTCACATAGGGTCAATCCAAAAAAATAACCATACATTAAATTGATATTTCTTCATGTATTTAGTAGGAATGGGAAAATTATTTAATAAATTTTTTATATTTTCATAATACCCAATGGCCGATCGATTTTCTTCATGGAGTCGTCTCAAGAGTTAGAAAAATTTCAACAACCCATCCGGAGCATCTTGATTTTTTGTTCCTCTGGTAACTTGAAATTTTTTAATATGTTTAGTTAAGATTAATTTTTTTTTATAAAAAAAACTAATCTATGGAATCACAATATATGTGATGCTAGAGTGTAGTATTTTTCTCCGAAATAAATTTACGAAGTACATGACGAACATCAGATTAGTAATCAAATATAAACAATATATTTCATTATAAATAATATAACCATAGAATAAACATTATAACCCATGTTAGAGAAAATAAATAAGTGAAATATAATTTGTGAGAAATGATAATTATGAAATTAAAAATGTTGTAACTATTAAAATGTAAATAAAGTGCTTAGGAGTCACATCAATATTCTCCCCCATTTTTATGATTTCAAAAAATGATCCAAACTCTTCCCCATGTTTTAAATTTACTAAAAATATTAAAGTAACCAATTCATTTTTCTTTTAATATATACAAAATTGTAAATCGGAAAATTATCCTCCTAAACTAGATAATTATTACTGGAAATGAAACTAACAGTGGAATTAACTCAAAATTCTAAGCTCCCCCTAAATTCATGCCAAAATACTCCTATAAAATATTCTAATTTTTTTTCAAAAAAATATTTTTGGAAAGGGGAATGTTTATGCATGTTATTTATTAAAATAAATTTAACAAATTGTTTAATTATCCAAATATATGTTTATGATATTATCTTTGGATCTTCAAGTGATTCCCTTTTTAATTAATTTTCAAATTTAATTTCATCAGAGGTTGATATGACTCATATGAGTGAATTTAAGTTACTTCTTGTATTTCAAATAGTTTAAAATAATGTTTATATCTTTGTTAATAAAAAAAATATGCCAAATAATTGGTTAGTAATTTTGGTTTTGACTATTGAAAAAGATCAAATATTTGAATTGGTTTTTCTTATAATTAAGATTACGATGAAACTAGAAAATATGCTTATAATAATATCTTTATATCAGTGATTGGTTTCTTTATTTGACTGCATCTCACTTAGATTTGATGTTTTATGTTTGAATAAGTGATATATTCCAATATAATTGATGCATACCTATCATGGGGTGTGGAAAAGAAATATTTTATTTTTTCATAATATAGTGAAGAAGATGACCATGGTCATTTCACATGAGGAGCCTTTCAGTTTGGTCACTTACTTTTTCTAAATAGCCTAATCTATCTCTTTTTGTGGTTTTAATTAATTAAAAAACAATTAAAATATTTTTTGGTTTTTTATTAATGACATGCAATAATTGAAATTATAATTTATACTTACATGAAATTCTAAATAGAACGAGTTGAGAAGAAAACACTTGGTTTTTGAGTTCAGTTTTGGGTTCAATCATTATTATCCATTATATGTTTGATTTTAGGTTCATAATCAAAACATGAAATATCATGTTTGGACTACTATTTATTATTTAGAAATTGTGGAATAACCTTGAATTTTTAATGACTTATAATTATACCTCATCCTTTAGAAAATATTGATCACACTCCTTGGTCTAGAAGGTTCCATCTTTCGGGACCTAGATCGATCAATGTCATTTCATCCATTGATTAGAAAAATACTATAATATGAATAACAAAGAAATATAAAAAGTGAAAATTGATTTAAATAAAATAATATAATTAAATTGAGTTTAATTTCATTGGTGTGTTTTTATCTAATAAGAGACATTAACCTCACCATGAAAACTACTGAAAATTTACTACAAATATAAAATTAAACTTTAAGGAGAATTAAACAATACCTTGACCTCCCCCCGAGCTAATCCTCAGGGTCAGCCTCTCATTTTTAAGAGTTATTTATCATAATAGGTTAAATGGGAACAATAGAAGAATAAGAGAAATGAAATAAAATAAATAATTAAAAGAATAGTGGATGAAAAATTTATATCAAAATTAATTAATAGGGGATGAGAAGAGGGAGAGAGAGAGTAATTAATTAAATAAAAGAAGAAGGGAAATAAAATATACCTTTTATAAATATTTTTAAAATAATAATAATAACAATTATTATTATTATTGAGATAATAATTTTTCAAAAAGGAGAGAAGAATAAAATAAGAAAATAAAGTTTAAAAATAATAATGTTATATTATTTATAATTATAATTATAGAAGAAGAAATTAAATGATGTGCAAAAAATTAAAAAATGAATGCATTTATTTAATTTAAAATATAATACCTTTAAAAAATAAAAACTAAAATTAAAAAAATAAAACAAAGAAGAAGAAGGGTGAGAAGAGTAGTACATCATTCATCAATCATTTGTGGAGATCTCCCACTTGGCATTAGATAATGGTATGAGACAGAGTCATGGATCCCTTATACATGAAAGGGGGAATGGATCAGCCTTAATGGAATTCAAAGATCTCTCAAATCAGGTAGGATATCATGGGGAATTTAAATTAACATAATCCCATTCATGAATAAAGATACTGCATTGAATGAATGTAGATTTAAAACACTTGATAGAACTGATTTAATCATTCATCAGCATGGAAGAATTCACACAAGTATCCTTGGTGAGGTGGAAGCAGTGAGCAAGCAGCAGGTGGGTGAGAAGCGGTGGATGGTGGATCTTAGAGTAGCAATGAAGAATGAGGTTTCTTGTGGGGTTTTTCACATGGGAGGACACAACAATGGAGGTGGTTAAGCTATGGAGAATGGTGGGGAATCAATGATTTCATGCATTCAATGGTGCTTGACGGAGGTGTAGAGAAGAGGGGTGAAGTGGCAGCGGTGGGGGCAAATTCTAGGCATGGTGATCCATGATAACATGGAGGTGTGGAAATGGAGGCTCAAGAAACAATTCTTGACGGTGCATGGATAAGGTGGAGGTAGTAGTGGTAGTCTCTAGGTGCAATGTGTTGCATGTGAAAGCCTAAGGTGGAAGTAAGCATTAACTAGTGATGCGTGAATGGGGTGGTGATGAGTGGTGAGGGGGGTGAAATCATTGGGTGGCATCAATTGGGAAGTGATGGTGCATGAATGGGTGATGGGGAGTGGAAAGCAGCATTAAAAGCATGGGGTGGAGGGCTAGCTTACTATCCAATGTTTTACATAATTTTCATTAAATGTGTTTTCTAGAAAAATGAGAACACTAAATTTCAAAACAATAATACATTATTCAAATTCCACATTTAAAAAATTATCTTTCTATTAATTTAAATATAATATTAATTACATAATGAAAATTAGACATTAGATTATAAATCATTTAAAACCATGGATTTTAAAATTGAAAACACTAAAAACCATTCAAATTTTAATGAAACTACAACCATAATTCTGTTATGTCAAATACACCCACATTTAAACCATGCATTTCCTAAATCATAAAATATCAACATGGAGTTAAAAAGGGAACCAATGCTATCAATATTCAAATTTCAAATCAATATTTTCAAATTATTAACAATTTTAAATAATGAATTCCAAATTCACATAAAATTTCAATTCAATTCTCTCAATTTTCAATGGAATAATTTATTCATGAATTTTAATTTTTATGATTAAAAATTATCGAACTTCTCTTCTCATTCATTCATGTTCCTGAATTATTTATTACAAGGCAATCGAAATCATGATTTACCTCACTTTTAATTTTTTTATCACTCATGATACAAATTCAAGTAGATTTATACTCTTATCATGAGAACATGATCCTTATACATAGCCTTGTAAAAGTACTAAATCTCTACATTATAAAGACAAAAATCATATAAAATCATGAGGGATTGCGATTAAGGTTCAAATATCTCTGATAATTTAGGTTGGTAGTATTTGATTTTTAAAATTAAAGGCTCATGGAGTAGGATTAACTCTTAAAGCATAAAAGATGATACTCAAATTAAAAATTTTATGAGTTTCACTCCCTTCAATTTATAACAAATCCAAACTTCCCCAAAACTCAAAGTGAAGATCATGATTAATTTAACCGGATAGATTGATTTTTAAACCCTCTTAAATGTATTTTCTTCTTTAATATCCCATTTTTTATTTCCAAAAGAACCTTTATATATATATATATATATTTTAAAGATATTATTTATAATAAACCATACATCCATCACCTAATCAAATAGGATATAAATCATAGGTCTTGCCATAGTGATTTTTGGTATACCCATATCACAACCCATTTTTCTCTTTTTTTGGTTATTTTTGTCATTTCCCATTTTTTATATTCCAGAGGGGAAAAACAATAGAGTATAGTGAATGATTTCAAATACTTTTAAAATTCCCACAATAAGCACTACCACACTTCATCATAATTTATTTCTTCCCTTCCACCCTAATTCCACTCACCCCCACATATAAACTTTAAAAATATCATTCAATTACCAAGATTAGGGTTGAAATGGATAAAAATGGCTTGAAACATGGATAATTCCTAACAATTTCATTCATGGTTTGAATAGTTTAAATAAGGATTCATGTAAATGTGGTCTTTTAAGTATAAGCGGGTTTTTAGAAAATGTATCAATCATTTTAAATATGAATTTGTATAGTCATAGATTTGACAAGTTCAAATGAATGATCTGGTCACTGACATTCCATAAGATCCATCAAGATATATTCTCAAGATAAAATTAGAAGTATTTGGTCTACATATTCTTTAAGGAATGAAAATTTGATATTGGAAAATAAATAAAGTCATGATTAATAATAATAAATAAATTCATATGAATTTCAGAAATTCAAATCTTGAAAAAACTGGTTGGTGAATTTCATTTACATGTACCAAACAATTTCCTCAAATCATGAGTCCTCATTCTAATATCCATGTTTTACATTAATCATTGAATTATCCATTTTACTAATTCAATATAATTTATATTGAAATCTAAAACATGGAATCAAAATATTTCTATAAAACTCATGTCTCCTGGACAAGTTAAGTAAAGCATAATTCAAGTGTGGGCATGAAATTTTATCTTTGAAGCTATAAACATGTTTTGGAAAAAATGTAAGGAATTTTAAATATGATCATAAAAATGAACTCCACTTCACATGAATATTCATCCTTCTCTTTCCTCCTTAACAAGGGGATTCCTTATACCATCATGGTTCTACAGAAACAATAATCATTAAAATTCAAGGACCATGTCATTATTGCTAAAAAATATAATAGGGAGTGATATAAATGTTTTACTACTCCTAATAAAAGAAATTGAAATAAAAATATCTTGGAAATTTTCAAGGGATAAGACTTTGTATGATCCCTAAAATGGGACCTAAATTTTTACTACCTATAGAGGTAAGTACCAGTAGTTATCCAAAATTAGATGGTGGGTGAAGCTTCATTGATTTGAACCAACACATGTGGCTTTTCCTAGATTGTACATTATCCTTTAGGGAGAGGAATGATCAATGGATATAGTACACTATCTCCATCTTCACAATGTGGTATAGATTTCATGGTGGGGGTATGTTGAAATATGAATCATCCTCCTCCGTGATTACTACTTGTGTAACCTATTTCTTATCTTCTAGTGTTGGTTTCCTAGTACTGGTTTCTACCTGTGCAACCTCCATCTTATCAATGGTGAATGAATATTCTTTGATTTGAGCCACCACATGTGGATATTAACACCTTATCCTTAATCATTCTAGGCGAGGAATGATCAATGGATAGAGTACACCAGATCCACCCCCTTCACAATGAGGTATAACTTCCATGGTGGGGGTAGGATGAAGTATGAACCATCTTACTTCATGGTTTCAACATGTGCAACCACCTATTGGGTTGTATGTACTGAATGATAAAAGGAGTAATAATCAGTAAATTCTACTTGAATAAAATTTTATTTTTATTTTTTATTATATAATTTATCCCTTTCAAAATGAGAATCCACATGTATGATTTCCTTAGTCATAGCTACATGGATCTACATATGGGGCTCCTCGAATGTATGTTCATTGAAATTAGGGATCTCCATGTGTTCCTTCACATGAGAAAGTACAGGTTCCTTATCATCTTGTAAGGCATATCAAAGATTGTCTGATTGAGAAAACTCAAAACAAAATGGAGTGATGAGCAGTTCAATTTCCAAAAAATTAGTAGGGATAGGGTATGAGAAAAGATCAGCTCCCTGTATTGGTTCATATTCAATCAATACCTTTATGTGACTAACTATTTATGTATATTTTCAGTGGATGTGGGTAGGTATTTGGAATCCTAAATCATCACTTAAAATTCCTCCCCTTGGGTGGTTTCTTTCTCCAATGGTGATGGGTGTTCTTCTTTGCAAGTGGTTGGTACATTTCACAACTACTCACATTTGTTCTAGAATTCATTAAGTTCATGATGGTATCCAAAATATATCTTAGCAATAAAGTCATCCTCCTTTTGGTCCTTAGGTAAAATAGGTGGATCATTATCTAGTTCATGTTCTGACTCAGGTTTAGGTTCTTCTAACGATTCTTGGAAGTATGAAGTTATCCATTCCATTTTTCCTTAGAGATCATTAACCTTTTCATTAAGCTCTTGAATATCATATTTGAGTTTTTTTCCACTTTCTCATAGTTATATTCTGGTGGGACTTATTTAATTGTGTTGAGAGGAAATGATGAGAACTCTTCTTTTATTTTTTTCAACTTCTTAATTGAATTCTATTATGTACTCCCATAATTTAGTCAGTTATTTTCCAAATCCATCAAACAATGTTTGCTCGAGGGTCTCATTGAGATCCTCGAAGAGGTCATTCAATTACTCCTATATTCAAATTTGGATTTAGAGCCCCTTAATCTATTAGGACCAAAATAAAACACTGTCTTCTATGGAACTAGGTGATTCAGTTGGTGGCTCCTGCACCTGAGAGTAATTATTCCATGAATTGAAGAAATTATCATTGGAAAACATCATGGGTTTTTAGTTTTTATTTTTATAAAAGCAATTAAAATATATCAAAAATGTGAAATTGAAATTGATAAGAAAAATGATGATTGGATCCTGGAAATGGTGCTAGTTTTGACGCATGCTTTCCGTGGGATGTGCAAAATGATATATTATATTTTTTTCTAATATAGAATAGTGTATGAGTAGGGTAATCGCATTTGAATATGCTTTCATCTTTTTCACTTAATTCTTCTAAATCACCTTATAAATATATTTTTTGGTTTTGATTAATATATGAAAACAATTACAATATTTTTGGGTTTTTATTAATGACATTAAATAATGGAAATTCTAATTTATACACATATGAAAACATAAATATAATCAGTTAAAGAGAAGGGACATGGTTTTGGGGTTTTGGATTAAGGTTCAATCATTATTCTACTTCATAAGTTTGATTTCTGTTTGATAATCCAAACATGAAATATTATTTTTGGACTCCTATTATTTATTTCAAAATTGTGGAATGTAATTGAATACATAAGAACACTTAATTCAACCTCCTCCTTTAGTCAAGGTTAATGAAACTCCTTAGTCTATGAGGTTCCATCTTCTAGGAGTTGGCTCTATCAATGTTGTTTCATCCATTTATTACCTCAACTCCTATAATTTCAAGAATTAACCAATAGAGAGAGAGGGAGGATTATTTAAATAATAGAATATAATTTAACTGATTTTCATGTCATTGGTGGGAGTCATCTAATATGAGACATTAAACTCACCATACATGATACTAAAATTTACAACCAATATAAAGTTAAAAATTAAGAAAATACAAAAGCGGTTTGACCTCCCCTGGGGCTAAGCCTCGGGGTCAGCCTCTCATTTTTGAGAGTATGAGATCCCAATAGTGGAAATGAGAAGAAGAAAAGAGGAAGTAAAATAGAATACAAGAAATAATAAATAGAATGGTGGATGAAAGAAATAAAATTAAATTTGAAAATGGGTGATAAGAGGAGAGAGGGAGAGAGGGATAAAGAAATAAAGTAAAATAAAATAAAAAGAGAAATAAAATATATAATTTATAAATAATGTGAAAATAATAATAATATTATTGATAATAATAGTAATTATTATTATTTTTATAATTATGAGAATATTTTTTGAAAAATGAGAGAAAAAAAATTAGAAAATTATCTTTAAAAACAAAAAATATTATTATAATAATATTATTATTATTATCATTAACAATAATAATAATTTTTAATTATTATTATTATTATTTATTAAGTATATATTAAATTATGGGAGCAAAAAATTGAAAAATGAATATATTAATTTAATTACAAATAAATTGAAATTTGAAATTACAATTAAAAATGAAAGCTAAAACTGAAAAAATAAAACCATGGAGAAGAAGGGGAGAAGATAAGTGAATCGTGCAACCATCCTTGATAGATATTTCTTTTATGGAATCGACTGAGGGTATGGGATGGAGGCAAGGCTCCTTTATATAGGCAAGCGGGAGTGGATCAGCCTTAATAGCCTTCAATGATCCGTTAAACCAGAAGGAGATCTTGAAGAATTTAAATCACCCCCAGACCTGTGAGGAATTAAGATCTTACATGGAATGAATATAGATTTAAACCACCCAATAGAATCTGGTTAATCATTATTCAGTGCAAAAGATTTCATGTAGGCATCCTGGGTGAGGTGGAAACTATGAGCATGCAGCTAGTGGGCGAGCAGCTGTGGCTGGTGGATCTTGAGCAGTAGTAAATAATGAGGTTCGTCATGGGTTATTCCATATGGTAGTAATTGAGGTGGCCAAGCTATGGGGAATGGTGGGGTATCGATTACTGCATGAAAACAGCGATTCTCGATAGAGGTGGAGAGAAGAGGGGTGAATTGGTAGTGGTAAGGTGTATTGTATGGCACGATGATCCATGACAACATTGAGGTGTGACAATAGAGGCTCGTGTAGCGGTGCTCGATAGTGATGGTCATGGTGGAGTTGGTAGTGGTGATCCCCAGGTTCAGTGGGTGGGGTGTTCATGTATGTGGTGGCAGTTAGAGGGGAGCCTTGGTGCTTCCATGTGGTAGAGGTGAGTGGATAATGGGGGTGAATGAATGGGGTGGCGGTGAGTGGGGAGAGGTGGTGTATGCATGAGGTGGTGGTGAGTGGTGATCGGTGGTGCATCCCTGGTATGAAGACAAGAAGAGAGAAGCGGTGCATGCATGTGGTGGAGGGACTGCCTATTAGACTATTTTTTACATAAACACCATTAAAATGTTTTTCAAAAAATGATTATATTCAATTTCAAAACCATATTAACCGGATTCAAATTCCATATTTAAAATATTATCCTCTTATTCATTTAAAATAAAAATTTAATTCCTCAATTAAAATTAACCATTATTTATTAAATCATTGAAGGCCATGTATTTTAAAAATAAAAACACTTAAAACCATTAAAATTTGAATAAAAATATGCACATAATTTATGTCTATCACTAATATTAAAAAAATCATTTAAAGGGATATAAATGATCAATTATTTATATTAAATTATTTACTAAGCTCATATTGTTTTATCCTTCATATACTTCATTTTCACTAACTAGTTTTTTCATATTTTGTTTTTTAGTGGTTGATGAATAGGCAGAAAATACAAAACATTTATGTGTCACTTTCTGGGTAAGTATAGTTATAAGAATAAAATTCAATAACTTTATCAAATGTTGAATGTGAGTTTTCTTTTTCTGCATTCGGTTGATCATAAAATTCTTTGGAAATAAACAATATATTTCTTATTTTGGTTTTAAATTCTAATAAATAATAATTTATTGTGATAATAATTCTATAATTTCTTTTCCTAAAAATCCTTTCATCATTAAAGTGGTAAACACATTTATTTGTGATATCACATTCTTAGATATCATGTTCAAAAAGGGAACCTAATTATGGAATTTGTTTCCCCAATAAATAAACTAGTTTAAATATTTACATGACCCTAAATTTAGCTATGTTTGATATAATCAAAATTAACGTTTTTATGATGGAAGTTTAGAATATATTTAGGGGAAATAAATGTATATTTCTGAATTGATTCATTACATCTGTAAACTTCAAAACTAGTGAATGTTGAATTATTATATGAAATATGCTTTATCAAGATATTAAACTTCATTCATTGAATATTTTTTATTTCCTAACCTCATCCCTACAACGATACCGCAATTAAGGGATAGAGATAATGACCCCCCATGTCCATCCTCTAGTAGGCACCGGGTGGGTGACAAGCACCAATGGTATAAGAATATCATGAGATGGGATGCATTACACTATATAATATTATAGGATAAAGAGATAAGATAAATAATACACAATAAAATACCTGAAATAATATTACCAAACCAAACCATCCCACAATTAATGCATAAATAAAATTGATATAGTAAAAAGTCTCCAAAGTAGGTACCCAAAAGAAAAATCTAAATCAACAACACATCATCTATCCAAGTTCCAAACTGTTAATATCCAGCACGGTCCACACGATCCTCCTAGAAACCTAAAAATAGTATTATATATTTGGGTTGAAAAAATATGTATACTCAATAGGAAAACCAATTCCTCCTGTTCACATGTGAAAAAAGAAAACTAATGCACTTATGAGAAAACAGTAGAACCAATAGCACATAAACAAGTAAAATATCTATGCCAAACCCCACAAAGGTATTCTCAACAAATAACCCAAGACAAGTAATAATATATAACATGTGTCACATAGATAAAGTGTTACCCACACTGATTTCCCACTGGTATACCTCTCTAACACCTCAAAAATGTATGTCTTAGAACATTTATATCTTCTAAAATACTACACCGCCCACAAGCATTGTCACAACACATATCGCTCGAAGACAAATGGGATCACTACCCCACAAGCACAGACACATCACATCATGATGAAAGGTATGTGGTCCATAACACATCGACAACCATAATGAGAAAATCAGGGTATCATGAAAATGAAGGACATCAACCTCATGCCCTCCTCCTACTATGCATGACCCCCACCGTAAGAAACCTTACCTCATCTAATCCCACCAACACACTTGAGCTCATCGCATATCACCTGAAGAAAACTAGGATAACCTCCCTAAAAGCATGACCACATCATATCTCACCCAATGGCACATTGGCTATTAGAAACCCCATCTAGTTCACTAATAGTCCTTTGGTCATCATAGCATGTATGATACTGACCAAGCTAGGATGAGAGAGTGGGAATGAGCGAGCACCCATCCATATGTCCTCCTCACCATATGTTAGCTAAAAAATCCCCATAAAAATATGAGTTTCTTCACAGAGTTCCTGACATTGGTGGGGTGAGTATAGAAATAAAAATAAAAATAAAAGTATATACATACAATCACACAAATATAAAACCTATGGGTTGAAAAAACCAATTATCCAACTCACAACATCCACACTTTTTCTACCACCTCTAAATGCATAGCACCACACAATTCACGTTCTACCCGCCATAAAGAACATTTCAAGTATCCAACCAAACCCATTATCTGTCCCATTCATTTTAGTAATAAGAATCAACCACATTAAACTACACATCCCATTATTTATTTATTCATTATACATTTGAATCCCATTAACCCAAAAAACCCTCAAAAATTTTAATCATTATTAAATAGTTATTCCATCAAAACCATGGCATATAGAATAATACAACCACACATCCCAAAAAGTTCATCATATCTATCACACCATTGCCTCACCACCCCAAATTCATGGGAAACCAACCACCAACTCACCATCCTAATATCATGGAAAAAAAACCCCACCTCAACACCCCAAAATCATGGAAAAACGACAACCACCCCACTTCCCTAAAAACATGGGAAAAAAACCACCACCTCACCACACAAAAATC
The DNA here is from genome assembly GCA_963277665.1 of Viscum album. NCBI lineage: Eukaryota > Viridiplantae > Streptophyta > Magnoliopsida > Santalales > Viscaceae > Viscum > Viscum album. The sequence goes on from OY728130.1 coordinate 1,031,748,066, forward strand.
ATGGCCAAACAACCACCACCTCACTAACACAACTGCACAGCCCCATCTCACCCATCATCCCCACATTGCATCACAACCACACTTCACCACCCCATAAGAAATTTTACACATAACAACACATCAAAGATCATTTTATAGATGCAACACGAAATCTATTATCATATTACACATTAATTTACTAGTGTTATCACACAATCCATAGTATTGAGAAAAACATTTCAATATACATATATAATTGGTTAACTAATTTCCTTTTTAGGGTGATATAAAAACAATCACAATAGACACATAAGTCGCAACACAAATCATAAAGTGCAATAAAATCCACCGAATGGCCACAATTTTTAGTGGGGCATCAAACTCATACGATCCATCATATCACAATAATAAAAAGCTATAAAATACCTACATCTCATTCCCCTTTTCCCTTTCAATTTTAATTTAGCTAGTTCTTTATCATTAATTAAGCTAGAACAACCATATACTATAAATAATAAAGAGAAAAACCCTCCCAAATGATGCTCAATTAAGAGAAACAAGGGATTCCTTACCCTAAAAAATCTTTTCAACTCATTGTGCACTGTAGGGTGAAGAAGAATTGCCTTTAATCCAAAATTGTATGAAAACCCCATTTAACATCCTACACCACACCAATGATCCATCAGAATGCAGCCTACCTCATGACCTAAACCAAAAAAACACCACCATAGTGTTTTCCTAAATGAATAATAAGATAAAATCACCATAAATGGATAAGAAATTACCATTGAATTCCAATAAGGATTAATCAGAATCAACTGTAACGTACCATTTATTCTATTAGGTGAGGACCATTTGTTTTCGATTTAATTTTTTTGGCCCTTATAGTTTTTCTCAATGGATTCAAAGAGTTCAAGAGGGGTTATGTGGATTTTTTTGATCATGGAACTGCATGAATGTGTAAATTTAACTTGTCCCCATGGTTAGTATAAAATGATCCACCCATACCACACACTCTCTAGTAAACATGAATGGCAACATAGAGGAGACCTAGGGGGTTTCACGATTTTTTTTTAAATGTGGGACCTAAGTTTCATGACTGTGTGATCCATTTAAAATTTTTGAATGTGTAATTTTCAAAAAAAATTCATTGTTAGAAATACGGTGCACCTACCTTTGTGGGGTTCCCCTTTGAATCATTTTATTGGCATATAGTTTTTTCAGGGTTTATCCAACCATGTAGAAACACTATATTCCCCAATGAATTTGTGTGAAATCAAAAATTCCCACCTCTATAATGATTTTAATGAAATTTCTAATTTTCCCTCCTTCTTCTATAGGGGCTTGTTTTGATCCCTAGTGTTCGAATCCACTAATCTTCCACTCATATTGTTTTTATAACTCTTGCATCGGGCATATGTTTCTCTCATTGTCAGATCCATTTAAAAGAACATAGTATGATCATCAATCCTCTACCGTCTATTTCAAGGATACTTATCCATGTATTTCACAGTCTTTGTGCAAGATCATTTTACCTATTTTACTGGAATTTGATGTTTTCTCCATTTTCTTCCATTCTAGATAGAATCAAAGTTTGATGTTGGATGAGGGAATCTCTTGGAGTCAAAGGTATGTGGTCTAGGATCTTTCGTCCTTCTCCATTAATCTTTATAACATGTGTCATTGTGTCATGAGATAGACCCTTTCGACGACACCTCTAAATGTTTAATTCAATTAAATTGAAAGCTTTGTCATGCTAATTGAGCCCCAAACTAGTGGAGAATAACCCATTTGGATGGATAATCTTTGCATGTGCCACCCCAATGGGTGTTCTCCTCCACTGACGAAAGTTTTTCATACTTTTATAGTTGTTAATATATCCTAGAGGGTATTTAATATAAAATAAATACTTAGGGAAATCAATTAATTTGAATATAATGTTCATCCATGAGTTAAGTTCCTTCCACTAATTGTCAGGAATGAATTAGATTAAGTGGTTAATCCATGTACCCTATGACTTCTTCCATAAATTTTATTCTTAGTTATGAACCATGGACACTTTATTAAATCATTTTATAAATGGTTGTCTGTTAAATATAATGGTTTTCTTAGTTATGTATTATTTCCACCTTGAATGGGGATGATATGTTGAATATGAGGTGATTTGAGGATAGGGTTACATATTCCATCCACTCACAAGTGAAAATCATTCAGATGAAATTTTTTCCATAGATAGTAAACCAGGCCCTCATCACTAAGTAAAACCTTATGAAATATGAAGATGTGAAATAGGGCATCTAATATTCTAGGTAGATTAGTGATTTGTGTAGTAGTAGGAAGAAATTATTTGTGCATAGACATGGGGGTGGTACCATCTAGGTGGAATTCCCCAATATTTATTTGGTGTGCACTAGTGTGGTGGTCCAGGTCATAGACATCCCCATTGTATGAGGAACCCAATCGAGTGTCAGAATTGTAGCAGGATGGGTCACCTCCACTGTTTTTGTCAATCCTTTCAACCAATTCAATGTGAGAGTTGATCAGAACTAAAACCTCCATCAGGTGTAGGATCATTGAATCCCCATCAGTTAGGAAGCTGGTATTCCATAGGACATTCAGGCTGATTTGGGGGGGGGTCAGGGATTAAGAATTCATGATTCATAATTTCAGTGACAGTAGAATGGTCCTTCTCATGATCCTTATGCAGCATCTTAGGGTCATGGTTGGGTCCATATCTATGTAGTGAAACCCACACAATAAGAGTATAGTCTAGAGACATCAACAATTAGAGGTACTATTCTAGTATCCTCTGCTCTAGTTTCATCACTTTTTGATATAAGTGTATCACACTCTATTCTATCTGATATAACCATACAAATTTTGGGATTGGTGACATATTACTCCTATAGAGTTATAGCCCCTGGCATAATGTTAGGTGTTTGAGATGATGGTATATTCTAGTGAAAGGAGTTCCCCTTAAGATAGGTGGATACTATTTTCTTTGTCTTTTCATATTCCTCAAGATGAATGACTTATAATTCATTCTCAGTATGAACTAGATTATACCTTATCAAGACCAAGGGGATTTTTTCTCTATTATATATCTTTCACATCACCCAAGGGATGCATATATATATCCATAAGGGTGAATGTAAAATCTAGGTAGTTCGGGCTGGACCCAGGCATACAAGGCTTGGTGGATTGGCATACCAGATGGTCAGTCATATTATGAGTGATTGGGGAATGCATCTAATGAAATTCACTCCTATTGTAGTTAATTTTAGGGATGTCTTCCCTGAATATCTCCCATACTTACCTCTTGAGAGAGAGTTTGATTTCACCATAGATCTTGTTCTAAGGGTGGAACCAATTTTCATTCCCCTTTATACAATGGAAACTAAAGAGCTCCATGAACTAAAGAAGTAGTTTCACGATCTTGAGGCTAAGGGTTTTATATAACCAATAACATCACAATGTTTTTCACCAATACTTTTCAGTAAGAAGTCAGAAGATACCGTCATATTGAGTTTTTTATTACCATTAACTAAACTAGCTCATTGTGAAGAACTGGTATCCACTTCCTCAAATTGATATCCTCTTCTTCCAGCTCCATGAAGCGTCTATTTTCTCAAAGATCAATTTGAGGTCAGGATACCATCATGTGTGAGTGAGGAAATTAGACATACCATGTATATAAGTTTGGAGAAGGTATGGCATGTACATGTATCTGCTCATGTCTTTCAGTCTGCTAGACACACATGTAGTCTTCATGGATTTGATGAATTAGGGATTGCACTTGTATCTTGATTCCATTGTGGGGGTCTTCTTAGAAGACATATTTTTGTACTCTCACATTAGACACGACCATGAAAACCATCATGAGATTGTGATTAGTACACTAAGAGAGAACAATCTATATGTGAATATTAGTAAATGTCACTTTTGTATTAGCAAGTATCACTTCTTGGGTCATATCATATTTGAGGCATGCATATTAGTCGACTCATAGAAGGTGAGAACCATAGTATTATCCAAACATCAAAATAACATATTTCTTATATACAGCTTATTAGGGATATCTAGTTATTACAAGCATTTCATCAATGAATTCTCATGCCTAATAGTGCTGTTTATTGTATTGACTAGGAAGGGTGTGAAATTCGACTGGACTGAAGCTTGTGAGACATATTTTTAGGAGTAAAAAAGAAGGATAAATTTTGTGTCGATCCATATTTTTCTTAATCTAGGAAGAGCCTATACTATTTACTATAATGGTTCAGGAATTTGGAAAGGGGTCGTGCTGATGTATGTTTATTGTTTTTTAGGGTATAGATCCCTTTGGCTGATACCTTATGAGCAGAATTATCCTACACACAACCTTGAGTAAGCCACTATGGTCCATGATTTATGCTTTAGATACGCTATCTGTTGGTTGAGTGATTAGTTGTTTACACATATCATAAAAGTATCAAATATATCTCTACACAAAGAGAATTTTATTTTAGAGAGTTATGGTGGGTGTAATACATACAATTTTTCATCTTTGAGCTTGTTTACACACCCAAAAACTAGAATTTCATATTGGATTCCTTGAGCTGTGAAACATAGACGAAATACATCATGGAGGCCAGTGGTGAGTAGAATTTGATATCCTTATTCTATGAGATTAACCAAGAGGTTCATAAAAATCATATGAAACCAGTCTTAGCTACTATTGCAGTGACATCCTCTCTTATAGTTCGCGTCCAGATCATGATATTTTAGGATTCTGAGGACCTTTTCTGATGGGATAGCATCACAGGTGGGAACCCACCAACTAGTTGGTATTTTTATGGGAGTGATACCCTACTCTTCTATGGGTGTTTTTGGGTGACATATGATATATGGGAAGAGTTGGAGAGGGAATCACATACCACTATTTGAGTAGTTAATCCTTGTATTTCCAAGATGTATAGAAATATATATCATTAGTACTCATGGACAAGTATGAAGAGACCAATAAAAGATTTCATCACTCAGTGCTCCAAAATTCAATAGGTGAAGGTAGAGCACTGGTGACCTGTAGAATATCTACAACCTCCTTCCATACCTAAGTAGAAATGGAATGATGTCACCATATATTTCGTGAATATGTTTTTTTAATCTCCTTTAGGTAAAAATGTTCTATTGGTGACTATTAATAGGCAGACCAATCAATAACACTTTTTATTAATCTGAGTGACTATCTTTGTTGATGAGTCTAGAAGGCTTTATATCCAAAGATAGTGAACCCTCATGGTTTCTCGTGTTCTATCCTTTCTAGAAAAGAATCCCAGTTCACTTCATAATTCTCGAAAGGGTTGGAAAAAGGTACTCGGTACACTGGTTATCTTGAGCACAACATATCTCCCTCAGACCGACGAGCAATCTGAGCGGATGATACGAGTGTTGGAGGATATGATTCGAGCCTGCATCCATTAATTGAGAGGTTCATGGGAAAATTGTTTACCTATAGTTGATTTAACTCATATGAATAACGTATAGGAAATATTTTAGATATATCCATATGAGGCACTTTTTGATAGGCCATGTCATTCACCTCTATGTTGGATAGAGGTGGGTGAGGCAGTGTTAATGGGTCCTCATCTCATTCATAAGACCTCAAACCATGTCCATATGATTCAAAAGCATACTGATACATCTCAATATTGGAAGAAGTCTTAAATTTACTGTTGTTTTCTCCCTCTAGAGTTTGAAGTGGAACATCAGGTATTTCTACATGTGTCGCCTAGATTGGTTTATAGACAAATCTGGTGATGGGGCAAGCTACCTCCTTCATACGTCAGTCATTTTGAGATAGCGGAGGTATTTGGGCTAGTAGTTTATCAGTTGTAGCTTCCTCATAGGTACCATTCTATGTAAAATGTATTCTAAATATCATATATTGGACAATATCATCTTGACTGATCTCATTCATTGGACCCCATGGATATTTATTTGGAGGCAAAATCATCCTTCGAGGAGAATCCAATACGTATCATTGATCGAAGCATAAAGGCTCTTTAAGTTTGTTCAATTCTTCTAGTTTGGGTGTTGTGGAACATCAAATGTGTACCGGTTAAGACCTGGGAGTATGTGGCTATTGTTCTTCAGAAATTTTCATAACTAATATATGACAATATTCTACCACACTCAAAAGTGAAACTATCGAACGAGTTTTCTTAAAAAAGGAAGAATGTAACATCCAATATATTATCCATGTTTAGGACCATTTGTTTTTAGTTTGAATGACTTTTTTCCCATGTGATGCTTCCCAATGGAACCCTGAAGGTCACGAGGTGGTCAGGGGCTTGTTTTGATCCCCTAATCCCAGGCATGTAGAAATTTAAATGGGGCGCACAATATTTCTACAATCATGTGACCCAAGGTGCAAGGCCATGTGATCCATATACTATTTTATAGTGTAAACTTATATATTTTATGCACCTTTATAAAACATCTACACCTAATCATGAGGGTTCCCTTTTGAAGCAGTGGCTTGGCACACAGTTGGCGCACGGTCGGTCCAACCGTGTGGCCAAACCTTGCACCACTATGTTTTGGGGTGAATTTGTGGGTTTTCCCCTCATTAATGATTTTAAAATTATTTTTATTTTTTTCTACTTCTCTAGTATATTCTTCTCCTCTATCACATCTTAATATTATCATCTTCCTCTCATAGGGTTTTGAATAACTCCTTCATCTGAAATCTATTTCTCTCACTGTTAGATCCATTGGAAATTTCTCAGTAATCTTCTCAATCCTCTAACATCAATTTCACGATTCCTACTCCATCTATTTACCTATCTCAGTGAACGATCATTATACCCCATTCTCAGGAAATATGAAAATTTCAATATCTTCATACATTCTAACTTGAATTAATGTTTGATATAAGATGGGAGAAGCTCTATGAGGCTATGGTTGGTAGTCTAGGATGTTTCCCCTTCATCTATTACACTTTATATAATGTTTCATCATGATGTGAGCCAAAACCTTTCATTGACACCCCTAAATGTTTAATTAAATTCAATTAAAAGCATTTCCATGCTAATTATGACCCTCACTATTGGTGAATCACCAATTTGGGTTGATCACCTTGTTATGTTCCACCCCAATGGGTGTGCTCCTCCTTTAAGTAATATTTTCACTACTACCATAGTTGATTATATTTTCTCAATGGTGTTTCATATTAATTAATAACTTAGTAAAATAGATTAGGTTGAATTAAATTTTGATCCATGAGTTAGGTTCCTTCCACTATTTGTCATGAATGAATTGCATTATGTGGTTTGTCCTTCTGCACCAATCCTTATGCCATAAATGGTTTGATTAGTTATATACCTTGTCCACCTTACTAATCCACGTTATAAATTATTTCATAATAAACATAATGGATTTCCCAAATAAGTCACATCCTTATGTAGTTCCATGGGTGACACAATGGGTCCCAAATTAAGGATATATTGAATGGGATCATTGTGCCTTACAGTTAGAATTTATTATTTCTTTGTAAACAAGGTGGGGGCACACTAGCTATGTCAGGGATGCGCGCATCATGAATTTATTATTTTACCTTTAAATGAGTGACACTAATTACCTAGGAGAGACCTCAAGGACAAGAATGATGGGATTATAGTTGTACCATTCCACAAGAGAGACTCGGGCCCCTATGTGTTATACCATGGATGGACTCGGAAATTTTTTCTTTTTCTTATCACGTCATTCCAAGAGTGATACTTGGGACATCATTCTTGGGTCTCCTTGGATGGCCTCCCTAGAATTTGAAATATACCAAGCCCCTCAAGAGACACTTGTAAATTCTCTATGAATTTCCATGGAAGGGCTTAGAATGACTCTCTATTTAATAAACTATTCTTTAATTGAATTTAAAAATTTAATTAATCCCTTAAAACAAGAAATGATCATTTGGTTCTGAAAACATAGGGATGAGTCCTCTATGTCCAATCATAATCTTGGTGATAGTCCACCTTATCTCATATTATCCTGATCACATTACCTTTTTATGATCCCATGATTTATACTGGCCTGATATAGCTGAAGTAGGTAAAAATGTATGGGCTTCCAATCAGAACCAATTAAAATTATTTTATTATTTTATTTCTCTCTTGAATATATCATTAAAAGAATATTGATAATTTATTTTGTTCATGAAATGGATTTCCCTAGACATAGTGGGTGCAGACCTACTGAGATTTTAACTCACACCCATCTTGGGACTCCTTTGTTACCCAATAAGACTGTATGATTACAGGTGTTGATAAAGAGAAGTGTTCATCTATCCGATTCATGATTAAATTGTAGTTCTTGGATTGGGATTGGGGAAGAGGATAAAGACTATGCTTTAGATACTATTCGTAGTAGTTTTTTTGTTTATTTTTTAACATGTGGTATATTCATGTATCCCCATCCCCCATGAAAATTAATTTTTGTATAACATAATACTTATTTTGTATCTATTTTTTATTGATCTTCTGTTTTTTCACTTATATATATTGGTTAATTTACATTATTTCCATTATATCCTTTTCAAATTTATTCTTCAGCCATTTTATGATCTATTGTTTGTTGTTGTGCTAAGTCTGATCTGGGAGGTAATAGTATCCCCATAGACACACCCTAGGCCCAAGCTACTTCTCAGATTCCTTTGGAATTTGGGGTGGTGTGCTTGGAGAATTTTGGCCACCGCCTTGGGGAACTGCTAAGTGGCATTCGGGGTTGGATGATACATCAACTGATCGAAGTAAAAATAATAGGAATAAGAAATCCCTAAACATAACCTAGGTCTTGCTTCAAAATGGGAGGAAGGAGGGCTTTAATAATGAAGATAAATTCCTTCGAAAATAACATGAACGCTATAAACCTAATGTTTTTCATATCGTTTAATATATTTTCATGATGTGAATTCCATGGAAATTCAAAAAATCAATCATTTTCTTAAAAACAACAACCCGTAAACATTTAATTAATACACATCATGAATTCCACATACATAATGTGTAATCCATATCATATATTCCCCATAATCCTATTTACATGTCACGAACGAATTATATACACAATACGTGAACCACTTTTTCATGTATTGTATTACAGATACACGATATAAAATTCTTTTATCACCTCTACTAATACTCCAACCTCCACTAAAAACTCCCATAACATCCCCCAAACACATCCAACCACCAAAATCAGAAAATTTATGGGATATTATGGTATGTTATATTACATCATATTTCTTTCAAATGATTCTCACCCCCGAAAATCCCGAACCAGCCCTAGAAGGAAAGGGGTTTGAACAACCACCCTCCAAGATAATTCGCAAGCATCTCATCATACCTCAAATGCTACCACCACCCAAACTTGTCAATAAAAATGGCCACAAAACATCTTCCACAACCTCATCACCACACAACCACATCACATTAACCATCCATCCTCCACACATCCCAAACCAAAAACCATCGACACCAACAAACTTATAACGACCCTTACTTTACATACATTGTTAGTAAATTAAAATTGAAGTACACTTATTATAACATATAACTAAACCATGAAAGGATTGGATAGGTATAGTGTCTTTAGAAACTGGGAAACATAAACAACTGGTTCATAAAGCGTCTATACTACCTCCCATTTATTTCATCATATTTATAGTCCCTTTCGGCATATCTTACTTAATAACCTTCTTCATGACCTGGGGAAAGAAAACATACAAAATGGTGAGCTCAAATGATCTGTAAGGGTAAACAAAAGAAATATCAATCACATCATATTCATAAGAACACAACATTTTGGAAATATTACCCAGAAAAAGAGATCATAATTTCATAAAATGGGATAAATCATGGTAGTGAAACATAATCACAATAATCATAACTTAAAACATGAAGATTTGTGGCATACACAAATAATCATAGAGAATCATTTCTTATTATTCAAGACTCATTTCCAAGACTATCATAGTGGACAAAGTCCATTTCTGAACCGAGTTCATTCCTCGTTTCAGTCATGTTTCATTAAACCGGTTTAACCTGCCATTCTAGCCATGTCTATCTCATGAGATATAAAATCTTTACCCAATGCATTTGAGGGAGATATAGGTCACACCCATCTCATAATGATACCATTCTTATGTGTGCCACAAAATCATAAACCATACATCATAGCATAACCCATGTAATAAAAATGGGATTCTTAAACATCGTGAGATCATAAAACAATTCATATAAGATAAAGGAATTCATAAAAATAATTCCATCACAACATAATCAAATCAATGTAATAATATGGATAGAAACATAACCCTTTATTATCTTAGATGGAAAATAATTTTGATAAAACACTTGATCTCCATTCTTGAGGAAAATATCCTTTCTACTTCAAAAACACTTTTCCTTCCTTAACATGTCATACTATTCTAAACTAAAAGAAGTTGATTAAAAATAAACTTGAAAACTTTGTAAAGGATGATTCTTGGAAATAATGTTTTAAAAATCCATTCATGTTTTATAAGTTAAAAAAACATTCTTCTCGTACTTTTTTCGGAAAAGTCAAAAAGTACCTTGTACGAAAAACGACAAAAGATTACTTTCATATCTTTTACTAAAAACTCACCGAAGGGTAAAATTGGATTTAAGAAATTTTAGGTGGATGTAAATAATATTACATATTGAGGAAACATGGATGTGGATGATAAAATACACCCCAGTAAATTCCAAAGTATAAACAATCTCGGATAAAAATGAGATTGTGATATTTCCCTTACCTTAGGTCCGATTTGCTTCGTATGTGTCCAAAACTCCTGTATAATGATTTAAATAATGTCATTGACTTACTCCAGAATCATATTAATTGTTATGATATCATATATGGTCATATTATTAGCTTATTATTAGTAATATTTCATTGCTACATGTTATTCAGGTGTTTATTACTTTTTGTTCTTATACGTGTTTTGTCGAATAAATTCTGATTCTTCTTTTTAGGTTATAGGAACCACATTTCCAGAATGGTATTAGTGTAATATATATCATATTTATTCACTAAATTCATTTATGTAATCATTATGCAATGAAAATCATGTAGAATGAATCGCATCACATCGTGGAGATGGTATTCCGTACGTACGCACGAGCGATGATATCGTTCCCATGATCGTGGAATTGTGTTGGAGTGTATGTATACTATTTCAGAATCAATATCACTTTACAATAATCATATATATTCATTATTTACTCCATTATACCCATCCAAGTAAGGTGATGGTGGAAAATAGATTACACCACGGCATGGAGACGGTATTCCGTACGTACGCATGCCTGGTGATTTTGTTTTCCGTAGGATGGATAGATGGTGAAATAGGGTTGTTTCATAATTATAATAACATATTAGTATATGAGTTATTTTGATGTTATTAATTCATAATGAAACAACTATAGAAGAAGAAGTGGAAGAAGAAATAAATTTGAAAGAATCGGTAATGGACATTACCTCTTCTTTGAAGCGCTTCTTTGAGACCTCCTTTTAGGGAACTAAAATTGGTCTTTGAAGAAGACCAAGACCTATAGGATGTTTCTAGAGAAGTGGAGAGGAGAAATTGGTAGGGTTTGGCCGAGCTTGAAGGCTGAAAGTGTTGTGAGGAAGACAGGGAGGAGGTTCCCTTTTATAAGGGAGGAGAGGGGCACCTTTGGAAAAACTAAAAATATTATTTTATTATAATGCCATATTCGGTTTTAAATAGATCCAAATTGATTTATTTCGAAGATAAGGTGGGAATGGGTCGAAAGCCTTTCATCCAATATAATTTGGACAAGTTTAGTTTACTATTTTAACCTTATCATTGGGATTTAACTTTAAGTTAGATAATTTTACTTTTACCGTGTCTTTTTGTGTTCTTACACTATAAGGTTAATAAACTTACAATAACAAGCCAAACGAACCACATATTGTTTATTATTAATATATATAACCAAAAACTATTTTATGTCAATTTTGACACTATTTAGTAATTGATTTATTTGAAAATCATAACAGAATGATTAGTTCTAAAAAAGTTAATTAAATCAATACTAACATGTCATATTAACCTATAAAATTAGTGGAATTCATAAAAAGTCTCAAATTACATATATTTGGGTATTTATAACATCAATTATGTCAATATTTCATTAATAAGATAATTACTGCATCATCTTTGTGTCATAAATAAATTAAATTATTTAATGTCTAAAAATTACAAATAAAATACCATTATGTAGGAAATATTCTTATATTTCTAATGAATATTTATAGTGGAATTTATCTTATGTATAACCCTATATTAAAAATTATTTACTTATTAAACTTTGATTTTAACTATTTTAACCCTTCTTTAAATAAATTAATAATAAATGTCCTAATCTAATCAAAGTGGGCCTAAATGGAAATATTTTATTCCTAAGGTTGTTTTTGGTCGAATTACACTTATCCAATAGAATTAGGTCATGTGTTAGGGTAATAATAATATCATTTTTACCCTTAATTAACCTAATTACTTTTAACCGTGGTAAATAAAAGTAAAAAGTTACTATTCACCAAAAATTATTTTCATCTCATTGAACCACATTTTACTTACTGACATCAACCGTGTCTCTCGGATTTTCAAAATTCCACTCACAGAAGTGGTAAAATTGAGTTTTATGTGTATTTGCAAATTCTCCTAGGAGGTGGGTAAAAGACGGTGAAAAGTTCAATAAAATTTTTATATATCTAAAATTATTATAAAATTACTCCAATGAATTACATTAAACTTATATTGGTATTATGTATCAATTCTGACCTAAAATAAATTTAAATAAAATAAATAATTATTTAAATAAAAAGTCCGTTTTTAAATAGTAACCTAGTATTTTCACTATTCAACAAAAATTGAAAGTTTCCAGAAAAATACCAAAATTTCACCCTAGGCTAATTTCGATATTCCGAATCCAAAAACGAAGTCCATTTTTAAATATACGTTAAAATTTTATGATCAGTATAAATGTCACACCTTTATCCATAAAGATAATGCCTCAAAATCTTTAATGCAAAGATTACCGCAGCTAACTCCAAATCATGAGTTGGGTAATTCTGCTCATGGATCTTCAACTGTAGTGAAGCATAAGCTATCACCATATCATTTTTCATAAGAACACACCCTAATCCCTTCTTGGATGCATCACTGTAGATCACAAACCTTTCTCAACTACAAGGCAGTGTGAGCACAGGTGCACTGGATAACCTTATTTTCAACTCCTTGAAATTCTCTTCACATTCCTCCGTCCAAACAAACTTAACTCTTCTCTGAGTCAACCTGGTGACTGGATTAGATAATCGTGAAAAACCTTTCACAAAACGTTGATAATATCCATCCAAACCAAGAAAACGTCAGATCTCAGTTACTGTTGTTGGTCTCGACCATCTTTTGATAACCTCTGTTTTTGCTGGATCCACAGATATTCCCTCTTTTGAGATTCTGTGACCCAAAAATGAAAAATTTTTAATCCAAAATTCACACTTGGTAAATTTGGCATAAAGCTTCTCCTTTTTCAGGGTCTTCATTATAAATCTCAAGTGATCATCATGTTCTTCCTTGCTCTTTGAATATACAAGAATATCGTCTATAAAGACTACCACAAACTGATCAAGATAGTCTCTAGAGAATCTATTCATCAGATCCATGAAGATAGTAGGGGCATTTGTAAGACCAAATGGCCTCACTATAAATTCATAGTGTCAATACCCTGTACGGAAAGCCGTCTTTGGTATATCCTCCCTTTTGACCCTTAATTGATGATACCCTGAACGAAGATCAATCTTGGAAAAGAATTGAGCTCTGCATAGTTGATCACATAAGTCATCAATGCGTGGGAGATGATATTTGTTCTTGATAGTGATCTTGTTAAGTTCTTGATAATCAATGCAGAGTCTCATTGATCCATCTTTCTTCTTAAAAAACAGAACAAGTTATAAGGCCCCAGCCTTAAACCTTACTTAATCTTGAGTTATTACAAGATTACACATTGAGGATCTTTTCAGGTTTTGAGTTTTAGAGAATTATATCATGAAACTTGCATTACATTCCACATTTAAACAAAGTGGTTACATAAAAGATAGTATTCATTCTTCCCATCAACGGAAACATATGAAAAATAAAACATGGATTCTTTCTTGACACATCCTTGACACTATCATCACATCATGTACCTTTCCCTTGACCTGTGAAAAACATTTCAAAAACATGGGATGAGCATAAAAAGCTCAGTAAGGGTTATAAAAATATGGAAAGGAAACATGTGTTCATATATACATAATAATGAAATCATACTTTACCCATAAAACATAGTCACTTTAACACACCTCATCAAATCATGAATAAATCATAGAAATCATAAGACATAAAAGGTAACTTGAGGCATTCATAACATTCTTACATAGGGAGTAACCCTCTTGGTTACGTTTGGAATACCCACCACAGTATGTTCCCTAAATCTCTTCGGAGAAACCTTAACGTTTCACTCCTTCGCGTTACCCAATGCATTGGAGAGCTATATCGGGCTCACCCACCCTTAGTTTATCACGGAACCACCCGTTTTCATAACAATTCCCAAGAACCATAACATAAACATATCATATAAAACATGCATAAAGGGAACATAACATTTCCACATTTCAGTCACAATATAACATTTTAGTATATTGAAATAATGAAACCATTCAAAAATAAACCATTTAAAACATTTAATTAAGAGATTTTTGAATCAAAGTGTCCCATACCACCTTGAAGATTTTATAATTTTAAACCATTAATATCCATATAAATAAATCCTTAAAACAATTTTGAAAACATGGATATTAATAAGAACAAATAATTAAAACATTTAAAGCGATATTTTGGTTAAAGGGGTTTTACCAAAATTAGAGACACTTGAATAAAATAATTGAGGAATGACATTTAGTCAGAACTTTATAATATCATGAGAATAAATGGATTCATGATATAATATTCCAAAGGACATTATATACACCATATAAGAGTGAATTGGTGCATAACAACAATGAAGTATCAATAGAAATGTCAAATGTGATGAAATCCCTTATAAAGAAGGTATCCTTAAAATAAGGATAAATCAATCTCAAAATTATCTGTGACAAATATAAATACACCCAATATAAGTGGATATTAAGTTTAAAATAATCAATGGTCATTCGCACATATTCAAATGATGACATATTCAATAACTACATGTTGAACCCAAAGAAAACGAAATTGGGTTTAGAAGTTCCCTTGACAGCCTAACGGCGTCACCTCAAAATGAGTTGATGAGAGATAAATGTGTATCTCATCACTTGGAAATTAAATTTACATCAATAAGGATATATGAGAACATATCCTAACATAACAATATGTAAATTAAAAGACCCAACAAAAGAAGTCTTTTAAAAAGAGGAGGGTGAAAGGTTCCCTTACCGACTTGGGTATCTTTCAAAACATACACCCCATGAAAGAAGGACAATACATCATTGATGTAAATACTCATAAACGAAAGTATATTACACAAAGAGTAGAATAATGGGCAGTACATAGACCACTCAAAGGAAATTGTGGCAAATGTAGCATAAATCTCACGGGAATAAAAGTGAGATGAAAAATCCCTTACGAAAACTCAGCAGCCTAACGACGCCACATAAAATTTACAAAAATGGATTGATGAGATCAAATAGGGTATCTCATCATATTAACATAAATTTTATAGAAAGAGGAATATAAAAGAACATCCCCCAACATAAAAAAGAGGAGCTAAAAATAAGTGACATAAAGGAGAGTACTTAAAAAAATAGAGAGGTTAGATCTCTTACGAAAATTCGGCAGCCTAACGGCGCCACTCAAAACTTCCAAAATGGATTGATGAGAGAGAATAGGGTCTCTCATCACATGAAAATAAAAATTACAGTAAGAGTAATATAAAATAACATCTCAATAACAAGAAAGATGAGCTTTAAAAGGAATGACATAAAAGAGTGTACTTAAAAAGAAGAGAGGAGTATGATCCCTTACCTCGGGTCCGACTTGACTCGATCGTTCTTTAACGTCCTGAATAATAAACTTGAGTTAATTTATATTTTCTTAAGAACCTTTTCAAGTTAATTATTCCTTTTATATCACTTATTTACATTTTATAAACATTATTTAATCATTTAAGTAAATAATGTTTGTTTTGTCGATATTTGGTTCTTAAGTCGAAAGTGGACTTATTACAATTACATGTTGATCGTGTGGTCAATTGGTCATTATATCCAGAATTATATTCATGATTTGGATATCATATATATCATATATATCCAGAATATACATGTATTTATAATATTACATAATCATTTTAGAGGTAAGAAATGAAATGCACCGTTCATGGAGACGGTAAGCCGTACGTACGCATGAACGCTACATTCATTTCTATTTCATATTTTTACGGAATGGAATAAGAATGATATAGAGGTATATTAAAATTACAGTATAACTTTAAATCCATCCTTTATACGTCCCACATATGGAATTAATGAATCACATCACTTTGAGGGGGCGGTAGTCCGCACTTCCTTAAATGAATATATCGCATTTACCCATAATGGAAACCATAAAGGTATGACCAAAATGAAAAATAAAGAAGATTAAAGAAAAACATAAACATATTATATATCATATATAAATATAGTGTCATCTTAATTTCCACCTTTGAAGGTGTTAAAATAATGTTGAACAATCATCGTTTTGGGAGGCTGAAATTCGCCATCCACGGAAACAGTATGTTCTTTAACCATTAGATGTAGGTTTGTGAAAGTGTAGCCCGAATCCCTCTTATAACAACATCCTAGTATATTGATGATACTGGAGTTGTTATAGAAGAAATGAATAAAAATTGTTTAGGGGGTTGGAGAAGAAAAAATAAAACAAAAGGACTCAAGTGAAGACATTACCTTAAAATTGGGTAACTCCCTTTGGTTTGAGCTCAAAGGCTTCCTTGGGAAGACTTCTGCCCAAAGTGAGGCTTCAAGGAGTAAGAGAGGGAAGTGGAGAGACAAAATGGGCAGAGGTTAGCCGAGCCAAAGGCTTTGGGATTATGGGTAAGGAGGTAGAGGTGGGGGCCTTTTATAAGAGGAGAGGAGGGGCACTCTTGGAAGGTAAAGAAAAGTCACTTTATTTTAAAATGGTATTCGGATTTAAGAGGTACCACATTTATGTTCATCAAGTATAAGGTGATAAGGGTTCAAAATACACTCATCCAATAGGTTTTGTACATGTGTAGGTCTTAGATATTACATTTTCTTTCCATTTTATTTAAATCGTTAAATAATGAGGTCATCGCTGCATCATCATGATGTCATAAATAATTTAATTTATTTCATGTCTAAAAATTATATAAAAACTAATATGATGTAGGAAATCTTTTTATCTTTACAATGAATATTTATAGTCAAAAATATGATTTGTATAACCCCATGTAAAAATTGTTTTAGTAAAACATTTCATGTTTGTCTCATTTTTACTTTAACATTAAATAAAAAGATATTAATGTCATTTTCCAAGAAAAGTGGCTTCATGGGGTCCCCAAGTTGACCCATGGGTTGTCTGGGTCGGCCATGACACATCCAATGAGGGTAGAACATGTTTCTAGGTCATTTAATTTTATTAAAACATTATTCTTACCATAAACTACACTAATTACCTCTAATCACGATTAAAAACTTAATAAGTTACTATTCACTAAAAAATTATTTTTATCCCATTGAACCACATTTTACTTCTTAATGAAAACCATGTATGTCGGATTTTTGAAATTCAAAACACAAATATGGAAAAATTTCATTTAAACGGAAAAATTAGTTTTTATAAGTACCACTTAGTGGTTTCACTATTCATCAAAAATTGAAGTTTTTCAGAAAAATCCCAAAAATTCACCCTAAGCTATATTTGATATTCCGAATTCAAAAATGAATTCTATTTTAAAAAATTAATAACATATAAGTCACATTAATTAATTTAATAATTAAGTCCCACTGTCATAGCAAATAGCGTGTTTTTATGAAACAATAAGTATCAAAAGATTGACACTAGTTTAAGTCTGATTTCAAAGTAAAATTAATTCCAACGACCACTATTGGATTTAATGGTAATAATATATTCTAATTTCACGTTAAAACCAATTCATAATATAATATAATCATATAAATAAATTACATTAAAAAGAGGTTTTGAATAAAAATACAACATTTTACACTATTCATTAAAAAAATGAACTTTATCGGAAAGATACCAAAACTTTACACAAGGTAAATTTTGATGTCCTGATTCTTAAGAAGAGTTTTATTTGGTCCAATAGAATGTATAAGAGTGAACAAAACTATATTTAATGACGGTTCTCCATCAAATGGTGATAAGTGAACCTTTAGTGA
Source organism: Viscum album (assembly GCA_963277665.1). NCBI lineage: Eukaryota > Viridiplantae > Streptophyta > Magnoliopsida > Santalales > Viscaceae > Viscum > Viscum album. The sequence continues at coordinate 1,031,766,558 of OY728130.1, forward strand.
AAACTAGGGCATATACGCCTAAAATTGAATTCTTTCCGTATTTTAAGCCTTTATCTTTTATTGGATTAATGTAAAAACATTTAAAAACATATATAATCATATTTTAGTTATTTATATCCATTCCTGCCAATACAATGGCTACATGTTAACTACCATTTAAAATAATATTATTTTATTATTAGAGTGCAACGTAAGATTCCCAAGAAACTCATTGCTGCGTGTTTGGTACGCCATCGAGCATAGCGTCCCCTTTAAAGTCATATTAATATTTTATTCAAAAATATGGATAAATATGAAAATTTAATATTCTTTATTTACCTGGGGTGTTACACAAGTGCTCCCAAGGTGACACACTAGGGCGTATGAACCCCTTATCAAGATTCTCTTGGAGTTTCTTCTTCAATTTCTGCAACTCAATTGGGGCCATTCTATAAGGTGTCTTTGAAATAGTTAAAGCACTCGATAAAAGTTCTATTGAAAACTCAACTTCACTATTTGGTGGAAGACCCAGCAATTCCTCCGGAAAGACATCATCAAACTCCCGTACAATGGACATATTCTTAATCGTGAGTTTCTCACCAACCATTTGAGATAACTAACCTTCATTTAGTGGAATCAAGACCCATAAGATGGAAGAAATTTCCACTGGAAGGTTATGTTCATCCTTTCATTGATAGACGATCAAAGATTGATCTGGAATATTAAATGTGACTTCCCTTCTTTGGCAATTGATATGAGCTCCATATAGAGAAAGCTAATCCATGACAAGAATCACATCAAATTCCACTATAGGGAGGATCACAAGATTTGCAGGAAGCACTTTCCCACAAACATTAATCGGAGAAGAATTATAAACTTTTGATGCTACTATTGTGCCATTAGGGGTTGTCACAGCTAACTCAACATCTAATTGTTGAGGTAATATGGTGATACCCTTAGAAAATTCTTCATAAATAAAGAAGTGGGTGGATCCAGAATCAAATAAAACATTTTCTACTTTAGAGTGGATGGTAAGTGTACCTTTCACCACTTTGTTATCGTACTCCACATTCCTGATAGAAATTGCATGTGATTTTCCTTTGTCTTTAGCCTTAAGAGTTTGTTGTCATTGATCATCATCAACAACCCTTGGATTAGGGCATTGATTGGCATAGTGACCCATTTCCATGCACTTGTAACATTGAAGTGTAGGAGGTGCACTCTGTGTAGCCTTTTCATTGTTCGGATCACTAGACATCTTCTTCCCATCATTGTGGAATTCAAATGCCTGATGACCTTCCTTTCCACATTTGAAACATTTACTTATCCCTTTAAGACAACTCCCTCCATGTTTCTTTCCACACTTTGAGCATAAGGGGAAACTCATCTTATTTTCAGTGTGCTTTTTAGATTTTCCTTTGAATTCCATTTTCCTCTTCTTATCAAACCCATATGACTGATGGGTTACTCCAATCTCCATCTCAACTTTGAGAGCACATCGAACGATTTCCTCGTAGATATTGAAGTCCCTTATGGATAACGCCCTTCGAAGACTTAGTTTTAAGCCACTAAAGAATCGATCGATCTTACTCTCAGGTTGGATAATAATACCAAAAGCGTACCTTGAAAGTCTTGTAAAATTTTCTTCATAGTTACCAACAGATTCATCATCCTTTTGCTTTAGTTCAAGAAACTCCTTATCCATCTTTTTTCGGATAATACGAGTGAAGTGCTTATTGAAAAATAAGTTTTTGATCTCGTCCCATTCCATGGACTCAATTTCATCTCTTGGCCTCATATTGTTGACAAGATTCCACCATTGATAAGCATCACCTTCCAAACGATACACTGCTAAGATGACTTTATCATGTTCAGAACATTGAGGAACTGAAAATATCTTTTCAGTAGTACTGATCCATTGTTCAGCAACTAATAGATAAGTAGACCCTCTGAATTAAGGTGGGCGCTGTCTCATGAAAGATTCAACAGAATGTTGCTCCTTCCTTTGCTCGTTTGGAAGTCCTGCATGATTCATAGCTTGAGAAAGTTGTGCGAGCATGGCTACAAGATTTTGTATTCTAGCTCCCATAATGTTTGGCTGCTCAGGGGGGACAATCATTGCATTTCCTGTCGCATTCCGCATTAACACGGTTCCTTCGGGTTCCAGTCATTGACTAAAACCAAGAAGAATAGCATGAGCAACACTAATTATAATAGGAAAACCACATAATTCACACTTAAGGTCTTATCCTAGGTTATCCATGGACATTAAAACACTAATATTGTGTTCTATGCTTAGACTTATCCTTAGGATTCTTAAAAAGGCTTTCACATCCTAGTTTCCAAAGGTTGACTATATCATTCCCCTGATACCAACTATAATAACCCATACTTTACATACATTGTTAGTACTTCAAAATTGAAGTACACTTATTACAACATATAACAAAACCCTGAAAGGACTGTATAGGTATAGTGTCTTTAGAAACTAGGAAACATAAACAACTGGTTCATAAAGCGTCTACACTACCTCCCATTTATTTCATCATATCTACAGTCCCTTTTGGCATATCTTACTTAATAACTTTCTTCCTGATCAGGGGAAAGAAAACAGACAAAAGGGTGAGCTCAAATGCTCAGTAAGGGTAAACAAAAGAAATATCGATCACATCATATTCATAAGAACATAACATTTTGGAAATCTTACCCTGCAAAAGAGATCATAATTTCATAACATGGGATAAATCATGGTAGTGAAACTTAATCACAATAATAATAAATTAAAACATGAAGCTTTGTGGCATACACACATAATCATAGAGAATCATTTCTTATTAGTCAAGACTCATTTCCAAGACTATCTTAGTGGAAAAAGTCCATTTCTGAAACGAGTTCATTCCTCGTTTCAGTCCTGTTTCACTGAACCGGTTTAACCAGTAGTTCCAGCCATGTCTATCTCATGAGATATAAAATCTTTACCCAATGCATTGGAGGGAGATTTAGGTCCCACCCATCTCATAATGAGATAATTCTTATGTGTTCCACAAAATCATTAACCATACATCATAGCATAACCCATTTAATAAAAATGGGATTCTAAAACATCGTTACATCATAAAACAATTCATATAAGATAGAGGAATTCATAAAAATAATTCCATCACAACATAATAAAATCAATGTAATAATAGGGATAGAAACAGAACACTTTATTATCTTAGATGGAAAATAATTTTGATAAAACACTTGAACTCCATTCTTGAGGAAAACATCCTTTCTACTTCAAAAACACTTTTCCTTTCTTAACATGTCATACAATTATAAACTAAAAGAAGTTTATTAAAAATAAATTTTAAAACTTTGTAAAGGAAGCTTCTTGAAAATAATGTTTTAAAAATCCATTCATGTTGTATAAGTTAAAAAAAACATTCTTCTCATACTTTTGTCGGAAAAGTCAAAAAGTACCTTGTACGAAAAACGACAAAAGACTCCTTTCATATATTTTACTAAAAACTCACCGAAGGGTAAAATTGGATATAATAAATTTTAGGTGGATGTAAATAATATTACATATTGAGGAAACATGGATGTGGATGATAAAATAAACCCCAGTAAATTCCAAAGTATAAACAATCTCGGATAAAAATGAGTTTGTGATATTTCCCTTACCTTAGGTCTGATTTGCTTCGTAAGTGTCCGAACCTCCTGTATAATGATTTAAATAATGTCATTGACTTATTCCAGAATCATACCCATTGTTATGATATCATATATGGTCACACTCTTATCTTATTATTAGTAATATTTCATTGCTACTTGTTATTCGGGTGTTTATTACTTTTTATTCTTATGCGTGTTTTGTCGAATAAATTCTTATTCTTCTTTTTAGGTTATAAATACCTCATTTATTGAATGGTATTAGTGTAATATATATCATATTTATTCACTAAATTCATTTATGTAATCATTATGCAATAAAAATCATGTAGAACGAGTCGCATCATATCGTGGAGATGGTATTCCATATGTACCCACGAGTGATGATATCGTTCCCATGATCGTGGAATTGTATTGGAGTGTATGTATAATATTTTAGAATCAATATCACTTTAAAATAATCATATATATTCATTATTTACACCATTATACCCATCCAAGTAAGGTGGTGGTGGAAAATAGATTACACCACGGCGTGGAGACAATATTCTGTACGTACACACGCGCGGTGATTTTGTTTTCCGTAGGATGGATAGATGGTGAAATAGGGTTGTTTCATACATATAATAACATATCAGTATATGAGTGATAATGATGTTATTAATTCATAATGAAAAAAATAAAGAAGAATAAGTGGAAGAAGAAATAAAGTTGAAAGAATCGGTAACAGACATTACCTCTTCTTTGAAGCGATTTGAGACCTTCTTTTAGGGCACTAAAATTGGTCTTTGAAGAAGACCAGGACCTCTAGGATGTTTCTAGGGAAGTGTAGAGGATAAATTTGAAAGGTTTGGCCAAGATGTAAGGCTAAAATTGGTGTGAGTAAGGGAGGGAGGAGGTTCCCTTTTATAAGGGAGGAGAGGCGCACCTTTGGAAAAACAAAAAATATTATTTTATTATAAATCCATATTCGGTTTTAAATAGCTCAAAATTTATTTATTTCGAAGATAAGGTGGGTATGGGTCGAAATCCTCTCATCCAATAGAATTTTGGACATGTTTAGTTTACTATTTTAACCTTATCATTTAGATTTAACTTTAAGTTAGATAATTTTACTTTTACCGTGTCTTTTTGTGTTCTTACACTATAAGGTTAATAAACATAATATAACAAGCCAAACGAACCCCAAGTTGTTTATTATAAATATATATAACCTTATCTAAGTCATTTGTCCGAACCTTAGATTTTTAGGAATAAAATAAAAATTAATAATATAATATTTGTTTTAAAAACTATTTTATGTCAATTTTGACACTATTTAGTAATTGATTTTTTTTGAAAATCATAACAGAATGATTAGTTCGTAAAAAGTTAATTAAATCAATACTAACATGTCATATTAATCTATAAAATTAGCGAATTCATAAAAAGTCTCAAATTACATTTAGTTGGATATTTATAACATCAATTATGTCAATATTTCATTAATAAGATAATTACTGCATTATCTTTGTGTCATAAATAAATTAAATTATTTAATGTCTAAAAATTACAAATAAAATACCATTATGTATGAAATCGTTTTATATTTCTAATGAATATTTATAGTCTAATTTATCATATGTATTACCCTATATTAAAAATTATTTACTTATTAAACTTTGATTTTAACTATTTTAACCCTTCTTTAAATAAATTAATAATAAATGTCCTAATCTAATCCAAGTGGGCCTAAATGGTCATATTTTATTCCTAAGGTTGTTTTTGGTCGAATTACACTTATCAAATAGAATTATGACATGTGCTAGGGTAATAATAATATAATTATTACCCTTAATTACCCTATTTACTTTTAACCGCGGTAAATAAAAGTAAAAAATTACTATTCAACAAAAATTATATTCATCTAATTGAACCACATTTTACTTACAGCCATCAACCGTTTCTCTCGGAATTCTGAAATTCCACTCACAGAAGCGGTAAAATTATGTTTTATGTAAATTTTCAAATTCTCCAAGGAGGTGGGTTAAAGATTGTGAAAAGTTCAATAAAATTTTTATATATCTAAAATTATTATAAAATTACTCCAATGAATTAAATTGAACATTTATAGGTATTATGTATCAATTTTGACCAAAAATAAATTTAAATAAAATAAATAATTATTTAAATTAAAAGTCGGTTTTTAAATAGTAACCCAGTGTTTTCACTATTCCTCAAAAATTGAATGTTTCCAGAAAAATACCAAAATTTCACCCTAGGCTAATTTCGATATTCCAAATCCAAAAACGAAGTCCATTTTGAAAAATAAAATTTACAAAATTCCAAAAAGTGGTTATTACTATTCATAACGGCTAGTTTTAACAATATTTTGATAGCATATCATTGTTTAGTGAAACTCGATATTGCGTATGACGCAAGCTATCAAGGAAGGTCATGATTGCGTGTAAAGTAAGCCAAGCTAGTGTTGTGTGTAGTGAAAGATTCCTTTGATGATTTATATAAAATTAAAACAAAATATTTCTTATAAAAGTCTCGGGTGTTACAAAACTGCCCTGCCCTGAACATACAAATCAAAGGATTATATCCTCTCTGTCAAGATATTATCCTCTCTAAGGGTCATGAAATCACCCACATTGGTTAATCACATCATGTTATAATTCACCTATATTAAGAATGAAATCCACCCTTTCCATATTTCTGAAATTTATCAAATCTCCTATATAAAAAAATAGGAAAAAACACCTCAGATAAAACAAAAAGGTCCCAAAAATCACATCACAAGAAAAATAAACAAAGAAAAAACTCAAAATATCTTTTGATATTAGGATAAAATATGATTTTATCACTCCCAAGTACTCTTATAGGAGATACCATGCCTCCATAATTCATAAACAAATGAAATGGTTTGTCCATGAAGTGAATTCTCTTGGAAATCCTAGATCTCCGATGGCTGCTCCATGAATTTTGTATTATCCTTGATATCAAACCCACCACATTCAATGAAATGAGATTCATAGTGAATATACTAATGAAGTTGAGTGATGTGGAAGACCTAAAAGATCCTCTCTATCTATGGTGGTAGTACCAACCGACACGCCACCTTGCTAACTCTCCCCAACACCTTAAAGGGTCAAACAAACCTAAGGGAAATCAAACTCCCTCAGCCATACCTCCACTTCCCATGTCAAGGGAAAACATTGTAGAATTGGTGGTCCCAAACCTCAAACTTTAAAGGCCTACACCTATGATCGACATAAGAGTTCTTGTAGTCCTACACCACTTTCATCATCTCCTAAACAAGCTGATCCTTCACTATTGTTTTAATAACCACATCATGCGCAAGAACTATTACCTCCCAAACCTCCATGCAACATAACTGAGTTTGATGTCATATTCTATATAAAGCCTCAAAAAAATCCATTCCAATTGAATAGTGTTATTTGTTTCTAAAAGAAAACTCAAAACAGGAATGTGTCATGCCCAAGATACACCATTATCAAAGATGAATGCCAGTTTTCTATCCTCTAATGTCTTGATGTTCCACTCTATCTGTCCATCTGTTTTTTGATGGAAATTAGTTCTAAAGAGTAACTAAGTTCCAAAAGCATATTATAATACCCTCCACACTAGTGAGGTAAAATATTCATCCCGATATAAGACAAATGACCTTCAAAATCATTTAAACCACACTACCTCATCCACATACATCTTATCCAAATAATCCCCTAAGCCTGAATCCAAGATCACTAAGAAGTGGGATGATTTCATCAAAAAAACCATGATTACCTAGATACCATTAAAACCACATCGTGATCAAGGTAATACAATGAATAAATCCATCGATACATCATCCCAATTCTACATTGGGACATCTAAATAATAAAATAAATCTCCATGGGCATGATTCTCATCATTTACCTTAAAGAAAACGAAACACTACACAACAGACTCTACAACCATCCATTTGATCCCAGGCCACTAAAACCACATCGTCATGCCAAAGTAGATCGTGGATTCTCCTAGGTGCAACTCCAAAAGTGATTTATGAAATTTATGATGACATCCATTGTGAATAATCACTAAAAAACAACCTCCCATGGAACAACATCTATTTCCGACCATCTCTCTAGACCATCACTATGTCCAAAATGATCACGCATCACCTATAACTATGAGTCTCTCCACTGATACTCCTACAATTTCTAAATCATAGGATTCTTTATCATTTTATAATACAATAACCTCAACAATATACCACCATTGAATATATGTTTAAGTCTTTCAAACCCTTAATTCCTTCCAAACATCCTCAGACTTCTAAACGACATCCTTCCCTGTCTTCCTTCTCAAAGTGTATGCAAAAACATTCCCTATTAAGAAGGTTTAAGTGATATAATCCTGAAGAAACTTCATCAACCTATACCACTAAAAATTAACATCATGTGTAGAAAACATATACCCCAGACTTTTATGAATTGTGTATACCAAAAGAAAGTCCCCAATAAGGTAATGTCACCACAACATCAACACCAACACCACTACCACAAACTCCAAATCATGGGTGGAATAGTTACACTCATTGGGATGTAACGTACTAGAACTATTAGAGATAAATGTATTCTATTTCATCAACAAACAACCCAATCCATGATGGGAAGCATTAAAAACACTTCAAACATCATGAACTCCTTAAGAAACTAATGAACTGGAGCACTGACCAACTTCCCCTAGAGGTAACTAAATTATTCCTATCATTGATTAGTCTATAGAATATCATGGTACTTTCTATTAAATGATGACAACATGGCTGAAACTCGAGATAAACCTTGATGAAATCTCTAATAATATCATGTAAGACCAAAAATATTTTGAACCTCAACCATGTTATTTGGTGCTGCCCAAGAAATAGCTACCTCGGCCTTTGATGGGTCTATTAACCCTTCTATGTCACCACATGAAAAAGGAAACACACATATGATGTATTAAAGTTACACATGGAAAACATTCCATGGAGATTCTGGCTTTGAAGAACATGGAAGATAGATTTGAGATGATCGGTATTGTCTTCCATTAGAATTGAGTTGTTCAATATGTCATGGATTAACATGTTGAAGAACATGCTAAGTATTTGGTGGAACATAGATTTCATAAGTATTATTATCATTATCAGTGCATTCATAACACTAAACTACCTGACCACAAACTCGGAGTCCCCATACATGAATATGAAGTAAGTCTTCAAGATATCTCCCTCCTTTATCCAGAACTGGTGATATTCATATCATAAATTGATGATAGAAATTAAAATAACCCCTATTATCTAGTTGAAAAGATAATCTATTCTTATAAGAGGGAAATATTAATTGATTTTTACCTGATTAAACTTATATTAGTCTATACACAGCTTTATATTACTATCCGCCTTCTTGGAAAACAATAATAGAGCACCCCATGAAGGCACGCTAGGCTAGATAAAAATATTCAACATCAAATCATCTATCAGAGACCTCAAATTTCAAAAAATAAAATGTTCCATTAAATAAAGAGACATAAAAACTGGATACTAACTAGGCTACAAGTCTTTCCCAAAATAAACATCACATTAAGGGGGTAGCATCACATCATCCTAAGGAAAAAATCAAGAAACTCCCCAAAAAACCTGGGGACCTTCAATGGACCAACATCCACTGATTCTACCAACACATCATCTATCAATGAAATAAATGTTTCCAAATTATTTATTCCCCATTCAAAACCACTCTCACCAATGAAAAACATAAATTAGTCATTCAAAACCATGAAAATGAATTTCCTCTCGATGTAGTCAATAACTGCATGTAAGGAATACAAATAGTTGATGTCAAGGATAAAATTGTATGGGTGTATATGTTTCAAGAAATATCCCCATAAGACTGATGTGGACCCATCATTTGTCTACAGCATCAACACATATCAAATAAGCAGGTCTATCCACCGACCAGTGCAGTCAATACATGGGGATAGAATGTATGGTGACCCGCCTTTTTATTATATAAATATTTCATTTCATGATACACCATTTAATAATTAGGAAAATAATTTGGGGTTTACTACCTTGGAATACAAAACAAAAGACATAGTAAATACATAAACATAATTTTTTTCCAATCATATTATAATACATATTCAATAGTTCTTCCCAGGTTACTCTTATTACACCTCATATTCAGGGGACATATATCAAAGAAATGGGTGAGGACAATGCCCAACAAGGGAATAATCAAAGGAAACACATATAAAGTTAGAAAGGGGCATATAAATAGGGAATGGACATATTAATATAAGGAATATCATAATATAATTAACATGAATCATAACATTAAAATTTTGTTAAAATATAGAAATAATACATTCATAATCACATAACCATGATTTATCACCAAGGTGTCAGAAATCATAATTATCGAGGTTATTCACTAAGGTATCGTAAGCATGTCTCATGTAGAGATTAATTAATTACATAATGAATTAGAGAAATATTATGGTGTAATGTTCATATGTCATAAATATTTTTAGCCACATTTAACATAAATAAAATAATTTCAGTAATAACCCTCAGAAATATATAACAGGTTTTATATAAAAATCATTGTGTGCAAAGAGTTATGTCTTGAACAAATCATATTTTTTTACCCATGAAAATGGAATATGTGTTTAATAATACAAATCCTATAATAAATAAGGAATTTTCATATATTTGTTAACTCCATCGGAAATGGGAGAGGTTTGGGTATTCAAAATACAAAAATATTTCATGAAAAATAAAAAATTCATGAAATGATTTCAACAACAAAACAATGTAAAACATGGATTATGGGGAAAGAATAATGAGATAAATTAGAGTTATCACATTGGTAATTATTTTTGGATTGTATAAGGAAAAATGAGAATAAAAAAAATAAATAATCGTGACTCATACAATAGTGAATAAATAAGTTTTTACTTTAGTTTTTATCCCTTTTTAACATTAGTTATTAAGCGCCGTTATTAGAGGTGAATTTGTAAATAACTTTTTTCATGCCAGTTAACTAAAAAATATGTTATAAATTGATATTTATTATCAATTTTGCATGTCATTTATTGTATAACAGGCATGGAAATCTATTTATCATGTTTTTTATCCAATAACTGACATGAACAAATAATTATTTTTTTAAAAAAATGATCATCGATTAATACTCTACCACATAAAAAACCAAAAGAAAAGTAATAGAAGAAAAGGAAATAGAAATCAAGGAAAATACCCTTACAATAGAACTTTCAAATTTACAATGTATTTTAAAAATAAACTAAAAATCAATCAATCTTGAAAAATGATTATCCCATTTATTTTATAAATGTCTCAACCCCTATGCACTATATGAAAGGGGGTCTTGAAAACGGAACAAAGTAATACACAAATAATTTGACTTGAATTTTTAATAAAACATATGAAATATTAATTAAATCTTTATAATGATATAAAACCTTTTGAAACATTGTAATTGTCTTAATTGAAATTATTCCATATATAAATCTTAAAACCTAATATCCATATTATTTTAAAAATTATTGTTTATGACACTGTTTCAAAGATATTTTAATTCATAATAACATTTAAATGTAATATATCCAATATTTTGTAATTGTAAATGGAAATTTAGATTACCTTTTACAAATTTTATGTTGGAGCACTTATTTATTATTGTCTCTCTAATGAAATTCCATTCCATATTTGAAAATAATATGGATAGAGCATAGCCAGTACAATGCATTTTCTCTTCATAAAAGACACCCAACACATAATGACAACTGATATAAAATAAAATTTAATATGATTTGTTAATATTATAAGTGATATATAACACTTTTTGAAGAAAAATGTTACATATGATTCTAGATATGGAAACATCAAACACTGAATGATGACATTCTTCTAGAATCATTCAGCTATATAAACTATTATTTATGTATCATTCATTATCAAAGCTATTGGAGAAATAAATTGTGGGTCCATAAATCCATATACATATATCTCCTCATGCTATTTAAAAATTATATATAGATACCCAATACAAATCATACATAATTATAAATTTTCAATAAATTAAAGGAATGGAAAAATTTTGTTAATTGACTTACATGGAAAAAATTTATTCATTTTGACGGCCAATTGATCTCCAGCTACATGCTCCATGATATCATTTTTCAAAATCCCCACATTCATTTAATGCCCAAAAATAGTAGAATTAATTTTAATCTCATATACACCCAATAATAAATTTGGGTATGCAGACTATCTATCAAGACTAGTGGAATCTTTATCTCAATTCATGATACTTTTAATTTTTTGTTGTCTATATAGTATTTCAATACAATTAATCTATTTTTATAAAAAAATAGATAAATATATAAATGTTAAAATAATAATAAAAAATTTAATAACAAAATGAAATAGAATATAACATATATAAAACCTCTTTGCTAATATGTCGAATTAGTCTACATGGACAAACCAAAAAATGACTGATACATCATACTACAGTACTCACATAATCTATAAGACATTGTATCTTTGCTAATATTTCTTTAAGATCTTATAAGGTGTACCTATGATTCTCTTTCTGAAAATGATGATGATGAATTATATCTTTTATATAATATATCACCCCATATGTAGCAATATGATGAGGATCATCAACATATAACTCACAGTAACTTAGAAATATTGGAGGAGTGTTGTAGGGGTATGATAAGAAGGAATGAGGTTTAGAAATAGAGATGTGTGAGTAGGATAAGAAGTGGGAGTAGGAATTTCTAGTGGTGGTGGAGGAGTTGGTTTATCTATAGTAAATAAATAAGTTAGAATAAATCTATAATGAATCAAAATATAAAATGAGTTGGTTTAAGTATAGTAAATAAATAAATTAAACATCTTATAATATTATCAGCTATAACTCTTGGATCTTCATCAAGATATTGTCTTTTTTGTCATCCAATCCCTCTTCCGTTTTTCATGTCAGGCTTTGGGGAAAGATGTGAAACCTCTATAGACACTAAAGACTCATCTTTGATCTTTTTACGTTTTTCTACTAGCATGTGTTATTACAATAACATATACCCTCCCTGAGATAATATATGGGTGTATACATCTCTTTCCTGAATCTCCTTATGAGATCTGCCTAATTTCTATAAATTAAAAATTAAGAATAAATAAATCAGTAACACATTCAATAATGTAAACAAAATTCTAAAAAGGTAACATCTAGCTTACCAAAAAAATATTCTCATCATCTAATTTCAATAAAACTATTCCATGTATCATCACATATTAATGGATATATATCAAATTGATTTTCATGTTGTCTATTCCCAAAAATTAATTTTGATGTGGGGGATGATTTAAAATACCCCCATCTCATAGTAGCCAATGATAAAAATTATCTCTAGACTCCTCAATTATCAGGTATATCATATGTAATCTGATAATATGGGGGAAAACATCTATTACAATAAGAATTTAATGATAAGAAAAATAATAATAATAAAGCATACTAAATTAGTCTCCCATAATTATGATAATATCCCATTTTTAATACTTTTCCAATCATCAAAAAAATATTATCTGGTCTTTTAACTTGTATTGATATAGAATTCTTGAATTGTTTAGAATTTGGTCCACTATGAATAAAATTAATTAAAAATTCTATTGGTACTCTCTGTTCCTATGTATGAGAAACTAATATTTTTTGTAAACGTGTGGTGCCAGGTTTACCAACACTCAAACTCTTTCCCCCCGTGGAAGTATATGTGTTATGTAATGAAGAATGAGAAGGATCATCAATAGGATAATGTTTAAGTTCCTCCCCAATGGTATAAGTATGATCATCTCAATAAATATGCAGTAAATCAGTAGATTGATATGTCATTATAATAAAAATCAAAATAACAAAAATTAGTACAAAAATATACAAATCCAACAATTACATAAAAATATAAAAAAAACTAACAATAATAAATAATATAAAGGAAACTAAATGGAACAAATTTTTTGTACATATTTTTTATAATTAACTAAAAACCTAATAATACTAAAGGGTGATGAAATGATATAAATGAATGAAAAATACACAATATTAATGAGATATGAAATGAAAAAGTTAAAATTCATCAACCTGAAAAATAATTTTTACAAAAAAATAATTTTTTATAATATACTCTAATACAAAATATTTTATTTTTATTTAAAATGTTAAATTTAAAATAATTGGTTTTCAACAAAATCAATTAATAGATATGTTAAATAAGGGTAAAAATAGACAAATAGAAGAAACTAAACTATTATAAACAATCAATTTAACTTAATAGTTTTAGTATGTGTTTTACTGATGAAAATAAAATTAAAATATCAAGCTTATAAAATTTTAAAAAGTAAACCATAATTAAAAATATGGTACTTATAATATTATGAAGGTACTAAATATTTTTTTCCCAAATCGCTTCTCCATGATCATTATGTATGGCACAAACCATGTCTACAACATTCTCCAAAATATTATTAGTTAATAATGCCATAGAAGTATAGATCACACATAAATTAGCATATTCATCAAGTTTATCATCACTGATATACTTTCTTTCCATGTAAAAAAATAGACCACAACATATCATATTGATCAAGAACATTGATTCTTTTTTCATGTTTTCCATGATAAAAAGATCACTTGTGTATTCTAATTTATTCAGATTAACTAGTGTCATTTGAAATTCATTGTGTTGGACACTGTTGTTACTGATAAAAAATTTTCACTTAAACACTGGAACATGAAATTTTATGTAATAAAACTCTTATATTTCTTAAATGACTCAATAATATGAAGTTGACGCAGATATTGGTTTTTTATTTAGCACTCAAAAAATGAATTTCTTCTACAAAAACCAACACACTTATATTTTTAACCACACTTATGTTTTCCTGCTCTTTCATATAGAAAGTATATCCACTAATGTTACACCATAACCACATTATCAAATTTAAACTTGGACCACCCACTAAGCATATCAATGTTTATATTGCATCCATTTTACCAAGAACAATCGCTTTAAACCATGGAAAAATGTTTTGTTATGTTCATTCAAAATCCACATATTTTTCTTCTTTGGTTGACTTTGATTCAACACATTAATATGCAATGTTATATATGGTTGAAAATCATCTATGTTATTCAAGATGTGTAAATGTAAATTCTATATCTATTCACCTATCAATGATATGACTTTCAATCCATTAATCCCATTTCCCCCATATTTAACTCATTCATGGAAATATGTTGGAAAATTGATGTTCTCGACAATAAAAAAATGGCATGTACAAAACTCTTCAACCTCCCTAGAAGTAATCTTCTCAACAATGGATGATACAGGTTGATATTTATTCTTAACATACCACTTAAATATATTCATATACCTTTCAAATGGGTACATCAAACAAAGATATATTAGTCTGAATGACATTATTTCTCAAACCAAATAAACCATTTAATGAACAATGATATGAAAAAAAAAGATAGAGGAAAATATATTTCCAATTGAAAATGTATAGACATAACATTTTTCTTAAAATTGTTCAATTAATTTGAATAAATCACCTTATTACATATATAATTAAAAAAATAACACACCTTCATCATATTAATTCTAAAGTGCATGGTCAATATTTCATGCAATGTAATTGTTAGGATCCATTTCATCAGGAAGTGATCGTCATGAGATTTCATACCTGTCAACTTTAGTTCATTTAAAGTTGCAAAAAAAAATTTACATTTTAAGAATAAACATGTGGCAATTTGATATCATGAATACATTGAAAAAATATAGTTTTCTACCTCTTGGATAAGGTATGAAATGTCAGGTGTAGGAATGTTCTCATTCAATCAGGAGTGGGAGCCAAATCCAAATGAATTCCCATTGAGGGTAAATACATTCTTTCATTTAACCCATATTTAATTTTTCCTTTAATATTTATCATGTTCCAATCAATCCTTCAAAGATATTCTTATACACATGCATGAAATAAATTTTATGTTTTAACTCATGATTTCACCAATATGGTAACTCAAAAAATATTGACCATTTCTTCCAAATATTTCTATAAATTCCAAATTTATGTGTCTTTCAGAATGTGACATCACTGTTTTAAACCCTCTCAAAATATTGATCAGTGGATAAAGTTCTTGGAGAAATATCAAATTATTGTGAGCTGTTGAAAACCATTTTTAATCTTCTACTAGGTTGAATCATTGGTGAAAACATTCGATGAGCTATGTATACTATTTTTCTCCCATGATGTAGTTGATAATATGAAGTCTATTGTTTACAATTTGAAAAAGATTTATACCCCTTAGCACTGTATCCAAAAAAAAATTCATATGCAGGGAAGTCATTTATAGTGAATATAATCATTGAATGCAGTTGAAAATATTCCATTTATAATAATCATATGCCTGTATACCGTCCTCCCATAACATTTTAAATTTATTAATTAATGGTGCGAAGAAAATGTTAGTATAATTTCCAGGCTATTTTGGTTCACAGATCATTAAACTCAACAAGGAATATTTTCAATTCATATGAAAATTGGGAGATAAGTTATAAATTACCACTAAAATAGGTCATGGACTATGTGTGATACAAATTTTTTAATATGGATACATTACACATATGCACAATCCATGTATGAAATCTCAAACATTATTTCTGAATATAGGAAACCGATGATAAAATTTCATCCACTGTGCAAAATTAGCTAGATGATGTATTTTTCCATCATATATATGCTCATCAGCATGCCCAATTAACCTTTTTTTCATCATGTGAATTATAAAATAAATGTTTCAAATGAGGAATAATAGGAAGATACCAAAATGAATTAACATGGGTGTCTATAACTTATAAATATATCTATAATTTTTATTTCAACTTCTACCATGATGTCCCACATTTAGGATACTCTGACACAAATTTGTATTTCTTCTTATATCTCATACAGTCATTTGAGAATAGATCCATTTTCTTATACCCCAAACCCATTGGGCGTAATATTCTATTGGCCTTATAATTTGAATCTCCAAGATCATTTTCTATATGAAGAATATCTTTCAACAATTGTAGCAACTCTATAAAACTATTGTCACTCCATCTGTGTTTATCCATTAGGTTAATCAATCATAACACTGTTGATAAAAATTCTATATTAAATAAAACTAAAATACAATAATTTTTTGGAATCACTACATAAACACTTGATTATTGGTTGTTTCTCAATTACATCTACTTTAGTATCACAAATTATTACATCAATTTGATCAGATTTATCATCTTGAAAACAATCATCATCAATATATGTGAAATTATTCCCATTTTCACCATTCCAAATAAAAGGGAAATAATTCAAATTAAAAACATGAATAATTAAATGATATTTGATCTCTATGATTTCCAACTTATTCAAATTTAAATATTTGTGTCATGGATAGAAAAATATTCTATTTTTAAAAAATTTCATTTTGTACATTACAAAACAAATTGACACCTTCCTCATTTTCATCACCTATATGAGGTGCATTAATCAAATATAGATTCATTATTATATTTAATAAATATAAAAAATAAGTATAAAAATGGTGAAGGTTATAATATATTGTGATTATGAATGACCTAAAAAAATAGTTTCATTTCAAATATTTCTCATATAAAAATAAATAAATATAACCTTATTAAATTATTTAAAAATATGTACAATAATATCCATAAAATAGTATCCATAAAAAATATATAGAATGAGGACAACTAAATCCTTCCTGATTATTTATAAAAATAAAAAATTTATTCTATTTTAAATTAACAATATATTTAAATCATAAATTCAGTCTTACTTTAATGATAATGTCACATTAAACCTTGATTCATGGGACTCCATATGGCACAAAGTATTCCCTAAGTAGGTACCTGGTTGGTCTGATACTTTAAAAATAAGTCCCATCACCCATTCATATGGGTTTTTTTATTTAATAAAAATTGTATTTTCACTTTTTAACTGAAAAATAAACATTTTAAGAAAATTTCTATATATTCAACCAAAGATAAATTTTATTTTATGAAATGAAAAATCAAACTTTATTTATCAAAATAATACTTTGAATATGTTATTATTTTATTTTAAATAAAAACCCCTATTTGTTGAATATTTTCTATTTTTAGGACATAAATAACTTTTTCACAATTATAAAAATTTCATTAGACGTTGATAATTTATATAATCATATAAAATTATTTTATAAAAAATATCATTTAAATAAAATATATTTAAAACATATTAAATTTTCAAATTAGATACATCTAATTGATCTTTAATATTTATATATTTTCTATAAAATAATCCAAATGGTCACTTTATTCAGTCAAAAACAATAATATTGACCAATCATATTCCTAATTAATTATCATAATTCCAAATAGTTGTAATGGACAATGATCCTCTTTTATAACAACCAAATATCCCTATAAATAGGTTATCATACTCTCATCATTACTCACTACCCCTATTAGAATGATTTTTACACATCATTTGATAATGTCCACTATTTTCTTAATGCTTCTTTTCCTTTTTATGATATTTTTGGAAGGGGAAATATTCTTTAATGATTTCAAGAAAATGAATTTTTTGTAGTGAATGTAATATTATTTAATTTTAATATCCCATTGTTGTTCATAGTTTCACTTGGACAAATTCATGTATGATGCATGATGTTCTCATGAAATTAAAAATTATTTTTATGTTCTTTTATTTTAAAACATAATAAAAATATATTGGGAGTAAAAAGATTGGTTAATGACATAAGATCCTTTTTTGGGACATTGAATTCTTCCGCCATAATGTTATTTCTTGATCAAAATTTTATTTTACATACTAATGTGAAAACGGGTGAGGGTATTTCTGCATCATTGGTTCTTCTAGTTCCTAAGTTGCCTGTTCTAAATTGTGATTTCTCCACAAGACATTTGAAAGACATATTATCTTGTTCTTCAGCACTTTTTCCCTCATGTCAAAGATATTGATTGATTCCTCTTAATATGAAATATATTATTCCAACTGTACACAATTATTTTCAAGTATATGTGATGGGTCAAACATATACTTTCTCAATAGGGACACGTAACAGATAACCTGGATATTGTAAATATTTTTAAGTAGTTCAAACGATAGGAAATCGCTCCCAACATGTTCTAGAGTCTCATACAATCTCGTGTAACTTCAAGTCAGTTTTCCCTTCTTTACAAATCTAATGAATCCCTTCCATAGATATATCTTGAGGAATATATGATCCCCGACTTGAGACACTAAGTTCTACCATTGTTTTCCAGAATAAATGTTTTCTCAACTTTGAGCATTCTTGATGTGTTTTTAAATCACAATAATATTTTCTATAGTTTCTTATATAATTTATGATCCCATTTGTTTCCCATATTTAGCCTTATCCTATCATGTTGGAGTTCTACACCATTATCAATAGAGAGATTTAAAATTTTTAATTTTAATTATTAGGTTGAAACTATTTCTATTGGATAATTCAGCAAGTGAAAGAAGTTGATCCCAAATATATTGAAAACCAAGTGAAACAGCCTATAACATATCTTCCAATGTTTGAATAGTCCTCTCATACTTCCCATCAATTTGGGTATATGAGAATGTGCTTAGGTTTACTCTTGCATTCATAGGATTTAAAAGGATCCTCTAGAATTTAAAACTAAATCTTGTATCTCTGTTAGAAACAATTGAAAATGGTACCCTATGGAGCCTCAGTAATTCCTTGATATATTGGAGAGTCAGGAAATCTAGGGATAGATCCTCTCATTTAGAAATGAAATGATCTTTATTTTTTAGTTTTTCAATTATTACCCATTTATAATTTCTACCATTTTCTATCCTCGGAGGACTACAAAAAAATACATTGTGATGTTATCCTACTTCTATATAGGTATGGGTATTGGTTATAATATAAATTTTGTTTCATTTGTCTCTACCTTTACTTGTTGACATACCAATCACCTTGTAGTGTAATATACAATATCCATTTTCATATTATCCTACCAATATGGATCACAAATTTCCCTATACATTTTAGATCTTTTAGGGTCTATAGAGAATTATGAGCTATGAGCGTCATCCATCAGCTCATTATTTTTCTCATGAATAAATGATATACATATCCATACAAAAAATTTCAGTACACCTTCATGATCAATATTGAACTAAGAAAATATCCCATATTTTATTACCTATATCTTCTTTTGTATTAAAGGATCATATACATGATCTTTCATGATTATCTCTAGTAATGTTGGTTCAGAAATCATTTCATATAGGATTGATGTTGTCCCTTCCCTAATGATTTCCATGTCCAAAATTACTCTGACCTTTGTCAATAGATCTTGTTCAATCCTCATCATTTCAAGAACACTGGGTTCTTTATTACTCAATGCATCAATGGATTTGTTCACTCTTCTACGGTAATAATGAATTGAAAAATTATAGTATTTAAGAAGCTCCAAACATCTCCTTTTGACCATGTTCAGTTCCTGTTGTGGGAAATATATACATAAAACATGGTTGTCTATATATATACATATCACACATTCCCTCATAAAAATATTGTCTCCATATAATCATATAAAAAAACTATATCTCAAACTAAATCATGGGTAGGATAATCCTATTTAGGTGTGTTTAACTGTCATGATTTTTAAGAAATCACTTTTTGATTTTTCTTGAGTACATATCCAATTCCATTTAAGGATGCATCAATAAAAATGGGAAAAAAATCCACTAGTGGGTAAAGCTATCATAGGTACACTAATCAACTTCCTCTTCACTTCATGGAGTATTTATTCACACACCTTAATCATGATGAAATTATCTACATTTTGAGTTATCATAGTTGGTGGATCAGAAATCCATGATAATATGTTCACAAAATTTCAATGCCATCCTAAAATATCTAGGAAACTGGGAATATTAGTTGAATTTTTAGGACAAGTCCACTACTCTAAAGATTTTTTTTGTTGGATCCACGGGGATTCGTTATTTGGATACAATGTGTCCTAAGAATGAAACTTATTACGACCAGAACAATAATTTTACAAACCTTGATTTTTTCCCTTCCTCAGAGTATTAATATTACACTTATATGATCCTCATGCTACTCACAGTTTTGGAAGAAATTAGAATTTCATCTATAAATACTACCATGAAATTATCATGGTATTCCTTAAATACAGTATTCATCATATCCATAAATATTAAATTTTTATTAGTTAGTTTTAGTGGCATAATGTCAAAGTCATATTTACCATATTTTTTTGTAGGAGGTATTTGAAATATATTTTTTCTTCACCCCAATTGATGATACCTAGGTCAGAGATCAATCTTGGAGATGAATTGATCCCCATAAAGCTAGTAAAATAAATTATCTATCCTTGGTATATGGTACTTGTTCTTCAAGGTGATCTGGTTATGTTCTCTGTAATCAACACATGGCCGCATTGATCTATCATTTAACTTTATAAAGAGAATATTTTATCCCCAAGGATACACACTTGGTCAGAAAAATTCATTCCCCAAAATTTCTTGATTTTGTTTCATTAATTACCATAAATAATGGAGACATTTTATTTATTTTAATTTTCATTCCATTATCCCTATTGACCAGTCATATCTATAAATAATGATATTATAGGTGTTTCTAGACAAATATCAGGACATGATATCTGTCCATTAAAAGAAACTATAGGTTATCCATTCAAGTATACAAAAATTTCTTTACTTATAAAATTTAACATTTCATTATAATTTGATATACAATACATACTTAGTTTATTATCGAATTATACCATGAGAATGACTAATGGATTTGTGATGGGATTGTACTCATGAATGTTAATACTATAGTTTATATATAATTTTCATGCTGGGATAATCACTTAAGGAGTCATAAATGATAAATATCATTCTAGAAGCTCAGGAATTGATTCTATATTCTTTTTAAATGTGGACAAAATAAAGAAATGCGTATAACCAAAATCAAATAATGTACTATCTAGATTTGGAAGCACAATGAGTGTATCTGCCACCACATCATTGTGAGACACTACTCCATCCAGTGTTATTGAAAATTCCTTACCTTTATCTCATGTATTTTGTTGAGGTTAATGGTGGCTTCACTCCATTATATTTTTATTTGGACTTTTATTGGAAAAGTTCCCAACTATTTACACTTGAAGCATTGTACTTCAGGTTGGGCCTACACCATATTCCCTTTATCATTAGTGTTGAGATGTTCAGGCTTCACATAACTATGACTGTTCTATGCTATGTGTCCTTCTCTCCTTTATTTGTATCACTTTACACTAAAAAACAAACAATTCCTTGAATTCCTCTTCAAACATTTCTTTCAAGAGGGAAGTTTCACTCTATTTCCTTCTCTTATGTGATAAAAATTATTCGTTGATTTTGGATCCATTTCCCTCTAATTTTAATGAGACATATGTGACCAATGAATCTTTATAAACTACAACTCAATATTTATATAACTCTACACTAACTACTCATAAATTTCATAATCTTGATTTTCCAGATTAATATGTAGATGGGTTCGCAGTCCACTAAATAATATATCAAACTTTACATTAGGATCCATAAAAAAGTTATATTTGTAATGAGAATGTCTTGTAAGTTTAACTCCATATATTCTAATTAATTCATTTTCCTTCTTCATCAAATCTAAAAATTCCTTCTCCATTTTTCAAATAAAACATAGAAAATAATTATTGAAAAAATATTCCCTTGAACTCTACGCACTCCATATCATTGGTATCCACTCTTGGCTTCATGTTTTTAATCAGTTTCCACCACTAATCTGCTTCTCCTTCTAATTGGTATAGTTCTAGGGTGACTCTCTATAGATCTGAATAGTGGAGTACATAAAATATCTTTTCTATGGATGTAATCCATTATTAGTATTCAATAGATCTGTAGATCCACTAAAAAAGGTGGTCATTGATGCATGAAGGATTCAACTACTAGTTGTTCTATTTTTGGTGAAGTAATATGATTCAAAAGGTTTTGTTTATTGTTCAAGACTTGATCTAATTGGATCATCATCATCATAATGTTTTGAACTCCATATACCCACATATTGGGAAGGAAATCATCACCTCGACCACTAAATTTTTTTGTTTTCACGTGTTATTCTATTTCGTTCCATTTTTTTCTACAATGAAAAAAACTATGTGAATTTTTTTACTATTTGGTATCTTATAATAACAATTCTAAATTAATTCATAATCTTAAATGTTTCTAATATCATTCCTCTTAGAAGATAAAATTCAATCATAATAAATGTTTTACATTCTAATTATATCCTTAATAATGGTTTGTAAAGCTTGAGATTAACCAATGAATATCCATTGGTAGTGAAAACATGCTATGAACCTACGTCCATTATCTTTATCCAATTATTAGTTTAGTATATATCAATACGGTGTTTCTTGGAGTTACCCCTAGGTACATCTGTGTCAGATATGAATCCATTTGTTGTATCTAGATGTGGATTTATTTTCTTTGAAACCACTTACATAATACATAACAGAATACCAAGATATTTTTCATATATTTATAGTTATCATTTGTCTTTATGCTATTGTTTTATAATCCTAATTTAAAAAACTAACTAAACCATCCTTTGATAGAAACTATATTTACCTCCCTTTTTATTTCATAATTTAATTTAATGATACAACATTAACAATTAAGTTTATTTTTTGGGGTTTGGTGTATTGGAAATAAGAACATTATATATAAAAAGTAATAAAAATAAAAATTAATCTAATAAAATTGAAATAATTATTCATAGGTTCCTCTTGGGTTACTTATACTGCATCACATATTTAAGTGAGAAACATCGATTAAATTGATTGAGCACAAATCCCATCCAGATAATATAAAAAGGGAACACTTATCATGTGATAAATATGAATATAAATAAGAAATTATCATATGAATATGAGGGATAAAATAATATAAAGAACATTAATCATAACATTCAAATGTGGATACAATATAAAAATAGGACATTTATATAAATATAACCAAGTTTTATAACCAAGGTGTCATAAATTATAATTACCAAGGTTATTCACAAAGGTAATGTAAGAATGACATCTCAAGAGATTAGTTATTTACAAAATGAATTATTTGTATATTAGGGTACACCATTTGTATTTCATGAATCATGTGATCCACATTAAACATAATGTAAATCATTTCATTAACAACTCATGGAAATAACAAAAGGTTTTATGTAAAAATCAATATGTACAAAGTTCTTAATGTATTGAAAAAAATAATTTTTTACCAAAGAAAAGGGAATAATTTTTTCATATTTGTAAATACAAGAATAAAAAGGGTATATTTACCATTCGGTAAATTACAATTGAAATGGATGATGTTTAGGTTTTCACAATATGAAATTTTTTCATGAAAAGAAGAAAAATTCATGAAATGATTTTGGTAGAAAATTGGTATACAACATGGAATAATGGAAAACAAATAATATGAGGGATTTAAATTATGAAATTGTTAAAAAAATATTTTTGAAGTATATGGGATGAAAAATGGAGTAAATAAAAATAAATAATCTAGACACTCTTAATACACTTGTATGAAAAAGAAGATGAGGATGATTCCCTTGCCGTGATGACTTGACTCATAAATCATGGAGATGGATAACCTAGGACCATGAAGTCACCTTGGAGAAAATATGGAGGGACTCTTTTAGATGTTAAAGGAGTATAAATTCTTTTATTTTTAATTTTTAGTGGATAGTGGGGGTATTTATTCTTGAAGAGGTGTGGCATTAAGTGAATAAAAATGATTATTTTTGTATTTAAGGTTAACCACTATTGGTGGGCATTAATTCCAAAAATTTTGGTTGAGAATTAATGTTTTAAAGGATTATTTAGATTGTGAAAAAAACATCAAATACCCATTTAATGTGGCATTTTATTGGTATTTTATGCTTTTACCCTTTAACTTTAACCCACTTCATTATTTTACCTATATCTCAAAAACTCTTTTTTTACCAAGGTAAATTTTTTATGTCTAAAATTGAAATTGAAATTATTGCCTAATTTGGGCCTTATAATGACAAATTTTTAATCCATTTAATATAATTTAATTTATAAAATTGTTAAAAATAAATTCTAATGTGATATGCATATAACTCTAACAAACAGTTTTAAGGTTAAAATCAAGGTTTTTAAAAATGATTAGCATGTGTTCCTAAATGAAACACATTATATACTATGTTATTCCTTTAATAATGTTTTATTACGAATAGCTACAATTTTATAAATTTTTATCATGTACTAATAACATCATAAGAGTTATTGTATTTCATATAAATAATATTTTTACTTTCTCGCCTAAAAATTATCTTTTTTAGAAAATTACTATAAATTCAGCCAAAAAACCATATAATGTTATAAAATGAAAAATAAAACATATTTTTATAAAAATAATACTCAAAATATGATAACATTTTATTTTTAATAAAAAATATTATTTATTGAATATTAATTGAATTTATCTTATATTAAACTATTTTACAATTATAAAAACTACTTTGGACATTGTTAGTTTATATTATAATATAAAAGTGTTTTATATGATAATTTCAAGAAAATAAAATTTATTTAAAAAATAAAAATTTATCATATTACATAATTTTATTGGAAATTAAATATTTATATAGTTTCTATAAAATAACCACAATGATCACTTTATTGTGTC
The DNA here is from genome assembly GCA_963277665.1 of Viscum album. Classification (NCBI taxonomy): domain Eukaryota; kingdom Viridiplantae; phylum Streptophyta; class Magnoliopsida; order Santalales; family Viscaceae; genus Viscum; species Viscum album. Next base: position 1,031,792,122 of record OY728130.1, read on the forward strand.
GATAATAGTAATATTGAATAACCATCTTCTTAATTAATTATGATAATTCCCATCGATCATATTGGGAAATGTTAATATTTTTGAATGGTCATATATCCCTATAAATATCCTATTTTACTCTCATCAGAACCTGCTACTTATCTTATAACGTTTATTACACTTCCTTTGATAACATCAATTGTTTTCCTAACACTTATTTTCGTTTTTATAATTTGCCTAGTAGGGGAGATCTTCTTGGAGGATTTCAAGATTATGGATTTTTTGTAGTGATTGTGCTATTATTTAATGTGTATATATCATTTTTGATACTAGTTTTACTTTCAAAAATTTATGAGAGATGTATGAAGTTATCATTGATTGAAAAAGTATTTTTTTTGATGTTTTATTTTAAAACATAATGAAAATATATTTGTAGGTAGTAGATCCATTAATAAAGAAAGAATATTTTTCGAGTCATTAAAGGTATCCACATTTCATATAGTACAAGACTATGATCTTGGGTGGTTGAAATAATGGAGTGTGAAACTCCTAAAGAAAATAAGGGTATAAAACAAAATGATCGTGCCTCTGATAATCTCTGGCCCCTTTGGTATAATCGTTCCATTGCATGAAATATACCATGCCCACCTCTTCTACCTCTTTGATTATGACCACCATCATGACCATTATCAGGTCAAGGTACCTTAATATGAGGAGTATCTTTAGTTCGACCTCTGCTTACTCCATCTCCCTCGATGGAGGATAACTATGCAGCCCCAACAGCTTATATGGTCTCATTGGAGAATGTTGTTGAGGATGGAATGGAACCTGTCCCCATCCACTAATCCGATCTCAAAGTACCATAAGGAACCAGTTCTCATAATGACCATAAAGAACAAATATAAATTACTTTGGACCAAATCCACCAGTAAGATCAAAAAACACACCAGCCCCAGGATGCTAATAAGAAAAGTGTTGAGGTTGAATACCTGCTGGTCGAACCTTGACGGTCCTTATTCCAGAGTCCTACCATTGATAACCATAATCCCTAAGGAATCCAGTTGGATCCCTTCTTGTAGTAATCCTCCTTATGATTTCATCCACTTGATCACCTCCCCCTTCTTAAAAACCTCCAGATATGTTGACAATAGAAAATAGTTACTACATACTTAATTGAAGGATGTTGATTCGATAAGGTTATCTTATGACTTCTATATTCTTTATGGTTTTATGTTTTGAAAATCACAAATACTTTTTCTTAAGTTCTATCTTTTTCTTAAGTTCTGTTTTTTTCTTAAGATCAGGAATATTCATTCCATTATACTAACAGATGTATCATTACGATTTTTCATTCTATTATAAATAAAGATGTTTCATTACTATTTGTCATTCTGTCATACTTCCTAATGTATCATTACAATTTTCCGTTTTTTTATATTTATAGATTTTTCATACCATCTTTATGATATCGATTCTGGTGTATATATGATAAAGTTCATACGATACCGAATCCGGTGCAAATTTGATTCTATTTTATGATACCGAATCTGGTGTATAAGTGATATCGTCTTCATGATGCTGATTCTGGTGCCAATGTGATTCTGTTTTATGAAACAAAATTTGGTTTATAAGTGGTACCGTCTTAATGATACCGAATCGGGTGCAAAAGCGATTCAATATTGTGATTCTGAATTTGGTACAAAAGTCATTCTGATTTTATGATTTTGATTATGGAAAAAATGTGATAACAGTTTCATAATCCGATTTAATTTTCCTTATGAATCTATTTTTTTGATAATTTTATTCTTAAGATTAAATTTTTTGGATAATGTTAGAGTTGTTTAAATGTATCATTCCAATGATATCAGATTCTACGTTTTCTTCTACTTAACATTTATCCTTAACTTAACATCATTTCTCATAATAGAAATGATGTCATGCAATCTGTTACTGACTAACCATTTTCTGTTTGAAACTTTTCCAGTTGCCTCCGAAATTTAAGGAAAATATGACCATTAGATTGGATCCGACTATTGGGAAGCTTTGCCTTAAATACATGTTCATTTGAATAAGAAGAATACAATGTAGAGAATGGATGAACTTGATGCATGTGAAAAATCATTGAAGTGATTTCTAGAGAGAGTCTCTTTCAACTCTCAGTGCTTCATGCAGATGTCGTGAACAACATGTTTGGGTTTGAACAACTTGTTCAGACTTGCTTTGTGCAGACTTCGATCGTGATGATCGTGGGCTTCCGGGTTTGGAAGTCAGAGGTTCTGATTTCTTTCTAAATCGAGGGCTTGCAGGGATAACAAGATAGATATCAATATTTGGATTGAGGGCTTAGCTGGGTTTGGTTAAAACATACTTTCTTGAAAGTATAAATCAAGGAAACTTTATCCAAGGTTGTTGGATACCCTTCTCTTTGGGTAAAAAGAATATTTTTGTTGTTTTCTATTTCAAGTTGTTTTATTTCCTCTATAATTTTATCTTTGTTAAAGATAGGAAGTATAAATTTCTTATACATTCTAATTCTGTTACTCTGATTATATTACATATTCTATATGCTTTATGGTAGAATCGTTGTTTTAAGAAAATAGAAATTGTTTCTTTAAGAGTTTTTTTGAATATTTGTTTAAACTAGTTTGACTAAACTTTAAAGGTTCCAAAATAATTTTTAAAGAATAAAATTCAAAACCCCCTTTTATATTAAGCATATACATTCATCATTTTGATCCTACAATTGGTATCAGAGGAGGTCTCTGGAATACTTGTGTCCACATATATGTTTTTTTGTCAAGTTTTCTTTTTTGATAACTTCTTCATTTTTTATTAACTTTTACTTCTAATAATTTTTGTGGAAAGAAATTCCTTTTTAGTATGGAAGGAATTCATGTTGGATCTCTAGATAATCTCAATCCTACTAAACCACCGATATTCTATGCAAAAGAATATGAGTTCTGGAGAGACAAAATGAAGACCTTTGTGATAAACATAGGTGTAGACAACTACATTATGTTAACTGAAGATTATAAGTTTTCTGATAAGGAACTTAAACCTTTACTAATCCAAAAAAGGTGGAATACCAGCTGAACATTAAGGTACGTAATACTTTTATTTTTTCCATGACTAGAAATATATATTACCAAATTTCATCTTGTGAATCTGAAAATAGTATTTGGACGATGCTTGAAGTAACTCACTTTGGAGCTTCCAAAGTTATCGAATCTAAAAGATCTATGCTTAGAGCTGAGTATCATGGTTTATGCTTTCCTTATGGAGAACCTGTATGTAAGGTACAACAAATATTAATGACTATTCTCAGTAGCTTACAATCAATGGGTGAGAAAGGTTTAGATGATGAAGCTCCTGTAGACAATATTATAGACATCATGCCTAACGAAAGGGAATCCACGAGAACTGTTATAGATGAAAAGAGAAAAGTTACTCTAATTTCTATTGATGAACAATTTAGAACCCTTCTACATCCTAAAACTAGAATAAAGAGAGATGATGATAATATTAAGAAGAAGAATGTAAATGGAGGTTTTTATTTTACAATAACATCAAATCACACAAAATCCAAGATTCCTGAGAGAGTTGCAAGATCTAAGTCTAAGAAGGTTGTTTTTCAATCTGAATCTAGTGAATGTGAAGCTTTAGAAAATGAGTTAGCCAATGTTGATCAGAGGATGAACAAGATTATTGGATAAAAGAACTTTTAATAATGATATAAGAAGAAAGATGGAAAAGATATGAGAGATTGAGAAGTGACATGCTATGAATATAGAAGAACTCGTCATATCAGACCTGATTGTCCCTTACTTATGAAAGGAGACAAGAAGGATAGAAATTCTGAGAGAACCAAGAAGATGTTCTACAGATCAAAGAATAAGAAAGTCCTAAAAGACAATGACACTTGGAGTGACAGTGGTAGATATTCTTCTCATGATTATTAATATTTTGAATCTTCTGAGTAAAAGAATATTGGTTTAATAGCTCGAGCTCCATTTCAAAATCAATGTCTTATGGCTAATGTACGAACTGCTGAATCCTTATCCAATATTCCTTTGAGAGAAAATTTTCCTGATAAATATTTTTCTTTAGATGAAGAATCTTCTTCATCAGATAATGATAATGATTTTCCTTTATATAAAAAAGTTTCTAGATTTCCTAAGTTCCTAGAGATTATTAATTGAAAAGTTTCTAAGAAACATGAAAAGAAAAATTCTAGAAAAAAATTTATATTCAAAAAAAAATTGGATCTTAAAAAAGATCTTAATAAGAAAAAGGATATTTTAGATAATAGATCTATGAAATTTTAGGAAGCTAATTTTGAGAAGGATAAGCTTTCTAAAGATATGAAAAATCTGTTTTTTGAAAAAAAAATATTTTAGAGGAATTTCATAACACTATATCTATTATTCCAGAGGATAGGAATTTAGTCCTAAGGCTAAAGTCTGAAATTTTTTGTTTAAATAAACTTCTTGAAAATTTTACTTCTAGTGAGGAAAATTTTGAAAAGATGTATTCTCAGATCTAACCACATGGTAATAATCAAGGATTAGGTTATTTTCATGAAAACCCTATTTTTAGAAACAATTATTTTTTTCCTCCAAGAGCACCTTTTTGTACTAAATGTCAAAGTGGAGGGCATTGGTAGAGGAATTTTTCTTTAAATAATGTTCAATATCTTGGGTTTTATAAAGCTTACATTTCTAAACAGATTTGGATACCCAAAATTTTATTATCTAACAATTCCGGAACCAAGAAAGTTCAGATTCTGAAAACCTAACTCTTCTTTTTCAGGTCAAAGATAGAGGTACCAACAAAATATGGTACATGGATAGTGGATGTTCCTGGCACATGACTAGAAACAAATACTATTTAAAAAAGATTTTAAATACTAAAGGTGGAAAAGTGACCTTTGGAGATAACTCTCAAGGAGAAATTTTCGGTATAGGTGACATTATTCTTCTTAGAAAATATTTAATTTCAAATGTTTTATTTGTTAATGGTCTTAAGAAAAACCTCATCAACATAAGTCAATTATGTGATGAAGGATACCTTGTAAATTTTAGGAATGAAAGGTGCTTAGTACACAATTCCAATGATGAATTTAATCTCTCAGCCCATAGGCAAGAGAATGTATACACACTAAACCTAAAAGACCATAGAAGTGAACATCTTCTTTCCCTAAGTGCAATTGATGACAAATCTTGTCTTTGGACTAGGAGACTAGGACACTGCAACTTAAGGAATCTAAGTAAACTTTCTAAGAAAGAACCTGTTAAGGATCTATTGGATCTTAGGTTTGATTCTTCAAAATCCTGTGATCCGTGTCAAAATGGAAAGCAACATAAATCTAGCATTAAATCTATATGTGAAGTTACAACTTGTAATTTCTTATAGTTAGTGCACATGTAATTATTTGTTCCAACACAAACCGGAAGTATTTGATTCAAATACTCTTTTTTTCTTAGTTGATGACTACAATAGATTTACTTGTTTCTATTTTATCACAACGAAATGTAAATATTTTTCATATTTCAAAATTTTCAGAGCTCCAGTTAAAAATGAGAAAATCCTTCCATTGATACTATTCATAGTGATCATGGAGGATAATTTCAGAATTCTGATTTTGAAACTTTTTGTAGTAAAAAAGGTATTACTCACAATTTTTCAGCCCCAAGAACTCATCAACAGAAAGGTGTTGTTGAATGAAGAAATCATATTCCTCATGAAATTACTAGAACCATGTTGAGTGAATATTTTGTAGGTAAAAAATTTTGGGCTGAAGTTGTATGTATTTCCTGTAATAATATAAGTCTAATTCTAATAAGACATTTTCTGAATAAAACACCTTATCAGTTATGGACTGTATGAAAATCAAAAGTATCATACCTTAAAGTTTTTGGTTAAAAAGTATTTATCTTGAATACCAAGGATAAATTACATAAATTTTCACCCAAATCCGATGAAGGAATCTTCTTAGTGTAGTATACTAACTCTAAGTCATATAGTGTTTTTAATCAAAACACTTGCACTGTAGAAGAAATAGTACATGTTAATTTTGATGAAAATGATCCATTTGTTTTCAAACGACCTGAACTTATTTATGATATATTTCATAAAACCGATCACTAAACTTTTATATAAGAACTTATAGATAAGGATAATGTTTATGAAAATGTTTCTGAAACAATTACCCCTAATGATTTTCTTCCCTATGCTAATGGTCATGTTGTTAAAAACCCAAATCAGTTTTTACTTAGAAATCATCCCAATGATAATATCATGGGAAATGTTAATCAACTAGTAATAACTAGAAGTTCTTTAAGGAATGAAGTTGAACATGTTCTTTTTTTTTCTCAATTTGAACCTAAGACTACTGAAGAAGCCTTAGGTGATGATGAGTGGATAAAGGTTATGTAAGATGAACTCAATAAATTCGTAAGGAATCAGGTTTGGACCTTAGTTGGAAAATCTATGGAAACATATATTATTGGAGTAAAATGGGTTTCTAGAAATAAATGCAATGAAAATGGAGTTATTATTAAAAATAAATCAAGATTAGTTTCCAAATAATATAACCAAAAAAAGGCATATACTATGAAGAAACCTATGCTTCTGTTGCAAGATGTGAATCTATTCGTATTCTTCTATCCTTTGCAGCATTCTTTAATTTCAAACTTTATCTAATGGATGTAATTTGCAGTTTTCTTAATGGTTATGTACATGAGGAAGTCTATGTAGATCAACCCCTGGCTTTGAAGATACAAAACATGTTAATCATGTTTATAAACCTACTAAAGCATTGTATGGACTTAAACAAGCCCCTAGATCTTGGAATGATAGACTTCTATGATTTTTGATTCAAAATAACTATGTTAAGGGAACTGTAGATCCAACCCTTTTATTAAGAAAAATAATAAATATGTTTTTATTGTCCAAATTTTTGTTGATGACATCATCTTTGGATAAACTTAGAAATCCTTAACCGATTAGTTTGCGAATCATATGAAATCCGAGTTTGAGATGAGTATGATGGGTGAGTTAACCTTATTTCATGGTTTTCAAATTTCTCAAAAACCAGAGGGAACTTACATATCTCAAAATTAGTATATCAAATACCTTCTTAAGAAGTTCGAGTATGATAATGCTAAGAGTATAAGTACTCCTATCAAAGCCTCTAATACTCTTGATATTGGTGAAGCAGTTAAACCTGTGGATCAGACATCTTATAGAGGGATGATAGAAAGTTTACTTTACTTAATATCTAGTAAACCTGATTTATTGTTCTCATTATGCTTATGTGAAAGATTCCAAGAAAATCCTAAATAATCTCAATTAAAGGTAGTGAAAATAATTTTTCACTACTTAAAGGGAACTTTATATTTGGGACTTTTTTATTCCTCTGGAAATATTTTTGAATGTAAAAGTTTTTTAGATGCTAACTTTGGTGGTTGTAAATTGGATAGAAAAAATACATTCAGAACATACCATTTCTTAGAAGACTCCATAGTTTCTTGGTCAATAATTAAACAACATTTTGTAGCACTTTCCACTGCTGAAGCTGAATATGTAGTAGTTGGATGTTGTTGAGCTCCAGTTTTGTTGATGCAATACACACTCACAAACTATGGTATGAGTTTTACTAGGACTCAAATAATGTGTGATAACACAAGTTCCATTTCCCTAAGTAATAATCATGCACATCACTCTCGTTCAATGCAAATAGATATTAGACATCACATTCTTAGGGATCACACACTTAAAAGAGATATTATTATTTAATTCACCTTAATGCAAGAACAACTTGATGGTATTTTTACAAATCCATTATCTTATGATAGATTTGAATACATTAAAAAGAATCTAGGAATGATCTCTTTAATGTAGTCATACATATCTACTTCTTGTTTCAATTGTCTCTTAACATTATAAAACTCTTTATTTCAAGGGGAGTACATATGCTTGCATGTTTTTATACTTTTCATATGAAATCATTTTTAAAAAATTTATCTTTCTCTAAGTTTTTTTATGAAATTTTTGTATTGGAAATTTCGGTATTAGAAATATTGGTATTGGAAATCTTGGTATTAGAAATATCAATATTGATATCCCAGATTCTAAAACTTCCTAGTAAATTCTTATAATACTGATAACCTCCTCAGAGTATTACAAAAGGTAAATTATCCTCCCCTTTATTTTCTTATCTTAAGTTCCAATTGTTGATATTTCAAATTTTTCAATTCTGGTTTACATTACAACAAAAGATCGGAATTCGAATTTTCTATATCAATCCTCAACCATCAGATCAGATTATGTTCAGCCATTTGATTATCTTATCGAAGATGAAAAGCCATAGCCTCATCTATATAAGGGGTGACTCGTTTATAAGCGCCTCACTATCCTTACTGATCTCTATGCCAAAGCTCTGTTGCCATCAAATTTTTCAATCCAATTCATTTTTCTCTATCTCCAGGAATGACTCTTGAATCCTCAGTAGAACAGATGCTTACTATCAAGGAAATAAAGGACCGATCAATCTTTAGGGAAAGGTTGGTTTTCCCTAACATCTTTTTAAAATATGACTCCCTTATCTCTATGTTTATAAGAACAAATGGATGGGAAATTGTTTGTGTGGGTAAAGAGAAAAGTCAGGATCCGGTTTATCCTGGCCTGGTCTTTTAGTTCTATGAATCTGTTATGTTCTTCCAAAAAGATTCTAAGGATATATTTAAGTTCATGTGTCATGATAAGACATATACATTCCCCTATAAGAAGGAATCAAATGTTCTTAACATTCCGTATGAAGGGGAAGCTATTTTATGCTCTTAAAAACTCCCTGAGAAACAAGGTTCTTTTGAGAAGGGAAATTCTCTAGATTATCTTGGTCTCAAGTATGTTATGAATCTGAAGATTATGAATCTGTCAACAAAACAAAATATGGTAGCTCTATGGATGCAAGTATTTCTTATACTGAGAAAAGGAGATAAGAATTCTATAAAGATATGTGATATCTTTCTGTTAGACTTTATTGTCAACTTAAGGAAGATCAACTTTGTGTAGTACATCTTTCTCACCATCCAATCAATAAAATCCGGATCCATCAGATCTCATGTTCTTATGTATTCGGAAAATATATCTAGTATATTTTTCAGGTTCCTTCAAGAGTTAAATGTCCCATTCTGATTAGTCTCAATGCCTTTCAATATTTTGTTACTCAGTGATGAGACTCTAAGAAGGATGAAGGTAGAGTTCTTACAGGAATCCATCAGTTTTGAAGAAATGGTTATCCAGAACAAGGGATATGTTCCAAAATCATCAAAATCAGTACCCAAGAAAAGGAAACTGGAATAAACTAGCATGCCTATACCAGTTCATGATGTCCTGGTATCATCACGTCCTCGTGCAAAGAAACTGAAAGCCTATTCCGATGAAATTGTGGAAATGTATAGAGAAATGGAAGCTACTTGAAAGAAAGGATATCCTTCCTTTAGCTTGAATCATTTAAAGGCTAAGGCCTAGAAAATCAAGCAAGATGAAAATCTAGTGAAAGAAAAGAAGGAGAAGAAGGTAAAGAAGAAATCCATTGAACTGCAAGTTTGTCAATCTCTTCTAAAAGCTGTAGAAAATAAGTCTCAACAAGTACAGGAATCTCAAGTTTCTCATAAGAAACCAGTTGCCACTCCGAAAATCCATAAATCCATGAATGTTCTATATTTATCAGAACCTTTTCAAGAAATAGAAGATTCAGAAGAACAAGTTGAAGAAAAAGTTGTAGAAGAAGTTGAGGAAGAAGTGTAAGTTGTGGAAGAGGAAGAAATTGATGAAGAAGTAGAAGATGAAGAATAAGAACAAGTAGAAATTGAATTGGAAGAATAAGGGAAAGAAGAGGTTGATCATGAAATTGGTGAATAAGAAAAGTTTCAAGAGAAAGAAGATAAACATGGAGATCTAAATTTTATCCAAGTTTCAGTGGAAAAATATGCAGTTCGAAATATTTCCAAAGGAAGAAGTTTTTTGGTTTCCTCATCTAAAAATGAAACACCTCATAATTCATTCAAGAGAAAAAAAATTCAGTTTCCTTAACTCTAATAGGAGCTGAAAAAGAAAAAGTTATTTCAGGTTCTGAATCTTCTTCATCTTTTGAACATGACATTGTCAAGATATATTTAATAAAGTTTGTCAGCACCATTCCAGTTCTTACATATATAGATGCCCAGAGTCAAATCAATCAAGAAACTCTAAATCAGATAATGGAATCCACCAATATTCTTATGGGCATGGTGGTCAAGTAAGAAGCAGACTTTAGTAATATTTTGATTGATTACAAATCTCATAAGGTCACTTGTAAAAATGTCTTTGACCGAAGAAAGACTATCAATGAAGAGCTAAGACAATTCTGTGACTTTATGGATTAAAAAAATGGCGCATTCAATACATGTGAAACTGAGTTAAACAAGGTCAAGGCATCAATCCATGAGAATTCTAGTCAACTAAATTTTATTTCCCGATCTATTAGCAGTGAGAAAGAAGTAAGACCCGGATTAGAGAAAAAGGTGGCTGCTCAAGAAGAAAGTATCTTTTAATTATAAAAGAAGAATCATGATCAGAAGATCTTGTTGAATAATTTATAAGGAGATCATAAGGAAGTTAAGAACTCAAAGACTTGACAAAGAAGATGTTGTCTGAGAAAAAGTAGCATGGATGATTTTTCCGTACATTCTGATGTATTGTTGTAATATAAAGCTTATTTCCAAAATTTCTTTAAGAAGATACTTGAATATCTTTCTTTTTTTCTTGAATGAATTCTTGCTAAGCATTACAGGTACATCTTATACTTCTCTATTCCTTTCCATCTTTTGGAAAATCACAAAGGGAGAGAATTTAATGAAGATATCAAAAGAGGAGAATCTATTAAGGGGAAGTATGGCAAGAAAGGATAATGTCCAAGTAAGGGGGAGTTTTCTATTAAGAAGAGATGTTAATCTAAGGGGGAGATTTATTCTTAATAAAGAAAAATATATACTAAAGATCAAGAATACGATCCTTTGGAAACATAACCTAAGGGGGAGTTAGTCGTATTCATCGGAAATCTCATTCAAAGGGGGAGATAAGTTTTTCATTCTTGTTTATCTAAGATAATATATTCTTCCTTAGCAAAGTTGTTTGTGATTTCCAAAAAGGGGGATATTTTTGAGTCAATAAGGTTATCTTATGAATTCTCCATTCCTTATGGTTTTATGTTTTAAAAATCACAAACACTTTTTCTTAAGTTCTGTCCTTTTCTTAAGTTCTGTTTTTTTTCATAATATCTATAATTGTCATTCCATTATACTTATAGATGTTTAATTAGGATTTTCCATTCTGTTATACTTACAAATGTATCATTATGATTTGTCATTATTTCATACATACAGATGTTTCCTTTTGATTTTCCATTCTGTAAGATTTACAAATTTTTCATACCGCCTTTATGATACCGATTCATGTGTACATATGATACTGTCATTATGATACCGAATCTGGTGAAAATGTGATTCTATTTTATGATTCAGAATCCGATGTATAAGTGGTACCATATTCATGATAACAAATCCGGTGCAAATGTGATTCGGTTTTATGATACCAAATCTTGTGTATAAGTGATACTTTCTTCATGATACCGAATTCGGTGCAAAAGTGATTCTATTTTTTGATTCTGAATCCAGTACAATAGTCATTCCAATTTTATGATTCTGATTCAGGATCAAATGTGATACAGGTTTCAAAATCTGATTTAATTTACCTTATGAATCCATTTTCTTGATAATTTTATTCCTAATATTACATTTTCTTGATAATGTTAGAGTTATTTAAATGTATCGTTACAATGAAATCGTATTCTAAGTTTTATTATACATAACATTAATCCTTATCTTAACATCATTTCTCATACTTGAAACAATGTCATGAAATTTGTTACAAACTGACCATTGTATGTTTGACATGTGTCCATGCCCCTCTGAAATTTAAGGAAAATATGACCGTTGGAGTGGAGCCGACCGTTGGGAATCTGTTCATATAAATACAAGTTCATTTGAATGAGAAAAATACAATGAAGAGAGTATATGGACTTGATGCATGTAAAAAATTTGTGAAGTGATTTCTAGAGAGAGAGAGGCTCTTTCAACTCTCAGTGATTCTTGTAGATGTTGTGAAGAACTATATCGGGAGTGAACAACTTGTTCAGACTTGCTTTGTGTAGACTCCGATCATGCGGATCGTGGGATTCTAGGTTTGGAAGGAAAATGTACCAATTTCCTTCTAAATCGATGGCTTGTGTGGATATCAAGACATATACCGATCTTTAGATTGAGGGATTACCTGGGTTTGGGTAAGACATACTTCCTTGAAAGTATAAATCAAGGAACCTTTATCCAAGTTTGTTGGATACCCATCTCTTTGGGTTAAAAGAATCTTCTTGTAACATGGTTTCTATTTCAAGTTGATTTATTTCCGCTGTAATCTTAACTTTGTTAAAGATAAGAATTATAACATTCTTATACATTATAATTCCATTACTCTGATTATATTACAGATTCGATACGATTTAAGGTAGAATAGTTCTTTTAAGAAAATAGAAAAGGTTTCTTTATGAGGTTTTGTGAAAGTTTTTTTAACCTTGTTAAACTAAAATTTAAAGGTTCTAAAGGAATTTTTAAAGAATACAATTCTCCCCTCTTGTATATTGAGCATATACATTCATCATTTCGATCTTACAAAGGATAGAGTGTCTCCCCAAGACTTCTTACATGAGACTCTCATCTAGAAAAATATCTAGGAAAAAATGTATTAGTTCTTTGAACTTGATTCTTATCCCCAAAACTAACATACTATTATGTTTAATGAATGAATATACATCCTCTTCAATTCCTTCATGGTCAATAAAATCAAATCTTCATGAAACTCTTTCTGAATGTTGACCAATGAAACATATGCCTCCTTCCACTCTCCAAGATTCATTTTCCACCACTGTCATGTAGCTCCCCACATCTAACTAACTGCCAAATAGACCCATTATCCCACGAAGAAAATAGTCAAACTAAAAGTTATCTAAAGATCCTCCAGCCATCTATTTGTCTCTTTTATCTAAATCATTTCCATAAAAGTCTCCCAAGACTTTCATTTGAAACCCTGTAATATCCAATACCTTTGATAATCCTCCTCAACCTTATCAACCATCTTGGGATCAACTAGATCAGCCTGCAGAGCCTCAATTACCTTAGCCAGACATGGATAATAAACATGATCCATACCTAACAAAATACAATAATTTCTTATGCCTAGTACTTTGGAATTTCATTTAGATTCATTTTAGTTCAATTTATTATTTTAACCATTCCAGAAACACACAATTAAAACAATAATAGAAGTCATCATGATGCATGTACCTCTCCTAGGTCTCTAACATAGAAAGTGGTCCACCTCACTTGGTCATTAATTAAGCTCAGAGTCCATTCACTAAATCAGAGTGGCACTAAAATATTGTATCCTAACAAGCCTCCCCAGTCTATTCCATGTACTAAGGTCAAGTATCACTGTTTCTATACCATCCCATGCAACTCTCATGGTTCCTAACTCCAAAATACAACATTAAATTGAACCACCCCTTGATACCACTCATTCATGATCACCTCCCTCTAAATAAACTAAAATTAGGGAGAGAGATAATGACCCCAATCCCCACCTCCAATAGGCACCCGATTGGAGTCTAGAATCGAGGGTATAAAAATATCATGAAATGGGTGGAATTACTCTATAAAATAATATAGGTTTGAGAGATAATATGAATAATAAAAAATAAACGAGATGAAATGATATAAAAAAACCAAAACCATCCCATAATGCATCTACAAATAAAAGTAATTTAGATAAAATTATATAAAGTGAGTACCCAAATGAAAAGATAAAGTAGTGACATAGAAGATATCCAAAGTCTGAGCTAGCAATGCCCAGAATGATGTAGGTAATATTATTGGAAAAATAAAAATTATTTTATATGAATATGGTGAGCGTATAGGTATACTGAGTCAGAAATCCAAATTCACATGTGAACATGTGAAAGAAGCATACTCATTCTCCCATGAGAAATAAAATATAACCAAAAGCACCTAAACGGGTTAACTATCCAACCCAAACCTCACCTAGTAATTCTCACCAAATAAAACATTCCAAATAATATAATACAACATGAGTCTCATCGATAATGGTTACCTTACACCACATTCCCACTAGTATTCCACTATCACATCCCAATGTTATACATTCTGGTGCTTCAATCTAATGTAAATACCACAACACCCCACAAAAATGGTCACAACACAACTTTCTAAAATATACATGAGCTCACAACCCCACAAGTGGGACCATATCACGTGTTACAGGATGAAACTTGTGGGAAAACACATCCAAAAACATAACCATAGTAGTAGGTTATCGTGAACATGAAGGACATCAACCTCATTCCCTCCTCCCACCATGCACAAACCCACCGCAAGCCACCTCGTCTCATAACATCCCACCCACAGACACATGGGATCATCACATCTTTTCTAAAGACACCTAGTCTCACTAGCGCCAGGAATTTCACAGTCACCATCTAGTGCACTAACAGACCTCTTATTGTTACATCTTATGAAATACATAACTCGCTTAAAAGATAGAGTAGGAATGTGTAGGTACCCATCTGTCCTTACTCCTCACTAGATGTCATGAATAAAAACCCTTGTATAAATATGACTATCGGTGCTTAAAGATCAATGTGGGTAGGGGTTTTTATAGAAATTACAAGGAACATACACGTATTAACACATAGCCACACACAATCCAAATATATGAGTCCAAAAAAAACACTTACCAACTCACATAAACCCCTATTTTTCTACCACCTCTAAATGAATTACACCACAAAATCCATGATACATAACACACATTTCATGTTCTAAAAAAACCATTATCGAACCCTATTATTTCAGTATTATTTATCAACGACATTCAGCCACACATCCCATCATTTATTTATTCATTATCCATTTCCATCCCATTAAAAAAACCCAAACTCAACCATTTTAATCATTATTAATTATTTGATCCATCCCTACCGAGGAATATAGCCTAACTCAACCACACATCTTAAGATGTTCATTATCTCCATAACACCATCTCCTCACCACCCCAAAAGCATGGCCAACCAACCAAAACCTCACCACCCTAGAATCATAGCCAATAATTCAACACCATTCTACCTAAAAATCAAATACAAAAAACCACCACATTGTCACCCTAAAATCACATCCATACAACCACCACCACCCCACACTAATAGCATGACCAAAGTACCACCACCTTTCCGATCCAAGAAAATGACCACATTTCACCCATCATCCGCACATCACTTCAAAACTACGAATCACTACCCCATAAGCACAATAACACATCACAAAACATATAATAACATTTTATAGACTTAGAAAGGTAGATTTTATCACATTACACTTCATTTTTTGGCTTTTATCACACAAAACATTATTTGGAGCCAACCATTTAAATATCCAAATATAAGTGGTAATCCAATTTCCATTGTAGGTTTATAACAAAATAATCATAGAAGACACTGAAGTCACAATACATATAATAAAGTGAAAACAAAGCCAGAAGTGATAACAATTTCTAGTGGGGAATCAATCCCTTATAATATATCATATCATAATAATATCAAATATGTAAAAAAACACGAGAAATAATTCCTTTCCCTCTTTAATTTAAATTTAAGAGGTTCTTTAACTTTAATTAATCCTTCACAACCATCCCCCATAGATAAAGAAGAGTAAAATCCTCTCATATAATACACAATAAAGATAAATGAGGCATTAAATACCCCAAGGAATATTTATCAATTTTCAATGCACCAAAAGGTGAAGAAGAAATTCCCAAAAACCCCAACTACAAGAAAAACCAATAGATCAACATACACCACACCAAATATCCAATTGAAAAAATATGAACTCACATGCTAAACCAAATCCAAACCACCTCAGTGGTTTCTCAAAAGAATAATTGGAGAAAACCGACTTTAAGGAAGAATAACATAACATAGATTACCGATGATGATCAATTAGAATCAATGAATCAAAGATAAAGGAATATTGTTAGAAGATATCTCAAAATCACATAGGTCTTTCCAAAAAAGTTGGAGGGAGGAGGGTTCGGTCGAATGAAAATAAATGGTTGAGAAAATAACCTAAATAATAGAGACCCCTATTAGTTTCACATCATGTAAAATATACAGATGAAATGATTTCCCTAGAAATTTAGAAAATCCAAATTTCTCCAAAAAATTGTTTCTCCTTAGACTTTATTTAATATCCATCATGAATTCAACTTACACGATGTGTAATCCATCTCGCGGATTACCTATTAGAAATTTTACATCATATGAACCAACTGGATACAAAAGCTATCAACCACATTTACACATCATGTATCCTACATAGACATTGTGAAATTCTTAAAACATCTATTCTACAGCTCCATCCACCACCAAAAACTCTCGTAACTTCCCCCCAAAGACATCCAACCACCAAATCCTGAAAAGTAATGGGGAAAAAGGCACGAGGGTAACATATTGATATTTTATGAAATGTATTATTTAAATTAAATTTAAAATTCTTTGATAGATTTATTTACATGAAAGAAACATTTAGTATTTTGAAACACCATGTTTAGCTTTAGTTTCACGTAACATCAAGTATATTTGATAACTTCTGTTACACACAAGGTCATGTCTTACTGGAAAAAATAAAAAACTTATATATTGATTTAACATGATAGTTAAAACATAGAAACTAGAATGATATATTTTTCACATGAAAATATAATTTTTTATTTTTTGACCAATTAATAAGAAACGAAAATAAATCCATTTTTTAAATAATTATAATTATTTTTCTTAAAATCTATTTTAATTTTCACATGAGTGTTCTATACCAATAAATTAAAGAAATTAATTATTTCAGATTTTTTAAATCAAGTTTATTAATTAAATATTCAATAAAATATTTTTACATTAATACAACATATTTTATAGGAATAAGATAATAGTAAATCCAATTTTACACATAAATTTTTTATTTTTATAAATCCAGTTTTGAAGCCTTATAATTAATAACTTGTTTTAAAACTGAATTCTAACAATTTTAAAAAGTTTATTTTAATAAATCATTTTGGAATGCATAATTTAAAAATTATTTTAGGGTTATTTTTTGGTATCTTTCTTAAATGGTTCATTTTTTGATGAATAGGGAAAAATTAATAAATTTAAATGAAAACTGAATTTTCATCTAAATAAATTATAAACATAAATTATATTTTTTATTAGTTTTAAAGTAAAAATTATTCTAATGGAACCTCTATTCATATAATTCCGGTCCCTATAATAATTATTATATTTAATTTTGATATAAAAACACACTAATATTTTGAGAATTCCCACTTTAAAACCCCTCTTTCTCATTATTTTTTAATGTGCCAACAATAATTGGTCACCCAATTCATACCAAAATTTTTTACAATCAAAAAGGTCAGTACAAGAATGAGGTGTAAATAACATACACCAGTAGGGAGTAAAAGGGAAGAAAAAGGAAAAAAATGAACAACAAGAAGAAGAACAACCAGCTCATGGTCATCAAAAAGTAAGGTATTGAGGTTGCAGTCCAAATTCAATAGGCATCTAGGAAAACGCTGCAGTGCACCTCAACTACAGAAATAAAGAAGGGACCACCAGCTTGACCTCAATCAAGAATGGACAGCACAAGTTCCACCAGAGAACTTCAGGTTAAACATCTCTTCATTGCAAAACTCATAAAGAACTTTAGTGCAAACCTCAAAACAAGCAATACCAAACATTACCAGGCTACATGGTACTCCCAAAAGAAAAGAAAAGAATCGCACAACATCCCTCCAAGGACAAGAAAAGCCACGTATCATTTTCTGAAAAGAATAAGCATCTTGAAGCAGAACTTATGGTTTAAAGATAGGAAGTCACTCCCACGGTATAACCTTGAAGTCAAAAACCTGATTTTTTATATACTCAGCCAACATCCTAATAAACATGAGATTTCTGAATTCAAGGTATTTCTCAACAGTAATAATACCATCTTGATATTTATAGAATGTTATTGCATCTTGTTCATACATCCATTCATCAGCTATGTATCTCACTGCCTCCTCATTACAGTACGCATCCCTGTATACCAGATAGGTAGTCCTTTCATAATATTCTTCAACTGAGCCAGAGATTGCAATAGGTTGATCAACCACTGTTGGGATTGAATGCTCTTTCTTAGGGACGCCAAGAATTCGTGTAACAATTGTTCTTTTGAGGTTAGAATAGTCTAACACTTCTTCGTTTTCTTTGGATGCGGGGTAATGAAACCATCAGCGTCCACCATTGGTTTTTTCCCTTTCTTAGCGCTTGAGTTAAGAATGTTTTCTTCAATCTGACTAGGATTTTCATCATCTGCAAGCAAGGATTCACTAGCATCAGAGAGTTCCCATTGCTCCTTGTCTTCAGGGTCATATGATCCAATTTGATTCCCTTGCTCCTTCATCAGGGTAGGAGGACTACTGCAATCACCAGTGGCATTAGGAAGAGAATACATAGATCCTAACATATCAATTGGATGGTTCACTTGTTGATAAGAATGAGAATTAGGTATCAAAGACTCCTTGTTGATATCAGAATTTTTCTCTGCATTATCCAAAGGGACAACATTTTCAACCTGACAAGAATTGCTTGCATCCTTTGCAGGATACAACTTTCCTTTTGCAATCCAAAACAATTTCATAGGATCAGTACCTGCATTTATGGAGTCACAGTCTTTCTGGTCATGCCCGAGCCTAAGACAAGCATGATAGTAATCTGGTAACCTTTCATAATCAACATCCTAGAAGAAACCATATTCACCATTTTGAATCCAAATTTGGGTAGGAAGAATATTAGAGACATATATTTTAACACATATTCTAGATACTGATGGTCTGGAAAGATGTGTTGTCGCTGAATCCATCCTTAAAGGAGTACCAATAGGCTGAGAAATCGGAAACAGGGCTTCATGTTTGAAAAGATGAAGCGACAGACAAGGGAAGCTGATCCAGATCGGGACTATGGGAGGTTCAATTATCGAGGCATATGATGTAAGGAACACCTTTTATTGGTGTTTACATTCTGTTAATTACAATAATACCACTCCTCCCCCATTATAAAAGGTCATCCACTCTCCACACCACATCACACCTCCCAATCCATTTGGATTGACCAAAATAGGCCAGTATAACTTACCAAATTCCCTATTATAATCCTAAATTCATCACTTTGGGCATAAATCCAACCAATGAAGTTCTTTTCTAAAAACTAATATGAGTTACCCAAAGAAGAAGTAATGCTCATCAAAACACATTTTTTGTTTCCTTATCCACACCCCAAAATTATTCTTATATCATGGTTGTACAACAAACATAGAGTCCTAAAAATACATATATGTTGTTATGTTAATGACAAGACCTAGAAACACATAATTCCACCAAAATGGGTTGAAAAATAATTCTTCATGTCTATGATAGAATAACGCCTCTCTAAATAATGTCATGTTTTCATTACCGCCTCTCATGGTTTGGAATAATGACGAATATACTATTTATATATATTATATTTATGATATTTAAAAATTAGTCATAACTATATAGTTATTATATCATATAAACCCTTTTTAAATTTCTTACAATTAGGGATACAATAATGTTCCTCATGTGTACAACGTACTACCGCCTCGTGAAGCGATGTGACACATTTCTCACAATGTGTTACATGGAAGGTAATAAGGGTAAATATAATGAATATTTATTTTATAAATGACATAATTGTGATATTAATGACATGATTATCTCTATGTAAATATAATATAACATTTTCATTATTACTTTTCACCCAATGAAAAGGTGATAATGTCATATATGGACTTGTGGACTACCGCCTCCTCGTAGTAATGTGATTCTTCTTCATTCATCACCAAATCACTATAATGATATATATAAGTAATAATAATTATATAGTATGGTATTAATGATATAATTATCATTCTAGCAAGATAAATTTTACTTAACTTCTATCCAAAATGATCATTGAAAAATGGGAAGGTTACTCATGCATTTGTAGGATCTACCGTCTCCCTGATTGTAATGTTCGTTCATTTTTTATAACCATATTCCATGACAGGTTTTAAAAGAATGATTTTATTTATAAATATTATTATTTATTATTATTATTATTTTATATATATCTAAATAATGTCTAATTTGACCATAGTCGATAAACCAATGTATTTTTTTACACATAGACCTAATATGGTCAAAACACCCAAAATAATACTTAATTTATTAAGTAATTGTATTTAATATAGTAATTAATGAAATAAATTTAATAATAAAAATGAAACATGTTATCATTAATTTAAATAAATAACATAATTATATTATTCTAGAATATAACGAAACATGTGATAGGTTGGCCCCAAGGACTGGGACTTCATAGTAATTTCATTGAGGTAGTTTTAATGATTATGCACATATATTTTTGTATAAGTTATATATATAACCCCTTTTACAGGTCATATCTTGAATTTATATATTATCATGATAATTAAGGTTTTTTTTAATGTTAACCTTTAATGAGGCTTATGATTCATGTGTTTCCCATGGGATAAGGGACTTTTCCTTTTAAAAATCATCTTTCAATGTTTTTCCCTCAATCTATCTTTCTCTTCCATGTCCATCTTTTAAAAATGATTTTATTAATGATTTTATATAGATGTAAAAGATTTATAAATTAAATTTTTTGTCTCTCTAATTTATTTAATTTTTTTAAATGAATCATTTAATTTTTTTTATTTGGAGTGTTTTGACAAACAAAAAAAAATAGATATTCTATTTTCAAGGTACACACTAACAATGACTTTTCTCCCACTATGACTATTATTTAATTTATAACTTCCATTGCAATTTTTTTGGTTTTAATAAATTGAAAAATCCATCTTTATATTTTTATGGGTATTTTGGTATTGAAAATTTGGTTTCAAATAAAATTTAGTTTTGGAATTCAAAATGAGTTTTTAAATGAAAATAATATTTTTATCTGAAATTGTTTTTCATGTGGGTTTAAAAGAGTTTTTCAGAGGGTTTTATGATGAATGCGTTTTATTAATGAAATGATACCTAAGCATTATATGAAACATGTGATCTTTATATAGCTTATACAATGGTTTTAGCCCCATTATATCTAATGGGTGAGCATGATATATCTTATATGAATGGTTAAGCTCCATTATATATCATGAGAAATAGGTGAGTTTGATAAAGCTTATACGAAGGGTTGATCCCCATTATATCTAATAGGTGGGCCCTATATTGCTTATACGAATGGTAATCCCCATCATAGATCTCTAATGCATTGATTAATTAATATATTGAATATTGGATGTATAATAATTCCAATTAAAATGGTTTTGAAAGGTTTTTATGAATATATTTCTCTACGTCACCCAAAATAAGATTTAATTTCTTACTATGGGTTCTAATGATTTTATTTGAGAAAATGGTGTGTTTCTCATGTGAAAATGTTTTATTTCATATACCCAATGAAAATAGAAGATAAAGGTAAAAATTATATGAGTTTTCATATTTTCATTGGATTATTGTTTTTCCTTCTATGTGTATCCCTTACAGAGATTTTTTGTGCATCCAAGGTTTTTTAGAATGTTTTCGCATGGATTATGGGTAATGGAAAGTAAGAAGTCATATTGAGAGTCATGAATATTTTCCATGAAATAAACTAATGATTTAATTTAAAAAATTTATATTTTGGGAAAAATTAATACTAATTGGAATTGTACAGTTTGTATTATTATGTTTTATTATGTACGATTTATCTATTAATTCCCTAAAACTATAAACTAGAATAGATCATCAAAGTAAAAGATATTAAATTCTTGACTAAAACTTTATATCATGTAATGTTTAAGGCTAGAGCCTTATAGTGGTTTCAAATATGACTTTTGAAAAATTTAGATATTAGGATGTCATCTTTTGATCTTATCTTAAGAGTTATGCATACCATCATAGGTCTATTATGAGTTCAATGTCTAAGAAAAAACCGTTTAAGGTATCTATGTAGTTTTTAAGGTTGTTAAAGGAATTTTTACGGAGATTTTATTGGGTTGAGTTATTTGTAACCCATATGATCAATAATAATAGTTTATATAAAGAAATTATTTTTTAGGATTAATGAAAAAAATGGGCAACAGGTATGCTAGGTGACAACGAACTGCATCAAGCTAGGTGGTGGGGATTGAACCCATGATTGAAGGACAAAAAAGGTTTTGTTCCTATCACTGTCCTATGTGATCTCATAGTTAGTATGAAATTTTTATAGGTTAATATTATTTTTTTTCAAAAACATATGGGATTTCAATGGAGGAATAAAGATATTTTTTTATTTTGGAATAATATATGATCAAAACATTTTCATATTTGGGGCTTGAACATTATCAAGAAATGTTTTACAAGTTTTAAGGATATTTTTTTATATAATGGTTTGGTTTCAAAATTTTGTATTAATATTTAAGATTATTGTATCTTATTATGGTTCACATATTTTAGGAATTATCATACCATGTTATTATCTTGGTTTTTGCTAATGTATAAATACGGGAGGAATAGTTTATTATCCCTTTTATGGTTTTGTAGTCTTTAAAAGATGATTCTACAGAATCAGTCCATAAAAATTATTCATTAATACTCCTAATTTGGAGAAAAATATGAGATTTTTGTGAAAATATATTAAATGAAGAAATTATACTCATCAACTAAGTGTGTTTCCATATTCTCTTAGTATATATGGAAACATAATTCCTTAACATTTGGAAAGGGGTCTTGAAATAAAATGTTATCATATTACTATATTTTCTAATGACTTCATTGACCTTTTTAAACCTTTTTATATTATTTTTTCATTTAATTCCCATTGACCATGTTCTCTATCACTCTGTCTTAGTCCATGGGAATTAGTTTTCCTTCAAAATCAATATTTTAATATCCCACTAATGTTATCCTTATGTGGAATCCCAGTTATGAGCAAATTTAGATGACCTTTATGTTTTCCAATTTCCATTTTAAGGGATTTTTTCTTTACTCAAATTTTATTATTTGTTTTTTAATTTAATTAATTCAATAAATAATTTAATCAATTGATAAAAAATGAATTTCATGGGAAAAATTCATTTTATGGGTTGTAGACTGCAACTTCACATGATTTTATAAAATATACTGTCTTAAATTAATTTAAATTCTTTGATAACATGAGTTACACCCAATGCACATTTGATATTGTAAAACACCATGTTTATCTTCCATTACACATAACATTTATTTTCTTCAATATCTTGAGTTACACGCTAGGTTGTGTCTTACCGAACAATAATAAACAAAAAATATATTATTATTTATCATGATAGCTACCACACAATCATTGGAATGGAGGGAATTAATAAGAATAAAGAAATTGGGAAAATATTTTTACCCAAGTATATACAATGAATTATTTCTTTACCACTTAATTAGAAATAAAAATCAAACCCCTTTGAAAATAAAATGAAATCGTTCTCTAAAAATCTATTTTAATGTGTCCAAGTGTTTTATATACCAATAAATTAAACAAATCACACAATTTTAATTATATTAATGAAACTTATATGATATATATTCAATAATTTTTTTACTATCATACAATATATTTTATAGCCATAAGATAAGAAGAAATCCAATTTTACGTATAAAAAACTATATTTTTACAAAGACAGTTTAGCAACATTTTAATGGTTCACTTGTTTAAAAACTAAAATTTGAAACATTAATAAAATTTATTTGAAAAAATAAATATCATTTTAAATACTAATTTCAAAATTATTTTATGGGGAATTTTTCTATTTGTTTGAGAATTTTCATTTTCGGATGATTTGTGAGAAATTACATAATTTAAATTGAAAACTTACATTTATTCTAAATAATTTATAATGTAAAATTGTATTTTAAATTATTTTTAAATTCCATATCGTCAAATTATACATATATTTAAACAATTAAGGTCATTATAATAATTTTTATATTTAATTTAGATATAAAAACAAAGTAAAATTTTCATTATTTTCACTTTAAAACCCTGGTTTCTCGTCCCATCTACTGGATTAATTTCAAAATAATTTTTTCCAAGTATATTAATGTAATATTAAAAAATTTATTACATATTTTAAATATTAATAATTTATATTATATAAGAAGTCAAAATTAATTTTTGAGAACAATGATTAGTGAAAATATTTTCAATTAATTAATGTGAGTATGGTTAAAATATGCCTTTGCGTATTACATGTATTGGCATTAAAGTTAATTTTACACACACATAGTATTTTTACATAATTAATTAGAAATTATATTTTAAATCATTGGGTTTATATTATCTATTAAATATATTTTTAATTATAATATTTATTCATAAATTTCCTAGGTATGTAAAAATATACAAGTGACCATTGTGAAAACAATATAGATAAAATTGCGTATACAGAAATAATAACGAATAACTTGATAAAAATGTATTTATTTTGTGTATTGGAGGTTTTTCTCAAGCAATTAATCCCCAAAATTTATTTTTGAAAAACTGTGTATGCACAAGAGTAAAGTGAGACCTCCCAATAGTGTTTACCTTTTGGTATTTATAAAAATATCACCCCTCCTCCATTATAAAAGGGAATTAACTCTCCTTACTTCTTCACAGATTCCAAGACATTTGGATTATCCAAAAACTAAAAAACTCACTCCCAAAACTCTCTAATCCTATCCTAGAGGACTCAATTTGGTCATAAATTCATCCAAGGATGTTCTATGGTGCAAATAAATAGGAGTAACCCGAATAAGAGGTAACATTTATCAACATGCATTTTGCTTTTGTTTTTTTATACAAACCTTAAATTTTAATTATAAAGTTATATATAATTATATAAGTATCCAATATATAATGATAAGTTTTTATTTTATGTTTATGACATAAAAACACACACACTTCCATCAAACGGGTTTTGAAATTAGCATTCGTGTGTACGACGGAATACCGCCTCGTGAAACGATGTTGTTCGTTTTTCTATTATCACCTATCAGGTTGGGAATAATGATGAGAATACTATATACTTATTATATTTATTTTATATATAAAATAATAATACTTATTGGTTAATTATACAATAAACACACTTTTTACATTTCATACCCTAGGGGATACGATAATGCCGATCGTGTGTACGACGAACTACCACCTCATAAAGCGATGTCAAGAATTTTTCACTAACATGTTACATGGAATGTAATAAGGGAAACTATAATGAATATATATTATATACATGACATAATTATGATATTCATGAAAAAAATATATTTTTTAAATACAATATAACATTTAATTTCTTACCTTTTCACTCACTGAAAAAGTGATAATATCGTCCGTGGACGTTTGGACCACCACCTACTCAAAGAGATTTGATTCTACTTTTTTCATCACAACATCATAAGAATTATATATATATGTATATATATATATAAGATATTTTATTTATAATATAATTATAACTCTGGAATGATAAATATTATTTATCTTCTTTCAATAAAGATCATTGGAAAATTGGAATGTTACTTATGCGTACATACAGCCAACAATCTCCATGATTGTATTGTTGGTTCATTTTTCATAAACACCATCCATGATTAGTTTTAATATAATTATTTATGTATAAATATTCACATGATATATTGGTTATTATTCTAGAAATATTTAAATAGTGACCCATTTGACCATAGTCAACCTACCAAAGTCGTCTTTGACACATAAACTGAAAATGGTCAAAACACCCAACATAAACATAATAATTTATGTATTTATATTTAACATGGAAATAAATGAACTAAAATTCATCATAGACCTTAAAATTTTTATTAACGAATTAAATAATTAACATATTTCTATTATTTAGGAAGGTAATGATACATAATACAATTCAGGCTCAAGGTAAGGGACTTCACCTCAATTTCCTTTTATTGAGGGATTTTTTTAGGATTTTGAACCTATATTCTATTATAAGGTGTATATACTACACCATTTATATTTTATACCATTTTTTTCTATAATCATGATACTAAAATGTTTTTTTAATGTTTCACTTCATTGGGATTATGATTCAAGTGTTTCCCAATTGATAAGGGGCATTTCCTTTAAAAAAATTCTTTTAATGCTTTTCCATGAAACACTCATTCACTTCCATGTAATTGTTTTAAAAATTAATTTATTAATTGTTTTATATGAATGTAAAATAATTATAATTAAAATTCAATGTCTCTTCTATTTAATTTAATTATTTTTCATAAATAAATCTTTTTACATATTTTATATAGAGAATTTTGATAAATGACAAAAGGGATGTCCAATTACTAACATACACAGTGACAATGAATCTATTGCCATTATGAATGTTATTTAATTTATATATCCATTTCCAAACATACATTTTTTCATGAAATGAAAACCCTATTCCATTTTTTGGGTATTTTTGTATTGAAAATGGTTTTTAAGGAAAAGTATATTTTGTTATTGAAAATGAGTTTTAAAATAAGATGGTATTTTTATCGAAAAATGTTTTCTATATGAGATTAAAGTGTTTTTCAAATGTTTTTTTGATGAAATACTATTTTATATAGAAAAAAATCACTTATAGTAGTGTTAAGACCTTAAAATAAAGGCTAGTCATGTGAATGGGATCCTTCATAATGGACTACTTGGGTGATACAATCACTTATCCATCATTTTGATAAGATTATCAATAGGATGTTAAGGAACATCCTAAACAAGAAGAATATTTTATTATACTTTGGTGGGAGGATTGCGCTCATGAACATTGTGTTAAATTCAATCTTGATGCATGTTAATTCCATTATTAATGTTCCAAAAAAAGGTGATTTCTATCATGTAGAATATAATGAATACATTTATCTGGAATTTGAACATGAACCATCAGGATAAAAGAATATTTTATATAGAAAGAAAAATGAATTATAGAAGGATTAAAACCTTAGAATAAAGGATGGTCATGCAAATGGGATCCTTCCCAATGGACCACTTGGGTGCTCCGGTCAGCCCAAACTCACCACCCATCCATAATTCTGAAAAGATCATTTGTATGATGTCAGGGTGCATCCTAATATAGAATAACATGTTTTTATCTTTTAGTAGGAGGATTGAACTCATGAACATTGTGTTAACTTCAATCCCAAAGAACATACTATTCATTCATAAAGTACCAAAATGGTGATTTATACCACGGAGAATCTGATTATTACCTTCTTATTGGTTGGTAATATGGAGGGTAAACACCACATAGATTCATGGAAGAGTTTTCCCATGAAAACGTCAGATGGACAGATCAACTTAAGGAGCCTAAATGGGACCATACGATGATTGCAAGTGAAACTCGCTTTGGAGGATCCTGAGAAGAAGTATTTTGGAACCAAGATTAGGGTGATGGGAAATTATGGTTTCAATGATTCCCTACCCAAAAATCACTTTCAGGTAGCTGTATTTTCATCAAAGATTTCGTTAGGCAATTTTGGATAAGACCTAGAACAACGTTCTTGACAACATAGTGCTAAATAATGCCCCAAATAGATGCATTTTCAATGATTCAGCTTCGAGGGCATTATCATACTATGAGTTTATTATAGTTAAAATGGAACCAAGGAACATGGATGAGTGGGGGATACCCTATGGTGCAATGATAAACATTCTAAATTCAACTTCCTACTTTGGGATGTTATGCATAAATCTCTTCCTACTAAGGATAACATCCAATATCTGGTTATGCATCTAGAATCTAGATATTGCTACTATAGGGATCCAAAAAGGGAATCAATTAATCACATATTCTTCAAGATAAAATTGTCTTGATGGGTATTGCAGGATTTTGGGACATTCTCAAGTTGTTTATTTTAGGAAACAACACATGAGACCTTCCTCAAACAATGATTTCATGGTTCTAGCATCTGAGCCTCAGGGAGGAAAGAATGATCCATTACACTTAGTGTAGGATAATGGATTCTTTGGTCAACAAGGAATGATTCTACTCATAATAAAAAAAAATTGATACTCGGACAATAATCACTTTTAAAACCAATAACATGGAACTAGATATGACCAATATTTTTGATAATTATGAGATAGCTTCATCCTTAAGATCTCTCAAGGTGGAAACCCCCATATTCAGTACCAAAAAAACTGACCAAGGTCAATGGGTATATTGGAAATATCCTATACAAGATCTCAAACTCAACATTGGAAGTTCTTGTCTCATGGGAAACATGTGAGGGGGAGGTTTGATCAGGGATAAGTGCAGCTTGGTTATTGTGGTGTTCACAGATTTCTATGGAAGTGGTGACTCCATTCAAGAATAGGCACTGAAAATGGTCTTTATGTGAACAATTTAAATATAGTATAATGTCTCCCAAAGAGGAATCAAGACTAACTCCTTCATTATCTACAATTCTCTTATAGTCAAGGACAACATCCCTTGGAAAATCACACATTCTATCAAAATGTTTAAAGAACTGAGGGATAAAAACATGGATATCTCCCACATGTGGAATTAAGAAAACACGGTAGATGATTTCTTGGCTTCTAAATCAATGCATAATGAGAGTTTAATCCACTATTATAGCACTAGATCCTTCCCTATTAATGGAATCAAGTTCATGAGATCTGATTCTTTGGGCCTTTATTTTTTTAGACCACCATGATGGAACTCTTTTCCCACTTTATTGTTTTTTCCCTATGTACTTTTCTTCTTGATAATAAAATAAAATGGTTTTATGGTCAATGAAGTATTATGTATAATGGGTGATCCCATTACAGCTTATACGAAGGTTTCAGCCCCATTATATCTCAAGAGTGAACCTGATATAGCTTATACAAAGAGTTGACCCCCATTATAGCTCATGAAAAATGGGTGATCCCAATATAGCTTATAATAAGTGTTGATCCCCATTATAACTCATGGGTAAACTCTATATAGATTATATAAAGGGTGACCCCCATTGAAGATCTCCAAATCATTGTGTAATGATTATATTAGATGTCAGCCATATTGTTATTCTAATTAAAGGGGTTGTTTAAATGGTTTACAAATATTATGATCCATGTCATGTAAAAGGAGTTTTAATATCTTATTATAGGTTTTAATGATAATATTTGGAAAAAATGTGTGTGTTTTTTTCATTTGAAAATGATTTATTTCATATGAACAATGAATATAAAAGATGAAGGTAAATGTTATATCAGTTTTCATGTTTTCATTAGATTAATTGTTTTCATTCTTTTTTTATCCATTACAGAGCTTTTGATCTCATCCAACGTTTAAAAAACATAGGGTTTAAGGATGGGTATGTTAAAGGAATAATTAAATTTTAATGCCATGGATATTTTCCAGGAAAAGAAATATTATTTTATTTAAAAAAAATATTATGGGAAAACGAATACTAATTAGAAGTTTCCACATTGTATTATATGGTTTTTATGAATAATTTATTCCCTAATTCCCTAAAACTCTAAATATGAAAAGTTCAACAAAGTTAAAGAAATTAAATTCTTGAATAAAACTCAAGATCATGTAACGTTTATGTTTGGGGCCTTATAATGGGTAGTTACAATATCATTTTCACAATTTCATTAAATGTTTTCATTGATACTTAATGGTTCTAAAATATTTTTTGAATGATGTTTGGATTATTTTGAAAAGAATAAGTTCAGGAATTTAGGGGGTATATAAAATTTTGATGTCATTTAAAATTTAGTTTTTTACTAGTAATCATTGTCTAATTTAGGATTATTATATGTTCACTTATAACTATGTATACATTAAAAGGAATAAAAATCTGTTACTTAAATTTTTTTGATCAATTTATACAAGAGTTAATAACATCAATACTGTTTTTAATTATAAAAAAGGATGAGAATATTGATGTGACCCATATGAATTTTTTTATTTATTTCTTGATAATTACAATACTTATTTAATGCATAATTAAAATTTATCATAGCTTTTATTTATCTCTTTTATTCCCTCAAATAGGGGTTATGAAAAGTAATGTATGCCTATATTATTTATATTAAATGATATTTGTTATAAAAGATTGTTATTATGATGGTCATCATGTATGTTGGGAACTGATTTTGGAGAAAAATACATCACATTATGTTTTACCATCACATATACTATGAATTTACATATTAGTATATTTTTTAAAGTTTTTATATGTCCTGAATGACTGTATTAATAAAATCCAAAGGATTTTATGAACAAAAATACTAGTGACTGCAAAATAGGTATCCAAAATTCATTAAACTATTTAAATTGTTACATGAAGAAATTATATTGACCATAATGTATTATGAAAATCTTTCAATGTCATAGACTGTTGATGATAATTAATGTGACCACATGAAGAAATGTTAATCAACTACATGATCATGTTTTCGATCGATCTTGAGTGAAAATTCGGAAATTTCATCAACCTAACATAAGAAGAAGGTTAAATCTTCCTAATTAATTCTAAATTTATCAATGTGTTAAACCAACATTATGAAGTCAAAATTTGGAAAAGCGATGAGCCTACCTTATGAAGTCAAAATTTGGAAAATTATTGGACGTACAATATAATGTTGATATTTGGAAAAGCGTTGAACCTATCTTATGAAGTCAAAAATTTGAAAAACTATTGAGCTTACATTTTGTACTAACATAAGTGATAATTTTTAAAAATGTTGAACCTATCTTATAAACTACCATTTTTGAAAATATGGAAGATTCCTAAAACAAACACATGACATACATTCACTCAATGAATCTATCAAATTTTATTTCAAAAAATATTATCTTTTACATTATCTTTTATACATAAAATTATTTCTTGTTTGTTTCATATGCTTAGATTGATTTCATTATTCCTTAAAAAATCAATAATTATTTTGATCCAATGTAAATTTATTTGGAGATATTTTATTATATATTTAAAATACATTAAATATGATCATACAAGTGTTAATATAGAAACTCTTTTCTTAAAACATGATATATTTAAATTTTGAATATTTAAAAAATGAAAAGAATATGATGTGTGTCTTATGAGAAATTTCTGAAAACATTTATATTGGTTTCTATGAGTCTATGTACTTTTTTATTAATTATTATTATTCATTTCCACTATACAAACTATTTTAGGTTTTTAAAATATCAAAATAGACCCACATGGAATGTTAATTCAATGATGAAATGAAATATTTATATGGGATGGATTAAATTAAATAAAATTTATTCATTGATTATAATTTTCAATAAATAACATTATATATTATGTTTGACAGATCCACATCATGTTAATGAGTTTGAGAATACTCTTTAGTTATATTATGCAATAAACCTAGAATTAAATTATTGCTCTTGGATAAACTTCAATCATTTAATTAATTATTGTTAGAGAGAATCATTTTTTATTCATAGTTAGATCCATTCTTGATCATTTGTTTTATATAGTTCATACTTATTTTCATATATGTGGATAATTATTTATTGGTTATTCCATAAATTTAGTAGTTAAGTTATACCACCCCTTTTCAAAATCTCTATTTTTTGTTGTTCCATAGGGTGTGAAAAAGGTTGGGAAATTAGGTTATTACTCTATGTGACAAAATTTAAGTGGTTATTTGTGACTCTCGGTGAGAAAAAGTTAAATTTGGGTATTTCCTTAAGGGTTTAAAAAGGTAGTTTTAAATTGTTATGAATCCAATTAAAAGAATAGTTTCCATTATTATTAGATGTCATTTATCTCTATGATTGATATTCGTGGATCATTGATTATGATTATTTTGATTTGAAGTATTATAATAATTAGTATGTTGAATTGTTTTTTATTCCACTGCATTTATTATTATCTTTAACAATAATCCTCTAAAAAAATTTAAAAGGTTAATTCCCCCATTTTTTACCATTCCTCATTTTTGGAATTAATAAAAGAAATTCCATTAATTTATTGACGAGTTGTATTAGGTTGAAATAATCTAGAATTATAGGTTCAAGGCCAAGAAATTTTTTGAGTTCATTCATGAAAATAAAATGGGCAATGTGAGTGAGTGGGATAAACATCTCCATTCACTAGGGACCTATTCTTCTTTCTCAAGAGGTTAACCTCATTAAAAATGTACTTTGTACATTTGTCTTATTTTTTAAGAGTTTTAAGAGTAAAACTGAATAATAATGATGGAAAATGGTTAAGGAAGAAAAATATAAACATTAAATCACACACATAATGTTTATCACCCCATGTGTGATCATAATATCCACCTTTTAAAATCATTAAACAAGTTTAAATTTCTGTCAAATACAAGCCTCATGTCAATGGTGATTAAATTAATAGAAATTATTTGACTCATATTACTAATGATCAGAACGTTCTAAAATTCCTATTTTAAAATATAATCAACCCATACTCTAGGATCACACTTTCTTGATAAATCCTATGTAAGATTTGTATACGTATTTATCCTCTTTTTTCATTTTATTTTATAATTCCCAAAATATATTTGAACTCTTTGATAACTAGGACTTAATATATATCTCCCAATATATGTTTGTGCATTTTAACATGTAATTTAAGAACATCTAATATATAACTAAGTCATTATAAATAATAATCATCCCCAAGGTAATTTATGATAACTGAGGTGTAGAAGTAGTGTATAAACAACAAATTCTCATATTACTATTAATATTAATAATGAATTTTCTTTTCCACGAATATATATACACGTTTTTCCATTTTAAATTAATAATTTGTAGATCAATTCAAAACTATCAATTTTTCTCTAGTTGATATGATGTTTGAAATTATAGTTTATAAAGTCCCCATAAGGTGTATCGTATTTTTACATAACTATTTTGTTAAATTTTACATCAATTGTCTAGTGTCTTCCTGTGAAAATTTTGAATCTCCTAAAAACATTTCTATTAAGAACTGTATTCCATGTTTTTTACTAGTTATTCATTTTCCCAAATTTCCATATTCCCTGTCTTTTAAGGAGGTTTTCAATAAATCTAAATAATTTTCAAATCACATAAAAATAAACAAAAATAACGCAAAAAGGAAATATAAACACAAAAATACTAAACAATAGGAATGTTCACCTTCCCCCACACATGCTTCATGAAATGTCCTTGGATCATTATAGTAGATTTAGACATGCTAAACATATAATAATAAATGAAAAAAAACCACTTAATTAAGTATCGGGATAACCTAGACAATATATGTAAATAAATGTTACAGAAGTTCAATCTGCTATAGTGTCTACTCTAGAATGTTCTCATTGTAATTATTCCCCCTCTAGCCATTCATAGTAAGGGATTCTCTACTCCACGTAAAGAGATCGAGGATGTTCCAAAAGGTAAAAAATTATTATGTATGAATGGATCCTCCCATCAAGAACAATGATTTCATAGAATGAATTTCATCATAGAATTATACAAAAACACTTTGTCTTTATAATGGAAGCCTCACTTATGGATTAGTTTAACTATCTTTCTTTCTCAATGAAAATTACATAATTGTCAAATTCATCTCTTTTAATTCCTTCAAAACTATATATTTATAGCTTCCATTGATATCCAACATCCTCTAAATGAAAATTCATCTTTTTGAATACCCCATATTATATATCTTATAATTCAATAGTGATGTGAAAATAAATTCTATAGACTATACTATATTTAATTATTAAAAGACATAACTTAATTTTTTTTGTAAGACTAGAAATATTTTTACATCCTTTGAATCTAATCCTTTTTATTGTGATTCATAGTATTTCCAAGAACCCTTTAACTTATCTTTTGGTAACATCAATATTCCCAATTTTCATTAGGTGGTATTATGTTGATGTTTTATGGTCTAATCCATATTTCCTCATTAACACTTACTTGATTCTATTATAGAATTGAGTTCCTTGTTCACTTTTTTACTTCCCTTTGTATCCAAAATCTACATAATATGTTTTTCCCTAAAAAATCATAAACTAAAAATGAATCATTATTATTGGTGGTTTTGACATATTATTATGACTCATAGTCTTTTTCATGCTCCCTTTCACTTCACTATTGGTAACCTTATCCTACCCATTATTATGTAGGTGGAAGGGAATCAATTTTTTATTGTGCAGTCCATATTTCTTTATGAATGATTCCATGATTCTATTGTATAATTTATTTCTGTGGTCACTTATTATTTCACTTGGTATCCCAAATCCAAAGATTTTTTTTTCCAAAAAAAACATATACCAATAAATTAGTCATTATTTTTTTTTGTTTTAACTTCCAACAACATAGAACATAATTAAATCAATCAATATATATGAATATACAAATGACCATGGAAATGATCCAATAAATTATATTCCCCATAAATCAAATATTTTCTATAGCTTCAATTGCTTTTATACATTTTCTATATTATTAAGAAATTTCAATTAAATTAACATTCCTAAAAATTTCTTTTAAAAGTTATAGATATCCTTAAAAAGTGTAGGTACATGAAGACTTGAATCTAAAACATTCCTAGAAGTTATTTGGGTGATAAAGAGGCATCCAAAATCTATTTTGTGACAAAATGTAATCACATAATTCAAATCAATATTGCATGGATATCTCATATATACTTGGTCACATATATTCTCCAAAGATATGTATGATCCCATGCCTATAATTTTGATTCACCCTAAGGTATTGATTTTTCGTATTGGTTAAGATCTGAATAGACAAAAAGAGTAATAATACATATTACAATTTAAGCATACTAGGGATCATCTATTTCAATTAAATAGAGATTCTCACCTAGTATAATGTCATGAAGAGGCTCTTGGTCAAAAATTCTTAACAAAATATTGTGGTGTAGCATGATCATATGATCGTCCACTTTTATTATGGTCTTCTTCTTATCATACCTCACCATATAAAAGTCTTTCAAAAGAAGATTATATCTTAAAAACGTCATATTTGATTCATTCTTCTTCATCAGTTACCTGCATATTTCACAAATAAAGTAGATAGCTACATTATTTTCTAGAAAATATTATCAATAAATTTAAAAAACCATAAAAACTTCAAGAAAATATTTTTCAATGTTTTAATTCTTTCTATTGGTTTATTCCAATTTTTTGGGGTATGAGATATAAAATGTAATAATTTTTCAATTACTTGGGAAAAAAATACCCATAAAACTCTATTTGAGGCATCACATAGTAGTCTAAAAGTGTGCTCCCAATCAGTAGAATGAATTATAGGATGATAAGTCAAACATATATTTAACTCCTCAAGTTCATTACTACAAGAATCACCAATCATGATCCTAGTGTAATATCAAATCAGGATGGATTTTGGTAATAACATTTTACTATAATATTTGATAAACCACCTAAAAAAAGGCATGCTCCATGAATGATCTAACATGTTTATCACATGTGGGGTAGGGTAATGCATAAATGATTTATATCTTTTATTCAACCTAAATTTAATAACATGAAATCACATGCCCATGTACAATCCATTTTTCTTCCAGGAAATAGAGTTTTTCAAAATTGGGAATTAGTTCACATTTAGTGTATATTGTTAAATCCATTTCTATATTCAATAATAGATTATCAAATGTGTTTTCCAAACCAATAAAATCATCTAAAAATATATAAACATTCTTAAATTATATAAAAGAAAATAATTACCATACATAGTTGAATGGTTTCACCAGAATTACACAATTCAAATGGAATCCTTTTATATTCCAAGGTTATAGAAGGATAGTTAATGGTATTTTTCTCTTGGTCATTAAGAGAAATGTTCACATGGAAGTGACTTGAGAATCCGTCCATAATATTATAATTGGTCTCTCCTAATAGGCACTGACTCGATTTTTTTGAGGTACGACATTGAAATATATCAAGTAACATTTTTGGAGTCAAGCATTGAGTTAGGATTATTTTTCAGGCCTCGAATTGGCTTAGAATTGATATATTAAAATATAAACTAAATTATTTCTTGTGGAGTATAATTTTTGGTTTTTATGATTTTCTTATTGTTCTGGACCTTAGATGGGAAATTTGATAACACTGTTGAATCTGGGGTCCACCACTCAATATTTTCGGGGCAAGTTTGAGCATGATCAGACCCCCTAGATTTATGATGTATTCATGAATGTTGAGTGGAATGGTTTTTTTAAGATAAATAAGTTTAATTTTTATGTACTGGGTGATGAATTAATGGATCTGGGATCCATATCAATGATGGCAGGTGATGGGAGGTGTGACAGGTTATTCTGCAGGATTTGAGTAGAGGACCACATTCTGATTTCTAGCCACATGAGGCCAATAAATTGATGGTTTTCATAATTATATTCGATTTGGTGGATCTTAAATGGTCAAATGATGGAATCCAGGGTGGTGATTCTACATATAGAACTTTCATGGAGGAAATTCATGTTCTAGAAAAATCTCGACTACATGTAGTGTATCCCATTGAACACACGCCATGTAGTTTGGGTTCCCCAAAGTGGCTAGGGTTTTATCCGATTAAAGGATCACATGACATATTCCCAAGACCACATGTCATGTTACACTTCACTAGGTGGATATTTCGTGTACCATATGGTACACGCCCGTGGACTCTGTATGAAAGGACATGTTGTGTTCTCTGGATGTACATAGGCACGCCCTGTGCACACCGACCCTCCCTATATACACACGCATGGGTCAGGTGGACATGACCATATCCCAACTAGTAAAGACATTTCATGTAAACCCTTTATATGTTTTGTATATCTACATTTCTAGCCAAGACATGTACAATTAGTTCCTGGTTAGATGTCTAAGTGAGGTAACATGTCATGTGACCCCTGGGACACTTTGCGTCCTTTATATTGCATCTTCCACCCATCGTATTTTCTTCTTATGGACTCAGATATTGGGCAATGAATATCCTATCATGGTAATTTTTTCACATATAATTTGATGAAGTCATTCAAAGTGTATTTGGATATTCAACATGAGGTAATGATAAAGTTGTATCAGATCAGTTCATTCCCCGGAACAGTGTTTGGAGTTTTCCACTTGTGGGGATTGGTTAGGACATAGGGAAACAATGTAAAAGTGTCTCATGTATGGAATTCATAGTAGGTAACCAAGTTTTTTTTACGACTAATGTATCCATTCACAGGGAATCATACTACCTTATTTTCAAATTGGATTACTAAGAAATAATATTCAAGGAAAAATAGAAAATGAATCATGTGGGATTAAGTCCATTGACAGTCCTTCTTGAGTCATCACCTAGTATATATGTGTTAATATAACCGTGGTATTTCTTGATAACTTTAATGATTCCTCTAGGAACACTAATACCTAGGATACATATATAGGAATGTTACAATGATCAATTTAGTGACGAGGTTACAATTCAGGGTCCTACTCATGAGGTTTCAACTCCAGGAGGAGATGGTGTAGCACCCCTACCTGTTGAGTAGTGTATAGTACCAGAAGGGAAGGATGCGAATGCACACATGATTTGTGTGATAATAGAGCTCCAGTAATTGAGGATATTGAGGTTTTTTAGTGACTCAAATCCTCATGAAGCTAAGGATTATTTTGACACAGTTATCCAAGTCGTCAAGATCGTTCATGAAATAACATATTAGATTGTTGAACTATCACCCAACCTTTTCCATGGAGTTGTTAGATACTAGTGGAGTATGGATACAAAGACTCATAATGATATGTTTCTTTATAAATAGACTTCCCGCAACTATTTCATGAGGAGTATTTCCCCTCATTCTTGTGATCATTACAGATTCAGAAGCTTCTTGGGCTTCAAATGGGTAGTATGATAGCATCTAAGTGCATCCTGAGGGTTATTAACCTTACACGACACTCCCTAAACATTGTGTAGGAGGGTTACATTAGGGAACATTAGTTTTTGCGGGGTCCTTGTGGAGAAATGTGTACCATTTTAGTTCCCATATGCATTCTAACCTATACCAGAGTGCTGGAATAGGATCTAGTTATGAATAAATTCCTATCAGAGGGACTCTATGATGCTATAGATGGTAGTGGGAATCATGAGCCTATGTTAGGAATAGTGGATGTCAGGTTCCATTCGTCACTGTCTTGGTGTAATAGAGCTCCCCATGGTCAGAAACATGTATATAGACATGCGATGCATGGTTTATATTGAGGTCTTGGGAAACACACAAAGGGGTGATGTTAGTATTGTGGTGGATTAGGAAGCATGGATTGTGATTTCGAAAAATTACATGTTGAGGCGGGAAGGCAGGCCAGAGATGGACTACTATGGAAGAGGTAGAATCGTGATTAGGGATCTCCCAGGCATGTCTAAGGCAGACCCCAGGGAGGTGGTGTTGGAATAAGAGTAGATGTATATTTTTAGGGATGAGCTATTGGTTTAGGAGGATGATATGAGCTACTTACAACACCAAAACCATGTGTCCCATATCAAAATATGAGATCTAGTAGTCAGGGAATTAGGAAATTTTTAGTAATGTAGGGTTTAGACCAGGATCCCGACTTATTGATATGAGATATGACATGTGTTTATCATACTCTTTCTCTTGTATTGACACACATAGGTATGAGTCATTTCCTAATCTCCATATCCCATGTTTGAGAGATGAAGCTTCAAGTTGGGATTTTATCCAAATATTTGTGGCTTGAGGTTCCTACATGGAACTCTTCATTAATATCATTTATCTAACAATAGTGTGAGATGATGCTTAATGGAGAGAGTTTCTAATGGGGACTCAGGGTTTTCAAAATTAAACCTTATGACCTCAAGATGGGTATGAATTGCTTTTCTACATTTATATCCTAAAGTGAATTTTATCTTAGATGAGTTAGATTACTTAAAACATGTGAGATGATATTTTCCTTTTTCAGTGAGATATATCCCTTGTTTTAGAAAGGTAATTTTTCATTATGGAAGTTTCAACCCATCAACCATTAGTTAGTGGTTTTTTTCTCCTTAAAAAATTGGCTTCCTACAATAGTGAAGGGTTGTATGCATGTCTTCCTTTAGGATTTTCTTTTACTACCTCTACATTAGAATATATACTTATTGTAACACCCCAAGCTTCTACGGTATGCTTCTCTTTGATTAATGCGATAGCGTGTGTTGTACGCAACACCGAGTTCTAACAACCAATCAAACTAGCCGTTATGAATAGTAATACCTACTTTTTAAAATTATATATATTTTATATTTCAAAATGGACTTCATTTTTGGATTCGGAATATCTAATTTAGCCTAAGGTGAAATTTTGGTACTTTTCGGATAACTTTCATATTTTGATGAATAATGAAAATTACTAAATTTTAATTAAAAACAAATTTTTTAATCAAAATAATTAATAGTGATAAATTATGAATTTTAGTAGTTTTAAAGTATATTTAGAATATATTTTTACCATTTAATATAATGTTGGTCATTGGACATAATTTTACAATTAAACCGAACATAAACAAGTGTCAATCTTTTGATAGTTATTATCTCTTAAAAACACGCTTTTTGTTTTGACAGCGGGAATTAATTTTAAATTAATTTCTGCCACTTCTGTGTTTTGAATTTAGGAAAATGGATTCCATATTTGTAATCAGGATGTTCAAATTGTGTAAATAGGTAACTTTTATTTTTAGACATTTTGAATAATTACTGCGGTAAATATTTTATTTACCATGGTTAAGGGTAAATCCGGTAAATAAGGGTTAAAAAATAATATTATAATAACACTAAATTACCCTAAAACGTGAATTAAAACTATTGGTTGATACATGGTCGATCATGGACATCTTTGGGTCTATTTTGGGACCCCATGGATCCACTTGTAAGTGATAATAACACGTTATTTTAATTAAGTTAAAATGAATACAAAAATGACACAAGCATATATCTTTTATAAAAACAATTGTTACATAGGGTAATATATGTTGGATTTTAGATTATAAATATTCATTAGAAAGATAAAGAGATTTACTACATAATGATATTTTATTTATAATTTTTAGACATTAAATAATTTATTTTATTTATGACACAATGATGATGCAGTAATTACTATAATAGTGAAACATTAAAATAATTGATATTATAAATACCCAAATAAATATAATATAAAACTTTTAATGAATTAAACTAATTTTCTAGGATAATATGATATATTAGGATTGATTTAATTGACTTTTTTAGAAGTAATCAATCTGTTATGAGTTTCACAAAAATCAACTATTGAATAGTGTCAAAATTGACATAAAAGAGTTCTTAAAACAAATATTATATTATTAATTGATATTAAATTCCTAAAAATCTAAGGTTCGGCCAAGAGACTTATATCATGATAGGTTCATCATTAATAGACCACTTGGGGGTCACTTGGATGTATGTAGTAAGTTGATTAACCATATTATATAAAACTACAAAGAGACATTGTAAAAGTGAAACTAATTAACTTAGAGTTAATACTTAAAGATAAGGTTAATATAAGTACCCAAACCTGTCTAAATTATATTGGTTGAGTTGTTTTAGACCCATCCCCACCTTAAACTTTGAATAATCAACTTTGGATTCATTAGAAACCGAATATTAATTTTTATAAATTAATATTTCTAGCTTTTCCAAAGGTGCCCCTCCCCCCTCTTATAAAAGGGAACTCCTCCTTCTCATTTCTTCACACCTTAAAAGCCTTTTGGTTCGGCCAAACTCTGCCCAAATACTCTCCCAACTTCCCTCACTACAACCTAGGGGCCTTAGTTTGATCAGAAAGCCAACCTAAGGAGCCCTTTTGATCAAATCAAAAGGAAGAACCCGAAGAAGAGGTAATGATTTCACCACCCTTTTCTAAGTTCATTTCTTCTTCCACTTATTCTTCCTTTGTTGTTACCATTCTATAATAATAAATCCAGTATCATATATATACTTTGATGTTATTATAAATATGGTACAACAATATTCAGTATTCTATCCACCCTTTGAATAACATGTCACCATACGTGCGTACGTACGTCTTACCGTCTCCACGTCGTGGTGTAATTGTTATTCAATATAATATTATTTGGATGGGTATAATAATGATGTGTAACTCATGTAAATAATAAATATAACCTGTTAAGGATTCTGTATATATGATATACCATCCATTTATATATTATTTTAATATCAAAAGAATGATATTGTCGCTCGTGCGTACGTACGGACTACCGTCTCCACGAACGCGATGAGATTCATTCTCCATCGTATCCATTCAAGTATAATTATCATTTGATGATTTAAAAAATGATGTTTAAGGACTTGATATCATTCTGGATATTAATAATATAAAACCTATCCTTTACAAACATGTCTTACATAACAAAACATATAAAAGAAAACAAGTAAGTTAACACCCGAAACAACGATAATACTAAGATATTATTATCAAATCAATATTAAAAGATCATATATGATATCATATTAATGTATATGATTATTGTATAATTTAATA
Organism: Viscum album; assembly: GCA_963277665.1. Taxonomy (NCBI): domain Eukaryota; kingdom Viridiplantae; phylum Streptophyta; class Magnoliopsida; order Santalales; family Viscaceae; genus Viscum; species Viscum album. The sequence goes on from OY728130.1 coordinate 1,031,833,927, forward strand.
AAAATTATTTCACCATTATACAGGAGGTTAACCTACCCCAACCAAGGAAAAGTACAAGGTAAGGGTTATTTCACAATCTCTTCACTATCCGAGGTTGTTTATACGTAATAATCTACTGGGATTTCTTTACCATCCACATCCATGTTTCTTCAAAATATATTTAAAAACATATTTATTATTTACAAGAATATGGGTTAAAGTCATTTATACCATTTTTTGACTTTTTATAAGAGGTTTATAAAGGAATCTTTCTGTCGTTTTCAAAACAAGGTCCTTTTAACCTTTTCGACAGAATTAAGGTAAGAATGTTTTTTTTAACTTATACGGTGGGTGCGGTTATTTTCCGCCGTTATAAAATATTCAAAGCTTTCCTTACAAGCTTATAAAAATATTTTCAAGAAAATTTTTTATTTTATATGGCTCTTAAATGATTTCAAAAATAGAAAGAGATATTTATCTAAAAAGTGTTTTGATTTCATCTATGTCAACATCCTTTGATGGATTTTACGCTTATTTGAAGTTGATTTATTATGATACAAAACTTCTATATTGTATTGAAGGTTTTGTGATATGTTTGACTGTGGATGTGCAATTTTTATACCATTCATAGTTTATGGTGAAATTATTGACATTTCGTATGCTAGTTTTAATACGAATGTTTATGTTATGTTTAAACCTTTTCATATGGGAATGCATTGGACTTAATATGTGACGGGTGGAGCCCGCTATAGCTCCTCGATGCATCGGTAGGTCTCATGAGACAAACTAGTGTCTTGGCACAAGGCCTTGACAAAATCTTATTTGTAGTCTTGGCACGAGGCCTTGACTATGTGGTTATGATAGTCTGGCATTATGCATTCCAACATTATGAAAGTGGTTATTGATTTTTGCATGTGATTATTCGATTAGTAGAATATCCATGTGAATAAGTAAATGGCATTATTTCATTTTATTTATGCCATACCATGTTGAAAATTCATGTTTGAAAGGCTTTTGTTTTAGTTATACATTGCCTTAAATGTTTATTCTTATTAATGAAAGTTTTCGCTATATTGTTATCCTTACTGGGCATTTGAGCTCACCCCTTTTCTATGTTTTATTTTTTCCAGGAAGTGAAGAAGTAAATTATGAATGACCTTCAGGGATATTATGTGGGGATATGAGTGTGGATTATGGAGACATTATGTTGTTGTAGTAGTTTTTCATTTTATGATGTAATGTAATACTTATGAATATATCTAGTGTTTCCAAGGCTACTAATCCAATCGGTCTTTCGAGATTTGATCTTTCTTATGATCATGCCAATGTTATGTAATAATGCACCGACTCTGGGTAACTAGGGTCGGGCTGTTACAGTTGGTATCAGAGGAAGTTTAGTACAATCCTTGGAAGCTAGATTTAGATAAACTCTGATTAGAGCACGTAGACCTAAGATGAACTTTGAGGATTAGTATAGAAGAACTTCCTAGAATTTTGGTATTGTAGAGATTTTGTGAGTTTTCTGAGCAATACATCCCTGTCTGGATACGAGCATGTAGAAGCGGCTCTGGCACAGATGTACCTAGGGGTAAAACCCAAAAACACCGCTTTGAGCTAGACTCGAACGGGAACTGGTGCACGACAACGGGCCTTGCTGCACTCTTGGTTACGACACTCCCAGGGGATATGCTTAAGATAACTCTCATTTTCTTTACAAATCATTTTGAAGGGATTATGAGTATATACTTCCTCAAAGAAAACATTCTTATGATTATGGATTATATCCATAAATAGTTCAATTTATGTGAAGTGTTTTATAAGTATGGGATTATGTATTTTGATTCATAAAATGATCTAGTTTATTCCATTGTTTAGAAATGGTGCCTAGTTGAAGAAATTGTAACACCCCAAGCTTCCACGGTACGTTTCCCTTCGAATAATGCGATAGCGTGTGTTGTACGCAACCTCGAGTTCTAACACACACCACAACTAATTAAACTAGCCGTTGTGAATAGTAATACCTACTTTTTGAAATCATATATATTTTATATTTCAAAATAGACTTCATTTTTGGATTCAGAATATCGAAATTAGCCTAGGGTGAAATTTTGGTACTTTTCGGATAACTTTTATATTTTGATGAATAGTGAAAATTACTAAATTTTAATTGAAAACAACTTTTTTAATCAAAATAATTAATAGTGATAAATTGTGAATTTGAGTGGTTTTAAAGTATATTTAGAATATATTTTTACCATTTAATATAATGTTGGTCATTGGACATAATTTTACAATTAAACCGAACATAAACAAGTGTCAATCTTTTGATAGTTATTACCTCTTAAAAACACGCTTTTTGTTTTGACAGCGGGAATTAATTTTAAATTAATTTCTTCCACTTCTGTGTTTCGAATTTAAAAAAATGGATTCCATATTTGGAATCATGATGTCCAAATTTTGTAAATAGGTAACTTTTATTTTTAGACATTTTGAATAATTACTGTGGTAAATATTTTATTTACCATGGTTAAGGGTAAATCCGGTAAATAAGGGTTAAAAAATAATATTATAATAATACAAAATTACCCTAAAACGTGTCCTAACCTTATTGGTGGACACATACCCGACCAGGAGCATCCTTGGGTGAATTTGGGGACCCCATGGAGCCACTTGTATGTGGTAGGGACACTTTATATTAATAAAGTTAAAATAAAAATAAAAATGGCATAAGCTTACATCTTTTAGAAGAACAATTTTTACATAGGGTTATACATGTTGGATTTTCGATTATAAATATTCATTAGAAAGATAAAAAGATTTACTACATAATGATATTTTATTTATAATTTTTAGACATCAAATAATTTAAATTATTAATGACACAATAATGATGCAATGTTTTCCTCATTAATAAATCATTTAAATAAATAAGATTATAATGATTAAAATATTATATAAAACCTGTCCAATTCTTATTGGTTGATGTTATTTAGAATATGAGTCATCTTAACTTCGACCTCAATGATTTTTGGACCATTATAAACCGAATATAATTATATTATAAAGTAATACTTTCACTCTTTCCTAAAGATCCCCTCTTCTCCCTTATAAAAGGAGACCACTTCTACTCATTCCTCACACCTCTCAAGCCACTTGGCTCGTCCAAACTCTGCCCAACTAAGCTCCCCACATCCCTCTCCTCCTCCTTGAAGCTTCCCCTTAGGCATAAAGCATTTCAAGAAGTCCTTTGGTTCCAACCAAAGTGAGTTACCTAAATTAAAGGTAACGTTTTCTCTTAAATTATATTCATTTATTTTGCTTCTCCAACCCCCAAACTCTTTTTATTTCCTTTCTTTTGTAACAACACCAGTATCCTAAATATACTAGGATGTTTTTATAAGAAGGATTCAAACTAAACATACACACAACTCCATCTAATGGATGATGAACATAATGTTTCTGTGGATGGCAAACTAACGCCTCATGAAACGATGATTGTTCAAATACATCTTATAGCCTCTCATGGTGGCCATTATGATGGCACTATAATTAAATATGATATTAATGATATATATTTTATATATAAGCTTCTGTAATTCCATTTTATTTCATACCATTATTCGTTTCATGTTGTATATACATACGATAATTTCATTTGAGGAAGTGCGGACTACCGCCCCCTTAAAATGATATGACTCGTTCATACCACACATGGAACGTATAAAGGATGGTGTTAATGAACTTAAGTAACATATATAAAATATTATATTACACTGGAATAGTAATATACCTATGTATCATTTGGATTCAATTCTTTTAAAATAAAATGGAAGTAGCGTTCGTGCGTACGTACGGACTACCGTCTCCACGAACGCGGTGAGATCCATCCTCCATCGTATCCATTCAAGTCTTATTCTCATTTTAGGGTTAAAAATAATGTTAATATCATTCTGATTATGAATAAGATATAATCTATCCATTACAAACATGTCTTACGTAACCAAACATTTAAGAAGAACGAATCGATTATCACCTGAAACGACGATAATACTAAGATATTATTAATAAAGCAATGTTAAAAGATCATATATGATATCATATTAATTTATATGATTCTCGTATAATTTAATAACAATTATTTAACCATTATACAGGAGTTTAACCTACCCCAACAAAGGAAAAGTACAAGGTAAGGGGTTTTCATCTCACTCCTTATTTCCGTGAGATTCATGCCATATTGCCACCATCACCTTTTGTGTGGTGTATGTACTGCCCATAATTATATTCTTTATGTAATACACTATAATTTATGTGTATTTACATATTCATTGTATGATACCTCTTTCATGGGTTGTATGTTTCATAAGTTACCAAATTGGTAAGGGTTATTTCACAATCTCTTCATTATCCGAGGTTGTTTATACGTAATAATCTACTGGGATCTCGTTATCATCCACATCCATGTTTCTTCAAAATGTATTTCAAAACATTTTTACAAGAATATGGGATAAAGTCATTTATACCTTTTTTTGACTTTTTATAAGAGGAATCTTTCCATCGTTTTCCAAACAAGGTGCTTTTTAACCTTTTCGACAGAATTAACATAAGAATGTTTTTTTAACTTATACGGCGGGTGCGGTTATTTTCCGCCGTTATAAAATCGTCAAAGCTTCCCTTACAAGCTTGTAAGAATATTTTCAAGAAAATGTTTTATTTTATATGGCTCTTAAATGATTTCAAAAATAGAAAGAGATATTTCTCTAAAAAGTGTTTTGATTTCATCTATGTCAACATCCTTTGACGGATTTTACGCTTATTTGAAGTTGATTTATTACGATACAAAACTTCTATATTGTATTGAAGGTTTTGTGATATGTTTGACTATGGATGTGCTATTTTTATACCATTCATAGTTTATGGTGAAATTATTTACATTTCGTATGCTAGTTTTAATACGAATGTTTATGTTATGCTTAAACCTTTTCATATGGGAATGCATTGGACTTAATATGTGACGGGTGGAGCCCGCTATAGCTCCTCGATGCATCGGTAGGTCTCATGAGACAAACTAGTGTCTTGGCACAAGGCCTTGACAAAATCTTATTTGTAGTCTTGGCACGAGGCCTTGGCTATGTGGTTATGATAGTCTGGCATTATGCATTCCAACATTATGAAAGTGGTTATTGATTTTGCATGTGATTATTCGATTAGTAGAATATCCATGTGAACAAGTAAATGGAATTATTTCATTTTACTTTTGCCATACTATGTTAAAGTTCAAGTTTAAAAGGCTTTTGTTTTAGTAATTCATTGCCTTAAATGTTTATGCTTATTTTTGAATGTTCCGCTATATTGTTATCCTTACTGGGCATTTGAGCTCACCCCTTTTCTATGTTTTATTTTTCCCAGGATGTGAAGATGTAAGTTATGAATGACCTGCAGGGATATTATGAGGGGATTATAGTGTGGACTGTGGAAACATTATGTTGTTGTAGTAGTTTTTCATTTTATGATGTAATGTAAAACTTATGAATATATCTAGTGTTTCCAAGGCTACTAAACCAATCGGTCTTTCGAGATTTGATCTTTCTTGTGATCATGCCAATGTTATGTAATAATGCACCGACTCTGGGTAACTGGGGTCGGGGCGTTACAGTTGGTATCAGAGGAAGTTTAGTACAAAACTTGGAAACTAGATTTAGATAAACTCTGATTAGAGCACGTAGACCTAAGATGAACTTTGAGGATTAGTATAGAAGAACTTCCTAGAATTTTGGTATTGTAGAGATTTTGTGAGTTTTCCGAGCAATACATCCTTGTCTGGATACGAGCGGGTAGAGGCGGCTCTGGCACAGATGTACCTAGGGGTAAAACCCGAAAACACCGCTTTGAGCTAGACTCGAACGGGAACTGGTGCATGACAACGGGCCTTGCTGCACTCTTGGTTACGACACTCCCGGGGGATATGCTTAGGATAACTCTCATTTTATTTACAAATCATTATGAAGGGTTTATGAGTATATACTTCCTCAAAGAAAACATTTTTATGATTATGGATTATATCCATAAATAGTTCAATTTATGTTAAGTGTTTTATAAGTATGGGATTATGTATTTTGATTCATAAACTGATCTAGTTTATGCCATTGTTTAGAAATGGCGCCTAGTGGAAGAAATGGAAACCGTATCAATGCACGCACTCCATGTAGGGATTGCCCTCCTGCTCAAGATAATTATAGTGGGGCTGGTGATGCAACTGGTGCCGATCAGCTAATCACCATACTGGGACAACTTACTCAGGTTATGAATAATAACCTTACCCGTATGGAGCACCCTGATCCGCAACGTGGAGGATCAATGTTAGATCGATTCATGAGGCAACAACCACCAACGTTCAATGGGAGTACAAATCCCTTAGTAGCTGAGCAATGGATAAATTCCCTAGAGAAAATATTTCAGGCTTTGGGGAGCAGTGAAAGGGAAAAAGTTATCATGGCAGTTTACCGCCTCACTGGAGATGCTGATCAATGGTGGTCATTGATTCAAAATATGAAGGAAGATTATGAAGTATCAAATATGGAGTGGAGGGAGTTCAAAGATCTGTTTTTAGAAAAATACTTCCCTCGCGACCATCGAGCAGATATGGAAAGGCAATTTCTGAGTCTGAGACAAAAGGAGGATGAGAATGTCACAAAGTATGAGGCTAACTTTACAAGGTTAGCGAGGTACGCTGGTGATTATATTCGCAACCCAAGAAGTAAGATTGATCGTTTCTTTGATGGGTTAAAACCATTTCTCCGTCGAGCATTAGTCTCACAATCCTTTTCGTCGTACGAAGACATTGTCTCATGTGCTATCAAGACCGAAAAGGAATTCTCTAAGTCTTATGACTTTAAAGCAAAGCAAGAGAGGAAGAGACCTGCTGATCAATCTGGGAATGGGAGTCTGTACAAGTGTGGTGAAAAAGGCCACCAAGCTCATGATTGCAAGGTGAAGAAGGAAGCTACCAACGTTCAGTGCTACAATTGCAGGGAGATGGGGAATTATGCAAATGCATGTCCTAAGCGTCAGGAGAACTTACCTCAGAAAAGGCCAAGGGATCAAGGCCAGGCTTATGCTATCACTACTGCAGAGGTAGAAGCTCCAAAAGACGTGGTGGCAGGTAATTTAATGGTTTCCTCAAGTTTAGCAAATGCATTATTTGATTCTGGATCATCGCATTGTTTCATATCTTCCCAGTTTGCTAAGAAAATTAGATATTTCCAATTTGATTTAATAAGGGAGTTGTCAGTTAAAACTCCTAAGGGAAGTATCATTGCAACAAAGTTTTGTGAATCAGTCCCCATTAGAGCACATAAATTTTCTTTATCTGCTGATCTCATCGTCATACCTATGATTGAGTTTGATATAATCCTCGGTATGGACTGGCTTTCATACTATGATGCGAAGATTTATTGTAAGAAGAAAGAGGTTACGATTCTTGATGATAATGATAAGGAGCACCTTATTTTTAGAGCAGAATCGTCACCACCTAATTCTTATTTAGATCCACCCCCAGTAGCTCAACTTAATTCAATTATTGGGGAGGAAGAGAATGAAGTAACTATCGGCGAGGAAAGGAATGTTCAAATAGAGGATGTACCTGTTGTGAAAGAATTTGTAGATGTATTTCCGGAATATTTACCTGGACATCCTCCAGAACGAGAAGTTGAGTTTTCCATTGATTTGATTCCTGTATCAAGGCCTATATCGAAGACCCCATATAGAATGGCCACTGTAGCGTTAGTCGAACTAAAGAAACAACTAGAGGAATTGAGTAATAAGGGATTTATTCGCCCTAGTGTTTCTCCATGGGGAGCCCCTGTTCTTTTTGTTAAAAAGAAAGATGGATCTATGAGGTTATGTATCGACTACAGGGAGATCAATGCTATAACGATAAAGAACAAGTATCCCCTACCTCGTATTGATGATTTATTTGACCAACTGCATGGAGCTCAATACTTTTCAAAGATTGACCTTCGATCTGGATACCATCAGTTGTGTGTGAAGAAGGAATACATTCCGAAGACAGCTTTTCGAACCAGGTACGGGCATTACGAGTTTACTGTAATGTCGTTTGGATTGACTAATGCACCCTCTGTATTCATGGATCTGATGAATTGAGTTTTCAAGGAGTATCTCGATGAATTTGTGGTGGTATTTATTGATGATATCTTGGTATACTCCAAAACCTACGAAGATCATGAAAATCACTTGCGCATTATTTTGAAGACTCTGAGGAGGCATGAATTATATGGGAAGTTTAGCAAGTGTGAATTCTGGCTTCATGAGATTTCTTTTCTCGGCCATATTGTCTCCAAAGATGGAATCTCTGTTGATCCTTCTAAGACCAAAGCAATCCAATAATGGCCAGCACCTACGAGTATAACTGAGGTACGTAGTTTTATTGGCTTGGCAGGTTATTATCGACGTTTCGTCCAGAATTTTGCCCGATTGGATAACCCATTAACGAAGCTCACACGTAAAGGGGTTAAATTTGTTTGGACAAAAGAGTGTGAAGAATGTTTCGAAGAACTTAAGAGAAGATTAGTCAATGCTCCTATATTGACTCTACCATCAGGGAATGATGGGTTCGTTATTTATAGTGATGCATCAAAGAAAGGACTTGGTTGTGTCCTTATGCAGAGTGATAGAGTTATTGCCTATGCATCACGACAGTTGAAAATTCATGAAAAAAACTATCCTACTCATGATCTTGAGTTAGCAGCTGTGATCTTTGCTTTGAAGATATGGAGGCACTACCTCTATGGTGAAAATGTGAGATTTATACTGATCACAAGAGTTTGAAGTATATTTTCTCACAAAAAGAACTCAACATGAGGCAAAGGAGATGGCTTGAATTACTCAAGGATTATGATTGTACGATACACTACCACCCGGGGAAAGCAAACAAGGTGGTAGATGCTTTGAGTAGAAAAGACCATGGAGTTTTGAACAATATGAGAATTGAAAGGGATCCAATTTTCATGGATCTAGTGAAGATGGACATGGGAATAACCAGGGAAGGTGAAACCTCAATGCTTTTTCAAATGGTTGCCAAACCATCTTTACTAGAAAAGATTAAGAGTTCTCAGACCGATGATGAAGAATTTCAGAAGAAGATTAAAGCTGTGAATGATGGGAGATTGAGAGACTTTGTGTATGAAGATGGAATTTTGAAATTCGGGAAGAGACTTTGGGTTCCCAATATACCTGATCTAAAAAGGGAATTGCTGGATGATGCTCATAGTTCCAATTTCTCTATACACCCTGGGAGCACCAAAATGTATAGAGATTTGAAGGAACATTTTTGGTGGGACAACATGAAGAGGGAGATTGCTGATTTTGTGTCAAGATGTATGGTTTGTCAACAAGTGAAAGCTGGAAGGCAACAGCCTGGAGGAGTCATGCAACCTCTTCCCATACTGGAGTGGAAATGGGACAATATTACGATGGACTTTGTTATGGGGCTACCAAAGACTCCTAGAAGGAACGATGCAATATGGTTTATTGTTGATCGTCTTACCAAGTCAGCACATTTTCTTGCTATAAGAGAAGATCTACCCCTGGAACGTCTAGCAAGACTATATATTAATGAAGTTGTTAGACTTCATGGAGTACCCTTATCAATTGTTTCTGATCGTGATCCCCGTTTTACTTCAAGATTTTGGAAAAGTCTTCAGAAATCCCTAGATACTGAACTTCATTTGAGCACTGCTTACCACCCTCAGACAGACGGACAATCAGAACGGACTATTAAAACCTTAGAAGACATGTTGAGATCTTGCTCACTTGACTTTCAGGGTATGTGGGATCAATATTTACCACTGGTATAATTTTCCTATAACAATAGCTTCCATTCAAGTATACATATGGCACCATATGAAGCGTTATACGGAAAGAGATGTCGTACACCAACCTGTTGGGATGACGTTGGTGAAAGAAAACTTGTGGGCCCAGAACTGGTGGAGGAAACGGTGGAAAAGGTGAAGGTAATCCAAAATCACATCAAAGCAGCTCAAAGTAGGCAGAAGAGCTATGCCGATAATCGAAGGAAGGATTTGGAATTTCAAGTCGGTGATCATGTTTTCCTGAAGGTATCTCCATGGAAGGGAGTCATACGTTTTGGAAAGAAAGGTAAATTGAGTCCCAGGTACATTGGACCTTTCGAAATTCTAGAACGTATTGGGGCTGTAGCTTACCGATTGGCAATGCCGCCAAGTCTCTCCAAAGTTCACGATGTGTTCCACGTATCTCTGTTGAGAAAATACATGCCTGGCCCAACGCATGTACTCACCTATGAGGAATTAGAACTGGATTCTGATCTGTCTTTTTGTGAAGAGCCCGTCAAGATTTTTGATACAAGAGAACAAGTACTGAGAAAACGGATGACGCGTCTGGTAAAAGTTTTGTGGAGAAATCATAAGATGGAAGAGGCAACGTGGGAACCCGAGGAACTTATGATGAAGAACCACCCGAGTCTTTCTATGCAGTAATACCCTAGAAATTGCGAGGACGCAATTATTTGAAGGAGGGGAGAATGTAACACCCCAAGCTTCCACGGTACGTTTCCCTTCGAATAATGCGATAGCGTGTGTTGTACGCAACCTCGAGTTCTAACAGACACCACAACTAATTAAACTAGCCGTTGTGAATAGTAATACCTACTTTTTGAAATCATATAGATTTTATATTTCAAAATGGACTTCATTTTTGGAATCAGAATATCGAAATTAGCCTAGGGTGAAATTTTGGTACTTTTCGGATAACTTTTATATTTTGATGAATAGTGAAAATTACTAAATTTTAATTGAAAACAACTTTTTTAATCAAAATAATTAATAGTGATAAATTGTGAATTTGAGTGGTTTTAAAGTATATTTAGAATATATTTTTACCATTAAATATAATGTTGGTCATTGGACATAATTTTACAATTAAACCGAACATAAACAAGTGTCAATCTTTTGATAGTTATTACCTCTTAAAAACATGCTTTTTGTTTTGACAGCGGGAATTAATTTTAAATTAATTTCTGCCACTTCTGTGTTTTGAATTTAGAAAAATGGATTCCATATTTGGAATCAGGATGTCCAAATTGTGTAAATAGGTAACTTTTATTTTGAGACATTTTGAATAATTACTGTGGTAAATATTTTATTTACCATGGTTAAGGGTAAATCCGGTAAATAAGGGTTAAAAAATAATATTATAATAATACAAAATTACCCTAAAACGTGTCCTAACCTTATTGGTGGACACATACCCGACCATGAGCATCCTTGGGTCAATTTGGGGACCCCTTGGAGCCACTTGTATGTGGTAGGGACACTTTATATTAATAAAGTTAAAATAAAAATAAAAATGGCATAAGCTTACATCTTTTAGAAGAACAATTTTTTCATAGGGTTATACATGTTGGATTTTTGATTATAAATATTCATTAGAAAGATAAAAAGATTTACTACATAATGATAGTTTATTTATAATTTTTAGACATCAAATAATTTAAATTATTAATGACACAATAATGATGCAATGTTTACCTCGTTAATAAATCATTTAAATAAATAAGATTATAATGATTAAAATATTATCTAAAACCTGTCCAATTCTTATTGGTTGATGTTATTTAGAATATGATTCATCTTATCTTCGACCTCAATGATTTTTGGACCATTATAAACCGAATATAATTATATTATAAAGTAATACTTTCACTCTTTCCTAAAGAGCCCCTCTTCTCCCTTATAAAAGGAGACCACTTATACTCATTCCTCACACCTCTCAAGCCACTTGGCTCGTCCAAACTCTACCCAACTAAGCTCCCCACATCCCTCTCCTCCTCCTTTAAGCTTCCCCTTAGGCAGAAAGAATTTCAAGAAGTCCTTTGGTTCCAACCAAAGTGAGTTACCTAAATTAAAGGTAACGTTTTCTCTTAAATTATTTTCATTTATTTTGCTTCTCCAACCCCCAAACTCTTTTTATTTCCTTTCTTTTGTAACAACACCAGTATCCTAAATATACTAGGATGTTGTTATAATAAGGATTCAAACTACACATACACACAACTCCATCTAATGGATGATGAACATAATGTTTCTGTGGATGGCAAACTAACGCCTCACGAAACGATGATTGTTCAAATACATCTTACCGCCTCTCATGGTGGCCATTATGATGGCACTATAATTAAATATGATATTAATGATATATATTTTATATATAAGCTTCTGTAATTCCATTTTATTTCATACCATTATTCGTTTCATGTTGTATATACATACGATAATTTCATTTGAGGAAGTGCGGACTACCGCCCCCTTAAAATGATATGACTCGTTCATACCACACATGGAACGTATAAAGGATGGTGTTAATGAACTTAAGTAACATATATAAAATATTATATTATACTGGAATAGTAATATACCTATGTATCATTTGGATTCAATTCTTTTAAAATAAAATGGAAGTAGCGTTCGTGCGTACGTACGGACTACCGTCTCCACGAACGTGGTGAGATCCATCCTCCATCGTATATATTCAAGTCTTATTCTCATTTTAGGGATAAAAATAATGTTAATATCATTCTGATTATGAATAAGATATAATCTATCCATTACAAACATGTCTTACGTAACCAAACATTTAAGAAGAACGAATCGATTATCACCTGAAACGACGATAATACTAAGATATTATTAATAAAGCAATGTTAAAAGATCATATATGATATCATATTAATTTATATGATTCTCGTATAATTTAATAACAATTATTTCACCATTATACAGGAGGTTAACCTACCCCAACAAAGGAAAAGTACAAGGTAAGGGGTTTTCATCTCACTCCTTATTTCCGTGAGATTCATGCCATATTGCCACCATCACCTTTTGTGTGGTGTATGTACTGCCCATAATTATATTCTTTGTGTAATACACTCTAATTTATGTGTATTTACATATTCATTGTATGATACCTCTTTCATGGGTTGTATGTTTCATAAGTTACCAAATTGGTAAGGGTTATTTCACAATCTCTTCATTATCTGAGGTTGTTTATACGTAATAATCTACTGGGATCTCGTTATCATCCACATCCATGTTTCTTCAAAATGTATTTCAAAACATTTTTACAAGAATATGGGTTAAAGTCATTTATACCTTTTTTTGACTTTTTATAAGAGGAATCTTTCCATCGTTTTCCAAACAAGGTGTTTTTTAACCTTTTCGACAGAATTAAGATAAGAATGTTTTTTTAACTTATACGGCGGGTGCGGTTATTTTCTGCCGTTATAAAATCATCAAAGCTTCCCTTACAAGCTTGTAAGAATATTTTCATGAAAATGTTTTATTTTATATGGCTCTTAAATGATTTCAAAAATACAAAGAGATATTTCTCTAAAAAGTGTTTTGATTTCATCTATGTCAACATCCTTTGACGGATTTTACGCTTATTTGAAGTTGATTTATTACGATACAAAACTTCTATATTGTATTGAAGGTTTTGTGATATGTTTGACTGTGGATGTGCTATTTTTATACCATTCATAGTTTATGGTGAAATTATTAACATTTCGTATGCTAGTTTTAATACGAATGTTTATGTTATGTTTAAACCTTTTCATATGGGAATGCATTGGACTTAATATGTGACGGGTGGAGCCCTCTATAGCTCCTCGATGCATCGGTAGGTCTCATGAGACAAACTAGTGTCTTGGCACAAGGCCTTGACAAAATCTTATTTGTAGTCTTGGCACGAGGCCTTGGCTGTGTGGTTATGATAGTCTGGCATTATGCATTCCAACATTATGAAAGTGGTTATTGATTTTGCATGTGATTATTCGATTAGTAGAATATCCATGTGAACAAGTAAATGGAATTATTTCATTTTACTTTTGCCATACTATGTTGAAGTTCAAGTTTAAATGGCTTTTGTTTTAGTAATTCATTGCCTTAAATGTTTATGCTTATTTTTGAATGTTCCGCTATATTGTTATCCTTACTGGGCATTTGAGCTCACCCCTTTTCTATGTTTTATTTTTCCCAGGATGTGAAGATGTAAGTTATGAATGACCTGTAGGGATATAATGAGGGGATTATAGTGTGGACTGTGGAAACATTATGTTGTTGTAGTAGTTTTTCATTTTATGATGTAATGTAAAACTTATGAATATATCTAGTGTTTCCAAGGCTACTAAACCAATCGGTCTTTCGAGATTTGATCTTTCTTGTGATCATGCCAATGTTATGTAATAATGCACCGACTCTGGGTAACTGGGGTCGGGGCGTTACAGAAATGGAAACTGTATCAATGCACGCACTCCATGTAGGGATTGCCCTCCTGCTCAAGATAATTATAGTGGGGATGGTGATGCAACTGGTGCTGATCAGCTAATCACCATACTGGGACAACTTACTCAGGTTATGAATAATAACCTTACCCGTATGGAGCACCCTGATCCGCAGCGTGGAGGATCAATGTTAGATCGATTCATGAGGAAACAAACACCAACGTTCAATGGGAATACAAATCCCTTAGTAGACGAGCAGTGGATAAATTCCCTAGAGAAAATATTTCAGGCTTTGGGGAGCAGTGAAAGGGAAAAAGTTATCATGGCAGTTTACCGCCTCACTGGAGATGCTGATCAATGGTGGTCATTCATTCAAAACATGAAGGAAGATGATGAAGTATCAAATATGGAATGGAGAGAGTTCAAAGATTTGTTTTTAGAAAAATACTTTCCTCGCGAACATCGAGCAGATATGGAAAGGCAATTTCTGAGTCTGAGACAAAAGGAGGATGAGAATGTCACAAAGTATGAGGCTAACATTACAAGGTTAGCGAGATATGCTGGAGATTATATTCGCAACACAAGAAGTAAGAATGATCATTTCTTTGATGGGTTAAAACCATTTCTCCGTCGAGCATTAGTCTCACAATCCTTTTCATCGTACGAAGACATTGTCTCATGTGCTATCAAGACCGAAAAGGAATTCTCTAAGTCTTATGACTTTAAAGCAAAGCAAGAGAAGAAGAGACCTGCTGATAAATCTGGGAATGGAAATAAGGGGAAGAAGGGAAAGGTTGAATATCCGTATTGTGGTAAATGCGGGAAGAAACATCCTGGTACTTGCTTAAAGGGAATGGGAGTCTGTTACAAGTGTGGTGAAAAAGGCCACCAAGCTCGTGATTGCAAGGGGAAGAAGGAAGCTACCAACGTTCAGTGCTACAATTGTAGGGAGATGGGGCATTATGCAAATGCATGTCCTAAGCGTCAGGAGAACTTACCTCAGAAAAGGCCAAGGGATCAAGGCCAGGCTTATGCTATCACTACTGCAGAGGTAGAAGCTCCAAAAGACGTGGTGCCAGGTAATTTAGTGGTTTCCTCATGTTTAGCAAATGCATTATTTGACTCTGGATCGTCGAATTGTTTCATATCTTCCTAGTTTGCTACGAAAATTAGATATTTCCAATTTGATTTAATAAGGGAGTTGTCAGTTAAAACTCCTAAGGGAAGTATCAGTGCAACAAAGTTTTGTGAATCAGTCCCCATTAGAGCACATAAATTTTCCTTATCTGTTGATCTCATCGTCATACCTATGATTGAGTTTGATATAATCCTCGGTATGGACTGGATTTCGGACTATGATGCGAAGATTTATTGTAAAAAGAAAGAGGTTACGATTCTTGATGATAATGATAAGGAACACCTTATCTTTAGAGCAGAATCGTCACCACCTAATTCTTATTTAGATCCACCCCCAGTAACTCAACTTAATTCAATTATTGGGGAGGAAGAGAATGAAATAACTGTCAGTGAGGAAAGGAATGTTCAAATACAGGATGTACCTGTTGTGAAAGAATTTGTAGATGTATTTCCGGAAGATTTACCTGGACATCCTCCAGAACGAGAAGTTGAGTTTTCCATTGATTTGATTCCTGGATCAAGGCCTATATCGAAGACCCCTTATAGAATGGCCATTGTAGAGTTAGTCGAACTAAAGAAACAACTAGAGGAATTGAGTAATAAGGGATTTATTCGCCCTAGTGTTTCTCCATGGGGAGCCCCTGTTCTTTTTGTTAAAAAGAAAGATGGATCTATGAGGTTATGTATTGACTACAGGGAGATCAATGCTATAACGATAAAGAACAAGTATCCCCTACCTCGTATTGATGATTTATTTGACCAACTGCATGGAGCTCAATACTTTTCAAAGATTGACCTTCGATCTGGATACCATCAGTTGTGTGTGAAGAAGGAAGACATTCCGAAGACAGCATTTCGAACCAGGTACGGGCATTACGAGTTTACTGTAATGCCGTTTGGATTGACTAATGCACCCTCTGTATTCATGGATCTGATGAATAGAGTTTTCAAGGAGTATCTCGATGAATTTGTGGTGGTATTTATTGATGATATCTTGGTATACTCCAAAACCTACGAAGATCATGAAAATCACTTGCGCATTATCTTGAAGACTCTGAGGAGGCATGAATTATATGGGAAGTTTAGCAAGTGTGAATTCTGGCTTCATGAGATTTCTTTTCTTGGCCATATTGTCTCTAAAGATGGAATCTCTGTTGATCCTTCTAAGACCAAGGCAATCCAAGAATGGCCAGCACCTACGAGTATAACTGAGGTACGCAGTTTTATTGGTTTGGCAGGTTATTATCGACATTTCGTCCAGAATTTTGCCCGATTGGCTAACCCATTAACGAAGCTCACACGTAAAGGGGTTAAATTTGTTTGGACAAAAGAGTGTGAAGAATGTTTTGAAGAAATTAAGAAAATATTAGTCAATGCTCCTATATTGACTCTACCATCGGGGAATGATGGGTTCGTTATTTATAGTGATGCATCGAAGAAAGGACTTGGTTGTGTCCTTATGCAGAATGATAGAGTTATTGCCTATGCGTCACGACAGTTGAAAATTCATGAACAAAACTATCCTACTCATGATCTCGAGTTAGCAGCTGTGATCGTTTCTTTGAAGATATGGAGGCACTACCTCTATGGTGAAAATGTGAGATTTATACTGATCACAAGAGTTTGAAGTATATTTTTTCACAAAAATAACTCAACAAGAGGCAAAGGAGATGGCTTGAATTACTCAAGGATTATGATTGCGTGATACACTACCACCCGGGGAAAGCAAACAAGGTGGCAGATGCTTTGAGTAGAAAAGACCATGGAGTTTTGAACAATATGAGAATTGAAAGGGATCCAATTTTCATGGATCTAGTGAAGATGGACATGGGAATAACCAGGGAAGGCGAAACATCATTTCTTTTTCAAATGGTTGCCAAACCATCTTTAATAGAAATTATTAAGAGTACTCAGACCGATGATGAAGAATTTCAAAAGAAGATTAAAGCTGTGAATGATGGGAGATTGAGAGACTTTGTGTATGAAGATGGAATTTTGAAATTTGGGAAGAGACTTTGTGTTCCCGATATACCTGATCTAAAAAGGGAATTGCTAGATGATTCTCATAGTTCCAATTTCTTTATACACCCTGGGAGCACCAAAATGTATAGAGATTTGAAGGAACATTTTTGGTGGGACAACATGAAGAGGGAGATTGCTGATTTTGTGTCAAGATGTATGGTTTGTCAACAAGTGAAAGCTGGAAGGCAACATCCTGGAGGAGTCATGCAACCTCTTCCCATACTGGAGTGGAAATGGGACAATATTACGATGGACTTTGTCATGGGGCTACCAAAGACTCCTAGAAGGAACGATGCAATATGGGTTATTATTGATCGTCTTACCAAGTCAGCACATTTTCTTGCTATAAGAGAAGATCTACCCCTGGAACGTCTAGCAAGACTATATATTAATGAAGTTGTGAGACTTCATGGAGTACCCTTATCGATTGTTTCTGATCGTGTTCCCCATTTTACTTCAAGATTTTGGAAAATTCTTCAGAAATCCCTGGATACTGAACTTCATTTGAGCACTGCTTACCACCCTTAGACAGATGGACAATCAGAACGGACTATTCAAACCTTAGAAGACATGTTGAGATCTTTCTCACTTGATTTTCAGGGTATGTGGGATCAATATTTACCACTGGTAGAATTTTCCTATAACAATAGCTTCCATTCGAGTATTCAGATGGCACCATATGAAGCGTTATACGGAAAGAGATGTCGTACACCAACCTGTTGGGATGACGTTGGTGAAAGAAAACTTGTAGGCCCAGAACTGGTGGAGGAAACGGTGGAAAAGGTGAAGGTAATCCAAAATCACATCAAAGCATCTCAAAGTAGGCAGAAGAGCTATGCCGATAAACGAAGGAAGGATTTGGAATTTCAAGTCGGTGATCATGTTTTCCTGAAGGTATCTCCGTGGAAGGGAGTCATAAATTTTGGTAAGAAAGGTAAAATGAGTCCCATGTACATCGGACCTTTCAAAATTCTAGAACGAATTGGGGTTGTAGCTTACCGATTGGCAATGCCGCCAAGTCTCTCCAAAGTTCACGATGTGTTCCACGTATCTCTGTTGAGAAAATACATGCCTGACCCAACGCATGTACTCACCTATGAGGAATTAGAACTGGAACCCGATCTGTCTTATTGTGAAGATCCTGTCAGGATTCTTGATACAAGAGAACAAGTACTGGGAAACCGGAAGACGCGTCTGGTAAAAGTTTTGTGGAGAAACCATAAGATGGAAGAGGCAACGTGGGAACCCGAGGAACTTATGATGAAGAACCACCCGAGTATTTTAATGCGATAGTATTCTAGAAATTTCGAGGATGAAATTATTTGAAGGAGAGGAGAATGTAACACCGCAAGCTTCTACGGTACGCTTCTCTTTGATTAATGCGATAGCGTGTGTTGTACACAACACCGAGTTCTAACAACCAATCAAACTAGTCGTTATGAATAGTAATACCTACTTTTTAAAATTATATATATTTTATATTTCAAAATGGACTTCATTTTTGGATTCGGAATATCTAATTTAGCCTAAGGTGAAATTTTGGTACTTTTCGGATAACTTTCATATTTTGATGAATAATGAAAATTACTAAATTTTAATTAAAAACAACTTTTTTAATCAAAATAATTAATAGTGATAAATTATGAATTTTAGTAGTTTTAAAGTATATTTAGAATATATTTTTACCATTTAATATAATGTTGGTCATTGGACATAATTTTACAATTAAACCGAACATAAACAAGTGTCAATCTTTTGATAGTTATTATCTCTTAAAAACACGATTTTTGTTTTGACAGCGGGAATTAATTTTAAATTAATTTCTGACACTTCTGTGTTTTGAATTTAGGAAAATGGATTCCATATTTGGAATCAGGATGTTCAAATTGTGTAAATAGGTAACTTTTATTTTTAGACATTTTGAATAATTACTGCGGTAAATATTTTATTTACCATGGTTAAGGGTAAATCCGATAAATAAGGGTTAAAAATAATATTATAATAACACTAAATTACCCTAAAACGTGTCTTAAAACTATTTTTTGATACATGTTCGATCATGGACATCTTTGGGTCGATTTTGGGACCCCATGGATCCACTTGTAAGTGACAATGACACATTATTTTAATTAAGTTAAAATGAATACAAAAATGACACAAGCATATATCTTTTAGAAAAACAATTGTTACATAGGGTAATATATGTTGGATTTTAGATTATAAATATTCATTATAAATATAAAAAGATTTAATACATAATGATAATTTATTTATAATTTTAAGACATTAAATAATTTATTTTATTTATGACACAATGATGATGCAGTAATTACTATAATAGTGACAAATTAAAATAATTGATATTATAAATACCCAAATAAATATAATATAAAACTTTTAATGAATTAAACTAATTTTCTAGGATAATATGATATATTAGGATTGATTTAATTGACTTTTTTCGAAGTAATCAATTTGTTATGAGTTTCACAAAAATCAACTATTCAATAGTGTCAAAATTGACATAAAAGAGTTCTTAAAACAAATATTACAATATTAATTGATATTAAATTCCTAAAAATCTAAGGTTCGGCCTAGAGACTTATATCATGATAGTTTCATCATTAATAGACCACTTGGGGGTCGCTTGGATGTATTTAGTAAGTTTATTAACCATATTATATAAAACTACAAAGAGACATTGTAAAAGTGAAACTAATTAACTTAGAGTTAATACTTAAAGATAAGGTTAATATAAGTACCCAAACCTGTCTAAATTCTATTGGTTGAGTTGTTTTCGACCCATACCCACCTTAAACTTTCAATAATAAACTTTGGATCCATTAGAAACCGAATATGAATTTATTATAAATTAATATTTCTAGCTTTTCCAAAGGTGCCCCTCCCCCCTCTTATAAAAGGGAACTCCTCCTTCTCATTTCTTCACACCTTAAAAGCCTTTTGGTTCGGCCAAACTCTTCCCAAATACTCTCCCAACTTCCCTCACTACAACCTAGTGGCCTTAGTTTGATCAGAAAGCCAACCTAAGGAGCCCTTTTGATCAAATCAAAAGGAAGAACCCGAAGAAGAGGTAATGATTTCACCACCCTTTTCTAAGTTCATTTCTTCTTCCACTTATTCTTCCTTTGTTGTTACCATTCTAAAATAATAAATCCAGTATCATATATATAATTTGATGTTATTATAAATATGGTACAACAATATTCAGTATTCTATCCACCCTTTGAATAACATGTCACCATACGTGCGTACATACGGCTTACCGTCTCCACGTCGTGGTGTAATTGTTATTCAATATAATATTATTTGGATGGGTATAATAATGATGTGTAACTCATGTAAATAATAAATATAACATGTTAAGGATTCTGTATATATGATATACCATCCATTTATATATTATTTTAATATCAAAAGAATGATATTGTCGCTCGTGCGTACGTACGGACTACCGTCTCCAAGAACGCGATGAGATTCATTCTCCATCGTATCCATTCAAGTATAATTATCATTTGATGATTTAAAAAATGATGTTTAAGGACTTGATATCATTCTGGATATTAATAATATAAAACCTATCCTTTACAAACATGTCTTACGTAACAAAACATATAAAAGAAAACAAGTAAGTTAACACCCGAAACAACGATAATACTAAGATATTATTATCAAATCAATATTAAAAGATCATATATGATATCATATTAATGTATATGATTATTGTATAATTTAAAAACAATTATTTCACCATTATACAGGAGGTTAACCTACCCCAACCAAGGAAAAGTACAAGGTAAGGGTTATTTCACAATCTCTTCATTATCCGAGGTTGTTTATACGTAATAATCTACTGGGATTTCTTTATCATCCACATCCATGTTTTTTGAAATATATTTAAAAACATATTTATTATTTACAAGAATATGGGTTAAAGTCATTTATACCCTTGTTTGACTTTTTATAAGAGGTTTATAGAGGAATCTTTCCGTCGTTTTCAAAACAAGGTCCTTTTAACCTTTTCGACAGAATTAAGGTAAGAATGTTTTTTTAAAACTTATACGGCGGGTGCGGTTACTTTCCGTCATTATAAAATATTCAAAGCTTTCCTTACAAGATTATAAGAATATTTTCAAGAAAATGTTTTATTTTATATGGCTCTTAATTGATTTCAAAAATATAAAGAGATATTTCTCTAAAAAAGTGTTTTGATTTCATCTATGTCAACATCTTTTGATGGATTTTACGCTTATTTGAAGTTGATTTATTATGATACAAAACTTCTATATTGTATTGAAGGTTTTGTGATATGTTTGACTGTGGATGTGCAATTTTTATACCATTCATAGTTTATGGTGAAATTATTGACATTTCGTATGCTAGTTTTAATACGAATGTTTATGTTATGTTTAAACCTTTTCATATGGGAATGCATTGGATTTAATATGTGACGGGTGGAGCCCGCTATAGCTCCTCGATGCATCGGTAGGTCTCATGAGACAAACTAGTATCTTGGCACAAGGCCTTGAAAAAATCTTATTTGTAGTCTTGGCACGAGGCCTTGACTATGTGGTTATGATAGTCTGGCATTATGCATTCCAACATTATGAAAGTGGTTATTGATTTTTGCATGTGATTATTCGATTAGTAGAATATCAATGTGAATAAGTAAATGGCATTATTTCATTTTATTTATGCCATACCATGTTGAAAATTCATGTTGGAAAGGTTTTTGTTTTAGTTATACATTGCCTTAAATGTTTATTCTTATTTATGAAAGTTTCCGCTATATTGTTATCCTTACTGGGCATTTGAGCTCACCCCTTTTCTATGTTTTATTTTTCCCAGGAAGTGAAGAAGTAAATTATGAATGACCTGCATGGATATTATGTGGGGATATGAGTGTGGATTATGGAGACATTATGTTGTTGTAGTAGATTTTCATTTTATGATGTAATGTAAAACTTATGAATATATCTAGTGTTTCCAAGGCTACTAAACCAATCGGTCTTTCGAGATTTGATCTTTCTTATGATCATGCCAATGTTATGTAATAATGCACCGACTCTGGGTAACTGGGGTTGGGCCGTTACACTTCTGCATCATATTTCACCCTAGGACCATGACAATATCTTCTATGGCATATCATTTGTCTACTATCAATCATTATGAACTAAGGTTGTAATTGGAGTACCATTAATATATGGTCTTTATCAAACACATTATTCCCCCAGGGAAGATCTAGTTTTGTTCGCGAGAATGACAGATGGGACATTAAGGCTTTATGTTGACTATCATCACCTAAACTGGGGAAAAATAAAGGAAAAATATCATTTACTGAGTATTGATGACCTCTTCAACAAACATAGAGGTATGAGTTTGTTCTTGAAGACCAATATTAGGTTCCACTACCATCAGTAAGGGTCTGTAAGGCTGATATTCTGATGACTTAATTTTGATTTCGCTACAAATACTATGAGTTCATAGAGATGCTTTTTGGGGTAATGAATGACCCTATTGTGTTCATGGATCTTATAAAATAGATCTTCTAGTCATAATTGGAATTATTTGTGGTTTTTTTCATCAATAACAAACTCATTTAATCAACATTGTAGGATAGGAATGCATAGAATTTGAGGTGGGTCCTAGACATAATCTAGGAGAACCATCATTATGTAGGCTATCAATGTGATAGTTATGGAATCGTGAGCTTCATATTTTGGGTAATTTAATATTTTAGTATGTTTGAGACATGGAACCCATGAAGATTGATGCATTGATTTATTGGGATCCACCTAAGAGTGTGATAGATGTGTAGATCTTTTATGTCTTGGTAGGGTACAACAAGAGGATTGTCGTTGAAGTCACAAAGATTTTAACCCCATAGAAAACCCAAAAAAATAAAAGGAAGTAATTTACCTAGAAATATCAGTGTTATAGATCCTTTATGAAGTTCAGGATGAGGGTGACTAGTGATCCTATGTAGAGACTACTAGAGTATGGAGTGATGTACATAATGTTTTTTGATGCATTTGGATATCTTCTTGATTGTGTGTGATGATGGAAGGAAATTAGTTATCATGTATGGGTCAAGGTAGTTGATACATGACAAGAAGAACAACATTAATCATGAAATATAGTTTTCAATGGTTGTATTAACTATAAATATGTGGAGGCACACTCTTTTGGGCCTATAATGTTTTTAATCTGACCAAAAGGTGCTCGGATGTGTCTTCAATCAGAGAGACATTAACATGAGACACAGGTGTTGGTTGTAGTTTTTGAAGGACTATGACTTCAAGATAGTCTATTATTATAGGAATGGTTAATGTGGTTACTGATTTCTAGTGCAGTAAGTCTAATTTTTTCTTGGTATAGAAGGCATGTGAGTAGTTTTCATTTTTGTAGAGTACCCTAGTAGAGGAGAGGTTTACAAGATTTCTTTAGTTAATGGTGGTGAATCAAGTTCTTCATTAGAGTGTGGGGGAGAATCTATTTAGAGACATTAACTATGAGGTTATTCATGACTAGATATACTTAGGAGATGCACCAAATGGAATCATATAAGGAGGGGAGTGGATCATCCTTTCTCAAGGAAGGTGGTTCTAGTAATATTTATAAAAGGACGTGATAAGGTATTTTCACACATCCCCATTAGATGTGAATCCTAGTGTCTAAATGATATACTTGGACCCTAAAAATTAGATTTGGTGGCCTATAATGAGGCGTAGAGTTGAAGAGTTCATATATCAGTGCCTCACATGTCAACAGATGAAGGATGAGAACCATGTTCCATTAGGTTTCACATAGCATCTTATGATCTGGAATATTAAATGGGAAGGCATATCCATAGACTTAATTTTAGGGCTTCCATAGATAGTGAGAGTCCTCAATTCCATCTAGGTGATAGTTAACCAACATACCATACTAAACCACTTACATTACACTAGGTAGAAGAGTTCGATGGAGAGTTTAGAGATGTTATACATGCGTGAGATCATCCGAATTTATGGGGTAACCTTAAAAATTTTCTTCAACTATGCAGTGTGTTTCTTTTTTACCTTTGTTTTCTGGGTTATAGAATGGTTTCAGTACCCAGTTGAGTATGATTAGGATGTTTCACCCCCAAAATTATTTCCAGACCAGGCATACTATCCATGCATTGGAGGATATATAGAGGGCTTGTGTGATGGAATTCGACAAGAGATGGAAGGATCACATGAAAAAGGTTGAATTTTCTTACAATAACACTTATCACTCTACTATCGGCATCTCACCTTTCAAGGAACTATAGAGGAGGACTTCAGGGTCACCCTTTTTATGGACCAATATAGGAAATTCATCACTTTTTGGGGAAAATATGGTGCAGGTGATGAAAGATAAGGTGTAGATGATCCGTGAGTGGATGGGAACATCCTAGAGCTGACAAAAATATTACATAGATCATTGTTGTAGGACATTATAGTTTGACTAGGTAGACCATGTTTTCCTGAGATTCTCCCCACAATGAGAATTATAGAGGTTTATTTTAGGATTAAATCTATCAATATGGTTTTTCAGGGATGGAGCCACCATTTTAGAGTACCTGGGGGGAATCGATGACCAACCCAAGAGGATCTCATGTGGATCTACCATACCTTTGTTTTGTGTTCTTTGAAAACACATGATCATGTAATAGATATCCTAGAAGCCTGAGAGTCATATGTAGACTCAAATACCAACCAATTTTTGTTTATCATTTATTTTATTGGGTTAATGTCCCTAAATAAGGGGAGAATTTCGTGAATCACGTTTTCCTTATAAGATTTTGGTATATATTAAGGAATATTTTTAGAGTCAGACAATGTTTTATAGTGAGTTTTTGAGCCTCAGAGAGTCTTGATAGGAATATATTAAAATAATAAAAATATTATACAATGTTCATGTTTAATTTTTGGTTTTTAATCATTTCTTATTTTTTGGAACCTCAAATAGGAAATCTGATACCATGGTTGAATTTGGATCAGGAGTTTTACACTAGGTGAAATATAAGGTTTTTCGGCATTGGGTTTTTGGTTGATCCAGATGTTGGTAGTTCATTTCAATGAAATAAATTTAATGTTAATTTTGTTTTGTTTTATTTATCCAAAACCTAAAATTATTCATTAAATTTGATTCTATGTAAATTATCAAGGGATATCCACATAGCACTAATATATTTGAGAGGAAACTCTAACATTCTTTGTTGGTAGATCAAAATAGAAGAATGAAGAGGAATCAGATTAAAGTGGATCAAGGATGGTGAATGCATTGGGTCTTGATCATTGCTAGAGAACACATTATTCACCACTGATCAATCCTGGATTGATTTAGGGAATGTCTTCTGTAGTTTTCCTCACATTCTAGATTTATGTGAATGGATTCATGACTGTCTTCTTTGGGTCTGCAATTTTACACCCTTCACATTAGCCCATTTAATAAATTAAATTTTTTAATACAATTTAATTTTGTTGTTTCATGATATCACCCTATAAATCACTGATTTTTTAAATTTTTGGAAAATTTCACTTGCTCAATTATGGTCACACCTTTTTTCATTAACTATTCCCTAATCCTTTCTTAAAATTCTTTATTGTTGTAACACGAGATCAGGATCTGACATTTTTGGGGTGGGTTCATGTGTGATTGAAACCCGAGATTCACAGTGGTCATGCACACAATGAGTGGAATGTTGTTTTAAGATGTATCGGATTGATTTGTAGGTATTATGTGATGACTTTATAGATCTAGTATCTGAATCCATGATGGAAAGTGATGGGAGGCATGATGAATGGAACAACGTGATTCGAGCAGATGGCATGATTCTGATTTACAACCATTAGTGGCTCGAAAATCAACTATCAACATCATTACTTATGATTTAATTGGATATAATATGGTTAAATGAATGGATCATAGTCAAAAAGCCGAATCTAGAAAACAAATGATTGAAAGTCAGTTTCTGAATAAATCATGACAAACTATCATATATCACAAAGAACATAGGTCATGTAATCCAAATTACCCTAGAGAATAGGGTTTTAACAGAGTTAAGGATCATATGTCATGTGGTTTTTCCCACACATTGTGTGACCCTCTCCTAGGTGGATAAGTTGTGTTCTAGATGGAACACTCCCTAGAGCTTCACGTTTAAGGGAATGTAGTGTACTCTGAGAGTACACAGGCACACCCAATGTACACGAGAATGGGTCAGATAGACACAACCAGACACCAAGTGGTCTAGAAATTCCATGTACCCCATGTACATGTCATGTATACCTATATTTCTATCTATCCCATGTTCAGAATAGTGCACAATGGATGTCCAGGTGAGGTCACATGTCGTGGGCCCCTTGGGACATGTCGTGTACCTTCTTGAAGATCTCCCACCATGTGTACGTGCTTTTTGAATCATATTTTGGCCTGTGAGTAGCTTATCATGAGACAGTTTCCACGTCGGATGAAATAATGGCCTTTATAGTGGATTTTGAGACATGGAATGAGGTTTGATGAGTGTGAATCTCCTGTTATAAATTCTTGTCTCATGAGAGTGATCAATATGGATCTATAGAGAGATTATATGGTTAGAGAACCCTATATTACTAGGTTATAGGTCCCCCGTTCCCTTTTTAATGGTTTAGTTTTACCCCCTCATGCTATAGAGGTGTGGGTCCTCTATCCACATAGTGTATCCCCATATTATACTAAGGCATAGGTCATCTATTTTTACATTTAGTGTTACCCACTATCATACTAGGGCAAGATTCCTCAATACACTAACCAACACCCTCTATCATATTAGTGTGCATGTCCTATATACATTGAATCAGACCTCCTAACATGCTAAGGAGTGGTTCCTAAAACCACTTAATATCACCTCACTATTGTATCAGGGCATGGGTCCTCTGACTATTTACTAAGTAGTATCATCCTCTCACACTACGGCATGGTTCCTTTATAAATTCTGTAGACCCCCCTAATGCACTAGGGTGCAGATCCTCTAAAAGAGATTGTGCCCCCTTGGGATGTGGAGTGTAGGGTCGAGGTGTAGGTCCTCCACAAGGTTTTCCTAGATATACACACAATGCTGGGAATCAGAGATGGGCCCTTTGAAGCTAGAGGCAGACTCATCAATCTTAGCTAGGATAAATTGATATATATCCCCTTTCTCTATCATTTGGATTTATTTTGCTGAGTGCGTGTGTGTATTGGATTTTTCAAATCCCCCTTTTTTATGGGTTGAAATGACATATTTTTCTTTCTTTCTATCAATGGACTCACAACTATCAGGGTTTCATACTATATATTAATATATACATCCTTTCAGGGGTTTTTCTACATGTGTTGTGTCTTATACAGAAAACATTCACATTGACAGTGATATCGATGGAGCGTAGTGGTACCAAGGGTGTATTAGATACTTTTGGTGGTTGGACACAGAGATTAGGAGTCAATATCACTTTTTATATTTTTATTTTCCATTAATAGTTACTTTGGGAATTATTATATGTTTTTCCATGTATTTTACCCCTTAAAATTTGGTTATATTCTTTTGTACTCAGATGTATTCCCTACTGGTTTATGCCTGCATGGTTTATTCTAGATGTACGTTTTTATTTTTATTCCTCTTCATTGATGTATTGATATGTTTAGTTAATGTTTATGGGTACATTATTCCAAGTCTCACCATTTTTAGGCCTTCTCAACATAAGTTTCTAGCCCCTGGCCTATTGGATAATGTCTTGGGATGGTCACACTTGTATTATCGTCGGCTAGTCAGGCCCCTTTGGGTCAGATCATAACATGATATCCTTTCACATATTATTTTAATGAATAGTATTTTACGTGGTATTTATGAGTAACTTGATTCAATCTCCAACATTAAATACAATATTTCCATTTATTTTCATTCTCACAAGGAAGAGTGCTTTCATTTCATTCTAAATAATGGTTAGACATGACTTTTTGGGAATAATATGAATGGGGATAAACCACAGTAATTTGGGAATGGGGTAGATGATTCATGCTATTATATGTGTTACAATTTATTTCATATCTACCTCTATCATGGTAATGTTTAGTTTCATTTTGGGTTGTCTATAAGTTTTTGAACTATCTTCAAATATGATTCAGCACATAAAGTTCCAAGAAAAAAGCTTGGGTATGTCACCTAGACTCAATCATAGGAAATTGACATTATCTTTTAAAATATTTTTAATTTTTCCTTCATTATTGGGAGACACGTTCCTATAAATTATCATGGGTAACTATTCTTTTCCCATTAGAAACACATAGTTTAAATGTGGTAGTAGTGGTTTCAATATAATCATGGTTGGAAAAATTAGAGATGTTAATTTCTTAGGTTCACATACATAAAAAAATTCAAATTCCTTTATGGAAAGTTAATTATGATATTAATCATTAATTAAAAGTAATCAATGATACTCATCAATAAAATTATGCTCAGTTTCACTTTTAGTTTTCTATATTGTAATCTAAGTCTGATCATAGTCAATTCACATAGAATTATCAAATCTCAATTTTTTACCCATATTTTAAATCACATTTAATATATAACATTCTCTATGTGATGTAGGTTCATCAGTGTTTGTATGTCTGAAAAGAGAATTTTATTCTTGTGTTAACTTAATTGAATCAATAATATTGAATTGTGTTATATTTTATCTAAATTTTATTATTAATGTATGTTCATGAAAATGAATTATTGTCTAAGTTATATTTCTAAATGGACGGACATAGATTATTGGTGATTTAGAAAGTATTCTATTCTCTTCTATTTTGAGGACGTAGAAACTATCGAGAATGATATGGGTTTTCACCCTCACCAACACCTATTCTAGAACACCAGCTAAGAATGTTTTCTAGATAAATTTTAAAATTGGATTGAGCTCCACCATCAGTAAACATGAGAAAATAAAACAAGGTATAACATTAATTGAATCTCTTAAGGCAAAGAAAACATATGCCAATGGCATGTCTCTAATATATAAAGAATTGAAAATTACATTGCATCTTGAGTGTTTGGTGGTAGTTGAGGAGTTATCATAGATGACACATTTATTCAAAATCTTTCTCTCTAATCCCTTTAAATCCTCCTTTTCATGTTTTATAATTCCTTTAGAAACTTAGTATATCAAGAAAAAAATTAAAGTGATTCAATAAGAGCTATGTATTTTTCATATTTCTAGAATGCTCAAAAATTTCTTTTTAAATCTCAACTTCATTAATATTATTGGATTGAATCATTTTTAAGAGAAAGTGTAGTGGGGATTCTTCTTATATTTTTTTTGTTTCTCATGTTCAAATTAAAATTTTTTTTATATCCTATTCAGAATAATATTTCCTCTCCCCTTCTTTGACTGACACGGTTTTTTATTGTGGTTTTAGATAAGGTTTAATTTCTTACCCACTACTAGTTGTTAAAATACTCTAATTTCCCTTAGTATTGGATAATATTTTAGGTTTTGATTTACTAGAATTTTTATGCATCATTTACACTCTATCCCTTAACTGGTTTTCCAAATATATAAACTATATTTTTGGTTTTTATATCTTAAGATCTGGTTCGTGATGGATTTGTACATGAGAACTAGAGTTAAGAGAGCCATGGGATTTTCTTTTACTAAAATTGTGATAGTTGTAAAGTCGATTGGTATCCTTCTAAAAAATATTGTTTAAACTGTATAGTTTGAAGGAATTTTTGTTGAAATAGAGGTCAGTATTGGTTTTTCAAATATTCAAATTCATAAAATATTTATTATTTTACACTCCATCATTTATTTCACATGGGGTTTTCAAATGGTCTTTAATGATAGGAAAAAACACATCACTCAACATCCTACACTTGATCACAGTGTTTAATTAAATGACCTAGAAAAGAAAAAATACTACAAACCTTAACTAGTTTTGGTTGGTCATTGGATTTTTAAATATCTATTTTTTTACCGAAGTGGTTAGTTCTTTCAGTTTTGATTCAAACAAAGGTGTTTTTTGGGATTTTTTGGGATTTACGGCATCAAATAATCTAGTGAAATTATCATTGGTGCCAGATTTTGGTGTATTAAGATCTATTTTTCATGTATTCTATTGGTTACTAGTCAATAAATTCTCTGATGAAGAATTTATATAGAATATTTTTATCACTATCAAATAGTACTAATTGGAAAAATGTAATGAAGTGATGTTCCAAGGTTTCATGGTATGGAAAACATGAAAAACATTATTAAATATTTCATAATTATTTTATAGTATATCTCCTAAGAATTTATTTATTGTATATATTTCCTCAAGGTGGTTCTTCTCAAGGATGGAAATAATCTTTAAAGTTCTTTTGATGTCCATCCAAGACAATGAAATAGATTAGTTGCTAGTTGTATAACCACTCTTTCGAAACACCTTTGATGGAGAAGGGGAATTCAATCCATTTGATGTGTTCCTTATCCATTCATATAAAATTCAAAGTATAAAAAACTAGGGTGATATACAAGATATATCTTTTTCAAACCTCTCTTACATGTCCATTTAATGCAATCAATTATTGACTAATTTTATTTTTGAATTAAAATTCATCTGATAATGGTAAGATTGCTAACCTAGTTATATTGTTTTATGTAACTGGTTGCACATAAATCTATCAATGTCTTGTACAGGATTATTTATTTGAATTGGATCCTACCCTCATGGTTCCCCTTATTTGGATAACTTGGATTTCTTATTCACTTCATCATCTCATATTTCCATTCCATCTGACTAAGCCATATTTCTCTACCTACTACGATTAGATTCTAGTTCTTGACTACTTTCTATATCTTTTATAATGTTATCCTTCCCATTATCATCACCTCAACTTGAATGATCTGCATGGATATGAACTAACCATGACATAATCGTCTTACATTCTTTTATATGGATTTTTATCCACTAGAATGAAAAAATTTATCATTACTCAATGTGTTTGAGTCTAGTTTTCAATTCCTCCACTATTGTTGTCTATCTGGTAACAATGTTCGTCATCATCACTAGAAATTGTTGTTGTGACTACAAGTCACTTATAACTACTAAATTTATTCTACCCTACAACATTCCATTAATATCTTCCATATTTCCTCAAACACATTAACAACCATGTTTTTCTTCGTCTGGCATGCCTACCTCAGCTGTCATGAGTTATGCCCCATCTCAGCTTCCACATCTAGGGCATATGAAACAATGTCTAGGTCTATAGAATATCTCTATATTGAATCACCCTCAATAAAAACACCAATTAATAAGTGTGGTAGGAAATATTTTCTATTGTCTATCCATTTAACTATGTATTTAAGAAATACATATAAAAAATTCAGTGATGATTATATATGTGGATAAAGTATAATATAACCACACCAAAATGAATTTTTTATTGTTTCATGTCCATTTGTAACTAGAAAATGAAGGGTGACAAGAAACATGGTTTATGTGAACTATAAATGAAGGGTTGGTACTTACACTATATTGGTAGACCAATTTCCATTCTAGATCATTTCGTATACATAAGGAGGATAACTGGATGATTGATAACTCTGGGGTTTATCTCAGAGCAGTAAAGATGAGTATTTTGTGCTTGGAAAGGTTTATTCGGTTGTATAAGGATAAAGATAATAAATATGAAGGGAATACATGATTGAATTTAAGTTGAGGATCCTACTAGTTAGGAAGTAATATTAGAGGAAATATTCTACGAATAACATGATTATCATTATGAATGGAATGTATAATCGATTAAATGAAAAAAAACATGCATGGTGACCTAATCATGTAAGGTGAGAGGATATGGAAGAGGCATGGATGAATTATCCCTTTTAGGGTTTTTTTCTTGGGTGATAGCATGTAGACATGGTATTCTAAGCCATTAAATGGAATAATGTTTTCAATAATAATTTGGATGGTGGGGCTTAACAATACTTGGAATAGACTAGAGCACCACAACATTGGACCTTAGAAATTATTTTATTGCAAAAGTGTAACCATTCGTTGAATATTATGTAAATATGGACCATTTAAAAGAGAAAAATGAGTACTTCAAAAATCCATTATAATGAATAATATTGGTTTTATTCAAAAGTGTGGATCCAAGAAGTTAACATGAGGATTTAGGGCTAGTCACCAATTATGTTCCATGCATTTGATATCCCTTCATGATTCATTCACTCAATGTAGACTATGAAGAAAAATAATATCATATATCAGAGTGATCCATGAAGGATTTGTGTGATCAAGTTCTCAAAGATTATTACGTGAATTGGTCTGGAATGTTTTTATGCCGAGAAAATACAACAATAATTTTTACATGGGGTGTTTTCTCACTCTACAAGCCTGGATTTTGAGTCTGACATGAGGAATTTATCATTAAATTCTATCACATGAAATATTAAAAAAACAATGTAATTTATAAACATTCAGGCTACCAAAAATAACCAAGTTTCTGAAAATTCATTTTTGGGATGTATTTATAAGACAATAAAAACAAATGACTACCCCAAAACATGTAGAAATACTGCTTTAAAAAATAATTCTACCACCACAGTGGCTTCCAAACACTCATAAACAGGTGTGATCCTCATACTAGAAGCTACCAATTTATAGAAAATAAATAACATCAAAATCTAATATAAAGAAATCCAATTTAATATACAAGATTTATATTTCATATTCCTCACACAACTCAAATAATGTTGACATATTATAAACAAGATGATAATCATTTTTATTAAGATAATTTAGAGCATGTTAGTATTTTTCAGGAAATAAATTTTGTTCATAATTAATAGGTTCTTATTTATTTTTAATTCATACATGATAAATTCCATGAAAAAAATTCTATAAACCTATCAATAATTGAATTGACTTCTAATGTCAGAATACTAGTTACTAAGAATTCACTTTTTGATTCCCGATTAATTTCTACAAAAAATCACAAGACAATTCATAAATAGAAACATCACTATAAATATAAACTCTACTAAATACCTTATTATGTGTGGGTTCCTTATTAGTTTTAGAAAATTTACAAAAAATGACCTATAGAAAATAATTTCCTACCCATAACAATATAAAAATGGGTTCAATTTCTCCAAAAGGAAACTCAATGAAGCATCCCCCCCCCCCATGTTCCTGTGATAAGGTGTATATTAATCGAAAAAAACATTTTTGAGAGTAGTAGACCCTCTCTTGGTCCACGAAACCACCCTCATGGAAGGTATTCTCCCATCTGAACTCTATTTAGAGTTTATCGAGCATGTAATATATTATTTCACATATCTATAACCATGATAAGGAAACTAATTCTTTCCTGGAACTATGAATATTATCTACTATATACCCGATCCTTCCCATTGACAATCCTTCATCATCCAAAAACTGCCAGAACGGTGGCTGCAGGGGATGAAGCAGTGTCCGGACAACCCACAACAGGTTTGATAGAAGATATATTGCACTATCTATCATAAGTTATCCCCAATGTTACTCCCATTAAATCCTTATCAAATATTACAAGAATACCTATGTCAATACTGTGGAAGGTGACTTCATCCAACCATCATGGAATACATTCCAGAAGAGCATTATTAGGTCAATTTCCTGTTTACTATCTTCATTCTACACAAAATCTATAGTCCTCTCTAGGTCACACACATCCTCTAACTGAGGTGATTGGGATGAAGTAGTATCATAGCAGTCTAACCATCCATATTTTATTCCTAAACACTTTTTAGTTTCCACAATTCCCCCATACTGTGTGGTGGGTTGGGTCTTGTTCATCGATAAAAAACATGTTATTCACCAATGATAGATACTAAATTGAGGTAGGGATGTCTTTTTTGGTTTTCTACACTTTCCAATTTCAAAAATCAAAGATTCATGATTATATTATCTTAATCTTCATTTTCCCACCCTTCACATGTGCACATTTAATAAATTAATTTTTTCAATCCAATATAATTTTTTATACCATAATCTCACCTTGGAAATACTCTATTTCATAATTTTTAGTCATAATTCTTGGTAAAAAATGGTTTCCCCTTTGTTCTTATGCTTTTATCTCACCCATTCATCATTTTCTTCATTATTGGATCATGGGGTCATGATTTGATATTTTCAGGGTGGGTCTTCATTTTTTCATTAGGAATGGATTTGTTTTTTAGACATATTGGGTTGCTTTTTAGGTTTCATATGATCAATCAATGGATATATGCTTCAGAGTAGAGTCGACAGGATATAAGAGGTGAGATTAGTGGGGGTGTGAGCTTCAAGAGGATAGGTAGATTCTAATTTATGACCACTGGAGTCTCAAAATTTTATTTTCAGCATTTTTACCTTATATGTTGGTGGATCTTGGATGGGAATACATAAAAAATCATGATAGAGAATCCAAATATGGAAAAAAAAATAAGGAAATTTAGGTTATGTAAAAATCTTGACTACATGTAGTATATCCTGAAGAACATAAAATGCGTAGTCTAGATTCCCCACAGGGGCTAGGGTTTTAGCTAAGTTATGGATCACAGAACTTGTGTCCAGGACCACATGTCGTGTGACCCTACCCCAAGGGGCTATGTCATGTTCCAACTAGAACACACCTCAGAACCTCTTGTGAAAGGACACACCGTGTACTATAGAAGTGTATGGGCATACCCAATGTACATGGGAATGGGCCATATGGACATGGCCATACCTCAAGTAGTCCAAAAATGTCATGTATATTTGTACAACTATCTAGGACGTGTGCATACAAGTTCACAACTAGATGTCTAAGTGAAGTCACATATTGTGTTACCCTTTGGACATTTCATGTACCTTCTTATAGACCTTCCACTATGTGTATCTATTTATTTAAGACAAAGAATTTATCCTATGAATAGATTATTATTTTAAACCTTCCATTTATAACACAATGGTGTCCTTTATAGTGGAATTTTAGAAATGACATAAGGTTTGATAAGCATGTATCTTCTTTTAGTTATTCTTAGCTAACAGTAGTGATTGGTTCATATCTCCAATGAGATTATGTAGTACGAAACGCCCTATTGCACCAAGGCATGAGTCCCCCATATCCTTTTCACTAGTTGAGTAGTACCCCCTCATGCTATAGAGGTGTGAATATTCATTCCCCTGATTAGAACCCCCTATCTTACATGGGTTTGGGTCCTATATTTTTATATTGAGAGGCACTCCACCTCTCATAATAGGGTGTGGGTCCTAAATATTCCAGTGGCACCCCCAATCCTACAAGGTTGAGGGTACTATATAAATTGAGTGGTACCCCTTATCATGCTAGGGATCAAGTCCTCTACCCACTAAGTAGCACCACCATTTCATACCAGGCCGCGAGTCCTCTTTATGTTTACTAAGTAGTACGCCTCTATCATACAAGGTCATGAGTCCTATGTGTGCAAAGTAGAATCCACTCACCCAATGCACTATGGTGTGGATCTTATAACTAAGATTCTTACTCCTCTGGTTTTGGAGTTCAGTGGAGAGTTATGGGTCCTCCACATGGTTTTCTTGCAGATATGCATTATGTTTGGAATCATAGATAAAACCTTGGTAGTTTGAACATAGTCGTAGATCATAGAATGGATGTGGAGATGGAGATCTGATTTCTCTTTCATTTTTGTTACTATTTTTGAGTGTGTGTGTGTGTGTATACATATATATTTCAGTTGGGTTTTCCATATCCATCTTATTATGGGTTGTGTGGAGATCTTTTTGTTTCTTTCTATTGCTCTCCTCTGGGTTTTTGTGAGATCTTACTTGGTATGTTTATAATCCTCCCCACATGGTCTTAATCTACAAGTGTTGTATCTTATGTAGATGATACACACGTAGGCAGTGATATTGGTGGATCATAAATGTAGCAAGGGTGAATTGGTAACATTTAGTGGTTAGTCATGGAGATTTGGATCCATTCAGTTTCTTTATATTTACTATTTCTAGTTATAGTAATGTTGGGACTTCATTTATGGATGGGAGTGTATTTTACCCCTTGAACTTTGGTTATTTTCTATTTTACTCAGATGTATTATCTGGACAATTATGCATTCATGGATTACTCTAGATGTTACTATCTTTTATTATTCCTCTGCATTATTGCATGGAGGTGTTTAGGTGAGTATATACATGTACTTTATATAATGTCCTCCCATTTTTGTTATGTCTTCTCATCACTAGTCACCATACCCTATCCTATTAGAGGTAGTCTTGGGATTTTCACTCATGGCTTAATGAGATCCAAGTGGCCCCTAATGGATCGGTGATAACCTTTCATGTATTTTTTTAATGAAAAGTTTTTGAAATGTTTCTTCCTAGTAACTTGATTCAGTATTCTATATTCAATATCATATTAATTTCTATCATTCACCCTCACAAGGATCAGTTCATTATTTTTCATTATAAACAATGGCCAGACATGACTTTTTTTTTTGAATAATTTAAATTGGGCTAACCCACTGTAGGTTAGAAATGGGGTATAAGATTCACAATACTATAACTGTTTTAGGTTATTTTTTAACTAAGTCCATTATTGTTGGTTTTAATATCATTTTGGGTTGTATATAATGTTTGAAACTATCTTCAAAATGGATTCTATGCATAAACATCCTCAGAAGAATCTTGGGTATGTCATGTAGACTCTATCCTATGACCATGAAACTGTCTCTTAAAATATTTATTAGTTTAATTTATTGATTAGGGGACACATTTTTATAAATTATCATGGGAAACATATATTTTACCATTTTAATTACATGGTTTAAATGTGGTGGTAGTGGTTCCAATCTAATCAAGGGTTTCCAAATCAGATATGTTAATTACTCAGGTTCACATACATTGGCCACATTCAGTTTCTCTTTAGAATGTGAATTATGAGATTAATCATTAATTGGAAATAAAAAATCAATAAAGTCAAATAAATCAGGTTCAACCTCAGTTTTAGGTTCCTATACAGTAATCTAAGGTTGATCATAGTTATTCTGCATAGAATTATTAAATATTGATTTGTTATCCAAATATGGAATCACTTTTAATTGATTAATTTATCCATGTGAATCTATTTCCTTAGTGTGTGTAAGTAGGAAATGTGAATGTTATACTCATGTAAACTTCACTGAATCAAGAAAATTTAATTTTCTATAATTTCCATAAAATCTATAGTTAATATACATTCATGTAAATTGGTGATTTTATTAGTTTCCTTCAGAAATTGATTAACAATGATGATTGGTAATTTATCCAGTATTCGATCAACTCAAATTTTTAGGATATTGAAATTAGTATAAAGTCATGGTTCTATAACATCACAAACACATATTTTATAACTCTTCTTGGGAATTCAATAGCTCAGTTTTCCATTATAATTTTAACATGAGATTGAGCTCCAAAATTGGTAAAGTTGAGAACACAGAATATGGTGTTACATTAATTGAATCTCTAAAATCACATAAAATATATTTCAATAAGACATCTCCAATATTATAGGAAATGTAAAATGACCTTGTATCTGGAAATTTGGTGGGTAATTCAGGTGTTATCACAGCCAACAAAATTATTCCCATGATTACTCACTAATACCATTTAATCCTCCTTTTAATAGTGTATAATTCCATTAGGAACATTGTATATTAATAAATATATTTAAGGGATTCTAGAATAGGTATGAACATTTCATCTTTCATGAATGTATCCAAAATTTATTATTGAATATCCACTTGATGAATTGTATTGTATTGAATCATTCTTTACAAAACGGTTATAAGGGATTTTTATTATATTTTGATAGTTTCTCACGTATAATTTATGATTTTTTACATATCTTGTTTAGATTTATTTCTCCTCACACATTCTATGATTGGCTAGGTTTTCTCTGATTGTGGTTTTAGAGGTTGTTAAGTTTCCTACCAACTTCTAGTTGTTACTAGACTCGAATTTCCCTTAGTATTCGACAATGTTTTAGGAGGATATTTCCTTGGATCTTTAGCCATCATTTACACTATATTCACTAACTTTATTTTCATTTCATTTAACCCTATTTATGGATACTTTATGATAGGATCTGATTGGTGAAGGATTTGTACTTGAAAACAAGAGTTAAGTGGTCCATGGTAATTTTTTTATTGAAATAGTGATGGTTGGAAAATCTATTAGCATCCTTCCATGAAATTTTATTGAAATTTTATAGTTTGATGGAATTATTGTTGAAATACATGTCAGTCATAGTTGTGATTATTTGAAAATGATTACAATATTTATGATATCTCTTTTCATCCTTGATTTTCTATTGGTTTTTCAAATGGTCTTTGTTGATAGGAAACAACACAGATCATAGTATCATGAACATGATCGCAGTGGTCAATAAAATAGTGTGAATAAGTACTAGTACTAACAACCATAACTAGTTTGTGTTATTCATTAGATTGGTCAAGATCTATTTCCCTTAAAAGGGGTTATTTCTTCCATCTTTTATTCCAAAAAAGATTATTTTCGGGAATTTTGGGGGTATTACCTCATGGAATCCTCTAGTGTAAGTACCGCTTGTGCCAAATTTTTGCGAATTACATGATATCTTCCTTGGATTCCATTGGTGACATGTTAATCAAGGATCCTCAAAAGTATGCATCTAGTAGATTTCTATCACTATAAAGTATTCTTTATTAGAATAACATTGTGATGTTATGTTCCTAAATGGGATGGCATGGACAAATAGCATAATATTTCTTTAATCCATCTCAATAATAATTGACTCTCTCTCTAGAGACGTTCCTAACGGTATCTCTTTCCTCGAGGTCCTTCTCCAGGTGGATTGAAATAATATTTAATCACCTGTTATGTTCTCCCAAGATAGTGAAATAAACTGGTTTCATGTTATATAGCCACACATTTGCAAAACCTTTAAGGAAGAAGGGTAATTCAATCCATTTTATGAGTTCCTCTACCATGCCTCTCAACATCAATGTAGAACACACCATGTAAAACATTATATGTTTTCTAGATCCTCTCATAAAAGGCCATAGAACTTAATAAATCATTTAATAAGTCTATTTTTCAATTCAATTTCTTCTTGTAATGTTATCTAAATGGTTGTTTTGTTTTTTGAAATGTGGTGAACCAAAATCTCTCAAAGTCTTATCAAATATTTTGTCCATGAATTGGAACCTCTCCTTCTTCCTTAAATTGTTTGGGTAATGTGGATGTATCCTCCTTTTAAAAAACATGAATTTACATTCCATTCGACTAATCAATATTTCTCGGTATACCTCCTTAATTTTCAAGGTCTATACTTCTTTATATATCCTTCACAATGACAGCCTTCACATCATCATCACCTTGAATTGAATTCTCTTCCTAGATCATAACAAACCAATACATAACCATTTCAATTACTATATTAGGATCTCTTTCTGTTGTAATGAAAAATTATATAGTTCTCTAGGTTTTGGATTCTAGTCTGCAATTCCACTGCCATTTATAGTCATATAACTTCATTATTCATCCTCATCAATAAGGGATGTTGTGATTGTGAATAAATCATCGCTAAAACATTTCACTAACCCCACCAAGTTCAATTAACCTTATCCACTTTTCATCAAACACTGGACCAACCATGTTTTTCTTCTTCTGGCGCACCAACCCCAGCTATCAAGAGTCATGTCGCACCTCTGTTTCCATGTCTGGGATGTCCAAAAATGTGTGGATGTTTATGATATATATATACATATATATATATCACACACACACACACACACAATCTCTCTCTCTTTCGAATCAGTCTTAGTGAAAACACCAATTCATATATGAAATTAGAAATATTTTTTAGATTCCTATCCATTTAACTATGTGTTTAAAATATATAAATAATCAATTTATTGATGATTATATATGTGGATAAAGTAAAAAAATGCACCAAAATGATTTTTTATAGTGTCATGTCCATTAGAAATTGGACTAAGAAGGATTACTAGACACATGTGTAATGAGAACCAGACAATAAGGATTGGTACTTACACTATATTGGAATCCTTGATTTAGTATTTTCTAATTTAGATGACATAAGGAGGCTGACCGAATGATTGATAACCGTGTGGGCCAGCATAAAGCAGTGAAGAAGAGTGTTTTGTTCTTGGAATGGTTTATTCAATTGTATTAGGATAAGGATACTCATTATAAAGGGAATAAATTATTGAATATATGTTTAGGAAAATACTTGTTATGAAGTAAAATTAGAGGAAGTATTCTAGGAATAACCTAATTCCCATTATCAAAGGAAATTATAATCGGAGAGAAGTACAAAAATATGCATGGTGACATAATCATGAAAGGGAGGTTGCTGTGGAGGAGGTCTAGATTAAGTAATCCTTTTAGTGTTTTGTATTGGGTGATAGTGTTTGGACATGGTATTTTGATACATTAAAGTTAATTAGGTATCGCAGTATCATTTAGATGGAGGGGATCAACATTGTTTGGAAGAGGCTCCTTAACCACTGTATTGGGCCCTTATAAGGACTTTATTACCGAAATTCCCACCTTTGGTTGAGTATAATGTGATGATGGACCATTTAAAAGAGGGAAATACATACTTCAAGAT
Source organism: Viscum album (assembly GCA_963277665.1). Classification (NCBI taxonomy): domain Eukaryota; kingdom Viridiplantae; phylum Streptophyta; class Magnoliopsida; order Santalales; family Viscaceae; genus Viscum; species Viscum album. Next base: position 1,031,875,068 of record OY728130.1, read on the forward strand.
TCCCATGGAATGTATAATATTGATATTTTTAAAAACATAGTATTCCATATGTTAACATGAGGATTTAGGGCTAGTAACTGCTTAAGTGTCATTTAATGGGTTTCCATACATGAAATATTCTCTCAAGACAATCCATAATATAATATAAAATTAGATTGATCAAAGAAGGATTTTTTTTGTCGAGTATTTAAAGAGATTTATGTTTATAGGTCGGAAAAGTTTTTAACCTGACACATGCCAATAATTCTTTTTATATGTTGGAGTTTCTCTCTCTACAAGCCTCAATTTTGAAACTTTCTATAAGAATATTTCATTAAAAACCTTATCATGAAATATTAAACCACAAACATTGTATTTTATTAACATTTAGGATGCCAAAAACAAAAACATTTCTCAAAATGTATTTTAGGGGGTTTATTTATAAGAAAAACTGCACAACCATCCACCCCAAGACATGTGGTAATACTACTCTATAAAAGCATTAACACCCACATAGGTTAAGCAATTTAGTTCCACAATGAAATGACCACAATGCAGGTTGGTGACTGTTTGATTTTACTTCCACACTCCCATAGAAGACACATTGTTCCATAAAAATTCGCATGACTCAAGATGAGTAGAATCATCCTGAAAACATTCCACCACTATAGTGGCTTCCAAACACTCATAAATAGTAGTGAATACTCTTTATATAACCACCATATATTTTGAAATTAAATAACATCAAAATAAATTTTTGAAAAAATTAATTCAAGACACATGAGTTATATTTTATTATCCTCACTCAACTCTAATAAAGTAATGTTCTGAAAAATTTGAAAATAATTTTATTATCATAATTTACAACAAGTCATTGTTTTTCATGAACTATTTGTTCGTAGTGAGTAGATTATAATTTTTCAATATCTATATGATAATTTTTACCTTCAATATTTCCAAACCTATAAATAATTCCATAGAATTCTACTTTCAGAATACCATTTACTAAGAATTAATTTATTTATTTAGGAATTATTTCTACAAAAAAAATCACAAAACTATTCCTAAATAGACAGTTCCCTTGAAAAATAATCTCTTTATAAACCCTTAATAAGTGTCAATTACTCGGATGTTTATGAAATTCAACAAAAAATGACCTATATAAAAACAATGACCAACCAAGAAAAATATCAAAATTATCTCTATTACTAAAAAATGGAGACTCAGGGAAACCCCCTACTTATTCCCGAGATAATGAGGTGATTGATCCTCAAAATGTCTTTGAGAACCTCATGAACCTTTCCTCGACCATGAAAACCCCATTGTGGAGGGATTTTTGGTGGCATAACTCCATTTGGAGTTGATATGATGTGTAATATATTATGTTAGGTCTCATGAACCATGCGTGTGACCCCAGGTCAGTTGTGGGTCTCTGCCTCCATCCGCTGAGATAACATGTCACGGAATGTGGACCTCCTATTATAGAACTAGTACTTAAAGAGTTTCCCATAAAGTTTAGTCTCTTGGAGTATGTCTAGAACTATCCTTAAGTGTCTCGCATGGTCCTTATTAAACATTGAGTACACAAGGATATCATAAATGAAGACTACCGAAAGTATGTATAAATAAGGCTAAAAGATCTGGTTCATGAGTCCCATGAACAATTTTGGGACGTTTTTCATGCCAAAAGGCATCACCAAGTACTCATAATGGTCATAAAAACACTTGAAGCCATCTTCAGTGTATCCTCATACTATACTTGCAACTAGTGATAGCCTTATCAGAGGACAACCGTAGAGAACCATTGTGCCCCTCTAAACTGATCAAAGAGGTCATTGATCCTAAGTAGTGGATACTTATTTTTCATAGTCTCTTGTTTTATGAACCAGTGGTCCACACACAAATTGAATCTCCCATCCTCTTTTCTAGAAAACAAAACTAGGGACACTCGGGGTGAAATACTAGGTCTCAGAAATCCCATTATCAACAAGTCCTCCAACTATACGCTCAACTCACAATGCTTTGTGGGAGCCATACGATATGCTAATGAAGATATTAGTGTCATAATGGTGTGTAAATCAATAAATAATTCTATCTCTCAATGGGGTGGTAATCTTGTAACATCTTCTTGAAATACGTCCTCCCACTCCACCACTATTACTGGGAACTGGAAATTCATAACATCTGTTGCACTAAGGGTCAGGCTAGAAAAATGATGATTAATAAGATACACACTCCTATGAATGATTCCATCATGTGCTTACTAGGTTTCCTTTTCACTAAAAAAGGTAGAAAACATTCTATACCTATATAAACACCACACCCTTCACCTAAAACCGTCAATCTGGGTATGGACTATAGAAGCCAATTTGTACCAAGAATGACATTATAATGCCTAAATGCTACCACAAAGAGGTTCCAACCAAAACTATCACCTCTAAGGGTTAGGTCACACTGTCATCATAGGTGTTTGATCATTACAACATTCATAGAAGGGGACTCCAAGTGTAAGGGTCGATTCAACAATTCAACTGAAATCTCTTGTTATCAAACAAAATATATGGAAAGATAAGAATTATTATCACATATGTCTATCAGTATGAAAGATAATGTATAAAAGAAATACATTTTAAAATGAATCAATCTTGGTTCCCCTAGGTCATATGCCTCGACCACATGCAACTGTCTCTACCCCTTTCCTCTAACTCCATGAGCATGGCGTAGAGCACCTGGGGGTGGTGGTGGTAGCAACTTGAAATTTTTCCCACCTCCTACTACTATCCCATCCCCTCTATAATTTATCCCACCATACATAACTACCTTCTCTTATCACTATCTCTTCCTCGGTGGTCCATCCATTGTCTCCCAACCAGCAGCACGTCAGTTTGGAAAATCACGAGCAAGATGTACCATGTCATCACATGAATAGCATCGTCTCTCCCTTGGATGACAGGACCCACCATGTGAGTCCTGCAATGAAAATCATCTATTGTGGTACCTACTCTTGAAATATATCCCATTGATAGGGCCCTAGGACTGACATTGGCTCCCATATTCTGAGTTCATTTCTCTTAATTTCCCACTACTAACTTTCACCAGCTGTACATGCTCAACCAATAATCTTTAAAAAACCAAAACGCACTCATGTAGTGCATCATATTTCAAAATGCACAGAGGGATAATTCAAGCTTGTATTTCTCTACATATACCTCACTCAATGTCTGAGCCCTGATGTATTGATCTCTAACCATATCCATCGAGTACATAGAAAGGTTGGTAAACCAAAATGAATAATTAGACACTTCCATTTTACCTTTATGGAGCTAAAGAAGATCCTGAATATGTACAGATCACAGCATAACAGGTGAGTGCTCCTCTATTAAGAGGTGCTTGAACTATGTCCATGAAAGGGTGACCTTGTCATAAGTCTTTATGGACAAACTCCACCATCATTTTTCTGATCTCTGTAGAAGGCTCACCACCAGGAACACCATCTTATCTGATGGTGTCCTGATTAGTTAAAAACATCAAGTCACCACCTCAATCTAGTCCCCATCCATCTGAGGATTAGGATCATATTGGAACTTGAGGGGTCTCTGTTGGTGAACCTTATTATGTGTGCTCAGCCTGTGATCGACATCCACTTGTACCACAGGTACCACATGCTCCTCCACAGGTGGTTGTATGGTTGGTGCGCCATCTGGAGGTAACATAATGGTAACGTGTCCCTGTATCAAAGCCTCATCACTAAAGGGTTAATCGTCATGATCATGATCCTGAATCCAAGATGGTATGCATCAAAGAGGAATCCTATAAGAGAAAATGATTTACCATTGTCAATGATTATATATGGAGAGATGACTAAATAAGAAGATGGAAACTACAACCCATTCATATATGATCCATGACCATTTTATTCCCAAAAACTAGTTTTTTTCATGTACTATGTTGAAATATAGGTTATCGAAGTCTTGGTGTTGGGATACATTGGTCACCACACCAAAACTGGAGTCCCTAGACTGAAATCCAAACTCGAAACACTTAACATTATTCCCCAAAACTAATCACACAGACTCCCAGTCCTAAATTTGAACTGACTGTTCTAACACCACTCTTTGATGACCCATCCTAGTGGGGCATGTTCCACGACTCTCCATGCCATCCTGCTAGTGACTGGCACCGAGTATGAATATTACTGACATGAAAGGCATTGCTTATGTATTTGTACACACACACAAACACACACACACACATCTCCAAGTTCACCATAAATCTTAAATGTAGAAACCACTAAGAACCAAGTGCATGCATACCACTAAATCCCAAATAGAGTATGGAATGAAAGTTATATAAAGTAAACTAGGCTAGAAGAAAATCCCATCAGAAAGAGTCTATAACCACAATTTCAACCTGTAAGAAAATATATTGCGACTGGTTTCTATATCTATAGGAAGACACCATGGCCTGCCTAATCTCACAAAACACTGTCTAGTCCTGGTCAACCTAGGACTATGTGAAAAATTCGATTTTTGGAACAATACACAACACATGATTGAAAATACCATGCAGGGTGGGTATAACAATACTTAGTAGAACACTTAGAAACCACAAATAAATATAAAAAGGAAATTAAAATAATTTATACACAATTATATGTCTATAGAACATGTAAAAATAACATCTAGATATACTCAATCCATGATACACCATATACAGTTAAGTCACGACAACCATATACCAACACAAGAAATTCATCTCAAAGATTCATTGAATAACACATTTGGGAGAACACAGGCCTGAGTCTGATAGAACTGATGAAATCCATTTGATATGTACAGCTCATTGGGTCTCTTCATGAGAGAGATACGCTGATAGATCTAAAGAGAGAGACACAATACACAAATGAGGATCATAGCCATGGATATGGGGAGATTCCAACAACTCAATATGAATTAACTTTCTAAGTATAGGATTGGTGCTCACATAGTGTGGGCCATGTCGATACCACAAAATCCACCTAGGGAACAAAGGATGAATAATGGATCCTGTTCTGGGACCCTCAAGGGATTCCAACAACTCGATCTAAGAAGTCCTTCTAAATGGATCATAGTCCTATGCATAAAAAATGATTCATACCATCCTTTTTGGAAAAAAGAAGGGAAAACCCTAACAAAACTGGTCCAAGATATAGAAGAAAAGTGTCTCAATCCATTTAGGAAGGGGTACACAATGGGTATTAGGGTCACACAATGTGTCCTCTGACCCCGAGTACTGCATCTGTACAACATATGATGTCTTTAGAACATTTTGTGTAGAAAAGGTTGTACATAGAGTGTAGAATGATTCACATGATGTGTCCTTCCATCCAAGGTATGCCCATGTGCTATGTTTGTGTTCTAGTACATGACATCATCCCATTGATGCCTATACATGTACTAGTACATGTGGTAATCTGTGAAACTGGTTCGGAACATGCCATGTGGGGGAGTACATGTCGTGTAGGTAACCCATTTACTCCACCCCATCTCCATGTAACTCATAGGGTAAAGGTCTAGTGGTGAAATGATGAACACATTTGGTTTATTTAGGACAACACATCATGTGTTCAAGGTTTTATAGAAACTCATGTTCTTCCTCTTCACACATCAAACGGTCATTAGAATCTCATTCTGGTGGTATTTTTTCCTCCAAACAATATATCTAAGGTTGTTTCATAACCCTTGAACCAAATAGACGTGTTTTATATCTCTAATTAGCTTTGAAATCTGATTTAATCCATTCCAACAAAACTTTCCTGAAGACCAGGTTCTCCTGAATCGCATTGATTCATCCACCACTATCATTGTCTCACGTATATCGAGTTGTCCTGATGACATATCTCTATTTTTAGATAGTTTCACCAAAAATCAAAGGTCAAATGACACATCATTCAATGTTTTGGGAATAATAAAGAATTCATATTATGATCTCATGAAATCAGGGGAGAAAAAGAAAAAGGAACCATCCCAAGGAACATACGTCAACCGTTGTTTGTTCTTCTCTCAATCCACTCCTGTAAGAATGATGAACAAATCAAAACCAAAACACTGAAACCAAATCCAAATAAACCCCATAAATATCATCCCATCCCTCAAGTACAATATATTTGTGGGATAATATATTCATGTATTGGTCAAAATTCATAATAATAATCATGAACCGTAAAGAAGAATTGAAATAACCCATCCCATCTAGATTTTGGATCACTCAGTGTTGAAGATCATTCATCTCCATCACCATTGGAGAGATATACCAAGAACGGTGCTCATCGATCTCTAATATGATGTTCTGTAATTACCTATCAAGAGGATTCTCCAGATCTCTCTCTCCCTGGACTCCAGATGATTCTAGAGTTTTGAACCTAGCCCTAGATTTATTTTAAAGGGTTTATTTTAAATAAACATGTCATTGTGTCTCTATTCTGATGAAATAAAAATAAAATAATTTTTTATAAATTTATTTCATTTATTTAAAATTCCCATGATGACATTCCACAATCGACCCTCACTGACTAATTTTAGGTCACTCCTAGTGTAAAGCTATTGTTTTAAACATAATACTACCCTCAGATTTCAGGGAGGGCGCCCATTGAGATTTTATTCCTCTTTTTCAGAAAAATTGTGCACCCATGCTATTTAATATTTTAATATTTATCAATAAATTGTTCGGGGAACACTGGGCTTCAGAATCACATATCATCTTAGAGCATGTTCTCGAATTTAATCTATATAATATTCAAAAATAAAACATGTAAAATATGATACATTAAATTTGTGGTGATAGATCATTCCATGGAGAGTGAAACTTCCTTGGTTGTTGTTTCGATAGGAATTTTATCTAGGGAGATCACCTATTTCATATAGAGACCCTATAAATAATCATGACGGTGGTTGTTTTTTTCTGGAGCATTTCCTTATGGGAAATAATAATCTTGGAGATATACATAGAGGTTTTTATGGATCTTGATGAAGGCCAATGACCATAGGCATGTGGAGACAATACATATTCTAGTGACAATTTATTTGGGTGTAGTTGTTGGTGAGTTACCCTATGAGAAATGATGATACCACCATTCTATGTTATTGGGTATGGTGGCATGAGATAAATAGGTGAGGCTAAGTGAGTGACCCAGTATAAAAATGGTTATTAAAAACATTCCACATCATAGATATTTGTCTGGTGAGATGAATTGGATGTGACTCATTCCCCAGACCATGGTGAGAGGTTGTAGAGTCCCTTTAGATTTATAGAACAGCATGAATGATATATTGGTTCATGGGATAGTTTTGTTCAATGATATTTGATTTTTTAAAAGAACATGGTCCTTAGGTGTCTAATTCATAAAATTTTGATCTATAGTTTAATGGGGAGGACCACGAGCATGGTGTGTTTCACCATGTTGTGGTGGAGAATATTTGGTCCTCCAATATATATAGAAGGTCTAGTATCCCTCAGATATATTTTATATCCCTTCCCTCAAGTCCTTTCCAACCTTAATCCCTCTCACTAGTCTCTATTTATCTCTTTAAGAGTCTAAACACTAATGATTTCTATATCACATTATCAATACACAAGGTACCTGAATGTGGATGAATACATTCTTAGAACTTAGAATAATTATTTCTTGATGGTGACCACATCCTTTCTCTAGATCTAACATCCATACCTGAATGTGGATGAATACATTCTTAGAACTAGTAGGAGGGTGTCCCACTTTAATGCACCATATTATTTTCACCATTTCAGATAATGAGGGCACTTCTGGCACATTTTGGCGCACATTAGAGAAGGGAGAGTATAGTTCCAGCGGTTACAATGTTAATCCCATGACCGATGTGATGATTCACTGGGATAGCTTCCTTACTATGTGGCTGAGCATTTAGTTTATCCTATTTCGCAAGTCTAGTGGCTATGTGAGGCCAGAGACCATTATTATTGCATCCAAATTAGCATAGGGGAAATACAAAGGGATGAATTCCCCTATTCATGAAAGGATTTAGCATTGATTCATACATGTGTATAATTTGAAGGTTCCATTTAGGGTTTTTGAATTTTTTTTCAACTATTTGAGTATGGTTCCCAGCGCATTTCAGTTCATATGCAGTGTTTATCCTCAATAAAATCCCTCATAGTCGATTCCTCCCATTTGTACCTAAATTATCTAGGATTCAACCTCTATACCTGAAGCATGATAATGTGATAAGGGAACTGAATATATATAGAGACATTAACAGATTTGTGTATGGTAACCCACTAACCAGAATGTATAATAATGGTTTCAAGGAAAATAATTACTAGCTGAGTTTATACATGATAACATTCCGGAGTAGTGTATTGTTAGCCCGTATTGACACTAAGATTTTCTATGAGGGTTTGGTCCTTATAGATTTTATTTCTAGTTTAAATGTCATCAATTTCCAAGAAACATTACCCATATTCATGTTTATAATGAGAATAGTATAATCGTACTCTGATATTTATGGATCCTGATGGATTTGGAGGTATCCAAAATTTCAATCATGTTTCCTCCGTCATAGGCATCAATCAGGTTAGAGGCCAGATATGCCAAGGTGTGTATCACTTCATACCCATAGGGGGGTATAGAAAAAATAAATTTATCAATTGTAGGCCATGATTACTACTCTTCTTGGTATGAACCGTAAGATGATAAACCCATAGATGATATCGAGGCTCTGAGTCCTTTGAGACATTCACAAACGAAGAACACCAAGAAGGTCAGGGTTGAGAAGACAACACCTCCAGTGCCAATCTAGTCTAGTCATCACCATTAAGAAGAGGATTCTATCCCATCCCATCATTATTTATAAAGGTAAATGATTCCAAATTTAAGGACGTTGAGGCTACTTCACATCTATCCATACTGGAGCCGACCAATGTAGGACCCTTAGTGATCAAATTTTGGGAGAGCGTGACTCACAATGTTATAGATTCTTGTGATTTTCTCTAGGTTGGCCTGAAAATCCCAGAGCTGGGAATTTTAGAATAGCTCTCAGATATGCATCCTTAATACAATTTTTCTATGGTAACAAAAAAAAATTGAAGTTGGAGGATTTGATATGCACAACCGATGATCAAGTCCTGACCTCAATGAGAGTATTCAATATGCTAGACTGAGTAGTACATGAATGGGTAATTGTTCATATTTGGGAAGAATGTGACATTTACATAAACCCAACTACTGTATTAATCTATTTTTAATTCTATTTACTTCTCTTTCACACACTATCATTAATCTTGAGGGGATTTCATTTTTTAGTTTGAAAGAGAAGAAGAAGTAGGAGGAGGATATGGAGGTGAAATGTAAAAGGCGTGCACATCAACAAAGTATGGGCCTATGGGTACCCCTATTAAGGCACTGGATGAGTCCATTGAGTCCTCAAATCTATCCCCAAGTCAAAGGACCATGATGGTGGTGATGTCAGCATGAACTCATCATCTGTTACCTCAGGTCTATGTTGCAAAGAAGAGTGGTATATGATCATCGTTATCTCGTGAGAAGTTGATAAAGATGACATTAAAGTTATCCCAATGCATGCACCATAGTAAGTAATTATGTTATCATCTGATATCAATATTTCATCTAAATAATTTATATGACCATACTCATCTTTTATAGGATCAATGTCACTTTCTTCTCTGAAGTGGTTTTGTACTAGTCCTTTGAGGATTTAGGCGGATTATTTGGGGGTGGTACAAATTCATACAAATAAATATGTCATTCTAAATGTAGAAGACTTGAAATAGGCAACTACATCTTCTCACACTTCTAATGAAAAAAATAAGGTCATGGTAATGTTAGATGCACTCTGTTTGGGAATCATGAGTTGTCTATAACCCTTCCCTATTCATTATATTTTATATCGTTCACTCGTACCAGAAGAACTATTAGTAGTAAATATTGATCTTATTGTCACCCCAAAAGGGGATGATAAGAATATTATACAGTCTGATGAAGGAATTGAATATAACCCTATAGGGGCTGAAGACGCTATTATTACTGAGCAGTCAGTAGAGTGGAACATTGGCAGAGCAAATTTAGGTTTTCAGTAACATTCTTTGGGTATCCCTATTAGTGAGGATGTTGTGAAACATAAAGATCCATATCATGAACTATTGGAATTAATTAATCTAGACCGTGAAATTCTATGTTCCACTATAGAGTTATGAGATTTCCATAAAGAATTATAAGGGTGTAAGTTTTTTTATTTTGGCACTTCTCAAACATAGATGATTTTCTTTCTCTTGATATTTCACATCAGAGCACAACATACACAGCTCTGTCTATAAAGAATATTTCAAGATGCTTTAATAATAGGGCATTCAAGTCCACCCAAATCCTAATATCAAAGGAATAATAGATGATAATCTCAATGTAGGGGATTCTATGGGGTCATTGATTTTGGCTACTAAGTAGACTTAAGAGGATTATCCTCGTCAAGAGTTCACAACCCTAAGAGTTGGGGAATTGGGTGTTGGAGTGTTACTAATTTTGATAGTTGAACAAACAATGGGTTAGTGTAATCAAATGTTTTGGATTTCTTACCATATCCTCTACTTGTCGACCTTTTGATGTTAACAAAAATCATCATGTCTTCTTGAGTGTCGTCGACTTCGACAAATATTTTTGAGATAGAGGATTCTATGAAATCACTAAAATCATTAATAGGTGTGTATGACACTACTTTGGAGGGAGCATAAAAAGTTGGATTGTTTAGTGCACTAATCTTGGACTATGTCTCCCCCTTTAAATGTTACTTTATGTCTGATCCAGAGATGTAGGAAGCTTTCTTCCCTACACTTCTTCTCATCTAGTGAAATATTTGGAAGGTATTTGGTGAGACACCTCTTGAATACTTTCCATCACGACATAGTTGAATTCAATTAAATATTTCCATGTAGGGACATCAATAATTTAATTAATGTGATATCCATAACATGGTGATGGTGGAAATCTAAAAAAGGGAAGAGAAATGAAGGTTTCTGTAGGTCGAGGTGCAGTAGGGTGGCCAGTTTGAGGAATATAGAGCTTCTACGATCCAAGATATGTCCAGCTATTTTAATGAGGAAGAAGAGTATTAAAATCACCTCAATTAAAATATTGTCCCTATAATGAACCTCTAAAAGGAATTAAATACTTCACATGATGAGTTAGTCTAACTTCATCGATCCTTAGAAGGGGCTTCAGCACGGATGAGAGATATTGTCAATACTAAGCATGATAATCATTGTAAATCTGAGGAGGTTGTTTCTATGAAAATCACTGAGCATTAAGAATATGTTCTAGTTTTTCAATGTTTAACTCAATTTCTCATATCTATATTCATGGAAAATGTAAAATTTCACAGTGAGTCTACGATATGTAGAAGTTCCTATGAATTTTGAATCTTAAATGAAATGGATTTAATGCTCCTAAAAACTTGTATCTTCATCTTTGTTTCTTACTTCGATAATGAAATATCGTCTAATCTAACTTGCATGATAAGATGAATAATTGTATCACTAGTTGTAACCACATCAATCGTGATGGGAAAAACACTCTAAAGTTTTTCTATGACATGAGAAATAGCGAGCATACTTCATCTATTTCTAAGGTCATATGGACAAACTTATGAACATTGTGTCTTTTTTTTCATCACATTAATTTTATTAAATGTCTGATATAGAAGGTAATCTGCATAAAATGCATATATTTTTTTAGACCACCATTTTTGGGTTCTCAGTCTATCCAGTTTTGTGCCATTTGACATTTTATCGCTTGATGTTTTTCCTAAATCATACAGAGTCGATGTCTAGTAAGTTGATACTCAAATTTTTTTCAGAGTGCCCCTTTTATGTTTTAAATTGGGTGATTTATACATCTCTTTTTCTAAGTAGTTTAATGTCATGAATGTTAGACTTATATGGCTGGTTTTTTAGGATGAATAGATTTGACTATACTATTTGAAATAATGATCCAAACAAGGCTTCCAGGCCATAAATGTTATGAAATTATTTAGATCCAAAAAAAGGAATCTCTACACACAATTGTTTGGATCCCTAATCTAAAAATTATATTCATAAATAGAGGAATACTCTATTGAATATGATGTTAGCAATGGCTGACAAAACTGTTTTGTGGGATATTTTATGCAAGGCCAACAAGGGCACGTACTATATAGTCATGAACGCAGTCCTTAAGATGATAGGCCCTAAAATTTGTGAGAAACTTATTAAAATCCAACTATGTCATGTTACAACATAGTCAGGCAAAGAATTTCCCATGAATTATTATATTCCATTACTGATAGATGGGGGTTAAGATTCGGATTTATCAAGACCATGATGGGTGGTTTTCTCCAAAGGAAGGTTCTGAGAATTAAGGGAATATCTTTATTGGCATTGGCCATGAATGGTAAACCACTCCTACAAAACCTTACCTTAAGTAAAAATGGGTACCTTTAAATATATCAACAATGTCATGGGGGAGGTCCCTTTTCAGAAAAGGTAAATGTATCGTAAAGTTTAATGCCATGTGGTTGGGACATTTACCGCGTAGTTTAGCATCATATGGAGAGGATGTTATTCTATGCAGTTTAATGTTGTGCACTAGGGACATCATTCCATTCAATTTAAAGTCATGATAGAAGGACATAATTCTATAAAAATTAATTTCATGTAGCAAGGACATTATGGGGATATAATTTTTGGTCTTTATCTTTCATCGTATGGTTGATGGTTCTCCCCTTATTGGTGACTCTCTTTGAAGTGTGATGAATATTCAGGTGTAAGAGGCTAAATTTGTAAGATATAACCTAAGGATCTCTGGATCTGATGAGTGATTTGGCGAAAGGGATTTTGAAGTTATAGGAGGTATCTCCTGAGGATGAAGTTACTACTAATCAAAAAACCCATTTTGTGCGCTATTTTATACAAGGCCAACTACGGAACATACTATAAAGTCAAAAAGTTGAATACTTTGGTTGAAAAAACTTTTTTGTGCCATATTATATACAAATCCAACTGGTGTGTATTATAGAATAGTCATATAAATAATGCCTCAAGATTTTTCACATTTTATTGCTAAAATACAATGGAAGTTTGCGAAGATTAATATTTCCCCATGCACAGAGTATGGTTTTTAGAAGAAGAGCATATGAAAATAGAAGTGGTATTTTTGGTCAACGTTTTTCAAAGAATAGGGAAATAGGTTCACTAAGTTGGTATGACCAAAGTGAAAGAATCATGTTTCTTGTAGTTTTATGTTGTATTACTATGACCATAATATTTTGGAAACAATGATTGATATGTGCCCAAATGGGCCATGGTTATTCCACTATACTTTGGACACATGAAGGAGGTGATTGTAAACCATGGTCTTGGGGTATTTTAGATTAGGAGAGAGGACATGGGACAAACATTCAATGGGTGACTGCTGATTTTGAATCACAAGTTCCAACATATTTTTCATCAAATCTTATCGGGGAAGAAGAGGCTTCTCCCATGGGTGAAGTTACCTTCATTTGACCAACCCATTTTGGGAGATGTTTTATACAAGTTAATCTTTGGAATGCACTACATAGTAGAATAGGGTAATCCTTTGGCAGACGAACCCATTTTGTGGGATGTTTTATGTAATTAAAACCAGGGAATATTAAATCAATGTAATGAAAATTTTCTCTCAAGTATGAGAAACTCTTCCAACAGAAGTCGAGCAATGATTATGAATCTCCAAAAATTCTCAAGATTAGGAGTATGAGTTGTGGGAGGGATATTTCAAAGCATAAAGAACATTTGGACCACTATTTTCCATGAGTTTGAGGTCTTGTATAGATCATACTCATATATAGAAGGGGGAAATCTCTATTTCCTTAGCGACCCTCCTAATGATGGGACACAGATTTAGAGCTCTTGTATATATGTTTGTTTGTAAATAAGAGAGGGAAATTTTCTTCACACCAAGGCTGGGACAAGGATATAAGGCCTAGGCATTTCTATATATCAATTTGTGATAATAATCAAACCACATGTTGGACTAATGTGATGATCCCCCACATTGATTTAATTTATGTGGAAAAATGGGGTTTTTTCATGGATGGATCCGAGATCGGAGGTTTTGGTGTCACTACATACCTTCTAAAATAAGAATTAATCCACACATAGTTATTGAGGAGATCATGTAGTTTATTTCCATTTGATGAGGACATTTGGAGTTCAATTTAAGGACTTTTAGCAAAGAACATAGTAACCCCATTAATAATTTATTTTCCTTACTCGTGTGGGTAACTCCTTTACCAAATTCCTTAAACCACATAATCTATTCTCAGAGTGAAAAATAAGGATTTTCAAAAGGTTTATTCTATATAAAAAGAGTAACACAAGTGAGGAATAGGGTCATTGACACTCTATAATGTCAATTCCTCGAGGTATGACCTGAGCGTTGATATGTATCTCATCGAGATGAGAATCAAGCCATGATTAGTTATGGAAATCCATTTAGTTTAAATTCATGTGGTAAGGATGAAGATTAACTGATGTGAAATGAATTGTTTTTTGTTAGGCCAGGTTATAGGACCAGGGCATTGCTGTGAATTTTGATCGGGAAACAATCGAGTGACACGTAGTTCTTGGGAAAATTCCATATGCAGGTTTGAATTCATATAGAGGTAGTAAAGAAGATCATTTAATTGAGGATGAACATGAGATTAGAGATCTGGTTTCCACTATGTATCTTCATTAAGCTAGAATCATGCCACACACAGTTCTTGAAAATGTTCCCAATGTAGGTCTAATCCACACACAAGGAGTGGGGGTATTTTTATAGTGGATAGACCTATTATTGGAGATTTTGGAGTCACATTGTATTTTCTTTAAGCAAGAATCAAGATACACATAGTCCTTGAAGATGGTTCTCAACACCAAATAGTTTTTGACAAGGTGAAGGGAGCTCTGAATATTTTCTAGATTAATGGTTGTGACCAAATCATTAGGTCTATATATCACCACAAATATTTTCATAATGAGTAACAAGACATATGTTGTGGAAATAGGTTTCCTATATAGATCTGGTTCATACAAAGGTAAAATAGTGATTATATTCATTTCATTATGGTTGGGCCTGAGGATGGAAATACAGCTGTCACTATGTATCCAATTAGAATAGAGAATCAAACCACACATATTTCTTGGACATATCTTGCATTTTATAATTAAATTACTAGGGAATTGGTCATGAAATTTATCATCATGAGGTAAGTACAAGAAAACGTTGGGGGTTATAAATATCAAGGAGGCCCAAATTCCATTATGGAGTGGCAATGATATAAGTGGTGATTATTCATAGGATATTCCACGCTTTTCTTACTCAACTCTAACCAAGAGGAAATCTCAACCCATTGAGGGGTTAGAGTGATGTGATTGGGACCTATACATGAGATTAAGGCACATTCAAAATGTATAGTGAGAGAAATCTCAATTCATGGTGAAAATTTGGTTTCTTAACATTGAATGAAAAGAACATTAATCATGCAGTTTAATTCCATACAGTACGGATGTTGCGTGTCTTAAGTCATATGACTAGGACATTATATGGAGTGGTTTATTGTCATTTAGAAAGGATGAAGATGCAAAACAGTTTAATTCCATGCATTGTAGACATATATGGTTCTATATAATTTTACAAATTAGAGCTAGGATGCATGTGGTGCTATTATATGAAATATTTCATCAGGAACCTTGGATTGGTTGGAGTTGTAATGATCTATCCATCCATTGAATTCAAGGAATAACCTCTGTTAGAGTGAACCTTATGTATGGATTAAGGACCCTCACACATTGGATTTTGATTAAGATGAATCCTTCTTGGTATCATTAGGGTCTTAAAGAATAGTACCAATTCTCCTTGGAAGAATGAACAGTTGTAGAGCTTCATATTAAAGGCTCATGCTATCCAATTCTGGTAGAACTCCAATTGGTGCAAGGTATGTGATCTATTTTCATCCAATCATTACAATTCATCCAGTTGTTTTTATTATTTCTCATTTAAAGATATCTAATCATAGATTGAAATAAAGAGTGATGGCAGCTGTACCACAATGGGAAAAACTACTTAGGTTTCATATACCAATGAGTATGGGGTCATCCTTGTTGCAGTATGAGTTGATGTCCTGTAATCCCATAAGGCATGAAAGATATTTTCATTCCATTAATTATTATCTTTATCCACCATCCTATAGAGTATGTTCAATAGGATCTTTTTGATAGCCTCTATTTTTCTATTTTATACTAGACGATAGTGGGATTAATGGTTGGATCTAGTATTGTATTCCTGATATACCATCTCTACCTCAATAGAAAAGAAATTGGTTCTATTTTCCATCATTATTTTATGAGGTACACCAATCCTCGTATTGATGTTGGATTTTATGAAGGTTGAAATTCTATTAGCCCTGACTTCTTTGAGATGTATTGCCTCACTTCATTTATAAGATAAATCAGTTGTAGTAAGGATATACTTAAAATTATTGACTGCAGCTAGAGGATACGACCCAAATATACCCATTCCCTCTATAGAAAATGGCTAGGAGTATTTTCATATATATAGAAACTTTAGGGGGTTATGGAAAATGTTGTAATGTACCTAGAAAGAATGACACTTCTTGGTAAATTTTGTGCAGTCTTGGGCCATCAATGGCCATAATTATCAAAGCCATCATATTTGATCAGAAAGCCTATTTTCTAACAAGTGTTCATCATAGTCTCTCACATGTACTTCTTCCATGATAGTTGTTTTCTCTTATCCATTAATACATCTGAGAAGGAATCCCTCTATTTCTTGCTTGTATAAGACCTTATAATCATTTGGGACATCATAAATATAAAAATTCAACACTCGCAAATAGAATTTAAATTTCCAAATTCTATCTAGTGGAAGTAATCTATCTCAAAGTATTCTATGATGGGTGTCATACACCCCATGGTAGGACCATATGGATCTGGTATGGGGCTGACTTCGTTAATCTCTTAAGTTCGGACTCAGATAGAAGGTGATACCATACAATGATGGTCAATTTTGATGATGCTTTCATCCCTGTTTGGATCCACCAAGGTTGTGTATAAATCTTCCAATGCATCATACTATGCATTCTATGATCATGGGATGTGAGTCAATGATGGATATAAGAGGAATTATACCATTAAACATAGGACATAATCACATAGGGGGATTAAATTCTCATTTATAATAGTATAATCCCTATCGATCTATTTCATTTACAATTATGAATGACATTTCACCTCCTAGTGTATCATTGATATTTGAGGTTCCAATTCCAGGCCTGAAATAAGGCCCAGTTTTTCCACCTCATTGTTGGTACAACCTTCTGATAATTGTAAGGAGTATGGAAACACTGCATTCTCTAAGGATATAAGCATAATTCATATCCCCACTTTTTGGAAATTAGGGTATTCCATTATCTTCCCTATTGGGCTCTTAGATTCACGGATAAAGTACATTTCCTATGTTTGGGGGGCCTACTTGAATAAATAATATATATTCATTGAGTAGTTCGGTATTTAATGACATTTCTTATGCATATGGGTGCTCTGTGAGGAAATATTCCAAGGCCTGACATTTCACATCTTTCAGAGTCACATAATGTATATCAAACTGTTTAGAATAAATAGCCATTATTCAAGATGTCATGTTATCATAGTACGAATGATTATTACTTTGAGTGGGTTATTGTGAGAAACCACGTGGACGTCATCATGATATAGATTGTACATCAACATCTTAACTGTAAAGATTAATTCCATATATATTTTCTTGATATCTAAATAATGAGTCTTAGTGTTGATCATGGTTCGAGTGATATAATATAGGATATTTTCAATCTCAGCATCATTATTTATCACACGGGAGGTACCTAGTGGTCATTCCATGGCCTTCACATAAAGAATTTTTGTATTTCCCTCTACATGTGGCCTTAATACTGCTAGACTAAAGAGATATTTCTTGAGGTTATCAAATTATTTTGGACCGTCATTGGTCCACTTATATGTTTCCCCATTCCTCATCAGTTTTGTGAATGGTAAACACTTTCCTACAAGGTTAGCTATAAAGAGTCATATGTAGGCCAAGTTTCCTTCAATTCCACTCAACTCATTCAATTTTTGAGGAAGTGACATGACAAGGATTACTTTATTTTTTTCAAGATAATCATAGATGACATAATGGGATAAAATGAATCTGAAAAATTTCTCCATGGTTACCTCAAAATCAAATTTCATGGGGTTTATCTTTAGGTAATATTGTCGAAGATTACAGAAGATGGTTTCCAGGTTGACCTAGTGAATAGAACCTTTCTAGGATTTCATCACCAAATCATAAATTTAGCATTTGAAAAACTCCACTTGAAAGGGTTTAATGATGCAATGAATAACACATTGGTATGTGGTGCCAACGTTCTTTAAGACAAAGTGAATTACTCGATAATATAATACTCTTTGGGGGGGGCTAAAGGCTATATATTTCACTTCTTCTCGGGGAATATGAATTTGGTTTTATACAGAGTATCCATACTTGGATTAGAGGGCTTGATAACCATCCATTTAATCAATCAAGAGTTCTGGGATTAGAACCGAGAATACATCTTTAAGAAAATTCTAGTTGAGTTCTCTTACGACGAAAACTCTAATTTTCTAGTTCTTTTTCATTACTAGGGAAATATTAAAATGTCATTTTGGATAATTAACCTCATGGATGAAGTTGGTGTTGATGAGATTTCCCAATTCAACTATAATTTTAGAGGTGTGACATTGTTGGGTCTGTCTAAATGCATATTTGTACCCTTGATGATCTTCTAGAAAACCCTGGTGATTTGTGGACACCTCGGGACCGAGGTCCAAAATTACTTGTAACACCCCAATATTTTATGAGAAATATTATTTTTAATTTCTTTGATGACTTGTGTTGTACACTACACCAAGATTATATTGTTCTATAAGCAACAACGTATTATCTTGTTGTATACGCAACACTATTCTTGGCCTCTGTTACATGCAAGAGCAACCTTCCTCGATAGCTTGCGTTGTACACAATACCGAGTTTCACTAAACAACGATATGTTATTAAAATATTATATAAACCAGCCATTATGAATAGTAATACCCACTTTTTGAAATTTTATAAATTTTATCTTTCAAAATGGACTTCATTTTTGGATTTGGAATATCGAAATTAGCCTAGGGTGAATTTTTGGTGTTTTTTTGAAAACATTCAATTTTTTATGAATAGTGAAAATACTAAGTTATTGGTTAAAACCGACATTTCATTTAAATAATCATTTATTTTATTTGAATTTAATTTAGGTCAAAATAGATACATAATACCTATATAAGTTCAATGTAATTCATTGTAGTCATTTTATTATAATTTTATTTATATAAAAATTTTATTGAACTTTTTACTGTCTTTTACCCACCTCCTAGAAGCATTTGAAAATTTACATAAAACGTAATTTTACGGCTTCTGTGAGTTCAATTTCAAAAATCCGGGAGACACAGTTGATATCATTAAGTAAAATGAGGTTCGATGAGATGAAAATAATTTTTTTGTGAATAGTAACATTTAACATTTATTTACCACGTTTAAAAGTAAATATGGTAATTAAGGGTAAAAATGAAATTTATATTACCCTAACACATGTCCTAATTCTATTGGATAATTTTAATTCGACCAAAAACAACCATAGGAATAAATTTCGACCCTTTAGGTCCACTTGGATTAGATTTGAACATTTATTATTATTTTATTTAAATAAGAGTTAAAATAATTAAAATCAATCTTTAATAAATAAAACATTGTTAATAGACAGTTATACATAAGATAAATAAGACTATAAATATTAATTAGAAAGATAAAATGATTTCCTAAATAGTTGTATTTTATTTATATTTTTTAGACATTAAATAATTTAATTTATTTATGACATAATGATGATGTAGTAATTACCTTATTAATAAAATATTAACATAATTGATATTATAAATACCCAAATAAATGTAATTTGAGATTTTTTATTACTTAAAATAATTATATAGGTTAATATAGCATATTAGGGTTGGTTAGATGAATTGTTTTTGAAGTATTAATGCTGTTATAAAATTATAAAAAAACAAAATATCAAATAGTGTCAAAATCGACATAAAAGAGTATTTAAAAAAAATATTATATTATTAATTGATATAATGGTCCTAAAAATCTAAGGTTCGGCCAAAAAATTCTATTATATTGTATATGACATTAATTAACCAATTGGGGTTCAATTGGCAGTTTATAGTATCTTTATTAAGCATAAAGTGTAAGAATACAAGAAGACAAGGTAAAAGTTAAATTATTTAACTTAGAGTTAAATCTAAATGATAAGGTTAAAATGGTAACCTAAACTTGTTTAAAACCTATTTGTTGAGATTATTTAGACCCATCCCTTCCATATCCTCTAAATAAGTCACTTTGGAGCCATTATAAACTGAATATGAATTTATTATAAAATAATATTTTATTTTTTTCCTATGGTTCCCCTCACCCCTATAATAAAAGGGCACTCCCCCATCTCTCTAATTTCCACCTCCAAAGACATTTGGATTGGTCAACCCCTGCCCAAATACCCTATCAACGTTTTTCCATTTATCCTAGAGGCCTTTAGTCAGAAATCCAACCTATGGAGCCCTTTTGATCAAATCAAAATGAAGAACCCGAAGAAGAGGTAAATATCCTACCACCTATTTCATGTTCCTTTCTTCTTCCACTTCTTCTTCTTTGTTGTTTCCATTATAAAATAAAAACCCCAGTATATTATATATACTATGATGTTATTATAAAAATTATGCAACCATATTTGTCATTTTATTCATTCTATGAATTAAAAAGTCACCACACGTGCGTACGTACAGCTTACCGTCTCCACATCATGGTGTAGTTTGTTATTCAAACATTTCATCATTTGGATGGGTATAATAATGAGTATAAATGATATAACTAACAAATATAACATTATTATGAATCTTTATATATGATATAACATCCAATTATATATGATTTTAATATCAAAAGAATGATATTGTCGCTCGTGTGTACGTACGGACTACCGTCTCCACTAACGCGATAAGATTCATTTTCCATGATTAACCATTCAAGTATGATTATAAAGTATATATAATAAATAATCATGAAAGATATTACATATTAATGATACTAGATTTATGTATTTATGTGTTTCATTTACTTAATTCCATTCAATTCAATAAGGAAACGAAAACAGCGTTCATCCGTACGTACGACCTACCGTCTCCATGAAAGGTGTATTTCATTCCATTTAGCAATCTATAATATATTTTTATATTCTGAATATATATTATATATAAATAATGTTTTACATTATGGAATTAATGAAATCATGATATAAGTAATAATATCAAGAACAACAAGTCGAAACACGTATGATAAATGAAACGATTTTACCCAAAACGCTGCATCAACATGGAACTTACAAAAGAATGGGTAATATAAAGTCATAAGTGAATCATATATGAAATCATAAATATTATTATGGTTATGTTACAAGTTAATAATATGTTTAAACCCACTATACAGGAGTTTCAGACATTTACGGAAGAAATTGGACCTATTGTAAGGGATAATTTTACAATCTCATTTTTATCCGAGATTGCTTATACGTAAGTAATTACTGGGGTTATATTTTTCATCCATGTCCATAAAAATGTTTTTCATAAAGTGATTAATATTCTTCCATGTATGTTTAAAGTCATGTTTACTCTTATTTGACTTTTACTTTGTGTTATGGAAGGAATCATTCTTTTGTTTACCATACATGGTACTTTTGGACTTTTCTGTTAAAAGTATAAGGAGAATGTTCTTTTTAACTTATACGACATGAACGGATTTTTACGGTTTCATAACACCTTATTTTCATTAAGATTACTCTACAATATTTCATGATTATTTTCAACAAAATCCTTTTCTTTTAAAATATCATGGCATTTTGTGAAAATAAAATGATTTTGAATAAGAAAGGATATTTTCCTCAAAGAATAATTTCAAGTGTATTATCAAAAAGATTTTCCATTTAAGATGAAATTTTTTAATATGTTCATATTTCAAGTATAACGTCTCCATTATTTAAATGGTTTTATTTTTCTTATGATGAAATTATATCCATTTATTTTATATGGACTATGTTGTGATGGGATGGTGTTTATGAACCCCATATTATTCATTGGGTTATGATTAATGATTTATGTTTATTTTGTGGAACACGAAAGAATGATTTCATTATGTGATGGGTAGCACATATATCTCCCCCCAATTCATTGGGTAAAGATGTATATCTCATGAGATAGACATGTATGGAACGACAATTGAATCTGGTTCAATAATACAAGGCTGGGACGAAAAGTAAACCCAATTCAGTAGTGGAATTTGTCCACTATGTTGGTCTTGGCAGCAATGCTTTGGATACTATGGAAATAATAACATGTGCTTAATGGTTTCCATAGTTACATGTTTTATTCCCATGCTATATTATCTTGGTCAATATTCCTTTATGATATATTCCTTATGCACTGCCAAGATTTATGTCATTAATCATGATTTTGATGTTTTATGTTCATGTTATTACGTTCAAATGTTTAGGGATTGTTTTATGTGCTCCATGTTTACCCTTACTGAGAATTTGAGCACACAATTTTTATGTTTTCTTTTCAAAAGGATATAAATAAAGGTTTTAGGTAATAATAAAAAAGGGG
Source organism: Viscum album (assembly GCA_963277665.1). Taxonomy (NCBI): domain Eukaryota; kingdom Viridiplantae; phylum Streptophyta; class Magnoliopsida; order Santalales; family Viscaceae; genus Viscum; species Viscum album. Next base: position 1,031,897,910 of record OY728130.1, read on the forward strand.
AAGATCTTTATGGGAGATGTTGAAGATCTTTCACCATGGTTAAAAGATTATGTTACGAGTTTCCAAAGACGCAAAACTAATACGGTCTTTGGGAATTATTTATGTCATATATTAATTATTCTGCAAAAGTAATGTAATATCTATGTACGTCAAGCATTGGGTATCTGCAGTTGGTATCAGAGTGAAATTTAAGTTAACCCTTGGAAACTAGGATGCGAAAACTTTAGTGAAATACCTAGATATATTTCTAAGGTATGTCTAGGGATGTCTCTAAGGTTAAGTATAAGTTATATTCCTAGAATTATGGTAACGATCTTAGAATTAAACCTAAGATTTTATATATTGAAGGTACTCTCCCTTTATTATGTTGTTTTCCTAGCATGATTTTTTCCTCTCACACTATTCTTTTTGGGTTTTAGACGATGGCTAGAACCCGAAGGAACCGTGTTAATCAATGTAATGGAAAATGCAATGATTTTACTCCTGAACAAACCAATGTTATGGGATATGAAGTGAACAATCCTATTGCTATACTTACAAAATCTATGAATCATTCTGGGCTTCCAAATGAGTAGAGAAGGGAACAATAATCTATTGAGTCTTTTATGAGGCAATGTCCACCTTCTTTCAGTGGGTCATCTGATCCACTTGTTGCTGAACAATGGATCAGTACCATTGAAAAGATATTTTTCATAATTCATTGTTCAGAACATGAAAATTTTATTATGGCTATTTACCATTTAGAAGGTGAATTTGACTAGTGGTGGACTCTAATTAAAATTACGAGTCCCCAAGATGAAATTGAATCTATGGAATGGGATGAGTTCAAGAACTTGTTTTTCAATAAGTACTTCACTCGTATACTTCAAACAATGATGGAAAAGGAGTTCCTTGAGCTTAAGAAAAAGGATGATGAATCTGTTGGTATATACGAAGCGAATTTTACAAGGCTTCCAAGGTATGCATCTGGCATTATCATCATAACTGAAAGTAAAATTGATCGATTCTTCAGTGGATTAAAAACTCGTCTTCGAAGGGAATTAACTATAAGAGTCTTCAACAGCTATGAAGAAATTGTGCGTTGTGATATCAAGGTAGAATTGGAAGTTGGTGTTTCATATCCATCTCTTGGTTTTGAAAAAAAAAACGAAAGATAGAGTTCAAGGAAAAATCTCAGAACAATGGTGAAAAGAAGGTGAATGTTTCATTATGCTCAAAGTGTGGAATGAAGCATGGTGGAGATTTTCTAAAAAGTACAAGAAAATGTTTCAAGTGTGGAAAATAAGGTCATCGTGTAGCTGAGTGCTGATGTAATGGGAAAAAAGTTTATAATGACATGAATAGATAAAATACTACATAGAATGCTCCACCAACACTTCAATGCATCAAGTGCATGGAAATGGAGAATTATGCTAACCAATGCCCTAATCCACTGGTTAATGATGATCGACGTGAGAAAACTATTAAAGAAAAGGAAAAACGGAAGTCACATGTGATCACTATTTGTGATGTTGAGTTTGAAAATGATGTTGTGGAATGAATAAGTCTTTATGTAATGGGATTTCAAAATAGTATCACGGAATCTCATTTATAGTGTCATGGAATTTTAGAATATCTATGTATCGATTTTCAATAATTGTATGGTACTGGTAACCATGAAAAGTGATTGAAATATTTTTGGGAAGAAGATGATATGCACCTAATAAAGGGATAAGGAGAAAATAATATGTTTGATATTATTAATGAGCTCATGACTGATATAAGGACAAAGTGATATCATGGTTTGAGTATATATAATTTTTGGAATTTTGGTATGTGGACAGAGTTATCTTTTGTCAGCATTCATGTTTTCACTAAAGTTCAATGAGTATTAATTTTTTAAGAGAATACATAACTACGGTATTCACATGTTCGGAATGTGACCAACAACAAGATATATATGATGATATATGGGGGACAAATGAAGGAATCGACATGCTCGGTAGATGAAATTTCTAGTAATTAGACATAAGTATATTCGATAAGCATAATGGTTGGAATGGATTAATTTAGACATCATATGGTATTGATTAATGTTATAAAATTTTGATTTTATTTCTGAAATGTTATAACAGTATAGTCTTAGAAAAAGGACAACCTGTAGGACATGCAACAACCCATCGCGTCAGACAAGGATGCGGGAATCGAACCCACAACTGAAGTGAAACAGGCCTTTATTGCCTACCATTGGCCTACAAGAAGTCCCTGGTTAGTATAAATTAGTTTTAATTTACTAAGTGGAATGAAATATGAATTATAAGTACATTTTAGGAATAGTATATGATTAATCTCACCATAGATGGACTTATGTATATTTAATATCTTTTGCTAACCTTTTGTTTGAAATAGATGGAATGACCTATCATTCTATCTCATGATCTTATAACACTTCACGAATGACAAATTCAAATTCATTTCATTATGATATGAAGTGTAAATTGTTCATGGAACGACCAATGGTGAGATTGTACCAAAATAAAATAAGTATTTCTTCTAATTCCAATTTTTTCAACATTAGGGAAATGATCTTGAAAACCAAAAATGTTGTCCTTGATGGTACCTTAGATCATGAAAAATATATGGATTCGTGATGTTTGGATTTTTCATATCCATTTTTTTTATAACTCTCCATCAGAACATGATGGTTAGATTTCTCATCCATATCCATATTTTCACCTATGTTCTTCTATGCGGAAACCCAGTGATGAGTTAATTTGGGTAACCGTTACATTTCATACATTAGTTTTTAAAATTGAGTTTTAGTATTCCTTTTTACGATGTGGGTTTCAATGAATTAATCTTTCAAGTGGTAAACCATTTATAACCCAGACGAATTTGGAGGGTGAAATTCATTTTAAGGGGGGTAAAATGTAACACCCTAAGATTTTATGAGAAATATTATTTTTAATTTCTTTGATGACTTGTGTTGTATGCTACACCAATATTATCTTGAATTATACACAACACTTTATTATATTATTTTATATGCAAAACTATTTTTGGCCAGCGTTACATGCAAGAGCAACCTTCCTTGATAACTTTCATTGTACGCAATAACGAGTTTCACTATACAATGATATTGTATTAAAATATTATATAAACTAGCCGTTATGAATAGTAATACCGACTTTTTAAAATTTTATAAATTTTATCATTCAAAATGGACTTCATTTTTAGATTTGGTATATCGAAATTAGCCGAGGGTGAATTTTTGGTATTTTTCTGAAAACATTCAATTTTTGATGAATAGTGAAAATACTGATTTATTGGTTAAAACTGAATTTTTATTTAAATAATCATTTATTTTATTTAAATTTATTTTAGATCAAAATAGATACATAATACATATATGAGTTCAATGTAATTCATTGGATTCATTTTATAATAATTTTAGATATATAAAAATTTTATTGATGTTTTTACCTTCTTTAACCCACCTCCTAGAAACATTTGCAAATTTACATAAAAAACACTTTTACCTTTTTTGTGAGTTGAATTTCAAAAATACGAGAGACATAGTTGATATCAGTAAGTAAAATTTGGTTCAATGAGATGAAAATAATTTTTGCTGAATAGTAACTTTTAACTTATATTTACCATGGTTAAAAGTATATAGGGAAATTAAGGGTAAAAATAATTATATTATTACACTAACACATGTCCTGATTCTATGGGATAAGTGTAATTCGACCAAAAAAAACCTTAGGAATAAATTATGACCCTTTAGGTCCACTGGGATTAGATTAAGACATTTATTATCATTTTATTTAAAGAAGAATTAAAATAGTTAAAATCAGTGTTTAATAACTAAAACATTTTTAATATAGAGTTATACATAAGATAAATTAGACTATAAATATTCATTAGAAAGATAAAACGAATTCCTACATAATGGTATTTTATTTATATTTTTTTGAGAAAAAATAAGGGTAATATTAATGACAAATATCAGCAGTCGTACATAAGAAGAGCCATGGAGGGAAATTGTCCAGCCATAAATGGTTGACATCGGAGGGGCCTGAGGCCGCCAGGTGATGGGTCGCATTGTTTCCTTCTATTTTGGTAAAAGAGAAGGTGCAGCAAGAGAGGCATTGGTGCAGTGAGTGAATTCTCATGATGATGAAGCCAAAGGGATGGAGCCCGACGTCATTGCGGTCAATGGCATTGATAACAGAGAGGCAGTCAGACTCAATGATGAAATCTGCCCATCCACGTTCCGCAGCGAGCATCATGAATGCAAGGATGGTAGAGGCCTCAACATCTTCAGCTTCCTAGAAAGCATGATGGGATTCATATTTTGCTGTAATAATCTGCCCCAGATGATTTCACGCCAGGAGGCCGAGAGCAACGGGCCCATCCTTGGGGAGAGAAGCATCCACGTTAATCTTAAGACTCACTTCTGGTGGGGGGTCCAATGAGGGGGACAGGAGGGGGTAACACCTGGAATAACGTGTCCTTTACGGTCCTTCCATCCCTCAATCCATGAAGTATCTCTTTCAATCCAGAACTAGAGAGGTTGATGAACGTGGTGGAAGACCGAATCATTACATCGAATCCAGATGATCCAGGCCAGGGTGCAATAAGAGCTTTCATTTGCTGATAAAAGAGAGGAACACCAATGCATCAAAAGTTGAGGGAGGTCAGAAACAAAGTCCGGAAAAGCATCTAAAGCATGGCTCCCATTTATTCCAGATTTCCTTTTCTCCTGGGCAGTGGATGATGGCGTGCAAGGAGTTTCCGGAATATTCGGGTAGAAAGGGAATGATGCATCACTGGCCATGTGTCGAAAAACCAGGAGGCTCATGGTAGGGAGGGTGCCCATGCACACCTGCCACCAGAATTGGAAGATTATTTGGGGGACGTTGAGTATCCAAAGCGCTTTCCATGGTCCCTCATCATGGTCGAGAGAGTGACTGCCAAGAGCCAGTCTGTATCCGGATCTCAACGTGTAGTCTTCTGAAACATCATTGGTCCAAAAAAGATGGTCGGGACGTACATCAGGGACACAAGGGATGCTCAGAATAATTCTTTGGTCTCTTTCATTAAACCAATCCTGGATCTTTTCCACACACCACCCCAGCCCCTAGTCTGAAAAGAGGCAGTTGACAGTGGTGTCTTCGAGACATGGTTGGGTGGGGGATGTGGCTCGCATACCATCCTTATCGACAAGCTAGGGATCGGTCCATATGTTGACAGATGATCCATTTCCAATCCTCCAGCTCACCCATTTCTCCAGGAGATTTCGAGCCCCCCAAATACTTCTCCAGTAGAAGCTAGGACGTGCTCCAATAGAATAACCAAGGAAGTCAGTGTGGGGAAAGTACTTTGCATGGAGTACCCACGCACACAAAGATGATGGGCGATTCAAAAGGCGCGAAACTTGCTTGGCCAACACTGCGTCAATGAACATGAGAAGGTTCCGGAATCCCATCCCCCCCTCCGACTTGTGTTTGCAGAGTTTCTCCCAGGACAACAAGTAGGGTTTATTTCTTCCATCGTTTTTCCCCCACCAGAAGATGGCAGTATGAGAATGAATCAGGTTGGCGATGGCTACTGGGATCTTAAACATAGACATAAAGTAGCTGGGGATAAACTGAATGAAATCTTTAATGAGGGTTCCTTTTCCAGCTTTCGAGATGATTTTTGGGGTCCAACCTTGAATTGTTTTCTCAGTTCTGTCCAACAGAGCTACAAAGATTTCTTTTTTGAACCAGCCAATCACCGTAGGAAGTCCGATATATTTTTGGTGTTTATCGACCATATGGATGCCTACAGAAGCACAAAGCACAACTCTCTTGGAAAGAGGAACCCCTACACTGAAGGAGATTTACGATATGCCATGATTGATAGACTTTCCCAATGCCCACTCATATTGATGGATCACGTGGCTGATCACCCGACACTCGTTAATAGTGGATATGAAGAAAAGGAGGCAGTCTTCGACGAAGAAGATATGTGACACTTGTGGGCTCTCGCGACAGACCGTTGCTCTGTGAATAGACATAGCTGATGCAGCCCTGGAAATAAGGTTAGAGAAAACATCAACCACCAGGATGAAGAGAAAAGGGGATAGAGGATCTCCCTGACGCAGGCCTCAGGTTAGGGCGATTTCTCTGGTGAGCTCCCCGTTGACCTTGATTCTAAAGAATACGGTCGAGATGCATTGCATGACAATATCAGTCCATTTAGTGCAGAAGCCCATTCTCAGCATCACAGATCTTAGGAATTTCCATTCCACTTTATCATAGGCTTTAGTCATATCTAGTTTCCATGCCATGGTTCCTTTTTTCGCAGTGGAGCGCGTTTTCATATAGTGGAACACTTCGTGGGCCACAATTTCATTATCAGTAATCAGCCTCTTAGCCACGAAGGTGCTCTGGTTTTTAGAGATAATATAAGGAAGCCAAGGACACAGTTGATTGACAAGGATTTTTGAGAATATTTTATAGGCGACATTACAGAGGCTGATAGGTCTAAAATCCTGGATCACCTGAGGTTTCTTGGTTTTGGGGATGAGGACGAGGATAGTTTTGTTGATGGAGACAATACTTGTATTCCCCTCAAAGATGTTTTTTATCATTTTGCAGATGTCGGGACCGACAATGTGCTAGTATTGTTTAAAAAATAGGGCATGAAAACCATCTGGTCCCGGGGCCTTAGTGAGGTGGATTTGATTCAAAGCCAGTTGAATCTCATCATTCGTCACATCTTTTTTAAGCTGGCAATTAATCTCACCGGTGATCACGGGTTTGATGCATTCTTCCACTTCAGATGTCATGAAGGGAGTTCCTGTGGTGAAGAGGTTCTGGAAATATCCTATCAAAGCTTCGTGGATGCCGCAGGTGTCTGAATCATTGCTTCTATCAGGTCAAGATAAGCTCGTGATAGAGTTTTTCCAACACCTAGCTAATGATTTCAAATGGAAATACCTTGTATTTGCATCGCCCTCTTTAATGTGGATGTCACACACTAGCATAGCCCAAAATCTTTCCTTAACACGAAGGGCCCCTTCCATCTCTCTTTGAGTAGCACCAATCCTGGAGATATTGCCATTAGATGGGGGTTTCCTGAGTAAGTTGGGAAATTTCTTTTCAAGGGCATTACAATGTCTATCAGGTTGGTGGAATTTCTTGTAACTCCAAGATCTCAGACCAGAAGCAACCAGTTGGAGTTTGAGGTCCACATCATCGTGGTAACTCTTCCAACATGATCTGACCACCTCTTGGCATTCCTGGTCTTCTAACCAGAAGCTTTCAAATCAGAAGGGTATGCTGGGTTGTCGCTTACGTTCATCTTGCAAACAGTCAATGAGAATTGGGCAGTGATCCAAACAGTTAAGGGACAAGTGGCCAACAAGAAACATGTTGAACAGATTAGTCAAATCAGTAGAGCCCAAGAATCTATCAAGATTCTCAGTGATGCAGGTACCTTCAGTGCTACCGCAGAACCATATAAAATGATTACCTGTATACCCCAGATCGACCAGGATTTCCCTAGTGACCGCATCCTTGAATTTGGACATCGATGATGGGTGTCGAGTCCTTCCACCTGACTTTTCCTCATGGAACATGATCTCATTGAAATCACCACAAAAAAGAATAGGGCTAGGTTAATCATGTCGTACCTTTCCAAGAAGGTCCCATAACTTCACCTTATTATCATGGGATGTCCACCCATAGAATCCCACAAAATTATAAGTTGGGTGCAAGGAAGTTTTAATAGTTGCATCCACATGATGCAAAGAGAAAGGCAAAATTTTAACGTCAATATTGTCCTTCTAAAGGAGACAGAGGCCCCTAGAGTGGCCTTGTCTGTGCACGAGAAAGTAGCCTTGGAAGCCACACTTCAGGGCAATACCATTGGTGTCCTTGTTTTCCAGTATGGTTTTGGACAGGAAAACCATATCGGGGCGACTTTGAGTGCAATTGCGCTAGAGCATATGAACCGTTCGTGGGTTTCCAAGCCCACGACAGTTCCAGCATAACACAATCATTGCTCTAGGCGGGGCTGGATAATTGAAATTATAAATACCCAAATAAATGTAATTAGAGATTTTTTATGAATTAAACTAATTTTAAAGGTTAATATAACATATTATGGTGCGTTAGTTGAATTTTTTTCAAAGTAATAATGTTTTTATGAATTTAGAAAAAACATAAATACCAAATAGTGTCAAAATTGACATAAAAGAGTTTTTGAAACAAATATTATATTATTAATTGATATAATGGTCCTAAAAATTTAAGCTTCAGCCAAATGACTTATATAATAATTTATTTTACATTAATTAACCAATTGGGGTTCGATTGTCAATTTATAGTATGTTTATTAACCATGTAGTGTAAGAATACAAGAAGACACGGTAAAGGTTAAATTATTTAACATAGAGGTAAATCTAAATGATAAGGTTAAAATGGTAACCTAAACTTGACAAAAACCTATTGGATGAGAGGATTTAGAACCATACCCACCTTATCCTAAAAATAAGTCACTTTAGAGCTTTTATAAACCAAAAATGAATTTATTATAAAATAATATTTTATGATTTTCCTAAGGTGCCCCTCACCCCTATTATAAAAGGGCACTCCCCGTTCTCTCTAATTCACACCTCCAAAGCCATTTGGATTTGCCCACCACTACCCCAATACCCTCTCAACTGTACTAACTTAATCCTAGAATCCTTCCTTTAGTATGAAAACCAACCTAAGGATCCCTTTTGATCAAATCAAAACAAAGTATCCTAAGAAGAGGTAAATATCTCACCACCTATTTCAAGTTCCATTCTTCTTCCACTTCCTCCTTATATGTTGTTTTCATTATAAAATAATAACTCTAGTATACTCTATATACTGTGATGTTATTATAAAAATTTTACAACCATATTAGTTATTTTATCCATCCTATGAATGAAAAAGTCACCACACGTGCGTACGTACGACTTACCATCTCTAAGTCGTGGTGTAGTTTGTTATTCAAACATTTCATCATTTGGATGGGTATAATAATGAGTGTAAATGATATAAATAATAAATATTACATTATGATTATTCTTTATAAATGATATACCACCCAATTAAATACGATTTTAATATCAAAAAGAATGATATTGTCGCTCGTGCGTATGTACGGACTACTGTCTCCATGAACATGATAAGATTCATTTTCCATGATTTACCATTAAAGTATGATTATAAAGTATATATAATAAATAATCATGAAATATATTACATAATAATGATACTAGATTTATGTACGTATATGTTTAATTTACTTAATTCCATTCAATTCAATAAGTAAACGAAAACAGCGTCCATCCGTACGTACGACCTACCGTCTCCATGAATGGTGTATTTCATTCCATTTATCGATCTATCATATATATTTATATTCTGAATATATATTATATATAAATAATGTTTTACATTCTGTAATTATTTAAAGCAGGATATAATTAATAATATCAAGAACAACAAGTCGAAACACGTACGATAAATGAAACGATTTTACCCAAAGTGCTGCTTTAACATGGAATTTACAAAAGAATGAGTAATATAAATTAATAAGTGAATCATATATGATATCATAAATATAATTATGGTTTTTTGACAAGTTAATAATGTGTTTATACCCACTATACAGGAGTTTCATGCACGTATGGAAGAAATTGGACCTAAGGTAAGAGATAATTTTTCAATCTCATTTTTATCCGAGATTTATTATACGTAAGTATTTACTGGGTTATATTTTTCATCCATGTCCATAAAAATGTTTTTCATAAAGTGTTTAATATTCTTGAATGTATTTTTAAAGTCATTTTTACCCCTCTTTGACTCTAATTTGTGTTATGGATGGAATATTTTTTTTTTCATACGTGCTGCTTTTTGACTATTTCGTTAAAAGTACAAGGAAAATGTTTTTTTAACTTACACAGCATGAACATATTTTTACGGTTTCATAATGCCTTATTTTTATGAAGCTTAATATACAAGATTTCATGATTATTTTCAACAAAATCCTTATATTTTAAAATATCATGTAATTTTATGAAAAGAAAATGATTTTGAAGAAGAAAGGATATTTTCCTCAAGAATTCATTTCAAGTGTTTTATCAAAACCATTTTCCGTCTAAGATGAAATTATTTAATATGTTTATATCTCAAGTATAATTTCTCCATAATTTACATGGTTTCATATTTCATATGATGAAATAATAACCATTTATTTTATATGGATTATGTTGTGATGGGATGGTGTTTCTGAAACCCATATTATTCATTGGGTTATGATGAATGATATATGTTTATTTTTTGGAACACAAAAGAATGATTTCATTATTAGATGGGTGGGACCTATATCTCCCTACAATGCATTGGATACAGATTTATATCTCATGAGATAGACATGGCTGGAACAGAAAGTGAATTCGGTTCAGTAATACAGGTCTGGAACGACAAGTAAACCTGATTTTGTAATGGACTTTGTCCAATATGATGGTCTTGGCTGCAATGCCTTGGCTACTATGGAAATCATAACATGTGATTAATGTCTTCCACAATTACATGTTTTATTACAATTCTATTTTATCATGGTTAATGTTCCTTTATGATCTATTCCTTATGCACTGCCAATATTTATGTCATTACTCTTGATTTTGATGTTTTATATTCATGTTCTTGCGTTAAAATGTTTAGGGATTGTTTTATGTTCTCCATGTTTACCCTTACTGAGCATTTGAGCACACCCTTTTTATGTTTTCATTTCCCAAGGATATAAATAATGGTTTTAAGTAAGAAACCCAAAGGGGAAGATCTTTATGGTAGATGTTGAAGATCTTTTACCATGATTAGAAGATTATGCTTCGAGTTTCCAAAGACACTAAACTAATACGGTCATTGGGAATTTGTTTTTGTCATGTATTAAGTATTCCGCAAAAGTAATGTAATGTCTGTGTACGTCAAGATTTGGGTCTCTACATTACAAATCCCTGTGTCACTTCATAAAAAAATTATATACTTCATCTTCTTTAAAATTCATCCTTGCACTGATCAAAGTGGGTCATATATATTTTTCTATACCCAGGTTTATCACTCCGAGTTCTTCCAAAGTGGTGGAGTCTCTTTCATCAAATGTTGGAGGGGCATCCATGAAGTCTTCCTATTCTTATTTTTCCTCAGGCTTTACTTATTTCTCTTTTTACTATGAGGTAGGTGATGAATCAAGAATATATGAGTTAGTGGAGGAATCTTAATTTGTACATCCAGAAGATTAATAAATCATTCGTTATTCAATCAATGGTGTGAGGCCTTTTTTGGGATCCCATGGGGATATGAGAGACTAATAATGAGTATGTCTTTATTCTATCATTAATGAGACATCTTCTTCTATCCTAGCTAATTAAATATGGATTTTTTATTCTTGGGGGATGGAATAATGATATTTTCAACCATAACTTGATCACTGCTCGGAAGATTGATGAGTTCTATTCTATCTTCAGATTCAATTTTCATGATTTACATTTTAGAAGATGCTGAATGTTTGCTTGAATTAAGACCCACACCTTCATATCGAATGATGGGTAGTGAATAGTCCATAATAATATTCTTTAAAGGGTTATACATGATCATCTTTATTCAATTTTGGGGCATTGAACCAAGAGAAATCATCAGCCAAGGACTGCAACCCTCCCCTGTGGAAGAAACCTGCATCAATGTATTGTGTCTCATAGGATTTGAATGGGGACTTATCCCCATGAAATGTCCCAATCTAACCATTGATATAGTATTCAAGGCATTGGTGGTATGAAAAAGGAATGACCACATGCAGATGCAGCCAAGGTCTCCCAGGAAAAAAATTAAAAGCTATAACCTACGAAAAGACCATGAATTATAAAGTAGACACAAGATCCCCAAACTGAGTTCTAAGTGTGATATCTCTAATAGGTTCCTACTAATTTTTTCTATAACCCTATAACATCTAAGTAGTAGGAGAGAAGTGATATTTTTTGAGACCCAATTGTAGAAGTGTCTAGACATTAATGTGGTTGAATCCTATACCATTATCAATAAAGTTTCAATGGATATCAATGTCATTTATCCTTCCAGATATATACAAGGGTCTGAAGTGTCCTTCTTATGAAATCATTATCATCCTGGTCTATGAAAAAGATGATCGAATGGAACTCACTAGGATAATTCTCTACATGATGTAATTTAGTAGTAGTAACCTCAAATTCAAACTCCTAAGGGCTTTACAAGGCCTCAATGAGTGCTTCCTAAAGGTCTTTTGAAGGAGTCAGGGCATCTAGGATTGAAAACCATGCGGGTATATGGGATAGTTGCTTCAAAAACTCATATATATGACCCAAAGGCCTGCGCTTCCCTACACGAGGATGTTATTTTTCATGTGCCTTAGGAGCTAATGTTCTGGACATAGATGGTTCATCCCTCATAGTATGATTTGTATTTACTTCCACTCATGGCAGGTTAGGATAGCTTGGTCGTCCTACACATCAGGATTAATCATGTGATGACATATCATTTAATTGATCATCCAAGGTGATTGTGTCATTGAGGATCCTATTATGCATGGATGAATTCCCCTATTTCTTCTGATCTCACTTTAGAGATACTCCACGAGTTTTGGCCACATATATGGTTTGATAAGGGGCTTGGATGAAGTAAAGAATTATGGAATGACTGCATCCTCCCCTGTACCAATGGTTTTGATGTCCTCTCCCTCCATTTCCCCAGTCAAATGATAGGAATATGGGTTCATAATCAGAATCATCATATTCAAGGGGATCCATTATGTGAGTAACATTAATGGAACCAAAAAACAACTCCTCATCAGATTAAGATTCCATCTTATGGTTCAACTATTATTGTTTAATTTGGTGGGGTGGTTCCCATGCTTTTGTGACTTTTTTAATGAAGTAAATTAATGTTAAGGAAAACATTGGATTTGGTGAAGGTGTATCTTCATGTGTCTACTTCATATTCTTCCAACCATGATTCTTCTTGGAGGTTGGTCTTCAGTGGACTGAGATGTCGGTGAAGTTATTTGTGTTGTAATGGAAGTGGCTGGAGGCACAATTGACCATTTCAACTGTTTTCGAAGAATAACATCATTCTAGATGATTTTTTTTATAACTATCCATTCACTGAAATTACATTCACTCTTTTCATTAACATCTTTCCATTTATTTGCCTCCTCTGGATTATTAGTAGAAATATACACTACCCTTGAAGGTGAATTATTTAACTACACTTTCTTGGATTCCACCATTTCTGTAGGAGGTATTTGAAGAAAAAACAATCCAGAATGTGGTGGTCCATAATTTTATGGATGGGGAAATAGTTTTTGAGATATCCCTCACCATATTTTTTAGGATTACCTTGATTTTTAAACATGAATAAGTTTTTTTTGAATGCCAAAATGAAGTATCCAGGTACTTAGTCATTTTGAAAATAATAGACCTTGTTTTTTATCTCCACAAACTATTTCTACCTATGATCTCTCTGACCATCCTGATTTGGTGGGAGTTGTTTATGATGCTCAGGAGGTAGAGACACAAGATATAATGCAATATTTGAAGAAGAAGTAGGTACATGGGCCTATATAAGGGTAATTATAGTGACCTCTAAATTTCCTATTCTCCTTCCCTAAGTTGATGGAATTACTCAATAAATGGATTTGGTCTCTACAGTGGAGTTTTCCACCTATTGAAAATTTGTCTTAAGGTCCCAAAACCCACTAGTTAATTTCATAGGGATCAATGTTATGCACAAATCACCAAAGAAACTTTATACACATATGTGAAACAACGCTTATTTATGGATTTTTATATTTAAAGAGTACATCAATACTTCCCACCACACAATGAAATCTGAGGCCCTTTCATTATCTTGTTGTTTTTAATTCACGAAATAAAATACTTTTGTATTCTATAGCATTGAGTTGAAATAGAAGAGGGACTTATTACAATTTTCTTCCCATCCATTGATTGACTGAGATTAAAAGCGTTTTTACCACAAGAAAGCTGATCATTACAACAATTACACAAAGAACATGGGTCTTAATGCCTCTTATTTCTCTAGGGTACTTATCATAGGATCACAATGAGAGACAATGTGTTTCAAATTCTAATTTGGGTCTCCTGATCCATTGAACACTAGAAATGTAGGGCTCCCAATGTTTGGCAGAGGAAGAGTCGTATCTGCCCATTTCAAGAAAGGTTTCTTTTCTGGATGTGCTAGCGCACATAATTCCACCATGGACTTAAATCAGGATGTTATTGAATCAAAAATGTTTATTATCTTTCAAGGAACATCTGGATAAGTTGAAGCTAGAAGTGGTGTAGAATTGGGAGTCTAAATAGGTACAGTGGCTAGTAGGTCCATCAGTTGTTGTACTGTTGGTACTTTTCATGGGTGACCAATATGGGAAGACGTGTAAGGATGTGCTTGACCATTATGTAGTTTATCACCCAATAGAATGAATTACCGATATGCTATAATGGGATCAATGTATATTGGTATTTTTTATCCTTAATTGAGTTAACGTTCTAAATCTGTTTCAGTTGCCAAAGAAAATAATTTTTGTTGAGGTACGCTAGCTGGAAGTGCAAGTTGGGGGTCTATTTGCAAAACATGTCTAAAAGGAAGGTTGTCTAATAGTAATTATACATTGATTTTCCTCAATTATCTCATTTCTTCTTCTTTCTGATAAAATATTTCTTCTAGTGAAGAGGGATTAACCTCTCTAGAAGATATGTGATGTATAATTTGACCATTACCCTTTTCCATGTTGGGTACCATTTGAGTATGTAAAGGTGGATTGTTCAAGGGAGTTACCAAATTCAAGGAAATCCTCTAGTTTCTAGTACATTCCCATCTTTGAACTGTTTTGGAGTGGGCCATGTCATGAACCAAAACATCCCCTTCTGACCCTTCTCTAAATAGGACTCATGATTTGTAGAATTAGTGGGGGAAGTGTTGAATTAATTAATTGATGAAAAATGCATTGTAGGCATTCTATCAGTGTCTTTGTGAGGCTATGTTCTTCTATACCGTCCACAAGGCCTTATCATATCCATTTCTAATTCTCTACGATCTTGTTGGTGGATAGTGATCTGATGGTAATCCCCAATAGTTTGGTTTTTCATGTCCCCAATGAGGATACGAGATCATTTAATGGCACAAAATTGGAGGATCCACTCTATGGAATTTTCCCTAATTGCTAGAAGACTGATACTCGCCGAGGAGGGGATTGTTGAGGTGGAAAATCCACCAGGCATGAGGGTAGGGATTGTTCCCATTCCACTTTCAAAACCTTTCAAGACTAGTTTTCTGGGCTCGAGGGTTGGGTTAGAGAATCCCCCGATTGGGGTCACTCTTATCTATTGTAGATGTTATTACCATGACTGACATATTGATTTTACGGATTTATTTCTAAACGTGTTCTGAGTGCGTCATTCGGTATGCACACGGTTCAGAAATTTATGATGATTATTGCACTATTTCTGACATTTTTTCTATCTGATGGTTGATATCCTATAAGAGGAAGGCTATCTCAATATTCTCAAATTATTAACATAATATTCTCTCAATAGCTTGATCTCTTCTGGCTTGATGTCTATGAGAGTCAATCGAGGCCTATTTTTGTTTATCATGTAATCGTTCATGAACAAATTCCTTTTTTTGGATCCATCATGTGGCTATGATGTTTCATGCTAAAACATTTGGAAGTATTTGTTTATTAGGGAACATGGTGAAATTTAACACTCAATTAACACTCAATTATGTAATATTTACACTATATAGGGAATCCGCGATCAACTATTGCAACCTCGATAATGCATTAAAGAATGTGTGTTGAAGGTTTCCTTTCTATTTCTTGGTCTTTAGATGTCATGAATCTAAGGGATATTCCATGTCAATTTGGTATTTAAACCCCTCTATTACATTGACATGGATTTATCATTCATCATATGGTAATACTTTCTCTTTCAGATGAAAAATATTTTTCCATATATTGAGGAAAATATAATGCACACAATATTTCAAAAATGCCTAGGGAATTCTATGTTGAGGTGTGGAAAGAGGCCATAATATGAATGGTATGTCACATTTATCCAACTACTTCATCAATCATAGAATATATTCTTCATATTTTTCAATAGGTTCCTATTCATTGTCTGATTAGAGTGGATATTTTCCAACTACATTATCATAAGTTGCAAGATTGGCTGGGATTCCCAATGCTATTTTGGAAGGACAACATTCCCAAGGAGGTTTGTAGAATGACCATCACCTTGGGATGTCATCCATTTGAGAAATGATTTCACCTAAAAATTACAAGCTATCTTTTTTACTCAAGTGGCTCTCAATAGGAATGATTTTACGTCACTAAATTTCCAATAAAAGAATTCTTTTGACAATGTGAAACACTATTGTAGAGAGAACTTTTGAAATGAACACCATCATGGGGAGGACCACTATGGTGGGTTACAGTAAGGGGAGGACCCTTTAGCTCCCCGATCATCTGGCCACACAGAGGTATGTCCCAACTCTCCTCATAATATGGGCTCTCATGACCAATACGATTGTTGATATAAAGAAACTATTAATAGTGAAGTATCTCATAAGGATCTTTTTAATTGATTCTACTTCTCCTGTTATTTGTTAATGAGAGGGTATGATCTTTATCTACCAAAAACCAGCGTCTAATGACATAAAAACTACAGAATTGAGTATAATGGGATCATAGATCAGTTCATGATTTTTCCAATCATATTTGATGAGGATTTTTCTTTAATTCATTCTTACGAGTAATTGGGGCCACTTGTTGGTAGAAGTTTTTATCATAGGCAGGGCTTTGTTACTGCCTTGGAGTTCTTGTTGGGCTAGGCCAATTGCCTCCAACTGTAGAGGGTGTATATTCATAGTCTAGTTATGCATATAATATAGGATTTCTTTCCCATGACCATCCTAGATAGGGAAGTGGTGTGTATATGCTCTAGGGTGACATTCTTATGGGCCACCCACTTGTGGGGATAAAGTTATGTGTTTACCCTTTATCTACTAATGTAATCACTGTTATGATGTTTCTGAAAGCCTATAGTATATGGGTAGGGATTTTTGTATGTACGTTTACCATTTAAATGATATTCTTGGTGTATTTAGTGATTGGAAAGTTGATATATGTCCATTCTATATTTGGAGTAAGAGTATGTTCTTCTTTTTATCCTCCATTTTCTTTCTATGGATATAGTAGTACTCCCGTGTGGGGAAAGAGAGTTGGGTCATCCCCCTGATCTCATCGATAATTTATGACCGACTTCTCTATGTGCTGTCAGATGAGGCTATAGGTAGGCTTGATGGGTACTGGAGGGCGGTTGTTCCTACTCACAATATTCTACCATACATGGTTGGTGGGCTTCTTTGAATTCCTCGAGATGAGTCTGATGGCTGGCTGAATAAAGGTGGATGGGTGTACATTCCCACTCAAAAATTTTCTACAACATTTGGGTTGGTGGGATTATACTTAGGGGGATAGTTGTGACCCTGCTCCATATTGGACAATTTTCATCCTTAGTGATCAATCTTGTGTGCCCAATTTTGAATGTCTTGGGATGGACATCCATGGACAACACCACCATCTCAAATAGAGATATTCTCCCATTTATATAAATATTTTCTATCACTTGACTATAATGTTTCTATGTAGGTATTTATATGTTATCCTATTTGAACATTAAGATATTAAATTAGATGCACATTATGCTTCTATTAGTGAAAGTTTTTTTTATATATCCTAAAATATTTAAATATAAACCCATATTCTTATGAAATAATGGATTTATATCTTTATATAACTCATATGATATCCATTTTTAGTTATATTTGAAATATGTTTATGGGATAATTCCATTGTTTTCATAGCATGTCTTGGAAAAATGAAAGTCACCAAAATAAATATATATTCCAACATTGATTATCTTTTTAATTAAATTATATATATGATGTGTATAAAGAAATGTGAGTTTTGGAATTACTCCACACAAAATTTTATTGATCAATGTTAACATGAAAGAATCAACAACGATCATCGTTATTGGAATAATAATTTGATATCGATAAGGTAATGTGTTTTTAGTAATTACATCCACATAAATTATAATGATCGATGAATGTTTGGAAAAGATATTCTTCACCACTCTATCCCGAAGAAACTCATATATTCTGACCATGCATATATCATACATCACTGTCACATTCCATATAAAAGACATAAAGGAAACTTATGAAGTATATATTCCATTACATTATACATGGAATAAATTACACACCATAGATTAAATAATTCAGAAAGCATTATTTCATATGTTTATTTACAAATTTATCATTATCAAAAATTAAATAAGTATATGTATTGAAAATACATATTTTCTTCAACTCTAATGAGTCCAAATACCATACTGGGTATATTCATAACAAAAAAATTATGTTTTATATTTCAAATTATATTCCTATAAAACTGGTCATTAAAGTATTAAATTTTATATTTATCAAGTATGTCCCATGTTTTATGTTTTAATTAACTATTAGTTGTGTATGAAATACCATAATCAACATTTTTTCAAAAATGTTATGGTATAATTCCATACATAAGTCTAGTTTTACCAGAACCATTTACTTGGAATTGAAATCGTGTTCATCTCATCACTAATGTTGGTAATACCCTTCCCTAGCTAAATAAAGAACAAGAATTGACTTTTCATATTGTTTCATGACCTCCTTGGATACTCTATTCAGAAACAAGTGTTTGGGGACATATGTTATCTAATATCCAATGGGAATAAATGATATATCACAGTTAGTGATAAATATACCTAAAATAAAAGATCATTTTCACATATACATAAATTCACTACATTTCCTAATGCAGTTACCA
Source organism: Viscum album (assembly GCA_963277665.1). Lineage (NCBI taxonomy): Eukaryota > Viridiplantae > Streptophyta > Magnoliopsida > Santalales > Viscaceae > Viscum > Viscum album. Next base: position 1,031,916,903 of record OY728130.1, read on the forward strand.
ATCGTTACATATAAAAGAAAAACAAAATCATGTTATATTCTCTCTTTCATTATCATTGGTTTCATAGAAATATGTTGTTAAGGTGCATATGGAATTGTACTTTCAGTCCTCCTTTTTTTCCTTGTCTTAATGTTTTTTAACATTAATAATAAAGGATTTAACATTATTAAAATAATAATTTTCTTATCTTGTCCATACCAAATGATATTGAATTGGTTTATCCAGACTATAAATTTGATAATAATCAATGTAACTAGAAAAAATGGGTTGTAAGGATGAGATAATTATATGAATTCAAGATTCTTGATTTGATTTGAAAACTAATTCATGTATTTGTACAATGTACATTATAATACTGAGTACATTAGGACTATATAGAGTTACATATATTAATCAATACATGATCAGTTTGATCATTATCTCATTGATTTCTACCATGACATTCTCCTTGAAAACTTCTCAATGATGAGCCAACATGGTAAATACATATATGTCCTTATACTGAATCAGAAACTATTTGGACATTGATGTTAGAATTATGTTATAAAACTCAATAGATTCATCCTTGAGTCTCCTATATGAAATCTTCTCATCCTCACTAGATCCCTATGGTGGCTGATCCGGTTATGGGGTCTCCAGCACATATAATTTTCTTCCATACTATAATACTTTGGGAAATCCCTTGTAGATCTCTTGGGAATTTTTAGTAGTGAGGACATGATATTTGTTCAATATGGATTATAGAGTATGTATAGTTTTATAGGCCATTTCCAAGATAAAAAATACAGTACATTCATAATTTTATCTTGATTACTGATTAGACATTTTTTATTTATTAATTCATTAAATCTCTCTGACTATTTTATTAAATTCTTGCAACCCTCTATACTAGAATCAGAATACACTATCACATAGGTATTCTAGTGTCATGGATATTCAAAACCGATCCTCATAGTCATGAAGTTATATCGATGACACTACTCAAAGAGTTTGGTGGTATGCATTTATCGGCCTACAACATTAACTCATGATTCCATGGTCTGCTGAGTTACGTCCCAACATCAAAAATCATAAACATGATTTACTCAATTCTTTCTTAAAAAGATGAAATATTATTTATATGGATACTTATTTGATCCTACATTAGTTAATTTAAATAATAATTCTCATAAGAACTCCCCAGTAGTAGGAGGAACCCTCAACCAGGGTAGACGATCACCCCGTACACCGGGTTGTGTTCAAATTCAAATGATGGAAGATGTTTGTGACTTAATATTCCTTGAGAGGGTTTAAATACTTTCAATGAATGCAATATAATTCTATTAAATATGTTCATAGTATATTGTCTCACTCACAACTAAACATTTTATAATAGAAAACATTCATAGTGTCTATGCATTTTTCTGTTTATTATTCTCTGTGTCTCATGCAATCATGAAAATGCATAAGATAACATAAAATGCATAAAAGAAATATGTTACCCCATTGGTCTCGAGAATCAATTACTTGTTGATATATTTAATCCCAATGGATCAATCGTGACCTAGGGGTATCATACCTGAGTTAGGGCTTGAATCACGATACAGATCATCCCTAGTCTGGTGTTTTCATTTTTCATCAAGTAAATTTTACTATCTTGGTGTGGTCCATGTATTGCACCATATTTTTCAAAATTACACATGTACATGAACATAATTGATGGGGAATTAGGAAGTGAAATGTACATACAAGAATAAAATAAATGCAAAACATGCCCTTATACATATTAAATGAATAAGGTGATGTGAAAACTGTCGAAAACTAATAATTAACTCTATAAAAATCACACATAGTTGTAATAAATAATTAATCAACATAAAACATTACATGCACATTCAATGCTAAAGACTAGTTTACTGGTAAATTTGAAGAATGATAAAAATTAAAATGAATAGAATTTAATTTATAGAGAATTTAATAAATTAAATAAATTATTTTAAATTCAAATATTTTTATTTAATTTCATCAAATTATTAATTGAATTTTCAATACAAAATTAAATTATTTAAATAATTTAATTTTATACCCAAGTTAAATTAATTTTTCTTAATTTTAAAAAAATAAATTTTTAAATTTAAAAAATTAATAAATCAATTTTAGATATTTAAGTATTTTCTCATTACTAGAACACATCCTGTGCCCACTATAGAGTGTTTCGGGTTTGGAAGACCCACTGCAGGGCATAACAAGGTTGGGCAGACCCAGAACAGTGGTTTTTAGGTATGGAAGACCCATAGCATGGACAAGAAAGGTTGTTCAGGATAGACAAGAACACTGGGATCCCCAATTTAAATCGATCGGGTAGGGCGATGTGGATAGGGGTGTCCGTACATGAAAGTTCCCTTCAATAGAAAAGAAGGCTAGATGATGTTTTTATTAGAGGTGGGATACCATGTCGCCATGGTAGGGGAGATACAGAATATGCATGTAAGGGATAAAAATGAGTGGACGTCCTAGGATCTGGATGGCGGAATTCGATGCTGTGGTGTTCAATCTAGGTTACGGCAGCTCGCAGCTCATTAAGGAAGCACGATGAGGGTCGAAGATGGAATGATAGACTAGGAATGTGTGTGTAAAGGGGGAGTTATATCACAAAGAAGTGGTGCAGTAGTCGTTAGTTGTCTGAATTGGCCTAGTAGGAGTCATCCACGAGCTACAGGACGAAGAACAACTGAGTGCAGCAAGTCGGTTGTTTTTCTCCACAATAGTTTAGGCTAAAGGAGGTGCACCCACGAAGATGATTTGCATAGAATTTTCCTTTTTTCATTTTTTTACAATAGAAAACAAGCCTATAAAATTATTTTTCAATATTTTTTTAACAAATCCTAATAATTGTATTTTTAAAAATAAAATAAATTCTTTATTTTATTTTATTTGTTTTTATTTTATTATTCTGGGTGGGTAGTGCTTACCTCAACCTCATTTGGTATTGAATTTTTTCTAATAAACATAGAAATAGATGTTTCTAAAAGTAAATGATGTTTGTATGCAAATCTATTACCCATCCACCCACTACTATTCAATTTTTTTAAATAATAAATTAAAATAATTTGAATTTTTAAATTCCGCAATTTCATGGAAATATGCTTGACAGAAAAATATTATTCTGATAATGGTTGGAAAATTATATCCCCACATGAAATATGTATATATATATATATACATTCATCCAAATACCCAAAAAACAACCTCTTTTGATCCATAAAAAACTGCAGAGTCGTAACATGTCCATCTGAGCCTTGATTGAAGTGCAGTCAGATCTGTTAGGACAAAAACGAATCCATGTAATTAATTTAAAGATAATTAGATTTTTATAGGATCAAATGATTCTTTTGATCTCCCTGATACCAATTTTTGGTACCGAGACGTGCAAAAAAATTTGGTGGGATGAGGGTTTAAAATATTTCAGCATTGGAGAAATGAAAATTCACTATATCTAGTGATATGATCCCCATTATAGGTTTAATTATTGGATGTTAATTTTTCAAAGAAATTATATTAAAATAATAACTAATACCTTGTTCGAATTGAAGCGTTCCTGACAATGAATTGTCACCAGTTAACGTTGATTGAAGGATCCATACATAAACCCCGCTAGATATTCCACAGACACTTCAAGAATCCAAAAAATTTGCGATAATCATGTTCTGAGTGGTAGTGAAGATCTCTGATGATTCCTTCAATATCTCAATAATCACCATGGTCTCGTCCCTTCAATCCCTAAAGATATTACTGGATTGACTACTTGGATGTGGAATATCTCTCTATAGGATGTAAAAGTATAGAGAGGCCCTCAATACTATAAAAATGAATAGTCTCTGAAATGAATCTCCCCTACACATATAGTGGATTACTCAATTAACCAGAAAGGGTTCCCAATCCCTAGAAATAAATGTCTCTCTAAATGAGTAGTAAATGAAATGTTATGATCAACCGAGTACATCATAATGTTATTTATATTTGTATCACATACTTTTAATATATAATAAACATAATATGGGATGAACCTGAGTCATTAATCAGCCTATAGTTACTAAAAATATTATAAGACATTGAATATTAAAACAATATTCGTTTATAAAATATTACATATGTATTCACTAAATACCTTTTGAATGCATTTAATAAAACAATTCAACCCAATTATTCGTTACCTTAATAATAATGAATTTATTTACTAATCAACAGTCATTAAAAACATGGACAACTCTCAGAGCATGTGGTGGGGCCCAACATGTTCTCTATACCTATTCACAAGAGTAGGGAAAACTTTAGAATATGATATTGTGTGTGATACTCTATGACCTTATCTAGATAGTAGTGAATATCATTCACGGTCTAAGAGTAGAGTCTAGAAAACCATCAAGGCCCCTAAGTGGATAAGGAAAAGTAAAAGAAATGATAAAATTTCTTATAAACATTTACAGTGTAATATAATCTCTTTATCTCTTGATATATCTTAAAGAGGGGTGCACAAAATTTTTTCATCATGCATTCTTGATTTATTATTTATTGATTAACTAGAAAAACATACCTTTGACTACCTTGGGCAAGGATTTATGAAGTTACTTCCATCGTGATTGACATGGACCAATATATCACTTCCTCCAAATGGAAGTGAAACTTTTTACTATGACCATTCAACTAGTATCATTCCAATAATAATGCACCATGCACAAGCTACCACACCACAACATTAATGTGATCTTTTTTCTTTTCATCTAAGTACATGATCAAATGATACACATTGATAATGATCTCATGCCAGGATACTAATAAAAATGTTCATAGATATGAACCAATGACACCTCAAACATGTTGTGTTCCTATTGGTGGTTTTATCCTCATGATCTCAGCTACTAGAGATCACAAAGTGTGAACTTCCTGAGAAGAATAATCAATGATTGTGAGACCCAAACACCTGATATTTAGACATCAGTTTTGTCCACTTAGTATAATGTATCCAAACCATATGAAATATATTTCTGAATAATGTCATTTTATCTTGAGGGTACGATTATAGCCTAAGAACTTCTATAACCTTTTGATATGAAAACAATCTATGGAAATTACCATTTTAATATTGGACACAAAAATATCAATACTATAATGGTATGTGTACATCATGTATAACTCGCTGCATACATGGTATGGTAATCAAAGAGTACTGATAATTTGGGATCTAGGGAACCCTCTTTTATAACATATTTAACCTGTTCCACCATCAAAGGTGTCATCCTCGACACCATAATGTATATCCAAATACATCATTCCATCACAAGCGTCAACTGCTGCTATATCATCAAGGCCTCATCGCCCCATATCACATCATCGATACTAGAATTCTCCATACCAAGCTCATATCATATCACATGAAAGCTCATATCCATAGTGAATCATAAGGAAACAAGAAAAAAAATATTCAATAGGGAAAACTAGGCCATAAAATAAGGCCTTTAGCCTTGGCATTCAATCAATCTCACAGAGACCTAAACACAAGGCACTCAACCTTCCCATGAAAATAAGAACACTCATTCATTAATATTTATCTTTATCAACATTGTGTTCTTATTCCATATTGATTTAACTGATTCATTATTCATAGGTTCCAACTATGAGCACACTAAGGAATTAGATATAACATGCTCTAAAAATATTAAAATTCTATTAGAATCAAACCACTGTAAAAAAACTTAGTGAAAATCCATTCTCATTTAACTTGACTTTTATTATTATTTTCCAATAATAATTATAATGATTCAAGTTCATTAACATTTAACCTACATGGAATTTTAAATTATTAGTTAAACAGTCACACTAGAATCTATTTTTTATCATCAAATTATTACAAAAATGGATTTCAACAACAAGACTCATCATGTTATTTATCCATCTAAATGAAAAATTAATTACAACACATTCATTACCATTTTCCATCAAGAATAACATACTAATTCAATCATAAAATCCGGCTTCATAATCATTGTATTGATATCAAACTATCTTCCAAATCAAGAGGAAACCTGTTATCATGGTACAAAATATCAACATGTGATCTCTATCCAATTTCATTATTAATCTAGTTCATTATTTATTTAGTAAATTCCGTTACCATCTAAAGAGGTAAACCATGATCAATTAGAGGTTTCATGTATAAAATTAGATGCAACAAATCCCCTTCCTCAAAGGCATCAACGTTTTTCATATGAGAATAGACCAACATTGTGGAACAATGATCGCCTCTCCAATTATGAAATTAAGATATTCTAAATTCCTCATGACAAAAACACCCTAAAAATATAATCCAACTCTATTAGAATAGTGGAGATCAAACTCCGAAGAATGAGAACAAGAATATGAGTAAAATAATACTGAATAGAGAGAAACTGCTAGAAAATGGAGGTATCTCTTACCATGGATCACCACAGATTAATCTCTAGAGTCCAAGGATATATCTTTATCTAAATATGGCATAAAGGCCTTTAAACCCCATTCTAGGGTGCATTAATTTTGATTGGAATGAGTAAGTAACAAGTGAGGTTCAAGGACTCTAGGTATTTATAGGCATCATGGATTTTTATGAGACCAAAACACATCCCCATGGACCATTCCTCTTAGCACCATTGCTATGGTGCAAACTCATAAAGCATGCTATAACCATCCCCTAGTCAAATACCAAATGAAATTCACATAAAAATCCTATTTAGAATATATAGAGACTATAGTGCATTTCCAAGAACCATGATGCAAGACCCCTTCTTCCATGAGAGGGAACATGCCGTAGCCAACAACCCATAGGGTAACTACCCCAAATTTTTTACAGTATTCTAAAATCACTATGTCGTAGCCTCCATGCTCTAAACTGTTGTTCTTGGACACTAATGGAGGGATTAAACCATATCCAATCACCATGGAGTATCATCCTCTAAATTGGTATAGGCCTCGTTTTCCTCCAACACCACAGTATAAGTACACCATGTCATAGCCACCTGCATAACAACGTTGCACACACCTCCACACGTCATCCATGACATTTTTGGTAGTTCCCCCCTCATCTTCTTCCAAACAAACTTATAATGATTTAGGACTTTCTCTAGGTGCCTCGATCACCCAAAACACACAAAGGAAATGTCTTCTGGAATCCGGATGCATACATTGTCATATTTAAATTCAAAAAAAACTTTTTTTTACTTATTCATTTATATTTTTAATTATTTTAGGTTTGATTCATATGCTTCTCCTAATTCAATTATTTCATAAATAATAAACATTTATTTCAATCCTATTGAAATCTATTTGATAATATATTATATTTTTATTAAATTATATTATATATGATCATATGTGTACTAATAGACAAACACTTTTCTTAGAAGGTGAAATGTTTAAATTAAAATTATTTGAAATATTAAAATTTTTTCTTGCATGTATTATGAGATTTTTCCAAAAAAAATTATATTTATTTTTATGATATCATTTTCAGTTATGTTAATTTTTATTAATGAGTTACATTGGATGACCTATTTTATTTTTACTAATTATCGATGTAGACCAACAAGGAATGTATATTTAGTGAAGGAGTCATATAATTCTTTGGGTATGATGAAATAAAATAGAATTTATGCTTGGAATTAATTTTTCTTGAAATAAATCTAAATACAACGTTTTAAGAACCAAATATTATTAATGAGGTTTAGGATATTCTTGAAGTATATTGTGTGACACACGTGAAGATCAATTACTGCACTTGGCTGAACTTCTATCCTTTGGTCCTTACTACTAGAGAGAACATTGTTGTCTCAATGCTCAGATCCATTCATGTTAATCTGGTTTATGTTGATCTTAATTATTTATATTTTTTATTTGTATAATTTTTTCTAGGATATACTAACCACAATGGTATCAATTTGGTTATACCACCCCATATAAATGGTATTTTTGGGATTGTGCCTCTAGGTGTAGAAATGGAAAGGTAATTGGTTTGTGACTTGAGGTGAGAAAGACTTATTGGTGTATTTGGACTTTTGGTGGAAAAAAATTAGATTTAGTTTTTTTACATCAAGGTTAAAAAATGCAGTTATAAAGGGTTGTGAGTCCCATAAAAATTTATAGATTAAAATGTTGGTGGATATCATTTCTCTATGTGATTGAGATGGGTGAAGTGTAGAGTGGGATAATTTAGATTTGAAATGTTATAAAAATAATTGCTTCCATTTCGTCCTAATTCCCCAACATTTATTGTTTTATTGGATAATAAATCACTAAATGTATTTAATAATGTCAATTCACCCCCTTCTTCAAAGTTTGAAAATTATCAAAATAATACCTAACATTCTATTTTTTAGGTGTTGAGTTATATTAGGTTTAAGTCATCAACTATTATAGGTTCAAGGTCTTATGCTTGTTTGAGTTAGTTATTGAAAATAATACAATAACTATGAGTGAGTGGGATAAAAATCACAATTCACTAGGGACATTTTTATCCTACCCAATAGATGAATCTCATTAAAAAATGTATTTTGTTCATTTCTCTTATTGTGTTTTCAAGGTTTTAGAGTGGTTCAAAATAAGCATGAGAGAAGATAAGTATGTATGAAAGATGAAAACACTAAATCACACATCCCCCCTCAGTTTTCATCACCCCACATTAATTCCTAATAGCCACCATTAACAAATTTCACAAATGATGAATTTTCTCCCAAATCCATTCCATCAGTAAATTGAGATTAAATGAATAGAAATTAGTTGAATAATATTCCTAATGATCCCCAACATATAAAATTATACTCAGATATTATCCTCATCCCACACTCCAGGTTCACTCTTCCTTGATAAATACTATACAAGGTTACTCTTAATTATATTCCCTTTCTTCATTTGAGTTTATAATCCCTCAAATATTTCTAAACTCTTTGAAAAATAGGACCTTAATATATATATCAAAATCCATCTCTATAACTAATTAATTATAAATAATAGTCACCCCTAATGTTGTTTATGTTAAAAAAGTCAGTGATGTAGGGTTTAAACAACCATCTATCAGGTTACTCTAAATCACGATAATAACTTTTAATTTCCACACAAAAATATACAAATCGTTATATTTTATCTTAGTAATTCATAGATTAATTCCCATCAATCCATTTTAGTCCAGCTAGTATGATGTATAAAATAATCATTTAGAAACTCTCCATATAGTGTTACTTCGATGCAGTTAATACGTTTCCCAAAACTGAGTTTAATTTTCTACCATCCTCATGTCAAAAAACTTATTCTCCTAAAAAATTCTCAATTAAGGCTTTTATTCCATGTTTTGTACAAGCAATTCCTTTTCCCAATGTTTCATAGTATCTAATTTTCAAAGATTTACTCTGTAAATATAAATTATTTTCAAATCACACAAAAAAATTAAAATACCTCAAAAATACTAAACTACATAAAATTTTCCCTTACCCCACAATTGTTTCATGAAATTTACTTAGTGCATTCTGATATAAATAAACATTGTCAATATTTGTCATAAAGGAAAAAAATACACTTATTTAATGAGAGGTATTACTGAGTTGGTTCATTTATAGAATGGTTGGTTGAGTTTGATCTCTTCATATGGCTCCTCTAGAAAGTTCTCATAGTAAATATTAACTCGCACCGTTCAAATAGATGGGATTTTATGCTCTACCAACTGTGATCTCAACTTCATGAAAAAAGAAAATAATTAGTAATTATGAATGACCCATATAATCTTCCAAAAATATTTCATAGAATTAATTTTATCCTAAAATTTTACAAACACCCCTTTCTCTCATGGATGGAAACCTCACTTATGGATTATTTTGACTTGCCTCTTTATTTATCCATGAAAATTATTTCATTTCGAAATTAATCCTTTTTAATTTCCTTTAAAATCAATATATGTCTATTTTTTTGATATCCATATTCTTCCAAATCCAAGTACATATTCTTAAAAACCATTTAGGATTTTTCTCTAATTTAATAAGGATCTAATAATTGTATCTATAGACTATTCTATATAGAATTATTCCAATAGGAATCTTACACACTATTCTTCAATCACTGAAAGTGTCTTCAAATATTCGGATCTAATCCTTCTTATTTTTATTCACAATATTTCCAAGATTCCTTTCAGTTTTTTGTACCCCTGACCTTCCCATTCTTCTATTGGTGGTATGGTGTTGATGTTTTATCGTCCACTGCATATTTCCTCATCATGGATTTCATGATACTATTGTATAACTGAGTTCTTTGGTCACTTATTACTACCCTTGGAATCCCAATTATAAAGTATATGTTATTCCTAACAAAATCATAAATAAAAAATGAATCCTCAATTCAAGTTATTTTGAATTCTTTCTATGACTCCCAGTTTTTTCCAAGATTCCATTCACTTCTCTATATGTAACCTTATCCTACATATTTTTTCTATGGGTGGCATGATGTTTATGCTTTATGATCAAATCCATATTTCATTGTTGATAATTCCATGATTATACTTTAAAATTGTGTCCCTTGGTCACTTATTATATCCCTTTATATCTGATATCCATAGAATATGTTAGTGATAAAAAAAATATAAACAAAAAAATGAATCATCAACTTTTATAGTTTGGACTTCCACCCACATAGAACATAATGAATGTCAGTAAATATGAATGAATACCCAAAATACCATGGACATGATTCCACAATCTCTATTCCCCATACATAAAATTTTTCCTATATTTTCATGGGTATATGAGTAATTTTATATATTTTTTAATAAGTTTAACTTGAACTAACATTGCTACAATTTCATATATAATTTATAGACATCTTTAAAAAGTGTAGGAAATTGAAGACCTGGATATCAACATTTCCTAGATGTTATATGTTGTTTACAGTGGCCACCCATGATATTGTGTGAAACAATTTATGCACATAATGTAAATCAATCTTGTGTGAATATCACCTATATACTTGGTCACGTATATTCTATAAATATATCTACCATGACATGTATAGAATTTTGATTCACACAGAAGTATTGATATTTTTCATTCGTAGAGATATGAAGGGTCTTAAAATATGATAATAAATATCAAAATTTCATAATACTAAGTAACCTCTCCTTCAATTAGATAGAGCATCCCACCTAGTACCATGTCAAAAAGTGGATATTGGTAACAAAATTACTAGCATAGACACGTGGGGTAGGGTTCTTATATGATCAGCACCATTATTTATAGTCACCATATTATCTTTAATCACCACATAAAATATATTTAAAATAAGAGTCCATATGGAAAACATAATTCTTGATTATTCCTTATTCATTAGGTATATATTTTTTCATGATTATAGAAGAAAATTTATTTAGTTCCTGGAAAATAAAATAAAAAAATTTAAAAATAAAAAAAAACTACAAGAAACTCCTTTTCAAAGGTTTTATAGTTTATATAGGTATTGAAGTATTATATATAACAATGATTTTTCTTTAAATTATTTATAAAATAATTACCCATATAGATCCCTTAGAGGCCTCACACAATAGTTTAAAATGGTGCTCCAAATCTGGATGTTGAATTATAGGTGGTTAAGTTAGCCTAGTGTTGAAATCATAAAATTATTTACTAAAAGAATCATAAAAGATGAAATCAATATATTTTTGATCCAACTTGGATAGTGTTTCAACCCAATTCGCATCGCACCCCGAGTTGATGGGGATTTTGATTTTGTTCCTCCCCCATGGGGATTGGGTGGTGTATTCTTCTCATGTGTTAAAGGAGGTGCCACAGGTGGGTGGTCCCTATGGTTGATTGCAGGGGGGATTGATTATGTGTGAAATTAGTAAAATTTGGATACAATTCCCTCAGATGGTCTGCAACATGTTTATTCATGGAGCCAAAAACACCCAATGACCCTTATATCCATGATTCATGGACATTATTTCCAAAGACATGTGCTTGTTGGATAAATATTTTCCCATAAATATTTAAAGACTCTATTTGTAGATTGTATTAGATATCAGGCTTCATCACATCCTTTTGGGGGAATTATTTCCTACTCCGAGACTCTCTTATTGATGTAAGCAATGCTCATATGTTCACGAATCCTTAGTTCTTTCCTGAAGTTTGTTTCCACCGACTACCCCAGGTTCGAAATATTAACCATATATACAAATAGGATGGAGATTACTGATACAACACTGGTTTAAACCATATGGTAAGGCTCTATAGAGATTATCATCACCTAAGAGAAATGGAAGTTGTTTCGATGTCGGGTTCAGACCCATAAGATGGGCTTCCTATGTATCATCATGAGAGGAATTAGATCCCATGTATTTTGGGGTCTGTTAATTAGAGATATAAACTTTTAAGGTCATGCGATAGGGAACCATCTATGCTGTTTAATGTCATGTGGTGAGGATGTCCCGGAGAAAGGTGCTTAGATGAATATTTTTGTGGTACTTATACCGAGGTATCCCATTTTTGAGAATTGAAATGGGACTTACAACTAGAGAGGATTCTTTTTTGGGGTGTACATTATTGAGACTTACACAAGGAAGCATCCTATTTGAGCTTGGCCCATAAGCATGCATCCTACGTATCCTGGGTAGAGTAGGAATTAGAGTAATCATAGTTCATTAGTCATCGAATGGTGTGGAAGTTGGGGATCATATTCATCCTCTAAGACTACGTGAATCATTCTAGGAGTGAGAAACAATAGGAAACCATATATTTTGAAAACCATTCACCTTTACCTTCTCTAATAATGTAGGAGGAGGATGTAAGTGAATGAGGGTGTAGTGAAATGAACCCTTCGACAATAAATGAGTGTGACGGTCATCGATTATGGACCAAGATGTTGTGTCTCTGAACCCGACGAGAGAGGTATTTGGTCATGTAAACTCCCTAACATGGATTGAAACCTGGGATGGTCACATTTTCTAATCCATTCGAATATGTCTAGGGCTGATCTAAAGAGGGATTAGAGTTCCACCTTATATAGAAACTACAGACTTACCTTAGTGGGTGTACCCTAGAGATGGTTTCGGGAAATAGGAGGAGGTTATCATTCCCTTCCAAAGGGAAATAAATCATTGATCCTATTGACTTATGACTTTACCTCATCAAAAATAAGTTCGAGTGATTTCCCCAAATCCCTAGAATGTGGAGGTTCACATTAGTGTCCCAAGATTGGAATCCGAGTTACCTTGGGAATGTAGACTTAAAAAAATTTTGGGGGTCTGAACTGTTGTAGGGAAAGCCTTCATGACTCCACCTCACATGGGTATGTAGACTTAGACGGGTGTGTTAATGAACCTGATGGTTTGGTCAAAAAGGTTCAGTGGCTTTGGAAGTGGTATTGGCCTGATGTTGGTAGACTGGTCAGTGGAGAGGCTTTGGAGGGCATGATGGGAATGGAGGGGTGACAATGGAACTGGGAGGAAGGAAAACCGAAAATACCCCATTCCACATACCATTTTAACAATAAGTATGGGGGATACCCTACATAGCATAAAACATTATGGGTATAGATGTGTCCCATGTAATGAATTATAACACGACTATGGGTGTGGACTACCACATACCAAAGTGGTAAGTAGTCTAGCGTGTGTGCCTCCATGTACCGAAGTGGTACGTGGTCTAGAATTCCCTCCGCATATTGGGATGGTATGAAGTGCAGGGTCTTATCATCATAGAGATGCACTATATAGAGTGTCATATTGAAGAAGTTTCCTAGGGAAAATGGTTTATGGGAAGTTCATCCATGAAGAAAACATGTTTCACGGTTCCCCTTTTTGCTTCGTTTTTTACTATTATTATTAGGTTCCTTCTTTTTAGGGTACGCTGCAGGTTTACACCTACAGAAAATGTGGTTCGTAGTTCATACTCCATCAATTCATCAAAACCGAAGTTCACGTATTCACTATATGCCTCAAAAATCATCTGAGTTTCCATGTACAAGCCCCCTCGAAGTGCCTCTTTTATTCTCTCTCATGGTACCATTTATAGAATATCAGGGAATATATATATTCAAATCATGTGGATCCATTTTCAATGATCCTTGAAAGATATTTGGTTCGTGAGTGACTTGGTCAACTGTGGTTTGTGGGATGGTGAGGTTGACGGGGGTAGTATGCGGAGCATTCCTTCGTCATTTTTTACTGAAGAAATGGTACCCAACGGGTTCGGTTGCTGGCCAATGCCTTGAAAGATAGTGGGTTGTAGGTTGTCCACATACTGGTGGTTCAATAAATACATTCCCTTTGAGCTGTTCCCAGTGATGGTACATGGTACACTTAAACAAACCTTAAAAAACATGATTTCCTCAAGGTTTTTCACAAGTTTGAAATCCAATTTTCATCCATTTCTTTTACTGGACATGTTAGAATATTTTATTCACTCTTTAAAGTTATTGTAGGAGTATTTACTTACCTTTGATAAATATTTGGGACCCTACAAATTCCCCCTATCGGAATGGGGTTTGATTAGAACAAAGAGTAGGTGATTTTGATGTAGAAAGAAATCCCAAACTATTTTTTTATGGTAGAGAGGTGGAACTGTAGGGGGGAATGAGTGTTTATAAAGGCCCAAAGTCATTTTTCATTTATAATTTCTTACGGAAAAAGATCGCTTGACCTCTCCTTGGCTTCCTTTTCTACTGCGTAAAATCTCCCTTGAGAAATTCTCCATCCAAAAACCATTCTATGAGTCCACAAACTATGAATTCTTCACAAGTTCCTCGACCACGAACCCCACTTTAAATACACAAACTACACCATGGAATTTTAGAACATAATTTCGAACATCCACGTTAGAAAATGATACATGACTCACCCATTTGAACACTAAACTTGAAACTGGAAAATGATGTTTAAACTAAACTAAATTTAAACTGTAAAATCCTTAAGCTGTAAATTTGATCATCCACATGGTGTGGCTCGGTACATGGACCATCTATTTAGTGAACCACTTGGTTCACTGGTCAACACCTCGCAGGCCAACGCCTCATGGGCCAGCGCCTCACAGGCCATCTACTTACCAATGTGGTATGTGAGGAATGTATTTCACATACTGTTCCCTGGATATGGTATGAAGATGCTTTCCTTTATGTACTGGATTTATGTTTAGCGATTTCTAGCCTTTTTCCAAACATTTTTTCTACTGGAATAACTTTTTCTGTGTCCTTTTAGTATTTTTTGTGCAAACAATAATGGCCATTCTTTGAACCTTGACAGAAGAAATCGGGACAAAATCATCCATGGCTGAGTACACTAAAGACCATATTCGGTCTCATATTTTTCATCAGGATAGTACCACAAAGGACCATATTAATCCAGAACATCTAGTATATGCACTATCTATGCAGATACCAGTATATGGCTTTGTTCTCTCTAATGACATACCTCTACCATTGGCACACCAGAATACTCATTCGGATTACATGGTGGCACGCCAGGGGAACAATAGAGCCAATATTTCCCCAAAGGGAGAAATTTTAGATTCTCATATTCAAGAAAATGTTCTCACACTGAGAGGTTCAACATAGAACCATAAAAATTTTAGATTTCACAACTCATCCTTGGGATTACTCACCAAATAATTCCCATCCATCTTAAACATTTTCAGTGAAAATCCCAATGGTGGGTGGAGTACAAAATGGGACCTGTGATCAGAAGGATTCTTTTTTTATGACTGGGTCTAGGAATTTTGGGTACATCAGTTTTGTCTGGAATCTACTAGTTAGATTGAAGTAGTAATCTTTTACTAGGTGGATTGCACCTCCCAGTCTTCAGTTTTCTCTACACCCAAAATCCTACATGAACTGATGATCCACTGGTTTTCAAGTTCTAATAAATTCCAATTATTGAATGGAGATGTGAGAATCCAGTTATGGGACATCCACCATCTTAGAGGACTCCCTATTCTTGGAATCATGTATGATGAATTTCTTCTAGCAGCTACTACCTTGGAAAATTCCAATGAGGTGTCACCATTGGCAAGGATCCTACTGGTCATGACAGAGGGAACTCTTGATAAACCCCTCCAAGATCGTTGTATTATCCCATTTGAGGATTGGAAATGATAATTCATGTAGTTGAATGGGCCTATGATGAAGGTCCACTGAATTCTGACTCATCTGACCCAAAAATCATGATATATTCTTGGGTCATATTGAGACCCTCTTAAATAAGGTTGATACATTACCTAGGGATTTTAGAGTCGATCAGATGTTCCATATGAGCTTATATTAGTAGGTTTATTTGCTATTTTTTTGAGAAGATGTATCTTTATCTATCTTGATATATATACAGAGGTTAGTGATTGCACTCTGATGATGTAGGACGCACTGGAAGAGGGTAAACCAATCAACCTTTCCATTCCTACTCTTTCCTGTCTTTATGAGTTATCAAGAAAATACTGGAAGGAAAGACTCTTCATCATCTTAGCAGACTGTTTTAGTTTTTATATTGGTGGACAACAGAATATTTCCCTTGCTATGAATATAGTCACAATTCAAGTTTCCCTCATTCTTACATCAAACTAGATCGCCTTAATAATTTTGTTTTTCACCCTAGGAATTTGAGAATTAGCGATGTGTTCAGCCTACTAAATGATACCTTTCACATTTCTTTTTCACATTATGTTAAATCCAAAGGGTTAGTAATGGGTGATGGAATTGGTTCTCTGTATGAGATATCATACATTATTTCACTTGGAGATGGGATGTTGACTGCCCGTATAGACCAAGTAGTTATTTGTGATTTATAAACCCCTGCAGGTTTTATAGGAAATTCAGATGCCTTCAGTGGACTGTGCTTTTCCATGATTTTCTATTGAGGGGAGAATCTAATCCTATGATTCTTTCCCAGTTATGGAATATAATAACACATGAGGATGCTTTCCTAGAGGACATTATTCCCCCATGATGTCTTAAACATTTCGTTCATTAGAATATTCCAAACTGTGGGTAAAATGTTACCATGATAGGGTGATAAGGAGACAAATTCAATGAGTTTAAAATCCATTAACTATCCTTCGTCCCATTTTGACAGTATCAGTTACTCCCTCTACTTCTCTTCTTATGGCGAGAAGGAGTTCGATCTGCTGTCTGATTCTTTTATAGGGGTATTCTTCTTCCCAACCCATTTATGTACCAACTGACTTATACCACTCTCCTCTAATGGATAGTGTTCATGGTATTAGAGAGGCAAGCCAAATCAATTCATCACTTGATATTCATGACCCATCTGTATGGTTCTTGGAGTTGAATCATCTTTTAGGGAGAAAATTCCCTATGATTGGTTAAACATTCTTGGAGTTCCTTCAACTTATATGATGAACCTCTCAAACTACATACCCATCAGAGCAGAGGAGGACAAAGGTCCTAGTTTCATTAGGAAGCATCAAGTTGTGCGAAAATGGGAATGGTGTCAACTTTGTACACTTTCCCCCTAAACTCCATTATTAGAGTTATCCAATTATAAGGACTTATGATGAATATTTTTCATCAAATTGGGCTTGGGTGGCATTGACTACTGATGTCTGCACATTCTTATCCATCACATCATCATAAATCAGGAATATTTCACCTCTTATGAGGATAACTTGGCCAAATTCAATTCCTTACATCATCAAGAAAATAATGTTTTGGATGTTTCTGAGGAGATGAATCATTTAGCGGCGGAGGAAATTAGAGCTCATGATTTTTCGGGTTCCCAAACAGAAGAGCTATAAGAATACGAGGATCACATATCAAATATAAAGGCCCAAATGGAGTCTTCAAGAGCTAACTATGAAGAAATAAATTATAAAGGGTTTTATCTCAATGTTTTGATGAAATACGTATTCCATGATCGTAGAAGCTGAGGCAGAAGATAGAGCTTCCATAAATAATGTCGTTGACTGTACACGTCAGTCGATCATCAATATACTAGAAAGGGTGATCTGAGTTTCATTTTAATTTTCCTATGTTTTGATTTATTTTCTCTGTTTTGATACCATGGGGAGACTCCAAACTGTGGATGTTCCTCCATTTCTTCTTATTGTATATAAACATTCTTTTCACCTATTTGTTTCTCTCTTCCTGTGATCAACAATTATCCACATATTTGAACAATAGTTTTAAATGAATATTGAACCATGACCCAGAATTATAGAATCAAAATAATCAAATCACACTAGATTTTTTTTCCAAAGTCAACGGACTCCGCAAGTATAGTTTAACGATTTCTAGGGTTACATGGAAAACCCCACAATATTTGTACCTTTTTGTTATCACTATAATTTTTTCCTAAGCCTGATTTCGGGATCTTTGCGGGTATAACATGATTTTTTCTTTCGATTCCCTTTGAGGTATTTCGTCCTAATAAGCATTATGTCTCTTTTGAATTTTTTATTGCCAAATATTTTTCCCAAACCATACATAATATAGGTTTAGTGAGCCGATACTTTCCTTTTTCCCAGTGTTCCCTTGGCTGGTTTTCACTTTAGAGAGTATTGTGTCTTTTTCATTTGTATTTTATAGTATTTAAAATTAGTAATATCATTATTGATATTTTATGTTGAACATATTTGACCAATATTTATTGGGAAAATGCCCTGATTTGGTATTCCTTAATAGAGAGTGTGCTAATAACTTTTAGACATGAAAGGAGGTATTTTTCTTGACCCTGACATCGTGATTTCTGGACAGGTGACATTATATGGGGTATGATATGGGGAATGGGAGGAATTTGGGTTTATAATGATAGTACAAGAATCTCACGAGGATGAATATTCCATTGATCAATTGGACCATTTGTTGGCAACATATGCAGAGTTGACGGGGCATGATGTGCATAGTTAAGAAAAGGTGTCCGAATGAAACTGGCCTTCTATTTCTGATGGTCACAGAGAAATTTTATGGAGAATGAAATTTATTTTTTTTTTGTTAAATACTACTTTGGGTGGCCTATTTTAAGGAATTATGTTTGAATTTAATATGTGGAATTCATGTCATCTTTAGAGGGTAAACTTCTCCCACGTGAATTTGGATAGTGTAAAGGATGATTGAGGTGTGGTGCAGTTTATAATCATACAAACAGAGAAAGTGATACTTATTTTGATACATAATTTCACTCGTATAAGAGGGTAAACTATTTTACATTTTTACCCAAAATACTTTTCATTTTAGGCACTTATAAGTGGGAAATGATAAATTATAATCCAGAGGTTTTTAAAACCCAGGAAGTGTGGTGGGACATAAATGTCACATGGGAATACATAAGTAGTGAAGAAATCTCTAGAGGATGACTTTTCCTTTGATCAAAAGGAACATTTCTGGGAAACATATGTAGATCTATTGGGGCGTGATGTGCATAGTCAATCAAAAGTTTCTTCAAGACATTGGCCTTCCACATTCAAAGGCCATGTAGGATTATGGGGTTTTAGACCTTTATGATCATAGAGTATGACTTGTGAATGGGGTTGTGCCAAATAATGAAGGGGGACATCTTAGGTAGAGCTCATATAGAAATACTAGGAGTGGATAGAAGAATTATTTTACCCTATTCATGTTAGGTGGTTCCTTTCGCAGGTATATCCCTTGCATAAGAAGAGATGGGACAATTTTTCCCATGGATGGGGACCCAAGACATCATATTTGGATGCCATTACGTGTCCTTATAATGTGGGAATCAGGCCGCACATAACTCTTTTAATGTTTCCCCATATGCAGATCTGGTTCATACATATGGAGATGGAATTTTAACTTTTGGATATGGATTTACCGATGAGGTTGGTGTGTGGGAAATATTTCCTACGCGGATTTATTTCATGAGTAGGAATGAGAAGAGATGGCCTATGGGTGAACACCGAGTAGTGAGCACCGTGAAATTCAAATGTCATATGATGAGGGAATTGGTATAGAATCCCTGAGTGAATGAGGAATAATTAGGCTAGAACAGTCTAACATATCTAGGATGTGTTTAGAGAAGAAGGTGTTTACCATGGATCAGAAGTTTCATGGATCAGGAGAAATGACATGGGGCTTAAAATCAACTAGAATACAGAGGTTGGAAAGGACTCTCATGAGGATGAATATGTTTTTGATTAATAGGAATGTTTTTGGGAAACAAGTGTAGAGCCACTGGGGAATAATGTGAATAGCCATGAAATGGTGTCTACAAGACACAATCCTTCCACTTTCGATTGTCATGGAGGATTATGAAGATCAAAATTCACTCAAAGCACACAAAATGGTATATAACAAGAGTGTGCCCAGATATTTCAATGATAGTCAGTACATGATTTATCCAAGGAAATGGGAACTCCCCTACAAAGGATTTATGATCACTAGAAGTTATATATTTTGTTCTTGGGATGATGTAGTTCATTTTTAGTGATGTATCACAAAAACACATTCCAAATAGTTTATCATCATGTGGGGTGAACATAAAATTACCCTAATATGAATGAAGGGACATGTGATAACCCTTGAGAAGATTTAATTAATCAGGCCTATGTGGGATCTCTCTACTCTAAATTCATTTGTACGCAGAGGATGGAGAATTGCATTGATTTATGTTGCTAAGACTATATCATAGGATTCAAGTATCGCTAAAAATAAAAATAAGGAGAAATGATCCATGTATGGACTTAATGAACACTCCCCATGTAGGTCTATCCCATATATTATAGAGGATGGAATTTTGGGATAAGGCTGAGATGGGATAATGATCCATGCGTGAGCACATATCTTGTGAGGATAGGAATCAAGCCCCACATAGCTCTAAAACATGACATTGTAGGTGACCGATTCCAGGAGTGACGTTCTCTCAGGAGAGAATGTTGTGGTACAGTGCAGTTTATTGTCATTAATCGAGGACATTGGGTCAAAAATATCAGGAATAAATTTGGGTTAATCAGGTGGGATATTTTGACATTTCCCAGACATGGGAAATGGTAGAAGGTGTAAACCATGGTCTTGGGGGCACTCAAATCAGGAGAGATGACATAGGGCATGGAATCCATAGGCATACAAAGGTAGGGAATCACTCTCCAGAGGAAAAATTTTCTTTTGATTTACGAAATCATTTGTGGGATACGTATGTATATCCAACGGCTCCTAATGTGTATAGTCAAGAAAAGGTGTCTGAAGGACACTGGCCATCCACTTCTGATGACCATGAAAGATTATGAGAATTTGAGGATTCCCGAGGCATGGATTATAATGGATGGAAAGAGGTCTGCCTTAGCTTGTAAGAAGTATTCAGACCATGAATAGCCATTACGTATGGGGACCCCTACATAGATCTGACTCATATGCATTGGGGACATTATCTCTTAGTAATTTTCGGCTATAAGAATACAAATTATGAGTTTCCCGCAAATATTTGTACTCTATGTGAAATAAAATGGAGGGAATGTGCTTTCATTTTTTGTGAATGGACCCATGATTTCTAATCTGAGCATGACCAAATATATCACCATGATAAAAATCAGGCCATACATGGCTTATGGGATACCTTGTAGTTTAACATCGTATGGTTAAGACTTAAATTCTTCTATGAAAGTTTGCCCTATACCCATGGAAAAAGGGGAATTTACTAGTTTTGATTGGTGGATGAAATAAGATCTATAATCAAGGTGTCACTACATATCCCTCTAATGAATGGGAATCAAGCCATACATAGTTATATACATATCCTCCCTGTATAGGTCTTGTCCATACATAGTGAGGGGGAGCATTTTTATCTGATGTTGGTGGCTAGACCAAGGTATAGAATCATGTTTTCACTATATTTCCTGTGAGGGTAGGAATCATGCCTTATGTAGTTCTGCACATGCCCTCCCTATATAGTTCTAGTTCATATATAGGGAGGGGGGAATTTTACATGGTGGTGTCTAGACTAAGATGAGGAATCTGGGTGTCACTATGTATCCTACAAGGGAAGGAATCAATCTGTATGTAGTTCTGGACATATCCTCCCAGTACAGGTCTGGTTCATTGATAGGGAGAGGGGCATTTTTTTCTTTTATCTTTGCACAAAATTGAATTTTGTTTCTTGAATCTTTAGCTGGAACATAAACACTTCCATATAGTTTAACGTATTGTGGTTAAGATGATTCATGGGTTCCCCCACAAAATTCTATCCTAAGTGCACGATAAAGGGGAATTTCTCTCTATTTTTTAGATGGTTTGCAATGTATATTCATAATTAATTTGTGAGGGGGGAGTACAATATTTACTATTCTTAACTCCATGTGATCTTTTCTTAGTGTGATAACCAATGAATAGAAAGGGCCTTTTCTTGCAACACAGAGACATATGAAGATACAATAGGGGAATTCGCCAACATTGGTGGTTGGGAAAAGTTTTAGGATTGAGGTGTCTCTACATATCCTATCGGTGACTGGGAGTCAAGATATACATAGTTTTATGGCATGGCATGGTAAGTGACCGATTTTGTAGGTGATTTCCTTCTTAGTGAGAACATTGTGAGGGTCATACTGTTTTAGGTCATCTTATAACTACGAATATTATGATTACTCTAACGTCATGTGGCATGGACGACTTTGTCATGGAGTTTTACATTGTATGATTAGAATAATGTTGGAACACAGTATAATGTCGAATTTTGGGGACAATTTCATTAAAGGAATCATGAATATGTTTGGGATAATAGAGCTGGGATATTCTAGCATGTCACGGATGTGAAGGATGGGATGAAAGGGTAAAACACGATCATAGAGACCCTCAAATTAGCATATATAACTTGGAGCTTGGAAGGCACTAGCGTACGGAGGTAGGAAATGACTCTCCTGAGAAAAAAATTTCCTTTGATTGAAACAACTATTTGTGGGAAACATGTGCAGAGCTTCCAGGGCATTATGTTCATTTTCTAGAAAAGGTGTCTGTAGGACATTGTCCACTCTATTTTCATTGTCCATGACAGATTATGCCGATATGTGATTTTCTAGGTCATGGAGTTTGATGGATGGAAAGGAAAATATCTAGGTACAAGGGGAATAATTAGTATATGAATTGTTGTGAGGTATAAAATCCATTATATAGATCTGACTCATACATAGGGGGTCATGATCCTCCATCATATCATTATTGTGGATAACATGGTTTGGAATATCATACCCAGCTTTACATTCTCATATATGAAATAAGGGATTTTTGTTTTATCGATTTTCATTTCTAGACCCAGGTTTGTGGAAACTAGGCGTCACTACATATCCTGTGAGGGAAATAATCAATCCATATGTTGTTCTTGAAGTACCATATAGTTTAACATCTTGGGGGTAAGGATGAGGATACTAAGTGGTTTAATGTCATGCAACGTGGCCAATTTAATCATTCAGTTTTATGACATACAACCAAGACAATTTCAATATAGTTTAACATCTTGTGGAAAGGATGTAGATGCTATGTAGTTTAACATAATACCGCATGGAAAATTTTAACATGAAATTTTATGTCATGTGACCAGGAAAATTTTTGTACAGTTTAACATCTTGTGGAAAGGACATAGATTCTAAAAAGTTTAACGTCATGCAACATGGACGATTTCATCATGCATTATTATATCACGCGACCCATAAAATTTCTGTATATCTTAACATCTTGTGGAAAAGATATTGATGCTATGAATTTTAACATTTTGATGTATGGACAATTTCATCATGTAGTTTTCTGTCATGCAACCAGGACAATATTCATATAGTTTAACACCATGTGGAAAGAACATATATGCTAAAACATTTATCATCATGCAACATGGAAAATTTCTTCTTGCAGTTTTACGACATGCAACTAGGAAAATTTCTATATAGTTAATGGTTTTATTGAAAGGATGTAGATGAAAAGAAGTTTAACTTTGTTTAGCGTAGAAAATTTCATCATATAGTTTTACATCATGAGACCAGAACAATTTCTGTATAGGTTAATGTCTTGTGGAAATGACATAATTAAATCCTTTTGTATATAAAAAATATTTCTTTAGGAAACTTGCATTGGTGTGAGCTGAGATGAGTTTTATATCCATTAAAACTAAGGAATATGCTCGTTGGAGTAGACCTTGTGTATGACGTATGGTCCTTCCCATTTTGTTTACAACTTTGGAGGTTTCTTCCTAAGTATCATCAAGGTTCTGAGGACCAATATAATTTAAACGTCAAAGAAAGACCAATGGATGACCTTTTTGTTGAAGCAACGTGTGATTTGATTTTGGTATATTTCCAAATGGTGTAAGGTGTCAAACCTTTTCTCATCAAATTTCTCCATCTCATCAAACCATTTTTGGGAATACTTATCTGTGGATAGTTGATTATTGTTAGTGATGGTTAGTGATTTTAATTGAACATAAATGTTTAGAACCTATTTGTTCCTATAGATTAACGAGTATAGGGTTTCCTTGGTTGTGGTGTGGGACATGGTCCGGGAAACCCCCAAAACATGGAGAAGCTTTTCAGTCCAGGATTCCTTATCTTTGTCCACCATATTTTGGAGATTGTTTGATATGATCTTTTTGGGAGCCTCTATATATCTGATGGCCATTTCATGGTGGTATGATAAATGGTTGTCCTTGATTCTGTACTCCTGGAAAAACTTGTCCAACTCAGCAGAGTAGAAATTGGTTCCATTATTCATCAGTATTGTATGAGGGACACCAAATCTGGTAATGATGTTCGTTTTCCTGAAGCTAAATATAATTGTATCTCCATATTCATTGAGAGGCACAAATTCATCAAATTTGGAGAAAACGTTAGTTAGTATGAGGATAAACATGAATTGTATGACTATGGGGGAGGATATGGTCCCACAATATCCATTATCCATAAGCGGAATGGTCGAGAGTACTTGGCTGTGTGAAGTAGCTCTAGGGGTTGGTGGATGTAATTTTCATGGACTTGGAATGCATGGAACTTCTAGGTGAAAGTGGTGTAATTCTGAATCACAGTGGACCAATAGCAACTAATACTTCGTATTTTATGAGAGATCTTGGATGTTTACTGGGGTGGCCCACAAGTCTTGGAATTCACTTCTTTCACGATGGAAGTAGTCTCTTCTCCCACAATACACCTAAAAAATAATCTATCATGGCCTCTCTTATGGAGAACCTTTGGTTGGTTAGTGCCATCGTACATTATGAAATTGACTACCCATATCTGGATATGTTCCCTTCCAGCTCTATCTCAGGGGAGTTCTCCTATTTTGATATAGTCTACTATGAGGGCCATCCAAACAAATGTATGTCTGTATGGCTCAGTTACGGGGTTTATCTCATTGATTTCTTCTGTATTACCCTGAACAAACAACTAGAACATCTTGTGATGACCGAGTATGATAATTGTTTCATCTCAGTCAGGGTCATCCAAGGATGTGGTTCCATTTGCTAGTGCGTTATAGCATCCCACCTTTTTATCACATAAACTTTAATTACATTTTACAAAACCGAGGATCTTTGAGGTTTAGTGTCTTGGAAACCAGGAACTTAAAACATGAAAACAACATAAAGAACTCTTCTTAAACACTTGAAAGGCTTCTCCTCAAGTTCATCCTAGGTTCATTACTGCATCTCATAACCTGGGAACACACATCAAAAGAAGGGGTGAGCAGAAGGCCCAGTAAGGGAAACAAGAGGAACATTTTACATGTGAAATTGATATACTTCAATAAGGACATGAAAAGAACTTTAAGGCATGAGAATGAAATCATGAGGCATATCATAATAAAAATAACATTTTCATAACATGAATATGTGGCTACATAATTTAACATAGACAATCATGAACATATCACCAAGGTCCATCCCCAAGGTGTCATTTGAAAATTACCAAGGTTATTCACCAAGGTATCGTGAAAATTGTAATCTCTAGTGGTTACATCATTACCCAATGCATTGGAGCGCTATCAGGGCGCACCCTTAAATTTGCCTTTATTATCATGTGAGCCACATATATCATCATCAAAAATTTCATAAATAACCCATATAGCATAAAATAAATGGGTTTCATTTCATAATCATAACATTTTAAAAACTGCTTTAAAGACATGATCTTTACATCACTTTAAACCCACGGAAAGGGAAAAAGGGTCTCATGTATGTAAATCCCAGAATTCAAAATATAACATTTTGATATATATGTGAATACCCTTGTAGAAATAAGAGCTTTGAGTATTCACTTTATAACATAAAATAATTTTGAGAAAAGACGGATGCATTTTGAGACGAAATTTCTGCAGCATAACGGCTATGTTACAAGGTTTTAGAAAACATTGAAAGGAGAGAGGACATGGGTCACCCACTCATAAATGATCCATAAAACAGTAGGGGGACATAATATAAGGGATTTAAGAACATGGTAATGAAATTTGAAAGATATACCATATGAAATGAAAAACATGGAAGTGAGACAAAACAAGATTTCTCTTATGAGAATTCGGCAGCCTAACGGCGTCACTTAACTTTAAAGAAAATGATTTCACAAGATCAAATAGGGTCCCTCGTCATATGATCATAAGAGATCAGTATGATAGATATATAGATCATACCCCATCATAAAAAAAGAACTTGAAAGACTTGACATGAAAATCAAACTTGAAAAATGAGAAGGGTGAGAATCCATTAAAAATTCGGCAGCCTAACAGCGTCACTTAAACATTCATAAAACGAAATGATGAGAGTAAGAGGGGATATCTCATCATATAAACATGAAAAGGGAAGTAAGAGGAATATAAAAGAACATCCTCTCACATAAGAACATGGAGCATAAAAGGAATGACATAAAAAGGATTACATGAAAAGAAAGAGAGAGGTCGGATCCCTTACCTTAAAATGTAACTCTTAAACCACAAAGGTTGGGACCTTGAGGGCTTGGGGAAACCTTGGGATGACTCCTTGGGAGGTAATGAGACTAGAACATCGTTGGGGAAGAGTGGGGAGTCGAATTGATGAGAGGAGGGCTTGGTATTTATAGGGAAAGTGAGGGGACAAGGCATTAATAGCCAAGGGACACCTCACATGTGCTTTTCTCAAACACATGTGCTCTCCCTTGGCATTTATCATAGAGTTAGGCCACATGGGGCCCCCAAAACAATAATTCATCACCCTTGGCCGGCCAACCCATAAAAGATCTCATGACATCATCATGACACAGTTATGATGTCATTAAACATACCGAAACCCTAAAACTGCATTTTTACTATTCACTGAAAAATCCATCTTTCTCAGAAAAATCCCAAAATTTCACCTTAACTAAATATCGATGCTCTAATTACATTTATGAACTTCATTTTATAAAAATAATTTTCTAAATATTTTTAATTTAATTTTTAAATAAAAACACTATTCATCGAGAATTCATTTTTTTCAGAAAAATCCCCAAAAATTACCATAACATAATATCGATGCTCTAAGTTCCAAAATAAAGTCCATTTTATAAAAATAATTTTCTAATAATTTTTAATTAAATTTTTAATTAAAAAACACTATTCACCTGAAAAAACTAATACTTGAATAATAATTTATGAAACCGTTATTTAACCATTTTATTGAATCACATTACTTAATCAAGGTGCCTAGATTATTTTAAAACATTCTTTAAGTGAGATTACTAATCCATTTGGTCATATTACTAATCCTAATCATAAAATCGCTATTCATAATTTACTATTCATCAAAAATCATGTTGATCTTATTAGACTCTAAATTTCGTACTGAACATAATTGTAGAAGACCATTTTTTGAGAATCATTACACATTTTTATTTATTTAAGGTTTACATAAACATTTTTAAAATTTCCTTTTTCTAAAATTCATAAAAAATATGCATAGAATATTTTTCCGGTCATTTGAAAATTCATAAACATCACCATAAGAAGAAATCCCAATTTTTATTTAAAACAAAGGATTACACAAGGAAGTTACGGTCTTCTTACATAGCCCCTTATCACACCAGCATAGGACCTAAGTGTAAGGTGTGCTAAGGTGAGAGAGTCCGAGGGAGGCTCGGCCAACATTGCCCGAGTAGAAATTTCTATTAGTTTGAACTTCTCGCGAAGGCGATTCTGTTCTAGCTTCACACGATGAAGTTCGGCTTGGGTTTGGTCCAGAGCAAAGCCCAATGGTGCTACCTCCTTCCCAAGTTCTGTTAGATGGGCTTCGATCGGTCCAAGACTACTAGGTGAGGCCATCAATTCTTCTTTCTATAATAATTAACCAAGATTACTTATATTTAGAGGCAATAATCAAAACATTTTGTTCACGGCGGTCATATTGACCGATGGTCATATAACACTCAAAAACCAATGGTCTCATTTTAATTATAATCATGTTTATCAAATAAAACATTTTTGTTGAGTATAAAAATAAAATAACACATGAAATCAGGAAAAAAGATTTATTCAAAAATTTCGGGCTGTTACAATCTTCCCCCCTTAAGAAATTGCATCCTCGCAATTTTTTTTTAAATTGGGTTTTGATATTTCATTGAAAGTCCCACATCGAAAAAAGAGTCAGTAACACCATTACTTTAAAAGAAAGAAAAGGAAGTACAAAGGCCACCCGAGTTTACTCATACTAGGATTCCATGTAGGAAACATGGACATGGAGGAGAAAACAAAGGGTAATGTTCTAAAGGAGAGTGATAGAAAACATGATTATGAGGAAGTTAACCACCATAAAATCCCAAAATTATGATGTGTGTAAGCGGTCTTTGATTGCCCAGTAGGAAACGTAAACCAACAACATTTTTGTTTTACGTTCCTTTTCATAACTTTGAGGACTTCATTTACAACATAGATCAAAAACATAAGGAAATATATCTACCTTCATGTAGAGTTTCATACTTTAATATTTTTCTACCAAAACTAATCTTTTCTCCAAATGATGAGCATTCAAAACTACTTGGTCTCATCAAAACACAAGAATCATCTTCTAGAGAATCACATAATCCACAAAAGATCAACTATCTATTTCTTATATCTTTAAGCATTATCCCAAAATTAGAAAGGGTAAGGTAAAACAACTCTTCAAAAAGAATCCCATAGTAATGGAAACTACTTTTAAATCTTCAAAGTTCCATGGTAATACCCAAAGTTCATCATAGACCATTCCATAAATAGAAGTCCTTAATATTCCTCAAAGTAAACCAAACTAAGATTGAAACCCAAATACAAGAAGGACTTGATAACATAGTCTTCCAAAATAAACATCATTGTTCATCTCCAAACAACATCAACCACTCCTAACATCTTATAACAAAAGTAGCTAACCTAAACATATTTTACCCAAGATAGGTTAATCATTCCCGTAAGTAACCTAAATTACTATAAGTCCACCTTAAATTCATTGATTCTTCAAAATATAAGTCAACCTTACTCCTCAATGAAAATACCGTTGTAATATATTTAACTTGATCATATAGGGTCCTCAAAATAGTGAACGTCTTCCAAAATAATAATCGTCTTTTAATCCCATAATCTTCTCTGTCATATTAATATGGAAATCGTAGCATTTCCTATCACATTGGTTGTTGGGACATGTTCTTCCATTTCCCGCCATTAACTAAGAAAAGAAGCTATAGTTAGGGGCTTAAATACTTAGCCAATAATCATCAAAAGAAACTTAAAGAATCTAAGGATAACTTGTAGAAGTAAAGTATACCCTAACTTTTGATCCCCTAGGTTCCCTTCTAGGTTATCCATGATCATATATTCTTATGTAAACCTTTATTTTATTTTATCTTTGTTCCTTTAACAATGATTCATATTAAGCTTATGAATTTACCAAATCATATCCCCCGGGAGTGTCGTAACCAAGAGTGCAGCAAGGCCCGTTGTCGTGTACCAGTTCCCGTTCGAGTCTAGCTCAAAGCGGTGTTTTTGGGTTTTACCCCTATGTACATCTGTGCCAGAGCCACCTCTACCTGCTCGTATCCAGACAGGGATGTATTTGCTTGGAAACACCTTACTCAATACTCACCAAAATACCAGGAAGATTTTCTATATTTAAAATCATCTATAGGGTTCTTCCTAAAGTTTTTATATCCTAATTTCCACAAATAACTAAACCATCCTTTGATACCAACTATAGAATCCCACCTTTTTATCACATAAACTTTAATTACATTTTAAAAAACCGAGGATCTTTAAGGTTTAGTGTCTTGGAAACCAGGAACTTAAAACATGAAAACAACATAAAGAACTCTTCTTAAACACTTGAAAGGCTTCTCCTCAAGTTCATCCTAGGTTCATTACTGCATCTCATAACCTGGGAACACACATCAAAAGAAGGGGTGAGCAGAAGGCCCAGTAAGGGAAACAAGAGGAACATTTTACATGTGAAATTGATATACTTCAATAAGGACATGAAAAGAACTTTAAGGCATGAGAATGAAATCATGAGGCATATCATAATAAAAATAAAATTTTCATAACATTAATATGTGGCTACATAATTTAACATAGACAATCATGAACATATCACCAAGGTCCATCCCCAAGGTGTCATTTGAAAATTACCAAGGTTATTCACCAAGGTATCGTGAAAATTGTAATCTCTAGTGGTTACATCATTACCCAATGCATTGGCGCGCTATCAGGGCGCACCCTTAAATATTCCTTTATTATCATGTGATCCACATATATCATCATCAAACATTTCATAAATAACCCATATAGCATAAAATAAATGGGTTTCATTTCATAATCATAACATTTTAAAAACTGCTTTAAAGACATGATCTTTACGTCACTTTAAACCCACGGAAAGGGAAAGAGGGTCTCATGTATGTAAATCCCAGAATTCAAAATAGATCATTTTGATATATATGTGAATACCCTTGTAGAAATAAGAGCATTGAGTATTCACTTTATAACATAAAATAATTTTGAGAAAAGAGAGAGGCATTTTGAGACGAAATATCTGCAGCATAACGGCTATGTTACAAGGTTTTAGAAAACATTGAAAAGAGAGGGGACATGGGTCACCCACTCATAAATGATCCATAAAACCGTAGGGGGACAGAATATAAGGGATTTAAGAACATGGTAATGAAATTTGAAAGATATACCACATGAAATGAAAAACATGGAAGTGAGACAAAACAAGATTTCTCTTATGAGAATTCGGCAGCCTAACGGCGTCACTTAACTTCAAAGAAAATGATTTCACAAGATCAAATAGGGTCCCTCATCATATGATCATAAGAGATCATTATTATAGATATAGAGATCATACCCAATCATAAAAAAAGAACTTGAAAGACTTGACATGAAAATCAAACTTGAAAAATGAGAAGGGTGAAAGAATCCCTTAAAAATTCGGCAGCCTAACGGCGTCACTTAAACATTCATAAAACGAAATGATGAGAGTAAGAGGGGATATCTCATCATATAAACATGAAAAGGGCAGTAAGAGGAATATAAAAGAACATCCTCTCACATAAGAACATGGAGCATAAAAGGAATGACATAAAAAGGATTACATGAAAAGAAAGAGAGAGGTCGGATCCCTTACCTTAAAATGTAACTCTTAAACCTCAAAGGTTGGGACCTTGAGGGCTTGGGGACACCTTGGGATGACTCCT
Organism: Viscum album; assembly: GCA_963277665.1. NCBI lineage: Eukaryota > Viridiplantae > Streptophyta > Magnoliopsida > Santalales > Viscaceae > Viscum > Viscum album. The sequence goes on from OY728130.1 coordinate 1,031,948,525, forward strand.
TGGGAGGTAATGAGACCAGAAATTCGTTGGGGAAGAGTAGGGAGTCGAATTGATGAGAGGAGGGCTTGGTATTTATAGGGAAAGTGAGGGGACAAGGCATTAATGGCCAAGGGACACCTCACATGTGCTTTTCTCAAACCCATGTGCTCTCCCTTGGCATATATCATAGAGTTAAGCCACATGGGGCCCCCAAAACAATAATTCATCACCCTTTGCCGGCCAACCCATAAAATATCTCATGACATCATCATGACACAGTTATGATGTCATTAAACATACTGAAACCCTAAAACTGCATTTTTACTATTCACTGAAAAATTCATCTTTCTCAGAAAAATCCCAAAATTTCACCTTAACTAAATATAGATGCTCTAATTACATTTATGAACTTCATTTTATAAAAATAATTTTCTAAATATTTTTAATTTAATTTTTAAATAAAAACACTATTCATTGAGAATTCATTTTTTCAGAAAAATCCCCAAAAATTTCCATAACATAATATCGATGCTCTGAGTTCAAAAATAAAGTCCTTTTTATAAAAATAATTTTTTAATTAATTTTAATTAAATTTTTAATTAAAAAACACTATTCACCTGAAAAAACTAATACTTGAATAATAATTTATGAAACCGTTATTTAACCATTTTATTGAATCACATTACTTAATCAAGGTGCCTAGATTATTTTAAAACTTTCTTTAAGTGATATTACTAATCCATTTGGTCATATTACTAATCCTAATCATAAAATCACTATTCATAATTTACTATTCATCAAAAATCATGTTGATCTTATTAGACTCTAAATTTCGTACTGAACATAATTGTAGAAGACCATTTTTTGAGAATCATTACACATTTTTATTTATTTAAGGTTCACATAAACATTTTTAAAATTTCTTTTTTCTAAAATTCATAAAAAATATGCATAGAATATTTTTCCGGTCATTTGAAAATTCATAAACATCATCATAAGAACAAATCCCAATTTTTATTTAAAACAAAGGATTACACAAGGAATTTAAGGTCTTCTTACATAGCCCCTTATCACACCAGCATAGGACCTAAGTGTAAGGTGTGCTAAGGTGAGAGAGTCCGAGGGAGGCTCGGCCAACATTGCCCGAGTAGTAATTTCTATTAGTTTGAACTTCTCGCGAAGGCGATTCCGTTCTAGCTTCACACGATGAAGTTCGGCTTGGGTTTAGTCCAGAGCAAAGCCCAATGGTGCTACCTCCTTCCCAAGTTCTGTTAGATGGGCTTCGATCGGTCCAAGACTACTAGGTGAGGCCATCAAGTCTTCTTTCTATAATAATTAACCAAGATTACTTATATTTAGAGACAATAATCAAAACATTTTGTTCACGGCGGTCATATTGATCGATGGTCATATAACACTCAAAAACCAATGGTCTCATTTTAATTATAATCATGTTGATCAAATAAAACATTTTTGTTGAGTATAAAAATAAAATAAAATAACACATGAAATCAGGAAACAAGATATATTCAAAAATTTCGGGCTATTACATGCGTCCTCTTGAGCATTTGGTGATTGAGAAATATAGGTCATTGTTAGTTCATATGGGAATTCTGCCATAAGATCTTAGACAAGATTCATCAGAGGAAACAAAACCTATATTATGATGGCATAATCAGCATTGATTTTCTTAATGAAAAGTTATGAGTCACCTTTCATTTTTAGGTTTTCTTCTTGTACTTGGAGTACCAGCTCTAGGGCGAAGATGAGGGCCTGATATTCCGCCTCATTTTTTGTACATCCTTCCAATAGTTGGAAGGAGTAGGGCAAGACGGCCTTTTCTGGAGATATGAGTATCACCCCAACCCCACTTTATTGAGTCTAGGGTCCTCCATCCTTTTTCCTTTAAGGATTTTTGAGACACTATCGAAGTACATTTCACATGTCTGGGGCCCTCTTGGACAGAAAACACTTCTTCATCTTGAATCCTAGTATCCGTTGGGGTCATTTCTACCGAGGGCTGATCTTCCAGAAAATCTTCCAACACCTAGTCTTTGAGGGATTTCTAGGGCACATAACTTATGTCAAACTATTATAGGATGTCAACCCATCGTGATAGGCATCAGGATAAAATTAAACAACTAAGAATATACTCTAATGGATTGCAGTGGGAGACCAGGTGGACCTCATGGTGCAGCAGATAATTCATGAGATTTTGAACTACAAATATTAATGCAAGGCATCTTTTCTCAATATTCTAATAATGAGTCTCAGAAAATATAATTGTTTGTATTAGATAATAGATACTATTCTCACTCTTGGAATCAATCTTCTATACGAGGAAGGTGCCAAGTGACTGTTCTAAGGCGGTCACATATAGAATGAGTAGCCTCCCTTTGATCGGTGATATTATCACTGGTGGACATAGGAGATACTTTTTTATATTTTCAAATACTTATTGAAAATCATCAGTACACTGGTATGTGACCCCTTTCTTCATCAACCTAGTGAAAGGGAAACATTTACCTGCAAGGTTTGCTATTAAATGATTAATATAGGTTGTGTGTCCATTGAAACCTCCTAAATCAGTTAAGTTGCGAAGTGGTGACATGCCCAAGATGGCCTTTGTCATTCTTGGGTTGACTTCTATGCCACAATGGCTTACAATGAGGCCTAAGACGTTCCCTGAGTTATTGACAAAAGCATAATTCAGGGGATTCATCTAAATATTGTGATGTCACAATTTATTGAAGGCTTTTAAAGATCTAATAGGTGGTATAAGAACTTTCATGACTAAACCACCAAATCATCAACATAGAATTACATGAATTTTCCCAGGAAGGGATTGAAAATGTGATTCATAGCGTGATGATATGTGGCACCAACATTTTTCAATAAAAAAGGAATTACCTTATAGAATAATAATCTTTGGGGACCATTAAAGTAGTGGTTTATTAATATTTTTGGGCCATTCGGATTTTATTATATCCATAGAATCCATCCATGAATGAGAGGGCCTCTTATTAGGCGGTCGTATTGATCATCAATTCCGTGACTGTGATAGGGAATTCATCATTTGGGAAGTTCCAATTGAGGTCCCTAAAGTTGATATAAACTCTAATCTTCCCATTCTTCTTTTTGACGGGTACTATATTGGCCAACCAGATTGGGTATTGAAATTACCAGATGAATTCAAATATTTTTACTTTTTTGACTTCAGCCTCTATTTTGGAAGCATGCATCATGTCAGTCCTTCTGGAAACATTTATGAAACCATGATAGTCATCTGGCAGCCTATGGTGGTGAGTGGACATCATAGGATTGATGCCTAGAATTTCTATATATTTATAGCTGAGAACATCTTGATTCTACATTAAGAAGGAATTCTATACTTCTTTCTCTTTGGAATACATGACTACACTATTTAGAGTGGGTTGGGGGTCTTCTTTGGTCCGAAAGTTTATTTCCTTGAGCTCATTAATTGTGCTAGATACTCCCTCCTCAAAAGATGAAAGGGGTCCCTGTGGTCCTACTTTTCTTCTTATTATTCCATATCCTATTCATCATCCTCTTCCTCTTATGATGGAGAGAAAATCCTTGATATGAATTCTTCTATATTGGGAATTGAATCACAATTCTAATATATGGGACCTGAAACGTCTACTTTGGTCCCGATTGACTTTAAAGAACTTTATGAAGTGGACGGAGTGAGGGGCGGAGGAATTTCCTAACCATATTTTGGCGATGAAAAATCCTCTTATACCTTAATGTATAATGAAGGAATTATTTGGATCCCTATGGAGAAATTGAGGGTTTTTTTATTTGATCATTCATCATTGTCCTAATGGACAAAAAAATTTCAGCATTGCCAGGTTCGATATCCATGAATGAGATCATGATGATGGTTCATATCATGTACAATTTTTGACTTGTTAACTCCAACTGATTAATGGGGATCACATAATACACACTAAGTTTCCCTAGGGGTTGTTGAGAACCAATTCCAAACTGTTTGGGGTAGTGATCTAATCAAATTCAGCGGCTAAAGTATGCTTGCCTCCTGGCTCATAGAATCCATCATCAATGTAATCGCAGGATTCATATGGGGAATTTTCTGCATACAATATTAAACCCTACCCTTTGGAACATTTTTTGATGCACTAATGGTTATACGATGGAATTGATACGTGCTAATGGAACCAGGACCTTCCTAGTAGGACATTAAAGGCCATATTTTTCCGCACCACTAGGAATTTAGAATTTGAAATGAGGTCGACCAGGAAAGTGTTAAGATTGATTCAACCTAATGGTTTATAACCAATTTTATCATAACCCAACAAGGTCGTGGTGTAGGGTGTCAGATTATATTCACTATAGTCCAACCATTGACGAGCTTCTAGTGGGAGGAGATTAACTACAAAGCCATTGTTGATGAATATTTTCTGTATAACGATATCATTTTTCTTTCTAGACACATATAGGGTTTTAATGTTTCCCTGTATGATGGATTTCTCATCTTGATCATTGAAAGAGATGACAACATGGAATTTTTTATTTCTCATCTTTGTATGATAGACATTGTCAGTGGCCACCTCAGCCTCAAATTCCTAGGGATTTAGTAAAGCTTCAATGAGTGCTTCCCTGAGATCTGCTAACTGGTTCAACACATACAGGATTGAAAAGTTATCTAGAACTGAGGATAGCTATTTCATAATATCATACGTCTACTATAATGGACATAACTTCCCCACTTGGGGATTCTATTTCATAGGCACATTAGGGACTTGAGCTCTAGATGTGGATGGGTCGGCTTCTAAGGTAGTAGTAGATGGTGCTTCTACACTTTTTGGATTTGAATGCATATGTTTTTTAGTGTGTCATGGGAGTTTAGCCATATGTTCTCCATCTGATGGGTACTCCTAGATGGTTGGGCCAAAATTTCATTCGGAAAGGGTATATAATCTTTATTATCCTTATTGGATCTGCTGAAGGGTTCTTCTGTGAGAGTCTGCAACATTAACGGTTTGAGTGGGAGTGCATCTCTAAATTTGTTTTCTTCCATGAATAAGTCTTCTTGGATAACAACGGATTCTGTGACCTCCTCCTCTAGTTCCACGGTAGGTTGGGGGGAACACCGGTTCATAACCATAATATTCATCGGAGAAGGGGACCATTAAGTGAATGACATTAACTGAACCGAAGATAATCTTTTTGTTTGATGGTGATTCTGTCTGATGGTCTTATGCTAATGGTGTTGTTTTGTGGGGTAGTGCTCATGATCTCAAATCTGATGGCATGAAATTTGAGAGGGTCAAGTATAGCTTCATCTTAAGTATTAGTTCATCTTCTTGCTCATGTCTTCTACCATTCTGACCAAATAGTTTTCTGGATGACTAACCCTTTGAGGTATGTGGGGTCGATGATTTTGGATTCATCGTATCATGAAATTTCAGAGGCCCAATTGGTTTCATAAAATATTCTTGAAGTATTCCATAGGTTTGGTTGACCATTTTATAGGTCAACTAGTTTTTGATCTTATGATCCTTCTTGTTAATGACGTTTTCCCACTCCCCTCCCCCATTTGTGTCTGAGGTGGAAACATGTGCCACTTATGGTGAGGGTGGTTCCAACATGACTTGTTTCAAAGTCTACCATCTTTTGTCGGATTTCTTTAAAGTTGAATCACTCATGTATGGTGTTACCCAGTATCTGGTGGTATGAGTAGTAATTTGGACGGTCATCGAGACATACATCATTGGCACTAATTGGCTCGGGTAGTCGAAGGAAGTTTCAATTCATGGAAGCCACAAAATAGCCACATACTTGATCATATCAAAACAAATAGAATTTATTTCTTCATTCCTCTAATTTAATTCTTTTGGCCCCCTTTCAATCATCTTTCTATGGTGGGGTGGATGTTGGCTTCTAGGAGGTGCTGTACAATTTGGTGGGGGATCATGGATCTTGAGCTAGTTTCGGGGTACGGTGTGGCTTAAGAGTAACGAAAGACACTTTATCTCTCCTAGATCTTTTTTATGGGGGCGACAGGGCTAATAAAGACTTGATATTAGTATGATGTTAGGAATCTTCTATCCTATGCACAATTTCAGAGAAATATCAGAATCTTCTTTTGTATTTCACGAGAATGAGTGGTGTTTATAGCCCATAATGGAGATTATCGATACATGTGGAAAGAGTATTATCCTGGGTAAGTGTTCAGTTCATGGAGTAAGTCATAAAATTCTATGTGGTGATGAAGACGAAAACCCTCTCATTCTCTCGCTATTTTTTGTTTATAAGGTCACAAACTATTGTCTTAGGCAATGTTGAACTGAACCGGAAGAGAAACTGTGGCTGGAGGTCTTCCCAACATATGATTGAATTATCGAGAAGGATATTGTACCAAATGAAGGTTGAACCATGAATGATTCATATGAAGCATGCGAGTTTCACTACTTATAGTTATTTTGGGGTGCCCATCATGGGGTAATTGTATGAAGCATAGTGCATCATATGCTATTCCGGGTCTCCCAAACCATTAAACACTGGGGAAAAGGGGTTCCCAAAAAATGGTTGTGGAGGAACATTGCTCACCCAATCGGGGTAAGGCTTGCATTCTAGCTGTATCAGAGCACGTTGCCCTTCCATGGCTTCCATTCAGGATGTCAATTACACAACTGTATTCAAGATCCCATTATGCATATCTTACTGGGCTTGAGCATGGGAAAGCACAACAGGGGGTATGACTAGTTGTGCTCACACTACTATTACTTGGGGTGGATACCCAGCTATGGGTACCCTTTGTGGGGGTTTTGGACCTATTCTAGTTTTTTCTCATCAGCGGAAAATTGTGATATCACTATGGTGACGAATTCTGTTAGATTGATGGTCCTGGTGCCATATTGGATGAATAACTAGTCCGGGGGTCCTTTATCAGGATGAGCCCCGGTGGAAGAGGTACTTCTGCTGGAAATACATGCTTATGCTCTACCTAGGGAACATATCTGGTATGATGGTTGGCTTGAAGCCACTCAGTTTTTATTCACCTCATATCTTTCATTTCTTCCTCTTGACAAGAAAATATTTCATCGAGAATCAAGGAATCAATTTTATGAGGAATAGGAGGTGTGTTGTGGACCTCATTCTTATTCTTCTCCTTGTTGGGGATTCACATGGGAGGCAATGAAGGATTGACTGAGGAAGAGCCCAAATTAGGGGAAACACTTTTGTTATGGGTCTGCACAATCACATGCTCATGGTGGGCTACCTCTAGGATGGAGCTATCTACCCTTACATTCTCATCATTTTTATTTTCATTAATGTGGTCTATGGGGATGACTTCCACAACGTTCACTGATGTGTACCGCATTGGGGGCGGTGTGCCATGTGATGAATGTTAGGAGAACTTCTTTTATCCTTTATTGGATCTTCTCTAGGAATTCTATGATATTATTCAGGTTTCATGGTGAAGATTGACCCTAATTGATTCATAACATGACCATGCAGTACGCCACTGTCCCGGGGGACAAGAGTCTCAGGACATGATGGAATGGATGACCCCTATTTTCATTATTCTACCTATATGGGAGAAGACATACATCCATTTACCTTGAAACTGAGGTAAAAATACCATTGGTCATGTATGCTGGGGTTGCTCCCGTTCTTCAATTGACATTCCTCGACTCAAATTTTCTTTCCTTACAGGGTAATTTGGAGTTATAAATCCCCCAGCCCTACCGGCTGGGGTTGTTACTATATTCTAGTTGTTGCTAATGCTATTTTCGGCTTCTTGATCACATGTATTCCCATAGAGGAGTGAGTTGGGTATGGTGTTGAGTATAAATGATAGTTACATGCTTCTGAGGACAAGATCAGTGCTTGTTGATTGGTTTCCCTTAGGCGAGAAGCATGTTGGTAGTTTTTAGGATCCTGGATCCGGATTTTGATGGTTGCTATCACCAGGACTGACACTTTTGAAATATAATCAAGGCTGATTCTTGTCGAGCATTCCATCTTTCTGGAGTGGGGACTTCATTTGGATGTCATCTGTGGATTAGGGTATTACAGGATGTCATTTACAATGGAATCTATTAAACTGTAAGTGGGGCGAGGTGTAGAGATCCATATTCTCCCCACCCCTGATATAAACACAAGACGAGGCATTGGTGATAAGTTAGCACAACTTGTGTAGCACATGAAGGTAGGCCAGTTTCATGTCTTTATTTCACCTTTATGATTGTGGCCAACATGTAGACGGAAGGGATTCTAGGTCAATTTGACTGTAAGTCTCTCCCATTATACCACCATGATCAAAATACCCATCATAGGAAAAAAAAACCTTGCTTTGTGTTGGTGGGGAGTTGTCCGGACATTGTGGCAAATGTTGTGCATACATTCTTCTGAAAATTCTCTTGGTATGATTAACTAATAAGTGGTCATGGGACAATACATCATTAGTAACATCTTAGAATTATTGTATCCTATTAATGTCCTACCAGAGACTCCTCTACATGATGCACCCAGCTCGAATGCTTCTCATTAATTTTGTTCCAAGTAGTGAGGATGGTGGGAGTCTTGTTACCATGTGAGTGGTATGAGGGTGGCTCGAAAGATGAGAATGGCCCTAGACCATATACTAGTTGAGAAATGATATCATTTTTCCTGGATAGAGTGTCCAACATGTCATACTTCATCTTTCCAAGAATCTCTATATATGTGGGCTTTCTCGCATTTGATCCAGAGAGGGGAGGACCTATCATGCCAGTGTGAATGTTGTCGGTTGGGAGAGCATTCGCGGTTGTGGCTGCAATGGTAAGGCCTACCATTGCAGATTGTTGTCTAACTACATGGGTTATCCCTATTTCATATTCCCTAGAGAGGGTTTTCCTGGTAGAATACAGCAAGGGGAGGACCTTCTTTCTTCTAGGAGGCATTGAGGGGAGGACCTTCACAACAACAACTATTATGGTAAGGAATACTTGTAGGATCTGAACGCAGAGGAAGCACATCAATGGGTGGGTCCCAAATTTAATTTTTCTATAATCAATGACAAATCATGGATCATTACAATGATGAATGACAATATACATGGATTTAAATCAATTATTTAGACAAGAGAAGAAGGGCGACAGATCCAAGAGGGTGGATCTTGCACATCATGGTTATAATTAATTTAAATATAATTTCTGAGTGAATAAAATACATGGGTCTTCAATACTTTCTTCATTGATGATGTTGATCATTCGAGATGAACCTTCCATATTGTCTTGTTTTTCTTGTGAGGATCCAAACCAGAATCCCTCTATCAATGATCCACACATTCTATAATGGTCTCTGATTGACACCACTCACTTTCTAGGTGATAGCACGATGAAGAGAATTTCTTGTACCGATCCCTATTGATTTCATGTTCTTAAATCTTGAATAAAGTCTTTAGTTTTTGATAAGGAGATAGGAGAGTATTTTGAGAGAAAATTAAAGACATGGAATTTCTCTTTTGTCACCGGTTTCCCATGCATTGAAAAATAGACGTACCTCTCTTTTAATCCACATGAGGATTCAACTACAATATTTAACTGCATAACACCACTTAAAGGAATTCATAACCTTTGAGAAAACCCATGATACATAATAATAATAATATCACCATTATTTTTTGTGTTCCAACTTGTATAAAATGGAATCATTAATGAAATAGCATGCCACATAATGATAAATGTGTTGTTATTAATTTTTATTATTCCATATAGTTAAATAATTATTTACCATCTTTCAAATAATTATTTTACTTCTGGAATATCCTTGGTCCTCTTGAACTCCACTTTCATTTATTGAAAACACGAATAAATAAATAAAAAAGTTATTCTCATAAATAAAAATTTTATTTAACAACTAGTAAATAAATTTTCATTAAATGTTCAATAAAATAAATAAATGTATTTTTATTTACAATCCAGTGAATACATATTTATTTAATTTATGCAATCTTTTTAACATGAATAAAATTATTCCGCATTCTTCAGAATAATATTAATTACAATAATTAAATTAAAATTAAATTTAATCCCACCAAAAAAATCACTTAGTGTGTGACCCTCTAGGATTCATTATTGTTGGCATTAGGTGAACTTTCCAAAATTCGGAGAGTACTGTCTAGGAACTAGTAAAGGCAGCCATGAGAAAGAACTTAATGTCACAATAGTTAAATCCATATATGAACACTCACTATCTAATATAATCTCTTCGTGTCAATATCTCATGAAAAATGATTCATGATAGTGTCATCAAACATTATTCTTGATATGTCATTCTTGGACTACCTAAAATAAAATTTTCGTTACACCATGGACATGGAATTTTCCGTGACAGTTCAATTTAAATCCAAGGGCCGAGATATCAACTTCAATAAGTAGAAGGGAAAAATCATAACTGGAATTTCCATTAAAAAAAATTCATTTAGGATGCACCCAACGTACCGTACTTCCCGTAAACTATCTACATGGGTGTTCTCATTGGTAAATATAAGTGTGTGAATCATGACATGTATTAATGATAATCTTAAAATATAAGGATCATTACCCAACTCGAAGATAGGAATATCTGATGAAATCGAAAAATTCAGAATTCATACTAGCGGGTTTGTTCTCACAATATACTATCTTTGATATTACAAAGCCTAACCTTCATGATAAGTAGTCTCATCGATTTAAGAGTACTCACACCTAATGGATTGTATACTATGTGTCCCATTATAGTATCTCATCCTAATACATAACTATATTTATGAATACTATCATAAAACATCTAGTTTCTCATAATAGCTGGGAACTGCTATGACCTTATCAAGGTGACAAATACTCCCAGACATTATTACACTTAGTCATGAAGAACATTGAAAAATATGTAATAATAGAAATAATATTTAAATACATTAAATATTATTATAATCAATGTAAACATAGTTTGTTCTAGGATAACAACTCTTACACTACCATTATAGATCTAGCTGTAGAGAGAGTATCTATAGTGTACATTCTGCGGAGGACCTTCAGGATATACTAAAATGAGGGGAGTACCTTCCTGTTTCCTACTGTCGTAGTATGGAGGACCTTCGTAGAATCTTCCATTGTAGGGAGGGCCTTCACAGTGGATGTCTTCCACCTTGAGGTTCCTCTTGAGGGTCTTTTTTGACCTGATTCATGTCACACCTTGGGTGTATATGGATTCTGATTTTGTTCCATCCTACAGTGACTGGGTAGTGTATCCTTCTCATGTGGTAAAGGGGGTGCCGCAGTTGTGTGGTCCCCATGAGTGATTGTAGGGGGTTTGAGTATGTTTTAAATCATTCCACTTAGGATATTATTTCCTTGGATTGTCTCCAAAAAGATTATTTATGGATCCAAAAACACCAATGGACCATGTTTCAATGATTCATGGACCTTCTTTCCAATGGAAGACACTCATTGGATGAAGATTTCTCCAACGATACTTAAGGAATCTATTGGTCGAGAGGATGGGAGGTCGAGCTTCATCACACCCTTTTGGGGGGAACTATTTCCTTCTACGGGACTCTACTATATATTTAATCAATGTTATTACATTCAAGAATCCCTTGTTCTTTCCAAAAGAGTGTGTCTATGGACTACCCTGGGTTTGTAAGATTTACGATATATATTCATGGGCCAGAAATTACAAAGACAACACTAGTTTAAGCCATATGCTGTGTTTCTTTAGATTTAATCATCACCCAGGATAGAAAAATGTTGTTTTGATGTCGGTGTATCACCCATAAGATGGTATTCCTACATATCCTCATGAGAGGAATCAAAGCCCACATAGTTCGGTGTCACATAAATAGAAATATCACCTTTTAGGGTCATGCGAAGAGGACCCATCAATGATGTTTATCATCATGTAGTGAGGACATATAGGGATAAGGTTTCTAGTAATATTTTTGTGTTGTACTTAATCCGAGTTATCCCATTTGTGAGAATTGATTTAGGACTTACTCCTAGAGAGGATGCTCTTTTGTGGGGGATGTGATTGGGTCATACACATGGAAGCTTTCTGTTTGAGCTCGGGCCATAAAGAGGAGTCTTATGTATCCTGGGTAGAGTAGGAATCAAAGTTCTCATAGTTCATTTATCATCTGATGGTGTGTTTGCTGGCGATCATAGTCAACCTCTAAGCCTACGTGAGTCATTCTTAGTTTGAGAAAAAAGAGGAAAATGTAGACCTGGAAAACCATTCACCTTTCTTTTCTCTTGTGTTGGAGGAGGAGGAGGACAATAGATGAGGGTACAGAGCAATAAACCCTTCAATGTTAAATGAATGTGAAGTTCAATGAATCTAGCATAGGAGGTTGCGACTGTGATCTTGATAAGATAGGGAAGGAGTTTTTTTCTTGTCAACCCCCTCACTTTTCTTGACACCTGCAATGGTCACATTTAGTGTTCCATTCAAACATTTCTCGGGCTACGCAGAAGAGGGATAGGATCACCACTTCCCATGGAAACTAGGGACTTACCTTTGTGGAAGTGACATGGAGCTCATTTTGGTAAAGGGGAGGAGGATATCATTCTCTACAAAATGGAACAAATGTGTGATCCTTTTGACTTATTACTCACCTTCATAAAAAGGAAATGCGAGTGATCCCCCATAATCCCTAAAACGGGGAGGTTCATGTTAGAGTCCCAATGTTGGACTCCATATTACCTTGGAAATGTAGACTTAGAAACATTATGGGGGTCCGAACCATTGTGGGGACAACCATCGTGACTCTTCTTACATTGGGTATGTAGACTCATAATGGTGAATTGATGCACCCAATAGTATAATCATACGAGTCTGGTGGTTTTGGAAGAGGCACTACCCTAATGCTGGTGGACTAGTTAGTAGAGGGGAATTATAGGTCATGAAGGGAACAAAATGACGACACTGGAACCAGGAGGAAGGACACCCAAATACACCACATTTCGTGTACAATTTTAGATTTTGGGATGGGGGTTTCCCCTTACAACATACCGCCATATAAGAGAAGAGGTCGCTTGCGTACCAAAGTGCTAAACGGCCTTGGGTGTGGAATACTACGTACCAATGTGGTACGTTGTCCAGGGTATGATCCATCTCGTATTGAAGTGGTATGTGGTCCAAAATTCCATCATTGTACTAGGATGGTATTCGGTGTAGGTTCTTGTCAACATAGATATGCACTATGTAGATCACTAGATTGACGACGGTTCTTGGGGAATGTGGTTCACAGGAAGATCATCCATGTAGAAAACATGGTTTAGAGTTCACCTTTTTTATTCATAGTTTACCATTTTTATTAGGTTTTGTATTTTTATGGTATATGGGGGGTTTATTCCTACAGAAAAGGTGGATCATAGTTTGTACTCCATCAATGATTTGAAACTAACGTCGAAGTCTCCTCTCTACGCCTCCAAAATTGTCTGAGTTCCCAATTCCAAGACCCCCATCCAAGTGCCTCTTTAAAACTCCCTCATGGTCACTTTTATAGAGTACCGGGGAACCTGTATCTTGAAATTGCACAACACCCTTTACAAAGATCCACAAAGGAGATATGGTTCATGAGTGACCTAATGAACTACGGTTTTTAGGATGGTGCGGTTCATAGGGGCAGTATTCAGAGTGTGCCTCTGTCGTTTTTTTCACATGAAAAATGATTTATAGTGGGTTTGGTTTCTGTTGAATGCCTTACGGGCCAGTGGTTTGTAGGTCATCCGTGTACTGGTGGTTTTCAGCTTATCCACCCCATGAAAATTTTACAATGATGGTATGTGGTACACTTAAAAAACATTGAAAAACATGATTTCCTCAGGTTTCTTCTCATGTTTTCAATCCAATTTTCATCCATTTTCATTGCTGGACTTGTAGGAATATTTTATTCCCTATACAATGTGATTGTGGGAGAATTTACTTCCCTTTGTTGAATTTTTGGGACCCTACATATAGTTGTAAAGAAATATTACTAAAATACTTGATGAGCCACCTATAAAAGTTTACAAACACTAAGAATGATATAACATGTTTAACACATATTGTTTCGGGTAATGCATATATGAATTCTATCCCTTTTGAAAATTCAATTTAATTCTATGAAATCAAATTTCCTAGTAAAATCCATATTATACCATAAAATGAAATTTTCAAAATTGGGAATTATTTCATTTTCAATGAATATTTTAAAAGACAAATCCAAATTCAACAAGTTTGAACAAAAATGAATTTTCATGAACTATGAAATCATCTAAAATGTAATTGATATTCCACACATAGATCAAAGAAGATGATTTACATAAATATTTGAAAGTTCTTATGGGAGTTACATAATACAAATAGAATAATTTTATAAGAAAATTATCTATAGGAATAGGTAAAGTGTGTTTTATCATGGTCATTGAGGGGAATCCACAATTGAAAATACTGTGCGAATTAATCTGTAAAATTGTAATGGGTATTTCTTGATAGTATTTCAGGTATTTTTTTAATTAATGGAATAAAAATGGGTCTTTACAAGTGAATTTATTCCATCCTATATAGTCAATACTTTCTTTCTATCTATTTTTAGCTCTCACAAGGATTAGTTAATTTTTTTTCATTTTAAATAATGACCGTAATTGAATATTTGGGAATTTTTTGAATGAGACTAACCCACAACAAGTGTGAAATGGGGTGGATGATTCTTGATCCTAGAAATTATTCATTTTATTTTTCAACTACCATCATTATGTAAATGTTCCGTTTCCTTTTGGGTTGTTTAGAATTGTTTTTCACTATTTTCAAATAGGATTTTTTGTATACATATCCTTTTACTATGCTTGGATATGCCACTTGGACTCCATCCGAAAGCTTTAAAATTATATCATTAATGATTTATGAGATTCATTTCATGATCAAGGGAGAAATTTCTTGAAATTATCATGGGTATCTTGTCTTTACCCATTTAAAACACATACTTTAAATGTGGTGGTATTCATTTTAATTTAATCCAGGGTAGACAAATTAGTGATGTTAATAACATACGTTCACTGACATCATCCAATTTTAGTTCCTTGTAGAAAAGTGAATTATAAGTTAAAAAATTAATTGAAAATAACCAATAAAACACATCAATGAAATATGGGTATGCCTCATTGGTAGGGTACAATATTGTAGTATAAGGTTGATCATCGTCATTTCACATAGAATTTTTAATCTCAATTTGTTAATCAGATTCTAAATCAATTAAATTAGATCAGTTTATCCATTTGAAGTAGGTTCCCTGGTTCATGTATGTGTGAAAAGTTAATTTTATTCTTTTTTAATCTTCATTTAATAAATAATATATCATTGTGTTATGCTTTATCTAAATTATATTTTTAATGTAACATCATGGAAATAGGTGATTATCCCAAATGACTTAAAAATGGATTCACTGAGATGATTGGTGATTTAGAAGGTGTTCTATATTCTTCAATTTTTAGTGCATAGAAATTAGATATAAAGATCAAGTTTTACACCCTCACCAACACATCTTCTAGAACTCCAGATGGAAATATTATAACTCAGTTTTTAGCTAAACATTAACATAGGATTGATATCCACAACTTTAAAATATAAGGGCACAAAAATATGGTATTACATTAATTAAATCACCTAAATCACAGAAATCATATTTCAACGATGTCTCTAATAGTATGGGAATGGAAAATTACCCTAGATATTGACAATTAGTGGGTAATTGAGGTGTTATCAGGTATAGAACATTTCTTCACAATATTTCTCACTAATTCCCTTAAATCCTCCTTTTCATGGTGTTTAATTGCATTAGGAACATAGTATATCTAGAAATATATTTATAATATTCAAGAAGAGGTATGTAGATTTCATCTTTCTTGAATGTGTCTAAATTCTCTTTTTAAATCTCCACTCATGAATTTTATTAGATTGAATCATTATTATGGAATGTGGTTGTGGGGAATTTTCACATCCTTTTATGGTTTCTCAAGAAAAATTTCATATTTTTTCCTTATCATATTCATAATTATTTATCTTATCCCCCTTTTTGATTTGAATGTTTTATTCTATATGTTGTTTTAGAGACTATTTAATTTCCTTACCACTTCTAATTGCTACCTGAATCAACTTTCCATTAGTATAGTAAAATGTTTTAGGTGGTAATTTCATAGGATTGTTAGCCATTATTTCCACTATATTACCTATCTAGTTTTCTAATTCATTCTATACTATTTTTATCCCCTCTATGTTAGGATCTATATGGTCATGAATCTGTTCATGGGAACTATAGTTTGGAGAGTCATGGTGTATATTTTATTGAAATATTTATGGTTGGATTGTCTATTATTATAATTCTATGAAATTTAATTGAAATTTTAGAGCAAGATGGATTTGGTGTTGAAATATTGTTCAGTATATTTTGAGGATTTAAAAAAGGATATGAGATTTATGATTTCTCTCAAAATAATTAGTTTTCCATGGGATGTTGAAATGTTATATTTTGATACAAAACAACACAACTCTTTGTATCCTAAACTTGATTATAGTGGTCAATGAAATTACATTTAGAAGAAAAAAATACTAGAACCCTTAACTAGTTTTGGTTGGTCATTATATTTTTCAAGATCTATTTATCTTACCAAAGTTGTTTTTTATTTCATATTTGACACAAAAAATGTTAATTTTTTGAATTTTTTGGGCTTTATCTAATGAGATCTTCTAGTAGCATAACCACTTGTTCTAAAAAAATTGAATTCCAAGCTATCTTACCTATCTTCCATTGGTGAACTATGACTCAACGATCCTCTACAGGATTCATATAACAAATTTATATCACTATCAAGTAGTCCTTAGTGTAATTAATTTTTTATGCATTGTTCCTAAATGGCATGTTATGGGAAACATGCTCAAAGTATCTTGTATCTCTATCAATACTCATAGATTCCCTCTACTGAGACTTTCTTGGTTTCGTCTTTTTCCCCATGGTGGTGCCCTATGAGGTAGGAAATAATCTTTAAAGGCCCTTTAACGTTCATCATTGAACTAAAATATCCATGTTGAAAGTTGTATAGACACTCCTTGAAAACACCATCAATATAGAAATGTAATTCAATCTAGTTTACATGTTCCTATACTACTCCTATATACATCAATGTTTCACACACCATGATGAAGTCCTTGATATGTTTGTTTGTATCATCTCTTATAAGGCCATGTAGCATAGAAAATTATTGAAGTATTTATTTTGATTGAAATTAATCTTGTAATATATTTAATATGGTTTTGTTTGGTGAAATAAGGTTCACATAAATATCTCACAGTCTAGTTAGGGTTTATTTCCATGAACTGGAACCTCCCATTATGTCTCCACTTTATCGAATAATGTGCATGTCATCTCTTTTTCTATGGATCCAATTTCGATTCCATATGTGAAAACCATAATCTTTATTCAACGACATTTGGTTTCCAAGTCCAAAATACTTCCTATATTCTTCCCAATGTCATCCTTAAATTTATCATCACCTCGACTTGAATGCGCCACCTATATCTTCACTAATGAAGTCATACTTATCTTCAACTATTGTGTGTCATGTTCCACCTCAGGTACCATGTCTAGGGAATATATGGATGTGTGGATGTTTTTTTGTCACTATTGGGTAATTTTCCTCTATTTAATCAATTATAGTTAAATAGGCCAAGATCCTATGGTGTTCTTGAAAAGTAGATTGTTGTTCCCATAATTTGATGATGCAATTTCATTTCTTTAATATATATATACATATCTATCAAATATCTCTCAATGAAAGTGAAAATTAATCAGTGAAAGTAGAAATATTTTTTTCATTCTATCTATTTAAATATGTTTTTAAGAGGTGATGGTAATTAATATAGTGATGATTATAGATGTGGATTAATTCAAATATAAAGATTCCAAATTAATTATTTAGTTTGTTTTATATTGGTAAAGAGACATGTTAGGATGATTAGACACATGGGTAATGAGAAATAGAAAAGAATAATTGGTAATCACACTGAATTGGTTTAAAATTATTAATTCAATATCATTCAGTAGACATAAGAAGGTTGGATGGATGATTGATAAACATGGGGTAAACTCAGAGCAGTTAGCAAGAGTGTTTTTTCTTGGTAAGGTTTCGCTGGTTTTATAAGGTCTAGGATACTCATTATTAAGGAAATACTATTTGAATGTACGTTTATGGAATTAAAATTGAGGAAGAAAAAATAAATAAAATCTTATACAAATTACCTAATACCCATTACCAGTGGAAAATATGATTGAAGGGAAGCACAAAAACATGCAAGGTGGCCAAATCATGTAAGTCAAGAGGCTATGGAGGACGCCTGGATGATGTATGATTTTCAGGGTTTTGACTTGCGTGATAGTGTGTTGACATGGTATTTTTATCCATTAAGGAGAAAGGATTGAGTTCATCCAACATAAGAGACTATGGTGAATTAGGTATCCAAGTATAATTTGGACAGTGGGGCTCAAATTTTCCTGGAAGAGGCTGGAGAGTTATTGTATTTGACCCAAGAAAGGATTTTTTACAAAAGGGGTCGCGATTAGTTGAATATTATGAGAATATAAACCAATCATAAGTGGTAAATACATACTTTTAGAATCCCTTGGAATGTACAAGACTGGGTTTATTCAAAATAGTTGAATTTATAAGTTAAAATGAGGATTTGGAGTTAGTCAAAACTTATGTTTCTTGAAATGGGAATACCATCATGTTACATTAACATTGGATAGTCCATGCTACAAAATAATATTAGCATGATCCTTGTAGGATTTGTGCTATCAAGCCATCAAATAGTTTTATATATACAATTCTGATTTTGTTTTTCATAGAGGATACATGTCTATAATACTTTTTATATGGTTAATTTTCTATTTTAACTTAGGTAAAGAAATTTTCTAAATTTTCACTTTGGGTCAATCAAAAAATGATAGTATGGTCTATTGGAATTTCTTTATGTAGTGAATTGGAATGATACTAACAATTTATGAGTTTTTAATATTTTCCCAATACCACACGGTCGATAGCGTTTCTTTATATGGTCAGTTCAATATTTAGCAAAATTTCACCTACCCATCTCCATTTGCTTGACATTGATCCTCTGGACTCTTGACTTTTGTTGATACATTTATTTAAAACAGAGACAATTTTTTTAAAACAATATAATCTATGGAATCATAGTATATGTGATGTTATAGTTATGTATTTTTATCGAAATATAGTTTTCAAAATACATGATGATCATATGAATAATAATAAAATATAAACAACATAATTCCTTATAAATGATATAAGAATAAAATAAAAATTATAACCCATGTTAGAGGAAAAAAGTGGAATTAAAGTTATGATAAATGATAATTATGAAATAAAAAAAAATTTAAAATATTAAAACATAAATAAAGTGCCTAAGAGTCAATTCAACATTCTCCCCCATTTTGATGATTTCAAAGCATGATCTAAAAGTTTCCCCCATTATGAAATTGATAAAAAAATATTAATGTAACCAATTATTATTCATCTAAATTTATACATAATTTTAAATCGACAAATTATCATCCTAAACTAAAAAATGATTACTGGGAATGAAAGTAACACTGTAATTAACTCAGAATTTTATTCTACCCCTAAATTGATGCAAAACTAATCATACACAGTAGTCCAAAACATTTAACACAAAATATTTTAGAATAGGGGGAAGTTGATCCAACATTAATTATTAAAATAGATTCATGAAATAGTTTAATTATTAAAATAGATATTGTTGATATTTTATTTGGATATTAAAGTGGTTAAATTTTTAAATAATTTTCAAATTTAAAATATTCAATGTTTGACATGACTCTTTGGAATGAACATAGGTTATTTTTGGTATTCCAAATAGTTTAATGGTATATTGATATATTTTTTAATAAATCAAAATATGATAAAGAATTGGTTAAGGGGATTGGTATTAATTGTTGTAAAAGATCAAATATTCTAATAGGTATTTCATATGAGTTAGATTTGACTTTATTAGTGTGTATATGATTTTTATACTTATATAACCATAAAGAAAGTCATTTATAGTTAGTTAAAAGTGAAATTATGTATGTTCATAGACCAGTGAATCTTAGATTGTTTTATCCCACACATACATCATTTGAACTAAATAAATTTTCAAATATTCATTTTGGTGGTTGAAAAATAGATAAAAATATATAAAATATCCATGTGTCACTTTATTTCTAAATGTTTAGTTTCCTGGAGTTATAAGAAGAAAAATTCATTATCTCTTTTAACTATTGAAAGTGAGTTTGTTGTTACGACATCCGTTTGTTGTTACGACATCCGTGTGTTCAAAACCATTGTGGTTTAAACAACTTATTTCTTATTTGGGTTTTAATTTTAAAAAGATACTAATTTATTGTGATAATACTTTTGTAATTTATATCTCTAGAAATAATTTTAGAATTCCGGGTCTAAATACATTGAATTATGATATCAATTTAATAGAGATCATGTTTAAAAAATGGAATATAATTATAGGATTTGTTTCCACATTAATCCAACTGGTTGACATGATCATGACCCGTCCTTGTAGGGCTCGTGTAGAAACTCCCCATGATCACCTCGAATATGACTGGGGATATAAACTAGTGTCGTGTAGGCATTTCACTATCATGAGATTCCTTATACTAAGTACATCTACACACACACACACATCTCCAAGCCCATATAATTATGAAATGTAAAAACAACTAAAAACCATTCATGCATGCATCTAAATCCCACAACGAGAGTATGATAAGAAGTAAAAAAAATATGAAAAAAAAGACTACCACAATGTGTCTAAAAACAAGTCTAGACAGAATGTAAACTGAGGGCTACTATTATGATACTGCAGGAACACACTTCGGTCTGTCCGGTCTCACTATGAACTTCCTAGTCCTGGCCCCTCTAGGACTCTGTCAATTGGTAAATATTATATACAATACATGAAACCTATAGGAAATATCATTCAAGAGGGAGTATAATATTAACCATTAGGACACCTTGAATCCACAAATCATATAATAATATAATATAGTTAGTTCTATAAAAGCATAATTCTACAACATATATAACAAGAATATCCAAGTATACTAAAAAATGACACACCAACTAAAAGTAAACTCAGAACCATACTGCTAAAATAGGATCCCATATTCAAGGTTCTATAGCACTAGTCCGAGATAACTCTCTCCATGAATCTAATAGCACCGATGATGTTCATCTAAGATGTAATTATTTTTGGGTCTCACCATTTGAAGTATATAGTAAAAGCTTGTGTAGATATGATACACATATTAGGATCACTCCCAATTCCATGGGGTATACTAGTAACTCAATATAGGATAACCTACTATGAATAGGATCAGTGACCATGTAGTGTTGGCCATGATGATCCCATGATATCAACATATGATACGAAGATGAATAAGGGATCTCACTCTGGGCCACAAAAAAGGATTCCAATAACTCTATCAAAGATATGATGTTGAAGGGATCGATGTACTATATATAACAGGTGATTCTATACTAAACATTAGGGAAAAGGATTTAGAAAACACACTCTAAAGGATACATTTACAATATATAGAGGAAAAGGGATCCATGCCAACATTCTAGGTGTACATGGTGTATAGTAGGTGTACACATTGTGTCGCTTGGACCCCGGGTCATGCCCATGAAAATGACCTGTGTCTATGTACATGTATGTTTCCCTGTAAATGTACATAGAGGGATTATTCATATGTTAATCTACCCATGTCCCAATATAGGGATTATCCCATGTATTCCTGACACGGTTGTGTCTGTGTAGGAGTTCACGATGTGTTTGTGCCCATGTACTCCAGCCCGTGTCCATGTATGCTCGGAGGTATATGCTAAACCATCGGGGGGGGGGGGGTCACATATTATGTGACAGGGTCACATTCCATGTGATCCTTAAATTCCTCCCAAAAATTTTATCCACCATTTTAAGGTCCCCACATGACATGTAGCTCCAAAGTACACGCCGTGTTGATTACGTTTTTTCTAAAAACCCTTGAACATCCTCTGTGTGCACTGATGCTGCCATCCTAAGCTATCTCATCTCATCACATCACATCCGTAAACACCTAAGATCATTGATTCACACCTGAAGACACCTGAACTCGCCTCCCTAGAAACATAGACACACCACATCTTTCCCAAAGACACATGGGGATAACAAAATTATCATCTTTTGCACTAACAGACCTACGTTCATCACAATATATGTAATACCTACATCACTTAGAAGAGAAAGAGAGGGAAAGAATGTAAGCCAATACATCTACCCTCCTCACTTGATGTCAGCTTAAACACAACTCATATAAATATTAGTGTCATCAATTAGTGCTCGACGTGGGTTTGGTGCATATAGAAATCACAAGGAACATACATGTATATACATATTGCCACACACAAGACCAACCAATGAGATCACAATAAAACACTAACAAACTCACAATATCCCCACATTCTATAACACCACAGAATGAATAACACCAAAAAATCCATGATCCACATGCCACATTTCACATTTCCAAAAAACCCCCATTTTGTATCCCATTCATTTAAATATCACATATCAACAGGATTTAACCACATAGGCCATCATTTGTTTATTCACTAGCCATTTCCATCCAATTAAGGAAACTAAACCCCAACCATTTCAGTTATTATTATATAGTTATTCTTCCACTATGTAGTCATCTTGAACAACGCAACTACACATCACAATTAGTTCATTATCTCCATCAATCCGTCACCAAATATCCCAAAAATTATGGCTAAACAAAAACCACATCACCGCCCCAAAATCAAGGCCAAACAATCACCACCCTAATTGAAAGACCACATCTCACCCAACATCCCCATGTCACATCATAACCACACATCACAACCCCACAAGCACAACAACATCTCAAAAAACATAAAAGATCATTTTATAGATTTAACAAGGGATATTTAAAAAAGTCTCTCCCACTGTGATAGAATCCTCCCAGGGTTTCATTGGGCTTTAGTTTCTCCTTCACGCTTTGCTCATGGCGGCGGGTGATGGAATCGATTTCCTTCGGGTTTCAGGCAACCACCGCCTTTGCTAGTTCTTCTCGCTGCAGCTCCGATTCCCAATTCACCTAAGCTCCATTTCCCTCTTCACCTCGTATCCGTTCCCCCATTTCCAATTTCTTGGACCACCTATATGTGATCCGCCTCCTTCGGGCCCTGGCGCCTGTGCTTTAGAGGGGAAGGGGATTGACTTCTTCCTTTTGGCACCATTTGTAGACTCTTATTCCCCGGCTTCACGTTGACTTCCCGACGACAACCCATCTTGTGAAATGCCAGATCTGGAGTGTGGTGGCTGTCCGAAGAAGAGCATCTTTTGGGGGTTCTGCGCGGACGCCGGCACGAAGAAGAGAATCTATTGGGGGTCTCGACGATGACCCCTCTCGACCCATCTGGTTCGCGAAACATATGACGTCCTGACATGTGGGAGGTGTGGTGGAATCTCGATCCACAGAGTTCTTGGATGCGAAGATGGGTCCCTTGGTTCCGCAAGGGGCTTGCGGGCGAAGGGTGAGCAGCGAAGATTCAGCCACGAAGTCCGGTTGCCAGGAGGTTTCCGTGGAGGGTTTCTTCACGCAAGTTGGTGTGCCCCGTGATTTGGTCGATCTGGAAGTGAAAGGGCACCAACAAGAGATCCTACCATGTTACCCCAGTGCGAATGAGCTGACCACGTAGGGCTGGTTGCGGAAAGAGGCAGTCCCCTGCGCGAATGTTCTGGCCGCGCAGGGCTGGTCGCGGATAGTGGTTTTCCTCTGAGAAATTTCTCAGTCCAATGTCATTTTTTTGCCTCAACTACTTCTCTGTGAGACTATTACAACTTATTTTTACCAAAATTGTTTGAGTTTCTTGAAGTGGGGAAAATACTCTTCTCAGATTCGGAGCAGTGCTTCTGGGCCAAACCAGACTATAGGATTTTCTCGGGGCGCGCCTAGACAGAGGAATTTCTAGGTTGGTCCACGCCTGTGAGATTTACCGTTTATCCCCTGGTCATGAAAAGTATTGTGGAATCCCGAAGAATTGGATATAAGGGTAGAGAATCATGGATGCGGAGTTAGTGGACCAATGGAAGAGAATTTCCTTGACGGAAAAAGAGAAAGAGTTGATTGAGATGCAGAGAAACGAAGATGCACTCCTGAAAAAACGTATGTCATTGTTGGTAGTCAGAAAATTTGGCGAAAGAATATTAGTTAACCAGGGCCCCCTCAAAAATATGCTTCAGAATCTATGGAAATTGGCTGATTGGGTGGCTATATGGGAAGTGGGGAACAACCTCCTTTGTCTTTGAGTTCTTCAATGAGAGAGATAGAGATAAAATCCCAAGAGGCAGGCTGTGGTCCTTTGATAATCAACTCCTCCTCATGGAAGAATTTAAAGGAGGGGACGACATCCAACACACTAAGCTCAACCGGTCCCCATTCTGGATACGCATTATAGGATTCCCTTTTCATGGGAGAACATAATGGGTCTTGAGAGAAATCGGAAATCACATTCGCCAATTCCTGGAGTGGGACTGCTCAAAACCAATCCAATGTCAACCCGAGGTACGGATTAAATCCAGGATTGAAGTGTACAAGCCTCTGATGAGGGGCATGTTTTTTAAAATCGATGAAGATAACACCTGGATATCATTCGAGTTCGAGAAACCCCCAATCTTTTTCTTTTTCTGTGGACGTATCAATCATCTGGATAGAGAATTTGCTTCAATGAAAGAGAACGAATCAGGTAATATCATCTTACGATATGGTCCATGGCTCCGAGCAAGAATGATAAAATTTACCTTCATCTATGAGACAGAATAACAAAATGACCGTAACCGTCTTACGACGGCACATATAAGCCGGGCAGAAATTGAACATGGTAAAGTCATCATGCTTGGACCTCCAGAGTTTCTTGAAGACAGCCCAACCACCCAATGGGAAGCTGTAAGGCCTTCTTAGAACTCAAAGACCACGTGAAATAGTGGGGTTTGTAAAGAGAACCGAACGAAGACGCTTCTAATTGAATCAGGCACACATCCTCCCCCCCCGAAGGACACTATCACAACATCTATAGAGCTGTTGACAATGACAATAGATTCACTAGATCAAAGCCCAAAACCAAGAAAAATGCCCACCGAGCCACTAGACCCTGATCTTGATTCATAAACAACCATGTCAGGAATCCTAGCATAAGGTGAATCTGGGATGTTAGGACCATCATCATCAGGCCCAATCACCCCTCTAACTTGGAAAAGAGTGCAACACGATGAAAAAGACGGAAAATAAGATGACCCAAACCCTGGGGGATCTGAAACAACGAATTGAAATGGGTCAATCAGTAGAAACATCCCCAAAAATATGGAAAACGACGGGTGTAAAAATGAACCCGAAGGTCTCAAAGGTGGAGGTGGACAAGACCCATCCCCACCTAGATCAATGATCATTTTATTCTGTAACTCTCATGGGATTGGAAACCAACGAATAGTTCAAACGCACTAGTGAAATTGCACCCAAAGTCGCCCCGATATGGTTTTCCTGTCCGAAACCATATTGGAAATCAAGGACACCACCAACATTGCTCAGAAATGCGGCTTCCAAGGCTGCCTCCCGGTCTCCCGGCAAGTCCATTTAGGGGGACTTTGTCTTCTAAAGAAGAATAACATTGACTTAAAGATCTTGTACTTCTCCTCACACCATGTGGCTGCGGCCATTCATGCGGATCATAACCCGCCTTGTACCATTGTGGGATTCTATGGTTTGTTATCCCTCAATGAGAAGTTGAAATCTTGTAATTTTCTTGGCCAGCTGTGACACGATCTGCTGAGTCCTATTCTATTCAGAGGTGATTTCAATGAGATTATGTATCATAATGAACAATGAGGTGGAGCCTTACGACCCTCGACGTCGATGTAAAATTTTAGGAATGCGATCTCCAGGGAGTACCTAGTCGATCTTAGATACACGGGAAATCCATTCAAATGGATCCGGGGTAACACGGATGAAGCCGACATCACTGAGCGGCTCGAAAGATTTCTAGGCTCAACGGATTGGATAAATCTCTTCAGCATGTTTCACATCAGCCACCCGACGCTTAACAGCTCAGACCACTACCCAATTTTCATTGACTGTGTTCAATGAAATCGCAACATGAAATCCAGCAAACCCTTTAGATTTGAAAGCTTCTGGTCAAAAGACAACGAGTGTGAAGACGTTATCCGATCAAGTTGGAAGAGTAACCCGGCAGACGTTAGATCCAATCTGCAATAGGTCGCATCCGATCTGAGGTCTTGGAGCATAAGGAAGTTCCACCATCCTGACAGGCATAATGACTTCCTTGAAAGGAAACTGAACAACCTTCTCAACCACCCACCATCCAATTGTAATCTTTCAAAAATCAGAGCCACTCAAAGGGATATCGATGCAGCACTACACATAAAGGAAAGCATCAGGTCCATGCGGGCGTGGGACACCCATATTGCTGAAAGGGATGCCAACACCCGACATTTTCACCAGAAATCTTCTAGTAGGTGCTGAAAAAATTTAATATCTTGCATTTCACTAACAGATGGAAACAACATTTTCAACACTGATGGAATCCAAGAGGCTTTTTCTAGCTACTTTCAGAACCTCTTTTTTGAAGGAAACCCTGTCATCTCTTTTTAAGGTGAGGAGTGCATCAGACCGGTGATAACCGAAGAGATCAATATGTAGATTTCCAAAGACGTGACAGATGACGAGATTCGACTGGCTCTGAAATAGATCCACCCTACTAAGTCCCGGGGCCTGGACAACTTCCATTAACTATTCATTAAACAATACGGGCATATTATTGGCCCCGACATATGCAACATAATGAAGAA
The DNA here is from genome assembly GCA_963277665.1 of Viscum album. NCBI lineage: Eukaryota > Viridiplantae > Streptophyta > Magnoliopsida > Santalales > Viscaceae > Viscum > Viscum album. The sequence goes on from OY728130.1 coordinate 1,031,975,516, forward strand.
AATTTGGGATGGGAAACAATCATTTCTGACATCAATGAAACTATCCTCTTCCTTATTCCCAAAACCAAGAAACCTCTTGTGGTCCCTGATTTCAGACCTATCAGCCTCTGCAATGTCTCTTACAAGATCTTCTCAAAGATCTTAGTTAATCGGATTCACACTTGGTTACCTGACATAATTTCATGAAATCAGAGCACCTTTGTGGCTAAGAGACTGATCACCGATAATGCAATTGTATCCCATGAAGTTTTCCACTTGATGAAAACATGATCCACCACGAAAAACAGAACCATGGCGTGGAACCTCGACATGAACAAAGATTACAATAATGTGGAATGGCATTTCCTTAGAGTCGTGATGAAAAAATGTGCTTCTGCACTAATTGGACAGATATGGTCATGAACTGTGTCTCATCTATCTCCTTCCGAATCAATGTCAATGGGGAACTCACCCGAGGCTTCGCCCCATCCTGAGGCATATGCCAGGGAGACCCCATCTCTCCCTTTTTATTTATCTTGGTGACTGATGTTTTTTCTAACCTCATTTCTATGGCCGCATCCTCTCATACAATCCATGGGGAAATTGTTTGCCGTGAAATCCCACTATTATCTAATCTCTTCTTCATTGACAACTGCCTCCTTTTCTCCAGAGCAACCAATGATGAGTGTCGGATGATCGGTCACGCGATCCAATAGTATGAGAGGGCCTCTAGAAAGTCTATCAGTCATAGAAAGTCGGAAATATCCTTCAGTACTGGGCTTCCACCAGACAATAAATAATAAATCTGCACCATTTCAGGCATTCATATGGTATAGAAACATCAAAAGTACCTCGGGCATCCTACGGTGATTGGGCGCTCCAAAAAAGAAATCTTCGCATCTATGTTGGACAGGATTGTGAAAAACATTCAAGGATGGACCCCTAAAAGAATTACAAACATTAGAAAAGAAACCCTTATTAATGATTCTCTCTAATCCATCCCCATCTATTTCATGTCTCTCTTTAAACTCCCAGCTACTGTAGTCAATCAGATACACACACACACAACCAACTTCTGGTGGGGAACAAATAATGGGAGGAATCAAACCCATGGGATTTCCTAGAAGAACCTATGCTTACCTAAATCTGAGGGTGGAATGGGATTCCGGGATATTCTTCACTTCATTGAAACACTACTGGCTAAGAAAGGTTTGAACCTCTTTAATCGCCCATCCTCTCTATGTGCGTGAATTCTCTGCGCAAAATACTTCCCCCACAAAGACTTCCACGAATCATCTCTTGGCCCCCGTCCTAGCTTCCTCTGGAGAAGCATCTGGGGTGACTACAATCTTTTGGGAAATGGGTTAGGCTGGAGGATTGGGAATGGCTCAACAGTTAACATCTGGACTGATACCTGACTGATTGACAAGGAACGTGTACGGGCATCATCCCCTGCCCAACCAGGCTTTGAAGATGCCACTGTCAGATATCTTTTTGATGACCAGGGGCTTGGGTGGTGCATGGAAAGGATTCACACATGTTTTAATGAAAGAGATAAGAAAATTATCCTTACTATCCCCTGTGTTCCTGACGTCGGCCCCAACTATCTCTTTTGGATACATGCCCTCTCCGAAGCCTATACGGTGAAATCCGGTTACGGGCTCGCTATTGGCACCCAGGACGAGAGGTAATAGGGGCCATGGAATTCAATTTGGAAACTCAATGTCCACCAAAACATACGACACTTTTGATGGTAGGTGTGCAAGGGTACCCTCCTTACTAGGAGCCTTCTTTCCTTCCATCATATTTACTGTGACAGGGTTTTCCCCTTCTTCCCAAACTTCCTAGAATCTCCCTTTCAGGATATCATCCAATATCTGAGGGCAAAGGAGATCTGGTGGAAATGGAGCTCTTCTTATGATTCCTCACCGACCATGGGCTCTGTCCTCCCCTCTCTTCTGATGCGATGGTGCTACTCCTTCTCATCAGTAGAAGCAAGCACTCTTTGCATCATGGAGTGGATAATTTGGGAATGCCGCAATGATGACGTTTTCATCCATTTTCACAAACCTCGCGAATTCTGGATTGATCGGGCTTCTTCTTGGTTTGAGGGCTGGCAGCACCACAATGGACAGAACATTTCCTATGGAATCCCCTATGTTTCCTTCCTTTGGAGCCCGCCACAGAAGAAATTCTCAAGATTAACGTGGACGCGGAACTCCCCAAGGATGGTACTGTTGCCCTTGGCCTACTGGCTCGGAACCATCTTGGTCACATCATTGCAGCCAAACACGAGTCAAATCACGTTTTTTTGGGCGCTGGTGGTTCCCAGGATGATGCCATCCTCACCGGAATGATGCTCTCTTGTGACTGTGGATGGGAAAAAATCATCATTGAGTCAGACTGCCTCACCATTATCAATGCCATCAACCTCAATGACAGCGGACTTCGGTACTTTGTTCCCCTCATCAGGAAAATCCTCTCCATCTGTCACTTATTTTATTTATGTACCTTATCCTTTACCAAAAGGGAAGGAAACAAGGCTGCCCATTAACTGGCGACGTCTGGCCCCGTTGATGTCAACCAGCTCTAGCGGGACCATTTTCCAGCATGTCATTGAGTCTAAACGTCTTCTGATTTCCATCATTAATGAATCTTTCTTTTATAAAAAAACAAGGTCTATTTTATCACATTCCACTTTATTTAAGAGTTATTATCCCACAATCCATAATCATGGGGAAGCCATTTCATTAGAAAAATATAAGTCACTATCCAATCTCTATTCTAGGGTGATATCGGAAAAATCATAGCAGACACAAAATTCAAAACATGTATCCTCAAGTGACAATAAATCCCCCCAATGACCATAATTTCTTGTGTAGTATAAAACTCATACAATCTATCACATCAAAATAATATCAAAGGTGTAAAAACAATTGACTCAATCCCATTTACCCTTCAATTTCAATTTATCTAGTTATTTATCATTAATTAATATAGAAAAACCATCTCTGATAGATTAAAAAGTGTAAACCGCTCCCACATGAAAAACAATAAAAAGAAATAAAGGATTCCCTACCTCAATGAAGATTTGTTGACTTGATGCGCACTTTAGGGAGAAGAAGAAATGCCTAAAAACCCCAATCATATTAAAAACCCTCGGAACAACCTACACCACACCAATGATCCATCCAAATATATCCCAACTCACTCCCTTAACCAAAAACACACCACAAAAATAGGATCTTAAAATAAGAAATTGATTAAATATCCAAAAAGGGAGAATAAATTACAATGGATTTCGAACATGGATCAATCTATATAAATAAATAGAAGAGAGAGGAAGAGGGATAGAAGATCCCACAAAATTTCCAATGGATTAACGAAAAATGAGTGGGGATGATTTTTTTGACTGAAGATAATTTTCTAAGAAATGAATTTGAAATCTTGAAACCTACAGGTTTCTTATCATGTAATATATATTCAAGATGCAGATTCCATGTGAATTCACAAAAAGAAATCCTTCAATAAAAAATCATTACTTCAGGATATATTTAATAAATATACTGAATTCGACTTACATGATGTGCAATAAATCTAATGGATTCCCCAATATCCATTTTAAAAGTCATGAAAAATTCTGATACACAAGTTTGAAACCACCTATACATGTGAAGTATTCCACTTAAATGGCATGAACTTCCTCCAACAGCTCTATTGCCCCTCCGGCCTCAATCAAAAACTACAGAAACATCCCTGAACCCCTACAATCACCAAAACCAACAAATTAATGGGATGGGAAGGTATGGTCCACTACATTAGATACCTTTCAACAATTATAACCATCAAGAATGAAAAACCAATTCGAGAAGGTAATTGGTCTGAACAACCACCCTGCGAGATACCACTCAAAGTTATCATCGTTCCTCAAACGCTTCCACCATCCAGACATGCCAAACCAAATGGACAAAAAACATCTCACTAAACCTCATCATCAAACATAAAAATAACCTCAACAAACCAACAACCATAATTCCAAAACGAAAAACTATAAAAACCAAAAACTACACTACCCGGAACATACGAATCAAATAATTCCATCCCCCATGTCAAGATACTATCCTCTCTGGGTGGAACTAAGTCACCTTCATGGGTTTAATCATGTTATGTCATAATGCTTCTTGATTATGAATTAGGTCCACCCTTTTCCATATATCAGAACATAATCACACATGATGCATCATAAAATAAGTGAAAACATCTCATCAAATGAATCAATAAGGTCCCAAACATCACATCACAAAAAAAGTGAGGAAAAACTCAAAAACTATATGGGTATTAGGAATACATATGTGTCTCTTACTACCATGTACTCTTCTCTCAGCCACCATGCCACTACAACATAAGATCCCAATGAATTATTCATCCATACAAAACCTTTTTTAGTGAATCAAGATCTCTACTTTTCTCTCCATGAACATCTCATCATCCTAAATATCAAACTCACACTAAGGAATGAAGTGGGAGTCATCATGAAGATACCAATGATGTTGAGAGACATGGAAGACATTTTTTATCCTTTTTATCCATGGTGGAAATACCAATTGATATGCCACCTCACTATATTACCCAAATTCCTCTATGGGGCCAACAAACCCAAGAGAAAGTATACTGCCTAATTCAAACATCTACTTCCCACATCAAGCATAAAACTTAAAGAACACATGGTCTCCAACCTCAAAACCCAAGGGCCTCCTAAAATGATTGATATAAGGGTTCTTTTAGTCCTACCCAACTTTCATCCTCTCTTGTACAATCTGAACCAATATTTTTTTTCCTTTCACCACATCAGGTCCAAGAACTACTACCTCCCTAAACTCTATCCAACACAACTGAGAACGACATGGTGTCCCATATAAAACCTCAAAAAAATCTATTACAATGGAAGCGTGTTATATATTTTTATAAAAAAATTGATCAATAGAAAAGTTTCATACCTAAGATCCAGCAAAGTCAAAGATGCATGCTTGTAATATATCCTTCCATATACAGATGTCCTTCTCTCTCTACCCATCCATTTGATGGTGGAAATCTTTGCTAAGGCATAACTGAGTGAAAAAATCATGTTGTAAAACTCTCTATACCTGTGAGGTAAAATGTGAATATCGATCTGGTAAAATCGACCTCATAACCCCTTTCAACTATACCACATAATCTATGTGACTCTAACGAAAGCATCTACTACTACCAACTCTTTGATCACTATGAAGTGGTTTGATTTCATCAATCGACCCGTAATCACCTAGATAGAATCATGGATGATCTATTCTCAAGGTTACCCTAGTAATAAATTCATCTTGAATTTCACTCAGAAATATCTAATGGATACAAAAAATAGATAGGGACATGATCATAAACCTTTACCTACTGGAAAACCAAACACTTCATAACAAACTCTTCCACCACCCATTTCGTCATGGGAAACCAAAACCACATCTTAAAGCCATTGAACATCATGGATACTTCTAGGTGTAACTACAAAGGTGATCAATGAAAATCATGAAGGAATCCCTCATGCATCACCATTGAAAAAAATATCCACCCTTGAATCCACATTTGATTCTTAACACCCTCCAACCAGCTGTCTAGAGCATTACCATGTACAACATGATCACACATCACATATTCCTATAAGTCTCCCCATAGAGACTCCTCCACCTTCCGCATCATAGAAGACTTCAACATCATTTAAAACAAATATCCTCTTCACTATGATCCTATTTATTTCTCTATATTCAACTCAAATCCACATTGATCCCATTCTTATAATTTATAGATGGAATAGGTGATCCCCAAGGAGACACACTTGGTTAGATAAATTCCATCTCCAAAAGTTCATTAAGTTGTTTCATTAATTACTCTAACGTAACATTTTACATTATATATGTGGTATTTGATATAGGATTAGTTCCACTCATGGGTTTAATGGATAAGTGTACCTTTATTTCTAGGGGAGGTCCTGGAAACTCTTCAGGAAATACGTCGATGTATTTCTAAATGATGGGAACATTTTCTATCCATAAAAATTCATTCTCTTCTTTCTCTTCACTGATCATATCTCTAAGAATGGATATGGGATATCCTTCTCAAAAAATCTTAGTCCAGGTATCTCTCCTTTGAAAATAATTGTAGGTTTTCAATTCCAGACTATTAAAATTTCCTTGTTTCTAAAATTTAACTTAGTATTAAAATGTGAGATCTAGTCAATCCCTAGTATTTTTTCAAATTATACCATGTGAATAACTACTAAATTTTCAATGATATTGTACTCACCAAATTTAATACTAGAGTTTCTATATAATGTTCATTCTAGGATAATCCTTCAAAGAATCTTTAATTATAACTCTAATTATTGAAGAACATGTATTGATTATATATTATTTTCAAACATATATGATATAATGGTGTGTGTAAAACCAAAATCATAGAATGTACTTTCTAGAATTCAGGGAACAACTAGTATACCTTACAACACATAATTTATAGAATCTTCTTCAACCATAAGGATTGAAAATTCCCATCCTTGATCACTTGTACTTTACTATTTTTAATGGCGGTTTCTCTCTATTATCTTTCTATTTGGACATTGATTTGAAATGTTCCCCACTATCCACACTTGGATCATTGAACATCATATTGGGCATGCACTATATTCCCATTTCCATTAGTGTTTTTAGGGAGAGGCTTCACCTTACTATGATAATTTTGTGGAATATGTCCATCTCTACTTAAATTGTATCAATTTACACTCCAAAAACAAGTAGTTCCCATAATTAATTTTCCCGAATATATTTTATGTTGGAAGTTTCACATTCATTCCTCATCTTTCATGGTAAAAAATAATCCCTAATTTTTGATCCATTTATCTCTTATTTTCATTTGACCTATATAAAAAATGTATATATACAAAATATAAATCAACCATAATATACCTCCTCACTAACTCCTCAAAGATTTTGTATTCCTGATTTTCCATATTCCCTTACATATGGGGTCTCATTCCAATAAATAATCTATAGACAATTCCCTTATGATCCAAAAACAATCTAGAAGTGTAATGAGAAAGTATAGTAAATATCATTTAATATATTCATAATAATTAGTTTTTATTCTTATTCGGGTCAGAAAATTCCTTCTTCATATTTTTCACGGCAAACAAGGAGAAAAATTGTTGATAAAAGATTCCCCTGAACTCTTCTCACACCATATCATCAATATCCCCCCATGGATTTGTTTTTAAATAGTTCCACCACTAATATGCTTATACTTATAAGTGGTTTACTTCTAAGGGGACTTCCATTAGCTACTGAGTGTGTATTAATGAAAATATATATTCTATGGATGAAATCCAATGCTAGTAATCAACATATTACTAGATCTACAAAAAAAAGGTGGTTGTAGAAGCATGAAGGATTCAACTACAAGTTGTTCCTTCCTTGGTGAAGAAAGATGATCTAAACGGTTTTTGTTGTTCTTAAATACTTGATCTAAATAATTCACCATAATTATGACTTTTTCAACTATATATCCTCGCACATTTGATGTCCATCATCAACTTGACTGTTGAAAATATTTTTTTGCACGAGTTGTTCTGTTTCATGGAATTTTTTTCTCAAAGTAAAAAACCTAACCGAGAATTCTTTTACTATTGGAAACCATATAATAACAATTATAATGAAATTCATAATATTAAAATTTTATTATATAATGAATCTAGGATGATAACTATCAATATTATTAAAATCATTACATTATCATTATATCCTTCATAATGGTCTTTATAGGCTTGTGATTAACCAAAGAATAACCCCCGGTAGTGTCAATATAGGTGTACAGAATGTCCCATTGCTGTTCAACAATTCCTAATCAAGTCTAGATAAATATTGTGATTTCATGTGTTACCCCTAGGTAAATATTTGTTAGATCAACTTCAACTTGGAGTATGTAGATAGGGCTGTATTTTCATAGAAACCACTTACATAATACTTACCAAAATACGAAGATGCTTTTCTTATTTTTAGAATTTACCATAGGTTTTTAATATTGTTTTCTAATATTATTTTCCATAAATTACTAAACCATGAATTAATACCAACAATGGTGACCAGACTTTGTATTATATAAATGTTTCATTTCATGAAACAACATTTAACAACTCAAATAATATTTTGGGTATTAGTGTGTTGGAAATAAGAACATAATACACAAAAAATACTTAAATACATACATTATTCTAATAAAATTGACAAATATCATTATATTTTATTCATAGTCTAATCTTAATGTGTCACATATTCGAGGGACAAATATCAAATAATGTTATTGAGCATAAATCCCATAAAGAAAATAAATAAAGGAAACACTTAGCCTGTGAGAAAGTTTTATATAAATAAAGAATGAACATATTAATATTATTTATGTAATAATTTAAGTAACATGAATCATAAAATTTAAATATGGTTTCAATATAAAAATAGGACATTCACAATTATATCAATAGGGTTTATCACAAAGTTTTCATAAATCAAAATTACTGAGGTTATTCACCAAGGTATTGTAAGCCTGAAGTCTCTGGAGATTAATTATTTAACAAATAAATTGGAATTATATCATGGGTATCAATTCATATTTATTAAATCATGTGATCCATGTTAAAAATAAAGGAAATCATCTAATAAACAACCCATGGAAATAAATAACTAGTTATATGTAAAAATCATTATGTAAAAGGTTCATAATGCCTTGAAAGAAAACTCATTTTTATAACATGAAAAGGGAATATGGGCTTCATATATATAAGTAACATAATCAATAATGTATTTTTACATCTATGTGAATCACCATTGTAAATGGAAGAGGGTTGGTTATTCAAAATAAGAAAACATTTCATGAAAAGTAGAAAAATTCATGAAACTATTTTGGAAAAAAAACGGTATACAACTGGGAATATGTGAAACAAATAATGAGAGGAATTAGAGGTATCCCAAATGTAAAACACAATTTTATAAAAAGATGGAATAAAAAGGGTGAATGAAAAATATAAAGGATCTATACACAATGAAAACACATAACAATGGACGTACATTAATGAAAAAGGAGATGATGATAATTAACTTACCATGAAGAGCTGCTTCATAAATCATGGAGGGGAAAATATTAGGACCATGGTGAAACCTTTGGAAAGCATTGGATGGACTATTTTGGACTATAAAAGGGTATAAATTCAAGGATTTTTAATTTTTATTTGATAGTGGGGGTGGTAAGTGGGTATTTATGCTTTAGGTGGGGTGGCTTTAAGTGAATAAAAATGATTATTTTGTATTGAAGGCCCACCACTATTGGGTGGATTTAATTCTGAAAATTTTGTTTAAAAATTAATGTTTTCAAGGCTTTTTAGTTTGTGAAGAAATAGAACCACCCATTTAATGTTATTGTTTTTATGTATTTTATGCTTTTACCTTTTAACTTTAACATGCTATATTATTTTACCTTTACCATAGTAACTCTTTATTTACTATAGTAATTTTTTTATGTATTGAACAATTGAACATATTACATAACGTGGAACTTATGATTATAAATTTTCAATCCATTTTAATTAATTTAATTTATTAAAGTTAAAAGTCAATTCTAATGTGATACACGTATAACTCATAAAAACACTTTTTTAAGGTTTAAATCAGGGTTTTCAAAAATGATAAGCATATGTTTCTAAATTTAACACATTATGTAGTATGTTTTTCGATAAATTATTTTTGATTAAGAATAGTGATTAAAGTATTTTAAATCTTGATTATTTCCTAATTACATCATAAGTTTTATTGTATTTCATAAAAATAATATTTTCAATTTTTTTTTGAAACAATTATCTTTTCTAGAATATTACCATGAATTCACCCTAATCTATTTCCAATGTGATGAAATAAAAAATGAAGCTTATTTTTTTTTTAAAATAATAATATATACATTATAATATTTACGTTTAAATAAAAAATATTAGTTATTGAATTTTAAATGGTTTTTATGGTATAAAGAACTTTTTGACAATTATAAAAATTACTGTTTACTTTTCTAGTTTATATTGTCATGTAAAAGTGTTTTATAAGAAAATTTCAAGAAAATTAAATTTATTTAAAACATATAATTTTATCATACTATATAATTTTAATACAAAATAAATATTTATTTGGTTTCTATAAATTAATCCCAATGGGGACTTTGTTGTGTCAAAAATAGTAATATTCACCAATAATCTTCTTAATTAATTGTCAAAATTCCCACCTTTCGTATATGAAAGCAATATTCTTTTAGAATAGTCATATCTCCCTATAAGTAACCTATTATACACTCTTGATCACTCACTAATTCTCTTATAAATTTTCTTACACATCCTTTCATAATGTCTATTGTTTTCCTAACGCTTTTTTATGATATTTATGGCAGGGGCAATCTTCTTGGGTATTTCAAGACTATGGGGTTTGTTTTAGTGAATATACTATTATTTAATGTTTATATACAATTTTTTTATTCATTAAACTACTCCAAATTTATGTGTGATGTATTATTTTTTCATTAAATGAAAAATTCTATTTACATGATTTTATTATAAAACATAATAAAAAGCTATTGGGAGGAAAGAGATCCATTAATAAAAGAAGAACATTTTCTTAGTCTTCATAGAAAGCCTATGTAAATATAATCTTAGAAAATAGACTAGAGTGGGTGAAACAAAGGATTGTAATTCTCTTGAATCAAACAAGGTAATAAAAGGGTTCTGAACAAATTGATCATGCCTCAAATGATCATTATCCCCTATGGCCTTATCGCCTCCACTTCTTGCAACAAACCATGATTAGCTCTTGTAACTCTATGTAAAGACCACCCCCACAACTATGCTTGATTCATGGTCCCAGAACATGAGCAATATCCTAATGTAAGCCTCTTCCTTCTCTATCTCCACATAGCGGAGCATAACCCTATAGCCCCTATTGTTGAAACAATCTCACTAGAGAATACTACTAGGGATGATGTGAAACCTATCAACCTCCACTAAAATGATCTTGAATGACTAATAGGTACCAATTTAGATGATAGCTATGAATACTAGAGACATATCACATTGTCATAAAACATCTAGGAATAGAATGAAAACCTCCATCCCCAGAATGATGAAAAGGATGTTTTTATTTTTGACTCCCCACTAGTTGAAAACTTAAAGATCATGGTGAATAAGACTATCCACTAACAACCATACTTTTCAAGGAACCCTGCGACTTACCCTCTCATGGTAAAACTCCTCATGAGTCCATTCATTTTATTAGATTCAGAATCTTTTGAACCTCCAGATATGTGGGGAATGGGAAATAGTGATTGCATACTAGATAGAAGGACAAGGTGTCTCCTCAAGTAAAATCACAAGAGATTCCTTATATAAGAAAATTACTAGAGAAAAATAGAAGGCATTTAAGCATGACTCATAGATCCAACACTGACATACTCTAATTTTTAAGATAACGAATCTCATTCCTCTTCACTTCCCACTTGGTCGATAAAAGAAACTCTGGAGAATAAACTAGGAAAAAACATAAAAGGTATTTGAACATGATTCCTAGCTCCCATACTGAAATAATCCCATGTTAAAGATAATTAATCTCCTACCTCTTCACTTCCCACATGGTCATTGAAAGAATCTCTACCTAGAATTATTTCTTAATGTAGACCATGAAGTATATTCCTCCTTCCACTCTCTCATATACATCATCAACCACTGACATGTAGCTCCCCACATCTAACTAACCTCCATAATTGGATCAAAATGAAAGTGGAATAAAAATCCCCAAACTATCTCTCTATCTCCACATCTAAAACACTTCCCTCATACTTTCCCAATGACTTCCTTCGGAATGCAAAAAATCCTCTGACATTGATCATCCTCCTCAACTAAATCAACCCTTTGAGGATAAACTGAATTATCCTTCTGAAACTCAACTACCGAAACCACATACAAAGGATGAACGTGACCCATAAATTAAAAAAACAATAATTTCGTAATCCCAATTGTATTTAATTTAATTTAGATTCATATTAATTAACTATTTTCATTTTATCCTCTCCAAGTAAAGCCAATACAAACAGGAACACAAGTCATCATGATGGATGAACCTCTTCTAGGTCACTACCCTACAAACGGGTCCACCTCATGTTGTCATTCATTAAGATATGGGTTCATGCCCTATATCATGGGGGGCCCTAAAATCATATGTCCTAGCTCATCTCTCCAGCTTATTTTATGCACAATGGTCAACTGACATTATTTTCATACCAACCCATGAAACCCCCGCTCTACTTGAATCCAAACAACATACAATCTCTCAACCTCCCTTTTATATCACTCTATTATAACCCATCCCTCCAAAGATAATGTAATGAGGGGAGATAGATAATGACCCTTAAGTCCCACCATTGGTAGGCCCCTAGTTGGCGATTAACACTGATGGTATAAAAATCTCATGAAATGGGAGGAATTACCATATATAATAATGTAGGGTCATGAGATAATATGAATCATCTACAAGCAACATGATGTAATAATATAAAAAACTATCAAATAATGTATTTATAATTAAAACTAACAGAAATAAAGTATCCATACTAAGTACTCAAAAGAAAAGCTAAAGTAGTGACATAGCAATTGTCCATGTTATAATTTAGTAATGTCCAACAAAGTCCATGTAATCCTCCTAGAAACCTGAAAATTATTTTATATTCATAGGCCGATCATACATGTAAAGTCAGTAAGGATACTAAATTCTATCATACAAATGTGAAAGTATAATATCAATGCTCCTATTACCAAATAGTATAACCAATAGCACCTAAACAGATCAACTATCCATCCTAAACCTCACTAAGGTATTCTCACCAAATAAAAAAAGCTAAGTGATATAATATAACATGAGTCACATTGATAAAGGGTACCCTGTAACACCTTCCCTCTAGTATGCCACTATCACACCCAAATTCCATACATTTTGGTACTTCCATCTCTTCTGAATACGACACTACCCCATAAACACGATCACAACAAATCTTTCCCAAAGACACATAGGCTCACTACACTACAAGCACGACACAATACATCTCCCTCGAAGACACCTGGTCCACAAGACATCCACAACCATAACAAAACCATTAGGTTTTTGTGAAAATGAATGACACCATCCTCATTCCTTCCTACTATTAATTCATACCACTATAATCCACATCATCTCATATCATCTTTCCCAAAGACACCTAGGCTCATCACATCTCACCTGAAGACACATAGGCTTGCTTCCCCACATGCACGACCACATAAAATATCACCCAAAGACATGTGGGATATCACAACCACCATATGGTGAAATAATAGTCCTCTAGACATCACATCCTATGCAATACATACCTTTCCTAGAAGAGAGAGCTAGAAAGTACAGGTGCCCCAGAATCTCTCATCCTCACTGGATGTTAGAAAAAATACCCTTCATATAAATATGACTATTGGTACATAATTCTTGATGTGGGAGGGGTTCATATAGAAATCACAATCATCATAGAAGTATATACATATAGCCACACAAAATCCCAACCAATGGGTTAAAAAACACAAACCAAGTCAAAAAATCCCACTTTTTCAGCCACATCTAAATGCATAACATCACACAAGCTATGAGTCACAAGCCACATTTCACATTTCAAACAAATTCAATTATCTAGCCCATTAATTTCAGTATTGAGCATCCACCAAATTGGACCGCACATCCCATCATTTAATTATTCATTATTAATTTTTATCTCATTAACCATAACCAAACCCCAAAAATTTCAATCATTATTTAATAGTTATTACATCACTACCCACGAATCTAGAATAGTGTACCCACACATCACAAGTTATTCGTCATCTCCATCACATAATCTCTTAATTTCTCTAAAATCATGGTCAGTCAACCAACACCTCAATAACCCAACAACACATCAAATCAACCACCACCTCACCACCCCTAAATCACAGCCAAATAACCACCACCTCGCCACCCTAAAATCATGGCTAAAAAATCACCACCACACCACCTACAAAGCATGGTCAAACAATTACCACATCGCCGACCCAAAAGAACATCCAAAATACTACCACCACGTTGCCCTAAGAGGAAGACCACATCTCATCCATCATCCCCACATCGCATCATAACCACACATTATTTCTCCATAAGAGAAACTACACATAACAAAACGTCAAAGCTTATTTTACAGATTTAACAAGGGATATTTTATCACATTCCACTTTATTTTAGGGTCTTTATCACACATTCAATGATTTGGGGGAAACTATTTAATTATAAAGATATAAGTGGTTAGACAAATTCCATTTTATGGTGATATCACAATAATCACATTAAACAAAATAGTCACATCATATATCATTAATCACAAAAGCCCCCTATGGCCACAATTTTTAAGGGGGAATGAAGAATGTATAATACATCATATCACAATAATATTAAATCTATAAAAGCATGTTAATCATTCCCCTTTTACCCATTAATTTCAATTTAAGTAGTTCTTTATCATTAATTATACCAGGAAAGCCATATCCCAAAGATAAAAAAGTGTAAACCCCTCTTACATGATGACAAATAATTATAAAAAAGGTATTCCCTACCCCAAATAAGTTTTTTGGACTCACTACACACCATAGGTTGAAGAAGAAAGTTCTTCAAACCACAACCACAAATAAAACCAATGGATCAACCTACCACAATAACGATCCATTAGAACACAGCCCAACTCATTCCCTAAACCAAATACAAACCACTACAATGGGTTATTGAATGAGGAACATGAGAAAATAACTAATAATGGAGAAGAACATACCAATTATTTTCAAATTTGATCATCCAAAATCAACATATCAAAGCAGGAGGAAGGGTGATAGAAGATCCCTCAAAATCACATAGGGCATTCCACAAAATGGGAGGGATGAGGGTTCATCTGAATGAAGAGACAAATTCAAGAAAAGAACATAAAATTTGGAAAGCCATCGGTTTCACATTGTGTAACACATATACATGAAGGGAATGCCATGGGAATTAAAAAATCACAGTTTTTTTAAAAAGGCATCAGCTCAGCCTTTTTTTAATATATGTCACGAATTCAACTTACACAGTGTGAAATCTATATTATGGATTCCCTATGATTATATTATTGAAATTTATATATTATATACTTAATAAATTATTTTATCTTTCATACAATATATTTTATAGTCATAAGATAAAAAAAATTCATATTTTATGTAAAAAAGGATGTATTTTTCTAAAGGTTGTTTTCCAGCCATTAAATATAGCGTATGTTTTAAAACACAATTTTGAAAATTTCAAAAAATCTGTTTGAAAAAATAAACATTATTTTTGAAATTTTAATTTAAAAATTACTTTAGTGTGAATTTTTGATATTTTCCTGATAAGTTTCATTTTTTATGAATAATGAAAAAATATTGAATTTCAATTAAAACAAACTTTTCATCTTAATAATGTATACTGTTAAAATATATTTTGAATTAGTATAAATGTCAGAGTAGTTAAATTATTACATATATTAATCAAATTTAGGTCACTATAATCATTTTTATATTGA
This sequence comes from Viscum album, assembly GCA_963277665.1. NCBI lineage: Eukaryota > Viridiplantae > Streptophyta > Magnoliopsida > Santalales > Viscaceae > Viscum > Viscum album. The sequence continues at coordinate 1,031,991,233 of OY728130.1, forward strand.
ATTTATGTAACACCCCATGATTTTATAGTGTGTTATTTCTTCAAAATAATTCAATAACTTTCACTACACGCAACACCAAGTTCAATCGCACCATGACTTACCAAACAAGCTGTTCAAAAGAGGTTATGAATAGTGTTAACTAAATTTTAAACTTTATATAATCCTTATAATTTTAGAATCCATATTATGAGTTTCTTAGACATAATGTAAGAACAAATTCATTTTCAGTATTGCACTTTTACAAAATTTTAATAGTGAACCCTTTTTAGATACTATATTTTAAATTTTTTGACTAAATGGGGACATCAAAAATTTAAAATGAAACATCCCAAACTTCCACGGTACGCTAGCGTGTGTTGTACGCAACACCGAGTTCTAACACACCGTAACCAATCAAACTAGCCGTTATGAATAGTAATACCTACCTTTTGAAATTATATATATTTTATATTTTAAAATGTACTTCATTTTTGGATTCTGAATATCGAAATTAGCCTAAGGTGAAATTTTGGTACTTTTCGGATAACTTTCATATTTTGATGAATAGTGAAAATTACTAAATTTTAATTAAAAACAACTTTTTTAATCAAAATAATTAATAGTGATAAATTGTGAATTTGAGTGGTTTTAAAGTATATTTAGAATATATTTTTACCATTTAATATAATTTTGGTCATTGGACATAATTTTACAATTAAACCGAACATAAACAAGTGTCAATCTTTTGATAGTTATTATCTCTTAAAAACACGCTTTTTGTTTTAAAAGCGGGAATTAATTTTAAATTAATTTCTACCACTTATGTGTTTTGAATTTAGAAAAATGGATTCCATATTTGGAATCAGGATGTCCAAATTGTGTAAATAGGTAACTTTTATTTTTAGACATTTTGAATAATTACTGCAGTAAATATTTTATTTACCATGGTTAAGGGTAAATCCGGTAAATAATGGTTAAAAAATAATATTATAATAATACTAAATTACCCTAAAACGTGTCTTAACCCTATTGGTTGATACACGGTCGACCATGGGCATCTTTGGGTCGATTTTGGGACGCCATGGATCCACTTGTAAGTGATAATGACACTTTATTTTAATTAAGTTAAAATGAATACAAAAATGACACAAGCATATATCTTTTAGAAAAACAATTGTTACATAGGGTTATATATGTTTGATTTTAGATTATAAAAATTAATTATAAAGATAAAAAGATTTCCTAAATTATTATATTTTATTTATAATTTTTAGACATTAAATAATTTATTTTATTTATGACACAATGATGATGCAATAATTACTATAATAGTGAAAAATTAAAATAATTGATATTATAAATACCCAAATAAATATAATATGAATCTTTTAATGAATTAAACTAATTTTATAGGATAATATGATATATTAGGATTGATTTAATTGACTTTTTTAGAATTAATCAATCTTTTATGAGTTTCACAAAAATCAACTATTGAATAGTGTCTAAATTGACATAAAAGAGTTCTTAAAACAAATATTATATTATTAATTGATATTAAATTCCTAAAAATATAAGGTTCGGCCAAGAGACTTATATCATGATAGTTTCATCATTAATGGACCACTTGGGGGTCTCTTGGATGTATATAGTAAGTTTGTTAACCATATTATATAAAAATACAAAGAGACATTGTAAAAGTTAAACTAATTAACTTAGAGTTAATACTTAAAGATAAGGTTAATATAAGTACCCAAACCTGTCTATATTCTATTGGATGAGTTTTTTTAGACCCATCCCCACCTTAACCTTTGAATAGTCAACTTTGGAGCCATTGGAAACCGAATATGAATTTATTATAAATTAATATTTCTAGCTTTTCCAAAGGTGCCCCTCACCCCTCTTATAAAAGGGCACTCCTCCTTCTCATTTCTTCACACCCTCAAAGCCTTTTGGTTCGGCCAAACTCTGCCCAAATACTCTCCCAACTCCCCTCACTACAACCTAGAGGCCTTAGTTTGATCAGAAAGACAACCTAAGGATCCCTTTTGATCAAATCAAAAGGAAGAACCCGAAGAAGAGGAAATGTTTTCACCACCCCTTTTTAAGTTCCTTTCTTCTTCCACTTCCTCTTTATTTGTTATTACCATTATAAAATAATAACTCCAGTATCATATATATACTTTGATGTTATTATAAATATGGTACAACCATATTCAGTATTCTATCCATCCTTTGAATAACATGTCACCATACGTGCGTACGTACGGCTTACCGTCTCCACGTCGTGGTGTAATTGTTATTCAATATATTATTATTTGGATGGGTATAATAATGATGTGTAACTCATGTAAATAATAAATATAACATGATAATGATTCTGTATATATGATATAAAATCCAATTATATATCATTTTAATATCAAAATAATGATATTGTCGCTCGTGCGTATGTACGGACTACCGTCTCCACGAACGCGATGAGATTCATTGTCCATCATATCCATTCAAGTATAATTATAATTATATGATTTAAAAATAGTATCTAAGGACTTGATATCATTCTGGATATGAATAATATACATCCCATTAATAACGAATATGGCTCACATAACAAAGAATATAAAGTAAAATGAACCCGTTAACACCCGAAATGACGATAATTCTAAGATATTATTAACAAATCAATGCTAAAAGATCATATATGATATCATATTAAAGTAAATTATTCTTTTATTATTCAATAACAATTATTTCACCATTATACAGGAGGTAAACCTACCATCGACCAAGGAAAAAGTACAAAGTAAGGGATTCTCTTATCTCACTTTCAATTCCGTGAGATTTCCATTGTTCGCCACTAAATTATTGAAAGTGGTGCATTGTGTAAGAACATTTGATATATATTATCATGATTCTATTATATTCATGTTATTCTGTAAATCATTTGGTGGTTATTAACTTTTGGCCATACGACTCAGTTGATTAACGTGGTAAGGGGTTTCTTATCTCACTTTTAATTTCGCGAGATTTCCATTATTCACCACTTAATTATTGCATGTGGGGTATGTGTACTGCCCATGATTGCATTAATTGTGTAATATACTTTAATTTATGGGTATTTACATCATCAGGGTATGATACTTCTTTCATGGGTGTATGTTTCGTAAGTTACCTAATCGATAAGGGAATTTGAAATTTCAATTTCCACTCATTTGGCTTTACGCATATTTCATTGATTATATTACCCCAATATTATGTGTGGAATCACTATTCATTTGATTATGTCATAATTTCCACTCCCCTTCCTGTGGATATAAGTTTGATACACATAATCACTCCATTGATAATTCTCAAGTCATTGATATGAATTTTATAAGAGTAATTTTAACTCATTCTCCATTTGTTGAGTTAAACATCCAATTCGTTGGTATTGTTTTTACAAGAATATGTGTGAATGTCCTTTGATTGTTTTACACTGAATATCCAATCATATTTAGTGTATTTATATTTGTGACACATAATTATGTCATTGATTTATCCTTAACCTAAGGATACAACCTTTATGAGATATTTCATCTCAATTTACATTCCATTGAGACTTCTTTGATGATATACACCAAATCACTTTTATGTGGTGTATATAATGTACTTTGACATAGTATATCATGATTCCATTTATTCTCATGATATTACAAAGTTTTGATTACCTCAATTATTTGTATTCAAGTGTCTCTTTTGGTTAAAATCTCTAACTAAAATACCATTTTTAAATGTTTTAAAGACTTATTCATCTAAACCTTTCTCATTAATGTCCATGTTTTGAAAATGGTTTTAAGGATTTATTTATATGAACATTAAAGTTTAGAAATCAAAACTAATTTTAAAAAGTTTCAAAGTGGTATGGGACACTTTGATTCAAAAATCTACTTTTAAATGGCTTCTTGACAAATAGTGTGACTTTTAAATGTTTTCAAGAAAAGGGGGATATTTCTCTCAAATAGTTTTGATGATTATTTTCATCTATGTCAACATCCTTCATTATTATTGATTGAGGTTAATGTGATACAATACAATCTTCCATATTGTATCGAATGAGTTATGTTTGACTGTGGATGTGCTGTTTTTATACCATTCATGGTTTGTGGTAAAAGTATTTACATTTCGTATGCTAGTTTTAATACGAATGTTTATGTTATGTTTAAACATGTTCATATGAGGAATGCATTGGACTTAATAAGTGACGGGTGGAGCCCGCTATAGCTCCTCGATGCATCGGTAGGTCTCATGAGACAAACTAGTGTCTTGGCACAAGGCCTTGGCAAAATCATATTTGTAGTCTTGGCACGAGGCCTTGGATATGTGGTTATGATAGTCTGACATTATGCATTCCATCATTATGAACGTGGTTATTGATATTGCATGTGATCATTCGACTAGTAGAATATCCATGTGAGTAAGTAAATGACATTATTTCATTTTACCTTCGCCATTTTATGATGAAGTTCAAATTTAAAAGGCTTTTGTTTTAGTTATAAATTGCCTTAAGTATTTATGCTTATTTATGAAAGATTCTGCTATAATGTTATCCTTACTGAGAATCCGAGCTCACCCCTTTCAATGTTTTATTTTTCCCAGGATTATGAAGAAGTAATTTATGAATGACCTGCAGGGATAGTATGAGGGGATATGAAGACAAGATGTTTTTTTATGATGTAATGTAAAAATTTATGGATGTATCTAGTTATTCCAAGGCTACTAAACAAATCGGTCTTTCGAGACTTGATCTTTCTCGTGATCATGCCAATGTTATGTAATAATTCACCGACTCTAGGTAATTAGGGTCGGGGAATTACAGTTGATATCAGAGGAAGTTTAGTACAAACCTTGGTAGCTAGATTTAGATAAACTCTGATTAGAGCACGTAGACCTAAGATGAACTTTGAGGATTAGTATAAAAGAACTTCCTAGAATTTTGGTATTGTAGAGATTTTGTGAGTTTTCCGAGCAATACATCCCTGTCTAGATACGAGCAGGTAGAGGCGGCTCTGGCACAGATGTACCTAGGGGTAAAACCCGAAAACACCGCTTTGAGCTAGACTCGAACGGGAACTGGTGCACGACAACGGGCCTTGCTGCACTCTTGGTTACGACACTCCCGGGGGATATGCTTAGAATAATTTACATTTTCTTTACAAACCGATTTAAGTAATATATACATAAGATGAGATTAAATGACCTTGGTTAATCCTAATATGTTTCAAATTGAGAATATGGTGACATTTTAATCTCTAAATGATTTTACGACTACTATTACTCACACAATGCTTTCTGGTTTTAGTCAATGGCTGGATTCCAAGGAAGTCATAGTGACTTTGAGAATAATGTACAAGGTGGGAGTGGTGGTGGCGATGAGCAACAAAATGGAATGTTGATAGGCGTAAAAGATATCGTCTTTATGCCAAATCAGTTTTCAAAAAATATGATCAACAACATATATATTAACCAACTCCCAGACTCAACAAGTAAGAGAAAGGTGATAAATGATAAGATCTCCAGCAATGGAGACCATGGAGAAAAGAAACCTCAATTTTCATCATGCAGGAAATGTGGAAAGAGACACCCAGGAAAGTGTCTCAATGGGACAACGAAATGTTTTACATGCGGGAAGGAAGGACATAAAGTAAAGAATTGCCGAAGAAAAATGAAGAGTACTATGGAAGAAGATAAAAATGGTCCCAAGAGTCCATTTACAGTCATTTGCCGTAAATGTAGGGGACCTGGCCATTACCCAAGTGAATGTCCTATTCTATAGGATATTTTCTTGGTCAAAGAAGAAGCTATGTGGAAATAAATGGTTGGAGAAAAATTTAAAAAGTATTATCACTCCTTGTTGATGGGTTTACTTTGGAATAATTTTCTCTTGTATTTGTAACCCAGCAGTTTGCCATGTGAGAATGATATTTGAGGAAGAATTGTCTCTTCTCTTGTGGATATAGGTATAAATAACCATTTGGTTTTATATGATCATTGGGGTTTGAGAAAATGATAAGTTATTATAATTTGGGATGAAAATGCAAAGTATGATATAACATTTGTGGTTAAATTATGGTATTTTGAGGAATTTATCTCATTTTGGTAATATTATAAAATATAGTTTTTGAAAAAGGAAAACACGTAGACCGTGTGACAACCCGTCGCGTCGGACAAAGCTGTGGGAATCGAACCCACAACCAAAGTGCGATTGGTATTTATCGCCTACCACTGGACTACGTGAAGTCCCTGGTTAGTGTGACTATTTTTTTTGTTAAATGATTTTATTGATCAATAATAAGATGATTTGGGTTCTTATGTCTTATCAAATGAATACCCTTGGTATAGGAAAATGATTTGGTGATTAAGTGGTAAATGTTATTTTAGAAGATGTTCGTTTTGTTAGGAACACTATATGCCCAAGGAAAATAGAATAAAATGAGGTTTCATTTGTAGAGTAATAGTGGATTTTTATCTACGTTTTTATTGTTGATTTATAGTGATTTGGGTTATTTATGGAAATGATTAACCTATAACAGAGAATATATGATGATGTTAATTACTTTTAAGTATGTGACTTTAATAGTATTTGATGTCATTTGGAGATACAATGTAACATGGGAGACTACATAATCAAATTCTTCTATGTTTTGGGTTTCAATATTAGTTTGGATTATATTAAAGGAATTTAAGGACAATTCGTTATTGAATGGTATCTATTTAACTTTGGGGTATTGTTGGTTTAATTTTAGAAATTAAGATTAGTGCATATTTATCTCAATGAATATCCTTTTGGGGGATCATTAGATCATTCACTAACCATTTTGGTTTTGATTAATCTTCAAAGACAATGTAAATATATGGTTTATCCTACATGGATCATGTGATTCTATAGAAGTTTATTCTAGCTCTTCCAGTGTGACCAAGTCTTCTTGAATACCCATCATTTAAAAAAAAATTGAGTTAGTGGTGGAAATTTATTAAAGAATGAAAATCTACATAAAATTTAAGTATATCTCATAATGTTCTTAGTGAATATCATAAATGAATTCCTCTTCCTTATGTAATGTAACTTTAAAAAAAATGTTGTCCTAGATGGTACATTAAATCATCAATAATTTATGGCTTTGGGATTGTTTGCATTTTCATAGCCATGTTCTCTACCACTCTCCATCAGATAATTGATGGTTAGATTTCTCTTCCATATCCATATTTTCCTACATGGAACCCTAGTATGTGTTATTTTCAGTAATCTTCATACTTTCCACTCTTTATTTTAAATAGAGGCCTCATTAATTCATTTTTCGATGTGGGATTTCAACTAAGATATTTTGAAACGTCAAAAATGTGTTATCCCAATACCCTATGTTTTCTTGGACCGATGGTATTTCAAATCATCATAGATTGATGAGTTTAAGGACCTCAATTTTATACTTGTTTGTGATTGATGACCTCAATCACTACCTATAAATATTTACGTTTTTCCTCCAATTATATGTCTCTAATTACCACCAATGTTCTCCTAATCGAGATCATAATTTGGTGGTGATCCTTTCATTTCTCTTTTATTAATATTAAGACTAAATTTTAGTAACCCAATTTCTGATGTGGGTTTTCCCACAAAGATATTTTCTATTTTCAACCTTTTATTTTCGAAGAACAATTTCAAATTGCGAGGACGCAATTTATTGAAGGAGGGGAGAATGTAACACCCCAAGATTTTATAGTGTGTTATTTCTTCAAAATAATTCAATAACTTTCACTACACGCAACACCAAGTTCAATCGCACCATGACTTACCAAACAAGCTGTTCAAAAGAGGTTATGAATAGTGTTAACTAAATTTTAAACTTTATATAATCCTTATAATTTTAGAATCCATATTATGAGTTTCTTAGACATAATGTAAGAACAAATTCATTTTCAGTATTGCACTTTTACCAAATTTTAATAGTGAACCCTTTTTAGATACTATATTTTAAATTTTTTGACTAAATGGGGACATCAAAAATTTAAAATGAAACATCCCAAGCTTCCACAGTACGCTAGCGTGTGTTGTACGCAACACCGAGTTCTAACACACCGTAACCAATCAAACTAGCCGTTATGAATAGTAATACCTACCTTTTGAAATTATATATATTTTATATTTTAAAATGGACTTCATTTTTGGATTCGGAATATCGAATTTAGCCTAAGGTGAAATTTTGGTACTTTTCGGATAACTTTCATATTTTGATGAATAGTGAAAATTACTAAATTTTAATTAAAAACAACTTTTTTAATCAAAATAATTAATAGTGATAAATTGTGATTTTGAGTGGTTTTAAAGTATATTTAGAATATAGTTTTACCATTTAATATAATGTTGGTCATTGGACATAATTTTACAATTAAACCGAACATAAACAAGTGTCAATCTTTTGATAGTTATTATCTCTTAAAAACACGCTTTTTGTTTTGACAGCGGGAATTAATTTTAAATTAATTTCTGCCACTTATGTGTTTTGAATTTAGAAAAATGGATTCCATATTTTGAATCAGGATGTCCAAATTGTGTAAATAGGTAACTTTTATTTTTAGACATTTTGAATAATTACTGCGGTAAATATTTTATTTACCATGGTTAAGGGTAAATCCGGTAAATAAGGGTTACAAAATAATATTATAATAATACTAAATTACCCTAAAACGTGTCTTAACCCTATTGGTTGATACATGGTCGACCATGGGCATCTTTGGGTCGATTTTGGGACCCCATGGATCCACTTGTAAGTGATAATGACACTTTATTTTAATTAAGTTAAAATGAATACAAAAATGACACAAGCATATATCTTTTAGAAAAACAATTATTACATAGGGTTATATATGTTGGATTTTAGATTACAAATATTCATTAGAATGATAAAAAGATTGCCTACATAATTATATTTTATTTATAATTTTTATACATTAAATAATTTATTTTATTTATGACACAAAGATGATGCAATAATTACTATAATAGTGAAAAATTAAAATAATTGATATTATAAATACCCAAATAAATATAATATGAAGCTTTTAATAAATTAAACTAATTTTATAGGATAATATGATATATTAGGATTGATTTAATTGACTTTGTTCTAATTAATAAATCTGTTATGAGTTTCACAAAAATCAACTATTGAATAGTGTCTAAATTGACATAAAAGAGTTCTTAAAACAAATATTATATTATTAATTGATATTAAATACCTAAAAATCTAAGGATCGTCCAAGAGACTTATATCATGATAGGTTCATCATTAATGGACCACTTGGGGGTCGCTTGGATGTATATAGTAAGTTTATTAACCATATTATATAAAAATACAAAGAGACATTGTAAAAGTGAAACTAATTAACTTAGAGTTAATACTTAAAGATAAGGTTAATATAAGTACCCAAACCTGTCTAAATTATATTGGATGAGTTGTTTTAGACCCATCCCAACCTTAAACTTTGAATAGTCAACTTTGGAGCCATTGGAAACCGAATATGAATTTATTATAAATTAATATTCCTAGCTTTTCCAAAGGTGCCCCTCACCCCTCTTATAAAAGGGCACTCCTCCTTCTCATTTCTTCACACCCTCAAAGCCTTTTGGTTCGGCCAAACTCTGCCCAAATACTCTCCCAACTCCCCTCACTACAACCTAGAGGCCTTAGTTTGATCAGAAAGCCAACTTAAGGAGCCCTTTTGATCAAATCAAAAGGAAGAACCCGAAGAAGAGGTAATGTTTTCACCACCCCTTTTTAAGTTCCTTTCTTCTTCCACTTACTCTTTCTTTGTTATTACCATTATAAAATAATAACTCCAGTATCATATATATACTTTGATGTTATTATAAATATGGTACAACCATATTCAGTATTCTATCCATCCTTTGAATAACATGTCACCATACGTGCGTACGTACGGCTTACCGTCTCCACGTCGTGGTGTAATTGTTATTCAATATATTATTATTTGGATGGGTATAATAATGATGTGTAACTCATGTAAATAATAAATATAACATGATAATGATTCTGTATATATGATATAAAATCCAATTATATATCATTTTAATATCAAAAGAATGATATTGTCGCTCGTGCGTATGTACGGACTACCGTCTCCACGAACGCGATGAGATTCATTGTCCATCATATCCATTCAAGTATAATTATAATTTTATGATTTAAAAATAGTATCTAAGGACTTGATATCATTCTGGATATGAATAATATACATCCCATTAATAACGAATATGGCTCACATAACAAAGAATATAAAGTAAAATGAACCCGTTAACACCCGAAATGACGATAATTCTAAGATATTATTAACAAATCAATGTTAAAAGATCATATATGATATCATATTAAAGTAAATGATTCTTGTATTATTCAATAACAATTTTTTCACCATTGTATAGGAGGTAATCCTACCATCGACCAAGGAAAAAGTACAAAGTAAGGGATTCTCTTATCTCACTTTCAATTCTGTGAGATTTCCATTGTTCGCCACTAAATTATTGAAAGTGGTGTATTGTGTACGACCATTTGATATATATTATCATGATTCTATTATATTCATGTTATTCTATAAATCATTTGGTGGTTATTAACTTTTGGCCATACGACTCAGTTGATTAACGTGGTAAGGGGTTTCTTATCTCACTTTTAATTTCGTGATATTTCCATTATTCACCACTTAATTATTGCATGTGGGGTATGTGTACTGCCCATGATTGCATTAATTGTGTAATATACTTTAATTTATGGGTATTTACATCATCAGGGTATGATACTTCTTTCATGGGTGTATGTTTCGTAAGTTACCTAATCGATAAGGGAATTTGAAATTTCAATTTCCACTCATTTGGCTTTACGCATATTTCATTGATTATATTACCCCAAGATTATGTGTGGAATCACTATTCATTTGATTATGTCATAATTTCCACTCCCCTTCCTATGGATATAAGTTTGACACACATAATCACTCCATTTATAATTCTCAAGTCATTGATATGAATTTGATAAGAGTAATTTTAACTCATTCTCCATTTGTTGAGTTAAACATCCAATTCGTTGGTATTGTTTTTACAAGAATATGTGTGAATGTCCTTTGATTTTTTTACAATGAATATCCAATCATATTTAGTGTATTTATATTTTTCACACATAATTATGTCATTTATTTATCCTTAACCTAAGGATACAACCTTTATGAGAGATTTCATCTCAATTTACATTCCATTGAGACTTCTTTGATGATATACACCAAATCACTTTTATGTGGTGTATATAATGTACTTTGACATAGTATATCATGATTCCCTTTATTCTCATGATATTACAAAGTTTTTATTACCTCAATTATTTTTATTCAAGTGTCTCTTTTGGTTAGAATCTCTAACTAAAATACCATTTTTAAATGTTTTAAAGACTTATTCATCTAAACCTTTCTCATTAAGGTCCATGTATTAAAAATGGTTTTAAGGATTTATTTATATGGACATTAAAGTTTAGAAATCAAAACTCCTTTTAAAAAGTTTCAAAGTGGTATGGGACACTTTGATTCAAAAATCTACTTTTAAATGGCTTCTTGACAAATAGTGTGTCTTTTAAATGTTTTCAAGAAAAGGGGGATATTTCTCTCAAATAGTTTTGATGATTATTTTCATCTATGTCAACATCCTTCATTATTCTTGATTGAGGTTAATGTGATACAATACAATCTTCCATATTGTATTGAATGAGTTATGTTTGACTGTGGATGTGCTGTTTTTATACCATTCATGGTTTGTGGTAAAAGTATTGACATTTTGTATGCTAGTTTTAATACGAATGTTTATGTTATGTTTAAACATGTTCATATGAGGAATGCATTGGACTTAATAAGTGACGGGTGGAGCCCGCTATAGCTCCTCGATGCATCGGTAGGTCTCATGAGACAAACTAGTGTCTTGGCACAAGGCCTTGGCAAAATCTTATTTTTAGTCTTGGCACGAGGCCTTGGCTATGTGGTTATGATAGTCTGGCATTATGCATTACATCATTATGAAAGTGGTTATTGATATTGCATGTGATCATTCTACTAGTAGAATATCCATGTGAGTAAGTAAATGGCATTATTTCATTTTACCTTCGCCATTTTATGCTGAAGTTCAAATTTAAAAGGCTTTTGTTTTAGTTATAAATTGCCTTAAGTGTTTATGCTTATTTATGAAATATTCTGCTATAATGTTATCCTTACTGAGCATCCGAGCTCATCCCTTTCAATGTTTTATTTTTCCCAGGATTATGAAGAAGTAATTTATGAATGACCTGCAGGGATAGTATTAGGGGATATGAAGACAAGATGTTTTTTTATGATGTAATGTAAAAATTTATGGATGTATCTAGTTATTCCAAGGCTAATAAACTAATCGGTCTTTCGAGACTTGATCTTTCTCGTGATCATGACAATGTTATGTAATAATGCACCGACTCTAGGTAATTAGGGTCGGGGCGTTACAGTTGGTATCAGAGGAAGTTTAGTACAAACCTTGGTAGCTAGATTTTGAGAAACTCTGATTAGAGCACGTAGACCTAAGATGAACTTTGAGGATTAGTATAAAGGAACTTCCTAGAATTTTGGTATTGTAGAGATTTTGTGAGTTTTCCGAGCAATACATCCCTGTCTGGATACGAGCAGGTAGAGGCGTCTCTGGCACAGATGTACCTAGCGGTAAAACCCGAAAACACCGCTTTGAGCTAGACTTGAACGGGAACTGGTGCACGACAACGGGCCTTGCTGCACTCTTGGTTACGACACTCCCGAGGGATATGCTTAGGATAATTTACATTTTCTTTACTAACCGATTTAAGTAATATATACATAAGATGAGATTAAATGACCTTGGTTAATCCTAATATGTTTCAAATTGAGAATATGGTGACATTTTAATCTCTAAATGATTTTACGACTACTATTACTCACACAATGCTTTCTGGTTTTAGTCAATGGCTGGACTCCAAGGAAGTCATAGTGACTTTGAGAATGATGTACAAGGTGGGAGCGGTGGTGGCGATGAGCAACAAAATGGAATGTTGATAGGCGTAAAAGATATCGTCTTTATGCCAAATCAGTTTTCAAAAAATATGATCAACAACATATATATTAACCAACTCCCAGACTCAACAAGTAAGAGAAAGGTGATAAATGATAAGATCTCCAGCAATGGAGACCATGGAGAAAAGAAACCTCAATTTTCATCATGCAGGAAATGTGGAAAGAGACACCCAGGAAAGTGTCTCAATGGGACAACGAAATGTTTTACATGCGGGAAGGAAGGACATAAAGTAAAGAATTGCCGAAGAAAAATGAAGAGTACTATGGAAGAAGATAAAAATGGTCCCAAGAGTCCATTTACAGTCATTTGCCGTAAATGTAGGGGACTTGGCCATTACCCAAGTGAATTTACTATTCTATAGGATATTTTCTTGGTCAAAGAAGAAGCTATGTGGAAATAAATGGTTGGAGAAAAATTTAAAAAGTATTAGCACTCCTTGTTGATGGGTTTACTTTGGAATAATTTTCTCTTGTATTTGTAACCCAGCAGTTTGCCATGTGAGAATGATATTTGAGGAAGAATTGTCTCTTCTCTTGTGGATATAGGTATAAATAACCATTTGGTTTTATATGATCATTGGGGTTTGAGAAAATGATAAGTTATTATAATTTGGGATGAAAATGCAAAGTATGATATAACATTTGTGGTTAAATTATGTTATTTTGAGGAATTTATCTCATTTTGGTAATATTATAAAATATAGTTTTTGAAAAAGGAAAACACGTAGACCGTGTGACAACCCGTCGCGTCGGACAAAGCTATGGGAATCGAACCCACAACCAAAGTGCGATTGGGATTTATCGCCTACCACTGGACTACGTGAAGTCCCTGGTTAGTGTGACTATTTTTTTTTGTTAAATGATTTTATTGATCAATAATAAGATGATTTGGGTTCTTATGTCTTATCAAATGAATACCCTTGGTATAGGAAAATGATTTGGTGATTAAGTGGTAAATGTTATTTTAGAAGATGTTCGTTTTGTTAGGAACACTATATGCCCAAGGAAAATAGAATACAATGAGGTTTCATTTGTAGAGTAATAGTGGATTTTTATCTACGTTTTTATTGTTGATTTATAGTGATTTGGGTTATTTATGGAAATGATTAACCTATAACAGAGAATATATGATGATGTTAATTACTTTTAAGTATGTGACTTTAATAATATTTGATGTCATTTGGAGATACAATGTAACATGGGAGACTACATAATCAAATTCTTCTATGTTTTGGGTTTCAATATTAGTTTGGATTATATTAAAGGAATTTAAGGACAATTCGTTATTGAATGGTATCTATTTAACTTTGGGGTATTGTTGGTTTAATTTTAGAAATTAAGATTAGTGCATATTTATCTCAATGAATATCCTTTTGGGGGATCATTAGATCATTCACTAACCATTTTGGTTTTGATTAATCTTCAAAGACAATGTAAATATATGGTTTATCCTACATGGATCATGTGATTCTATAGAAGTTTATTCTAGCTCTTCCAGTGTGACCAAGTCTTCTTGAATACCCATCATTTAAAAAAAAATTGAGTTAGTGGTGGAAATTTATTAAAGAATGAAAATCTACTTAAAATTTAAGTATATCTCATAATGTTCTTAGTCAATATCATAAATGAATTCCTCCTCCTTATGTAATGTAACTTTAAAAAAAATGTTTTCCTAGATGGTACATTAAATCATCAATAATTTATGGCTTTGGGATTGTTTGCATTTTCATAGCCATGTTCTCTACCACTCTCCATCAGATAATTGATGGTTAGATTTCTCTTCCATATCCATATTTTCCTACATGGAACCCTAGTATGTGTTATTTTCAGTAATCTTCATACTTTCCACTCTTTATTTTAAATAGAGGCCTCATTAATTCATTTTTCGATGTGGGATTTCAACTAAGATATTTTGAAACGTCAAAAATGTGTTATCGCAATACCCTATGTTTTCTTGGACCGATGGTATTTCAAATCATCATAGATTGATGATTTTAAGGACCTCAATTTTATACTTGTTTGTGATTGATGACCTCAATCACTACCTATAAATATTTACGTTTTTCCTCCAATTATATGTCTCTAATTACCACCAATGTTCTCCTAATCGAGATCATAATTTGGTGGTGATCCTTTCATTTCTCTTTTCCTCATATTAAGACTAAATTTTAGTAACCCAATTTTCGATGTGGGTTTTCCCACAAAGATATTTTCTATTTTCAACCTTTTATTTTCGATGAACAATTTCAAATTGCGAGGACGCAATTTATTGAAGGAGGGGAGAATGTGACACCCCAAGATTTTATAGTGTGTTATTTCTTCAAAATAATTCAATAACTTTCACTACACGCAACACCAAGTTCAATCGCACCATGACTTACCAAACAAGCTGTTCAAAAGAGGTTATGAATAGTGTTAACTAAAATTTAAACTTTATATAATCCTTATAATTTTAGAATCCATATTATGAGTTTCTTAGACATAATGTAAGAACAAATTCATTTTCAGTATTGCACTTTTACCAAATTTTAATAGTGAACCCTTTTTAGATACTATATTTTAAATTTTTTGACTAAATGGGGACATCAAAAATTTAAAATGAAACATCCCAAGCTTCCACGGTACGCTAGCGTGTGTTGTACGCAACACCGAGTTCTAACACACCGTAACCAATCAAACTAGCCGTTATGAATAGTAATACCTACCTTTTGAAATTATATATATTTTATATTTTAAAATGGACTTCATTTTTGGATTCGGAATATCGAATTTAGCCTAAGGTGAAATTTTGGTACTTTTCGGATAACTTTCATATTTTGATGAATAGTGAAAATTACTAAATTTTAATTAAAAACAACTTTTTTAATCAAAATAATTAATAGTGATAAATTGTGAATTTGAGTGGTTTTAAAGTATATTTAGAATATATTTTTACCATTTAATATAATGTTGGTCATTGGACATAATTTTACAATTAAACTGAACATAAACAAGTGTCAATCTTTTGATAGTTATTATCTCTTAAAAACACGCTTTTTGTTTTGACAGCGGGAATTAATTTTAAATTAATTTCTGCCACTTATGTGTTTTGAATTTAGAAAAATGGATTCCATATTTTGAAGCAGGATGTCCAAATTGTGTAAATAGGTAACTTTTATTTTTAGACATTTTGAATAATTACTGCGGTAAATATTTTATTTACCATGGTTAAGGGTAAATCCGGTAAATAAGGGTTAAAAAATAATATTATAATAATACTAAATTACCCTAAAACGTGTCTTAACCCTATTGGTTGATACATGGTCGACCATGGGCATCTTTGGGTCGATTTTGGGACCCCATGGATCCACTTGTAAGTGATAATGACACTTTATTTTAAATAAGTTAAAATGAATACAAAAATGACACAAGCATATATCTTTTAGAAAAACAATTGTTAAATAGGGTTATATATGTTGGATTTTAGATTACAAAAATTCATTAGAAAGATAAAAAGCTTTCCTAAATAATGATATTTTATTTATAATTTTTATACATTAAATAATTTATTTTATTTATGACACAAAGATGATGCAATAATTACTATAATAGTGAAAAATTAAAATAATTGATATTATAAATAGCCAAATAAATATAATATGAAGCTTTTAATGAATTAAACTAATTTTCTAGGATAATATGATATATTAGGATTGATTTAATTGACTTTTTTCTAATTAATAAATCTGTTATGAGTTTCACAAAAATCAACTATTGAATAGTGTCTAAATTGACATAAAAGAGTTCTTAAAACAAATATTATATTATTAATTGATATTAAATTCCTAAAAATCTAAGGTTCGGCCAAGAGACTTATATCATGATAGTTTCATCATTAATGGACCACTTGGGGGTCGCTTGGATGTATATAGTAAGTTTATTAACCATATTATATAAAAATACAAAGAGACATTGTAAAAGTGAAACTAATTAACTTAGAGTTAATACTTAAAGATAAGGTTAATATAAGTACCCAAACCAGTCTAAATTATATTGGATGAGTTGTTTTAGACCCATCCCAACCTTAACCTTTGAATAGTCAACTTTGGAGCCATTGGAAACCTAATATGAATTTATTATAAATTAATATTCCTAGCTTTTCCAAAGGTGCCCCTCACCCCTCTTATAAAAGGGCACTCGTCCTTCTTATTTCTTCACACCCTCAAAGCCTTTTGGTTCGGCCAAACTCTGCCCAAATACTCTCCCAACTCCCCTCACTACAACCTAGAGGCCTTAGTTTGATCAGAAAGCCAACTTAAGGAGCCCTTTTGATCAAATCAAAAGGAAGAACCCGAAGAAGAGGTAATGTTTTCACCACCCCTTTTTAAGTTCCTTTCTTCTTCCACTTCCTCTTTCTTTGTTATTACCATTATAAAATAATAACTACAGTATCATATATATACTTTGATGTTATTATAAATATGGTACAACCATATTCAGTATTCTATCCATCCTTTGAATAACATGTCACCATACGTGCGTACGTACGGCTTACCGTCTCCACGTCATGGTGTAATTGTTATTCAATATATTATTATTGGGATGGGTATAATAATGATGTGTAACTCATGTAAATAATAAATATAACATGATAATGATCTTGTATATATGATATAAAATCCAATTATATATCATTTTAATATCAAAAGAATGATATTGTCGCTCGTGCGTATGTACGGACTACCGTCTCCACGAACGCGATGAGATTCATTGTCCATCATATCCATTCAAGTATAATTATAATTTTATGATTTAAAAATAGTATCTAAGGACTTGATATCATTCTGGATATGAATAATATAAATCCCATTAATAACGAATATGGCTCACATAACAAAGAATATAAAGTAAAATGAACCCGTTAACACTCGAAATGACGATAATTCTAAGATATTATTAACAAATCAATGTTAAAAGATCATATATGATATCATATTAAAGTAAATTATTCTTGTATTATTCAATAACAATTTTTTCACCATTTTATAGGAGGTAAACCTACCATCGACCAAGGAAAAAGTACAAAGTAAGGGATTCTCTTATCTCACTTTCAATTCCGTGAGATTTCCATTGTTCGCCACTAAATTATTGAAAGTGGTGTATTGTGTACGACCATTTGATATATATTATCATGATTCTATTATATTCATGTTATTCTATAAATAATTTGGTGGTTATTAACTTTTGACCATACGACTCAGTTGATTAACGTGGTAAGGGGTTTCTTATCTCACTTTTAATTTCGTGAGATTTCCATTATTCACCACTTAATTATTGCATGTGGGGTATGTGTACTGCCCATGATTGCATTAATTGTGTAATATAATTTAATTTATGGGTATTTACATCATCAGGGTATGATACTTCTTTCATGGGTGTATGTTTCGTAAGTTACCTAATCGATAAGGGAATTTGAAATTTCAATTTCCACTCATTTGGCTTTACGCATATTTCATTGATTATATTACCCCAAGATTATGTGTGGAATCACTATTCATTTGATTATGTCATAATTTCCACTCCCCTTTCTGTGGATATAAGTTTGACACACATAATCACTCCATTGATAATTCTCAAGTCATTGATATGAATTTGATAAGAGTAATTTTAACTCATTCTCCATTTGTTGAGTTAAACATCCAATTCGTTGGTATTGTTTTTACCAGAATGTGTGTGAATGTCCTTTTATTGTTTTACACTGAATATCCAATCATATTTAGTGTATTTATATTTGTGACACATAATTATGTCATTGATTTATCCTTAACCTAACGATACAACCTTTATGAGAGATTTCATCTCAACTTACATTCCATTGAGACTTCTTTGATGATATACACCAAATCACTTTTATGTGGTGTATATAATGTACTTTGACATAGTATATCATGATTCCCTTTATTCTCATGATATTACAAAGTTTTTATTACCTCAATTATTTGTATTCAAGTGTCTCTTTTGGTTAGAATCTCTAACTAAAATACCATTTTTAAATGTTTTAAAGACTTATTCATCTAAACCTTAATCATTAATGTCCATGTTTTAAAAATGGTTTTAAGGATTTATTTATATGGACATTAAAGATTAGAAATCAAAACTCCTTTTAAAAAGTTTCAAAGTGGTATGGGACACTTTGATTCAAAAATCTACTTTTAAATGGCTTCTTGACAAATAGTGTGACTTTTAAATGTTTTCAAGAAAAGGGGGATATTTCTCTCAAATAGTTTTGATGATTATTTTCATCTATGTCAACATCCTTAATTATTCTTGATTAAGGTTAATGTGATACAATACAATCTTCCATATTGTTTCTAATGAGTTATGTTTGACTGTGGATGTGCTGTTTTTATACCATTCATGGTTTGTGGTAAAAGTATTGGCATTTCGTATGCTAGTTTTAATACGAATGTTTAAGTTATGTTTAAACATGTTCATATGAGGAATGCATTGGACTTAATAAGTGACGGGTGGAGCCCGCTATAGCTCCTCGATGCATCGGTAGGTCTCATGAGACAAACTAGTGTCTTGGCACAAGGCCTTGGAAAAATCTTATTTGTAGTCTTGGCACGAGGCCTTGGCTATGTGGTTATGATAGTCTGGCATTATACATTCCATCATTATGAAAGTGGTTATTGATATTGCATGTGATCATTCGACTAGTAGAATATCCATGTGAGTAAGTAAATGGCATTATTTCATTTTACCTTCGCCATTTTATGCTGAAGTTCAAATTTAAAAGGCTTTTGTTTTAGTTATAAATTGCCTTAAGTGTTTATGCTTATTTATGAAAGCTTCTGCTATAATGTTATCCTTACTGAGCATCCGAGCTCACCCCTTTCAATGTTTTATTTTTCCCAGGATTATGAAGAAGTAATTTATGAATGACCTGCAGGGATAGTATGAGGGGATATGAAGAGAAGATGTTTTTTTATGATGTAATGTAAAAATTTATGGATGTATCTAGTTATTCCAAGGCTACTAAACTAATCGGTCTTTCGAGACTTGATCTTTCTCGTGATCATGACAATGTTATGTAATAATGCACTGACTCTAGGTAATTAGGGTCGGGGCGTTACAGTTGGTATCAGAGGAAGTTTAGTACAAACCTTGGTAGCTAGATTTAGATAAACTCTGATTAGAGCACGTAGACCTAAGATGAACTTTGTGGATTAGTATAAAAGAACTTCCTAGAATTTTGGTATTGTAGAGATTTTGTGAGTTTTCCGAGCAATACATCCCTGTCTGGATACGAGCAGGTAGAGGCGGCTCTGGCACAGATGTACCTAGGGGTAAAACCCGAAACACCGCTTTGAGCTAGACTCGAACGGGAACTGGTGCACGACAACGGGCCTTGCTGCACTCTTGGTTACGACACTCCCGGGGGATATGCTTAGGATAATTTACATTTTCTTTACTAACCGATTTAAGTAATATATACATAAGATGAGAGTAAATGACCTTGGTTAATCCTAATATGTTTCAAATTGAGAATATGGTGACATTTTAATCTCTAAATGATTTTACGACTACTATTACTCACACAATGCTTTCTGGTTTTAGTCAATGGCTGGATTCCAAGGAAGTCATAGTGACTTTGAGAATGATGTACAAGGTGGGAGCGGTGGTGGCGATGAGCAACAAAATGGAATGTTGATAGGCGTAAAAGATATCGTCTTTATGCCAAATCAGTTTTCCAAAAATATGATCAACAACATATATATTAACCAACTCCCAGACTCAACAAGGAAGAGAAAGGTGATAAATGATAAGATCTCCAGCAATGGAGACCATGGAGAAAATAAACCTCAATTTTCGTCATGCAGGAAATGTGGAAAGAGACACCCAGGGAAGTGTCTCAATGGGACAACGAAATGTTTTACGTGCGGGAAGGAAGGACATAAAGTGAAGAATTGCCGAAGAAAAATGAAGAGTACTATGGAAGAAGATAAAAATGGTCCCAAGAGTCCATTTACAGTCATTTGCCATAAATGTAGGGGACCTGGCCATTACCCGAGTGAATGTCCTATTCTATAGGATATTTTCTTGGTCAAAGAAGAAGCTATGTGGAAATAAATGGTTGGAGAAAAATTTAAAAAGTATTAGCACTCCTTGTTGATGGGTTTACTTTGGAATAATTTTCTCTTGTATTTGTAACCCAGCAGTTTGCCATGTGAGAATGATATTTGAGGAAGAATTGTCTCTTCTCTTGTGGATATAGGTATAAATAACCATTTGGTTTTATATGATCATTGGGGTTTGAGAAAATGATAAGTTTTTATAATTTGGGATGAAAATGCAAAGTATGATATAACATTTGTGGTTAAATTATGTTATTTTGAGGAATTTATCTCATTTTGGTAATATTATAAAATATAGTTTTTGAAAAAGGAAAACACGTAGACCATGTGACAACCCGTCGCGTCGGACAAAGCTGTGGGAATCGAACCCACAACCAAAGTGCGATTGGGATTTATCGCCTACCACTGGACTACGTGAAGTACCTGGTTAGTGTGACTATTTTTTTTGTTAAATGATTTTATTGATCATTAATAAGATGATTTGGGTTCTTATGTCTTATCAAATGAATACCCTTGGTATAGGAAAATGATTTGGTGATTAAGTGGTAAATGTTATTTTAGAAGATGTTCGTTTTGTTAGGAAAACTATATGCCCAAGGAAAATAGAATACAATGAGGTTTCATTTGTAGAGTAATGGTGGATTTTTATCTACGTTTTTGTTGTTGATTTATAGTGATTTGGGTTATTTATGGAAATGATTAACCTATAACAGAGAATATGTGATGATGTTAATTACTTTTAAGTATGTGACTTTAAGAGTATTTGATGTCATTTGGAGATACAATGTAACATGGGAGACTACATAATCAAATTCTTCTATGTTTTGGGTTTCAATATTAGTTTGGATTATATTAAAGGATTTTAAGGACAATTATCTATTGAATGGTATCTATTTAACTTTGGGGTATTGTTGGTTTAATTTTAGAAATTAAGATTAGTGCATATTTATCTCAATGAATATCCTTTTGGGGGATCATTAGATCATTCACTAACCATTTTGGTTTTGATTAATGTTCAAAGACAATGTAAATATATGGTTTATCCTACATGGATCATGTGATTCTATAGAAGTTTATTCTAGCTCTTCCAGTGTGACCAAGTCTTATTCAATACTCATCGTTTAAAAAAAATTGAGTTAGTGGTGGAAATTTATTAAAGAATGAAAATCTACTTAAAATTTAAGTATATCTCATAATGTTCTTAGTCAATATCCTAAATGAATTCCTCTTCCTTATGTAATGTAACTTTAAAAAAAATGTTGTCCTAGATGGTACATTAAATAATCAATAATTTATGGCTTTGGGATTGTTGGCCTTTTCATAGCCATGTTCTCTACCACTCTCCATCAGATAATTGATGGTTAGATTTCTCTTCCATATCCATATTTTCCTACATGGAACCCTAGTATGTGTTATTTTTGGTAATCTTCATACTTTCCACTCTTTATTTTAAATAGAGGCCCCATTAATTCATTTTTCGATGTGGGATTTCAGCTAGGATATTTTGAAACGTCAAAAATGTGTTATCCCAATACCCTATGTTTTCTTGGACCAATGGTATTTCAAATCATCATAGATTGATGAGTTTAAGGACCTCAATTTTATACTTGTTTGTGATTGATGACCTCAATCACTACCTATAAATATTTACGTTTTTCCTCCAATTATTTGTCTCTAATTACCACCAATGTTCTCCTAATCGAGATCATAATTTGGTGGTGATCCTTTCATTTATCTTTTCCTCATATTAAGACTAAATTTTAGTAACCGAATTTCCGATGTGGGTTTTCCCACAAAGATATTTTCTATTTTCAACCTTTTATTTTCGAAGAACAATTTCAAATTGTGAGGACGCAATTTATTGAAGGAGGGGAGAATGTAACATCCCAAGATTTTATAGTGTGTTATTTCTTCAAAATAATTCAATAACTTTCACTACACGCAACACCAAGTTCAATCGCACCATGACTTACCAAACAAGCTGTTCAAAAGAGGTTATGAATAGTGTTAACTAAATTTTAAACTTTATATAATCCTTATAATTTTAGAATCCATATTATGAGTTTCTTAGACATAATGTAAGAACAAATTCATTTTCAGTATTGCACTTTTACCAAATTTTAATAGTGAACCCTTTTAGATACTATATTTTAAATTTTTTGACTAAATGGGGACATCAAAAATTTAAAATGAAACATCCCAAGCTTCCACGGTACGCTAGCGTGTGTTGTACGCAACACCGAGTTTTAACACACCTTAACCAATCAAACTAGCCGTTATGAATAGTAATACCTACCTTTTGAAATTATATATATTTTATATTTTAAAATGGACTTAATTTTTGGATTCAGAATATCTAATTTAGCCTAAGGTGAAATTTTGGTACTTTTCGGATAACTTTCATATTTTGATGAATAGTGAAAATTACTAAATTTTAATTAAAAACAACTTTTTTAATCAAAATAATTAATAGTGATAAATTGTGAATTTGAGTGGTTTTAAAGTATATTTAGAATATATTTTTACCATTTAATATAATGTTGGTCATTGGACATAATTTTACAATTAAACCGAACATAAACAAGTGTCAATCTTTTGATAGTTATTATCTCTTAAAAACACGCTTTTTGTTTTGACAGCGGGAATTAATTTTAAATTAATTTCTGCCACTTATGTGTTTTGAATTTAGAAAAATGGATTCCATATTTGGAATCAGGATGTCCAAATTGTGTAAATAGGTAACTTTTATTTTTAGACATTTTGAATAATTACTGGGGTAAATATTTTATTTACCATGGTTAAGGGTAAATCCGGTAAATAAGGGTTAAAAAATAATATTATAATAATACTAAATTACCCTAAAACGTGTCTTAACCCTATTGGTTGATACATGGTCGACCATGGGCATCTTTGGGTCGATTTTGGGACCCCATGGATCCACTTGTAAGTGATAATGACACTTTATTTTAATTAAGTTAAAATGAATACAAAAATGACACAAGCATATATCTTTTAGAAACAAAATTGTTACATAGGGTTATATATGTTGTATTTTAGATTATAAATATTCATTATAAAGATAAAAAGATTTCCTACATAATGATATTTTATTTATAATTTTTAGACATTAAATAATTTATTTTATTTATGACACAAAGATGATGCAATAATTACTATAATAGTGAAAAATTAAAATAATTGATATTATAAATACCCAAATAAATATAATATGAAGCTTTTAATGAATTAAACTAATTTTCTAGGATAATATGATATATTAGGATTGATTTAATTAACTTTTTTCTAATTAATCAATCTGTTATGAGTTTCACAAAAATCAACTACTGAATAGTGTCTAAATTGACATAAAAGAGTTCTTAAAACAAATATTATATTATTAATTGATATTAAATTCCTAAAAATCTGAGGTTTGGCCAAGAGACTTATATCATGATAGGTGCATCATTAATGGACCACTTGGGGGTCTCTTGGATGTATATAGTAAGTTTATTAACCATATTATATAAAAATACAAAGAGACATTGTAAAAGTGAAACTAATTAACTTAGAGTTAATACTTAAAGATAAGGTTAATATAAGTACCCAAACCTGTCTAAATTATATTGGATGAGTTGTTTTAGACCCATCCCCACCTTAAACTTTGAATAGTCAACTTTGGAGCCATTGGAAACCGAATATGAATTTATTATAAATTAATATTTCTAGCTTTTCCAAAGGTGCCCCTCACCCCTCTTATAAAAGGGCACTCCTCCTTCTCATTTCTTCACACCCTCAAAGCCTTTTGGTTCGGACAAAATCTGCCCAAATACTCTCCAAACTCCACTCACTACAACCTAGAGGCCTTAGTTTTATCAGAAAGCCAACTTAAGGAGCCCTTTTGATCAAATCAAAAGGAAGAACCCGAAGAAGAGGTAATGTTTTCACCACCCCTTTTTAAGTTCCTTTCTTCTTCCACTTCCTCTTTTTTTTTATTACCATTATAAAATAATAACTCCAGTATCATATATATACATTGATGTTATTATAAATATGGTACAACCATATTCCGTATTCTATCCATCCTTTGAATAACATGTCACCATACGTGCGTACGTACAGCTTACCGTCTCCACGTCGTGGTGTAATTGTTATTCAATATATTATTATTTGGATGGGTATAATAATGAAGTGTAACTCATGTAAATAATAAATATAACATGATAATGATTCTGTATATATGATATAAAATCCAATTATATATCATTTTAATATCAAAAGAATGATATTGTCGCTCGTGCGTATGTACGGACTACCGTCTCCACGAATGCGATGAGATTCATTGTCCATTATATCCATTCAAGTATAATTATAATTTTATGATTTAAAAATAGTATCTAAGGACTTGATATCATTCTGGATATGAATAATATACATCCCATTAATAACGAATATGGCTCACATAACAAAGAATATAAAGTAAAATGAACCCGTTAACACCCGAAATGACGATAATTCTAAGATATTATTAACAAATCAATATTAAAAGATCATATATGATATCATATTAAAGTAAATGATTCTTGTATTATTAAATAACAATTATTTCACCATTATACAGGAGGTAAACCTACCATCGACCAAGGAAAAAGTACAAAGTAAGGGATTCTCTTATCTCACTTTCAATTCCGTGAGATTTCCATTGTTCGCCACTAAATTATTGAAAGTGGTGTATTGTGTATAGACATTTGATATATATTATCATGATTCTCTTATATTCATGTTATTATGTAAATCATTTGGTGGTTATTAACATTTGGCCATACGACTCAGTTGATTAACGTGGTAAGGGGTTTCTTATCTCACTTTTAATTCCGTGAGATTTCCATTATTCACCACTTAATTGTTGCATGTGGGGTATGTGTACTGCCCATTATTGCATTAATTGTGTAATATACTTTAATTTATGGGTATTTACATCATCAGGGTATGATACTTCTTTCATGGGTGTATGTTTCGTAAGTTACCTAATCGATAAGGGAATTTGAAATTTCAATTTCCACTCATTTGGCTTTACGCATATTTCATTGATTATATTACCCCAAGATTATGTGTGGAATCACTATTCATTTGATTATGTCATAATTTCCACTCCCCTTCCTGTGGATATAAGTTTGATACACATAATCACTCCATTGATAATTCTCAAGTCATTGATATGAATTTGATAAGAGTAATTTTAACTCATTCTCCATTTGTTGAGTTAAACATCCAATTCGTTGTTATTGTTTTTACAAGAATATGTGTGAATGTCCTTTGATTGTTTTACACTGAATATCCAATCATATTTAGTGTATTTATATTTGTGACACATAATTATGTCATTGATTTATCCTTAACCTAAGGATACAACCTTTATGAGAGATTTCATCTCAATTTACATTCCATTGAGACTTCTTTGATGATATACACCAAATCACTTTTATGTGGTGTATATAATGTACTTTGACATAGTATATCATGATTCCCTTTATTCTCATGATATTAAAAAGTTTTTATTACCTCAATTATTTGTATTCAAGTGTCTTTTTTGGTTAGAATCTCTAACTAAAATACCATTTTTAAATGTTTTAAAGACCTATTCATCTAAACCTTTCTCATTAATGTCCATGTTTTAAAAATGGTTTTAAGGATTTATTTATATGGACATTAAAGATTAGAAATCAAAACTCCTTTTAAAAAGTTTCAAAGTGGTATGGGACACTTTGATTCAAAAATCTACTTTTAAATGGCTTCTTGACAAATAGTGTGACTTTTAAATGTTTTCAAGAAAAGGGGGATATTTCTCTCAAATAGTTTTGATGATTATTTTCATCTATGTCAACATCCTTCATTATTCTTGATTGAGGTTAATGTGATACAATACAATCTTCCATATTGTATCTAATGAGTTATGTTTGACTGTGGATGTGCTGTTTTTATACCATTCATGGTTTGTGGTAAAAGTATTGGCATTTCGTATGCTAGTTTTAATACGAATGTTTATGTTATGTTTAAACATGTTCATATGAGGAATGCATTGGACTTAATAAGTGACGGGTGGAGCCCGCTATAGCTCCTCGATGCATCGGTAGGTCTCATGAGACAAACTAGTGTCTTGGCACAAGGCCTTGGCAAAATCTTATTTGTAGTCTTGGCACGAGGCCTTGGCTATGTGGTTATGATAGTCTGGCATTATGCATTCCATCATTATGAAAGTGGTTATTGATATTTCATGTGATCATTCGACTAGTAGAATATCCATGTGAGTAAGTAAATGGCATTATTTCATTTTACCTTCGCCATTTTATGCTGAAGTTCAAATTTAAAAGGCTTTTGTTTTAGTAATAAATTGCCTTAAGTGTTTATGCTTATTTATGAAAGATTCTGCTATAATGTTATCCTTACTGAGCATCCGAGCTCAGACTTTTCAATGTTTTATTTTTCCTAGGATTATGAAGAAGTAATTTATGAATGACCTGCAGGGATAGTATGAGGGGATATGAAGACAAGATGTTTTTTTATGATGTAATGTAAAAATTTATGGATGTATCTAGTTATTCCAAGGCTACTAAACTAATCGGTCTTTTGAGACTTGATCTTTCTCGTGATCATGCCAATGTTATGTAATAATGCACCGACTCTAGGTAATTAAGGTCAGGGTGTTTCAATTTAGATATAAAAACATTGTAAACATTCAGATATTTTCACATTAAAACCTCGATTTCTCATCATGTATGTGGGATTCATTTTAAATTAAATTAAGCCACTTTTTTGAATGGGATTTGGAAAAATGACTCTAAATTTTGAATCAGAATAATTTATATTATCAAATATGGTCATCTTAATTATTTACCATAATTATTAGTGAATGTAGTGAAAATTAATTAGCATTATTGAGGCTAAAATGGGGTTCTTTTCACTATATGCATCAGTATTAAAAATAACTTTACCCACACATTGGATTTTTATTTAATTAATTAGAATTAATATTTATGATAATTTTGTATGAATTATCTAATTTTTTTTATTTTTTATATCAATGGTTTAATTTCATAGGTAAATTAAAAAATACAAGTCTCCTTTTAAAAAACTATAAAGATAAAATTTAGTAAAATTAATGACATTGAATAAATTGACAAAACAATGTATTTTTTTGTTTGGGATGTATTTCTAGACCAATTAATCCCTCAACTACATTATTTACCACCTTTTATGTAACATTAGGTAAGGGATTCCTCTCAGTATTGTTTACCTTTTTGTATTTACAAGAATTGCATTCCTCCTCCATTATAAAAGATCATTCATGCTCCCAAGTTATTCAAAACATTCAATACAATTGGATTGACCAAAACATGAAAAATACCTTAAAAAATTTAATGTTCTATTCCTAGAATCCCCACATTTGGAATAAATCCAACCATGGAAGTCTTTTGGTGCCAACCAAAAAGAGTTACCCGAAAACAAGGTAACATTCATCAACGTGTATTTTTCTTTTGTTTCCTTGTCTATCCACTTCAATTATTCTTATAACATTATTATATAATATCATTAGTGTCATTAATATATTATGATGTTGTTATGATTTGTTTAATAACTACAAACACACACACATTTATTAAATGGGTTACTAAATCATCATTCATGTATACAGAGGATAAATCCCTCTGGAAACGATGTTGTTTGTTTTTGAATTACCGCCTCTCAAAGAAGAGTATAAGATTGAACATACTATTTATATATGATATTTATGATATTTATAACATAATAATAACTATTGAGTCATTATATAATCTACACACTTTTAAAATTTTATAGCATAGCAGATACGATAATGTTGCTCATGTGTACCGTGTACTACCACCTCATGAAGCGATTTGAATCGTTTTTCACAAATGTGTAACATGGAAGGAAATAAGGGTAACATTGATGAATATTTATCATAGAAATGACATAATAATGATATTAATGACATAATCATATTTATATAAATATAAAATAACCTTTTATTTTGTCCCTTTTCACTCATTAACAAAATGATAAGGTTATTCGTAGATGTGTGGATTACCGCCTCCTCGAAGCGATGTGATTCTTCTTTTTTCATCATCACATCACAAAAATGACATATATAAGTATAAATAATTATATAATATGGTATTTATGGTATAATTATCAGTATATAAATATTAATGTTACTTAATATCTTTCCATAATGATCATTGAAAAATGGGAACATTACTCATGCATACGTAAAATCTACTGTCATTGTGTTTGTAATGTTGTTTCATTTTTCCAAACCGTATTCCACGATTGGTTTCAAAAGAATAATTTATATATATTTATATATGATCATTATTTCAGGATTATGTTTCAATATATATTTAAATAATGACCCATTTTACCATAGTCATCCTACCAATGTACTTTTTGACACATAAAATGAATATGGTCAAAAGACCAAACATAGATACAATTTATTAAGTAATATTACAAAACGTGGTAATAAGTGAAATAAGAGTAATAATGAAAATGAAAAATTGTCTAAATAAAGTAAATATTTTTATATAAATAATATTATTAATATATATAAAGACACAAATGACATATTGGACTCAAGATGAGGGACTTCATCTCAAATTCTATTCATTAAAGCATTTTTTAATGATTATGCACAAATATTCTGATATAAGGTGTATATAAATCCTAAAAAAGTTCTATATAAATATCTTCTATATTCTCAATATTTTAATGTTTTTTTAAAATTTAACCTTTCATGGGGCTTATAATTTAATTGTTTCCTAGGTGATAATGGACTTTTCCTTTAAAACACATCTTTTTATTTTTACCTCAAACTCTCCTTATCTTCTAGGACTATGTTTTGAAAATGATTTTTTTAATGGTTTTATATGGATGTAAATTATTTTTTGTAGTTGGTTCCCTTGAAAAAAATTACTTTTTACTTTATGATAACATGTATTTATCTTTTTTAATATTAAAAAACTCTTTGTCATATCATGATTGTTCTTATATATAACATAGTATGTGATACGCTCCTAAGAGTAGTTGCCTCACAAAAAGGTTGTAACAGTTACCCTCTATGATGAGAACACAAATTTTCTTTGAAACTATTCTTAAATATATGTTATATATCTGATTGATATCATTTTAGGGACACAAATTATAGTGGCTATCATTGGTGAATACTCATAGGACTTTGATGAATCTTCTCACGGTGTACACCCTTGGTAATATCGAGTTGGATATTATGAGAATGAGACCCACCAATTAGAAATCCAGATTTATATGTTTAATTGGATGCTTCTATCTATGGACGATTGTATTGTCACTCATACATTATGATTATTTTTAATGAGTACTATGACTAACAAAATTTGACGTATTTATGAAAACCACGATGACATATGTTCATGGTGTGGTAGGAAACATTGGGTGCATCACAAGTAATATTGTGACATTAAATTATTTCTCTATAGGTGTCTTGGCATGTTGCAAGATGATAACATTGGAAGTTAGACTGGTTCACCTAATTACACTGAGAAAAAGGCCTATAGGGTCTCACACTATGATCATCCGAAATCTCAGTTAAATAACAATATTATTAACTATTATTTAACAAGTTAAATAAATATTATTATTGCATGTAGTTTGATAATTATTCATGTTTTCTTGATCACATTTATTCTATCTCTAGTTATTTGAAAGTATATAATGGGAGAGGAATATTTAGTAAATATTTATTTTCTATTTAATAAATATAATATTTATTTATTGAAGGAAAATATAGGGATATTTATTTAATAAATAAATATTCATTATTTAAGGCCCGGTAAATATTGTGGATGAATGGCGGACCGAGTTTAATGGTCATGTGAGAAATAATAAATATTGGTTATTATTAATTTAATTTTTATGTTATGTTAATATCTATAAATAATAATAATAATAATAATAATATTAGTCGATATGGGGTTCCGTAGGGATTAAATAAATAATAAGGGCCACTTGTGTAATTATTTATTTATAACCCTACCGATATATAAACCGAATTGTTTTCTTTTCTATGAGAGCCATCTCATTTGTTTTTGGTTGTGCGCAATAGATTAAGAGAATTATCTCAAGCCCTAGAGAGCTCCCTTACCCAAAAACTCTCTTAAGAACAGAGAGTGATCTTCTTCCACCTCCCACAATCAAGAAAAGAGAGATACATAGGAATGCTTTGGAAGCGGTTCATGAGGCAATCCAATGTAGAAGACGCAAGTGATATGATATTCTATGCTATCACTCAGATATTCCTACAATGAAGTTTAGAGATATTCAGTACACATGTGGATCACCTCTAGAGGGAATCTACTTCGGTTCCTACAACGCAACTACCGCATATAGATCTATTTCCAGATTCATCAATGAAGAAAGAATTTTATCAAGGTAATTATTTATTTAATTAAATTCACTATAAATAATATTTTATTATCATCTCTCTAGTTCTAGCATTCAGTCCCTTGTCTATTTATTTTTTTTGATTCCATTTATCATGAAATTCTATATTGTGTAGAATCACAAATTAATCATCGATCATGGAAAAAAGAAAAATTGGGCACAACCCATCACATGCTTCCGCTACACCCAGAACATACAATATTTAAAAATTAAATTTTATGTTATGTTACATTATTTTAGTGGTTTTCAAAAATGTATCATTTTACAGGTTCTATATAGAATGTTTTGATAAAAAAGTGATGTTCTATTATTAATGTACATAGTGGTAATGATTTTTCCATCATCTTGATTTTTATTTTATTGCTATATTCCTTTGTAAGATTTCTTGTTTTCTTAAAATGAAAAACCATATTTCCCATTTGTTTAGGTATTTTAGTATTGATTTTTTTTCAAAGAAAAAAGTGATTTGGCATTTAAAATGATATTTTTTTAAAAGAAAAGGGTATTTTTATCATAATTTGTATCATATTGTTTTAAAAGTTTTTTTCAAAGGGTTTTATGATGCTATTGTTTTATTAATGAAATGGTACCTGAGGATTATATCAAATGGGTGATCTAGATACAACTTATACAAATATTTTATCTTTATTATAGCTCATGGGAGAGATATATATGGGTTATATTAAGGGTTGCGCCCCATTATATCTCATGATAAATGGGTGATCCCTATATAGCTTATACAAAGGGTTGATCAACATTATTGCTCATGGGTGAGCTTAAGATAGCATATGAGAAGGGTGATCCCCATCATATCCCTCTAATTCATTAGGTAGTTATTATATATGAATTATAACATATGGAAATTCCGATTAAAAGGGTTTTGAAATAGATTTATAAATATGATCTCTAAGTCACATAAAAGTAATTTTAATTGCTTACTATGGGTTTTAATGAATGAATTTGATAAAAATATATCTTTCTTTTTCACATGAAAATGATTTATTTCATATTCTTACAGAACATTTAAGATAATGTTAAATGTAATATTAGTTTTATTACTTTCACTAGATTAACTATTTTCTTTCTTTGTGCATCCATTACTAAGATTTTGTGCTCATACCATGTTAAAAAAATATTCTTAAGGTTTAAGAGTAAGTGAAAGAAAAAATTAAAGCTGAAAGTCAGGGATATTTCCATTAAAACAATTGATGATTTATTTTAAATATTTTATATCATGGGATAAATAGATACTGACATGAAGTTTCCCCATTATATTATATAAATTTTTTATATATGTGTTATGGATTAATTATCTAAAACTCTAAAACAAAAAATACTAAAAGGAAAAATTCAATTCTTGACTAAAACACAATATCATGTAACGGTTAAGTTGAGTGTGTTCGAGTTGGTTTAAAAGGACATTTTTGACAACGTATAGAGAATAGGGTGTTTTCATGTGATGTAATCTTAAGTGTTATGGATTCAATCATAGATCTTTCATGAGTTCAATGTAATAACCACCTCATTTAAGGGTATTAAGTAGTAAACCATTGAGGTTATTAATGATTTTGTTTGAGAAATTTTATTGTGTTGAGGTATTCATAACCCCTAGGATCAATGTGAAGTGTTTTTAGAGAGGAATTATGTTTTACGATTAATGAAAAAAAAGTAGACAACTCATATGATGGGTGACATCTCATCTCATTCATCAAGGTGGTGGGGCTTAAACGTGTTATAGATGGATGATAAGGGTTTTGTGAAAATCATTTTCCTACTTTATGTCATTGTCAATATGAAATTTTTAGAGGTTAAGATTATGTTTATTTCAGAAACATATGGGATTTTATTTGAGGAATAACAATTATTTTATCTTGGAAGAATATATGATAAAATCATTCTCATCTTTGGCTATTTAACATAGTTAGGAATATGATCAATGAATATTAAGGATAATTATTAATGGAATGGTTTGGTTAGAACATTGGGTATTACTTTTGAAAAATAATATATCATATCATGGTTAACTCATTTAAGGAATTATCTTTCCATGTGATACAATTTTGGGATTTGGTTAGTGTCTAAATACAAGAGGAATAGCTTGTTATCCCTTTTATGGTAATGTGATCATTAAAAGATTAATTTATATAATCAAGGATTAAAAATTCATATTTTAATACTGAAAAGTTGGATAAAAAGATGATATTGTGGTGAAAATTTATTAAAAGGATGATATTGTACTCATCATGTATATTTGTTTCCATATTCTCATAGTATAGATTGAAAGAGAATTGCTTAACATTTAGAAAGGGTATAGAAATAAAATGTTATCTGATTACCATATTTTTTTATTATATCAATGAAAATTTCCAAACCTATTTGTATTTTGGTTTTATTATAATTTAATTCTTATTGACCATATTCTCTATCACCCTCAAACTGTCCATGGGAATTAGCTATCCCTTCCAAATGTATCTTTTAATTTCCCACCAAAGTTCTCCCTATGTGGAATCATAGTAATACATAACTTTTGCAGATATTTATGTTTCCCAATTTCTATTTTATGGTATGTTATCTTTACACCATTTTTATTATGTGGTTTTCAATAAAGGAAATCAAAAAATTAATCTTTTGATAACCAAGATGAATTTCAAGGGAGAAATTCATTTTAAGGGGGATAAGATGTAACTTAAAGAGATTTTGTAAAATATATTCCCTCAAATTAATTTAAATTATATAATACATTTATTTATAATTAATTAACATGTATGCTAGTGGAAAACAATGATTATATTTCATTGCACATAACATTGAGATTCTTCAATAACATGTATTACACGCAAGGTCGAGTCTTACTAGACAAGAATATACTACTAATATTACCTTTTAACATGATAGATATAACCTAGATATTATAACGATGGCAATAATAATATTAACTAAATTATTAAAATATGTTTTACGCATGTACATATAATGAATTCTTTGGTGAAAAATTAATAAAAATAAAAAAAATCTTTCTCTTAAAACCTATTTTAGTGCACACAAGTGTGTTCTTTACCGATAAATTTTGAAAATAATTGTTGGATTATATTAATGAAATTTATATCTATTATATATTAAATTAATAATTTTACATTCATGCAATATACTTGACATGCACACTATAACAACAAATCCAATTTTACGCATAAAAAGATGTATTTTAATAAAGGCAGGTCTGTCACCTTTTAAATGTGCACTTGATTAAAAACTAAATTTTGACACTTTTATAAACTTTATTTGAAAAAATAAACATATTTTTTGAAATATTAATTTCAATGTTATATTTGGTAGAATTTTTTGTATTTTTTTTGAGAATTGTAATTTTTTGCTGAACTGTGAAACAATACAGGATTATAATTGAAAACTGAATTTTCATCTAAATAATTTGTAATGTTAAATTAAAATTTTAACTGGTTTTAAAGTAAATACTATTAAATTATACATCAATTAATACAATTTATTTTATATTAATCATTTTTGAAGTCAATTAATATATATAAAATTAGTAAACTTGTGATTGTTTTCACTTTAAAAACATGCTTTCTCATTCTGTCGATGAGATTAATTTATAAATAATCCATTCCACTTATATGAGGGGAATTTGAAAAAATATATTAAATATATTAAATAATAATAATTTATATTATCTAATTATTCCATCATAGTTGTTTTCCATAATTATTTGGGAAATAATTAAAATTAATTAATGCAGTTAATCTTAAAACAGGGTTTTGTGCATTACATGGATCTGTATTAAAATTAATTTTACACACACATAAGATTTTTATTTAATAATTTTTAAATAATATTTAGAATCAGTGGGTCCAAAATATATAGTAAATATATTTTTATTTAGTATATTTATTGATAAATTACGAAGGTAAAAAAAAGAAACAATTCACCTCTGTAAAAACAATAAATCTAAAACTGAGTAAATATAAAGAATAATGAATAACTTGATAAAAAATATATTTATTTTGTGTTTTGTATGTATTTATAGGAACATTAATCCCTACCCTATATTATTGTACAATGTTTTAGGCACATGAGTTATGGGATATCCCCAAATAGTTTTTACCACTTGGTATTTACAAGGACCCCACCCCTCCTCTATTATAAAAGGTGATTCACTATCCCCACTTATTCAAACATCCCAAACCATTTGTAAGGACAAAAAACTAAAAAATAACTTCCCAAATTCCCTATTCCCATTCTAGAAGCCTAAATTTAATCTTAAATCCAAAAAAGTATGTTATTTGGTGAAAACTGAAATGAGTTACCCTAAGAAGATTTAATGTTCATCAAGATGCATTTTTGTTTTATTTCCTTATAAAACCCATTCAATTCTTATTATACCATGACTGTATAAAAACATAAGTGTAACAAATATAATGAGATTTTTGGTAATGGTATGACATTAAAACACACACTTCTATAAAATGGGTTACAAAATCATCATTTGTTTGTACGACGAACTATCGCCTCACAAAATGATGTCATTAGTTTTTTCATTACAACTTGTCATGGTTTGGAATAATGATTTAAATTCTATTTATATATGAAATTTATGATATTTATAAAATAATAATACATTTTTATTTATTATATATTTTAAATCCTTTTAATATTTCTTATCATAGGGGATTGGATAATGTTACTCATGTGTACGGTGGAGTACTGCCACATGAAGCGAGGTGAAGCATTTTTTAATAACGTGTTACATGGAACATAATAAGGATAACTATAATTAATATGTATATTATATAAATAAGATAAATATTATATTCATGAAATAATTATCTTTTTGTAAATATAATACAACATTTTATTTTGTACCTTTTTAATCACTGAAAAAGACATAACGTCATTCAAATATGTTTGGACCACCGCCTCCTCGAAGCAATTTGGAACTTATATTTTCATCACTAAATCACAATATTGATATATATATATATATAAGTATATATATTTATATGATATGGTATTTATGATATAATTTTCATTCTATATTGATAAATTTTACTTACCTTCTTTCGATTATGATCGTTGAAAATTGGAATGTTACTCATGCGTACACACGGTCTACCATCTCCATGATTATATTATTAGTTAAATTTTCCAAACCATATTCTATGATTGTTTTTAGAAGAATAATTTATGTATATATATGATTATTATATGATGATTATTATTTTTTATATATTTAAATAATGAACCCTTTGACCATAGTCAACCTATCAATGATGTTTTTGACATGTAAAACGAAAATGGCCAAAACACACGTCTAAAACATAATTGATTAAGTAATTGTGTATATCTAGGTAATAAATGATATAAAAGTAATAATAAACATGAAACTATTTATCAGTTAGTTATATAATTATCATTATTTTATTATTTAGGAAGATAAAGAGACACATGACATGTTGGGCCCACTGTAAGGTATTTCGTCTCAATATCCTTTCATTTAGGAATTTTTTAATAATTATGAAAATATATTATATTATAAGGTGTATATACAGCCCCTTTGATGTGTTATATTATTAATTTATCTATTATCTTGATATTTATAGTTTTACTTAATGTTAAATATTCATTCGTCTTATGATTCATGTGTTTCCCAAGTGATCAGGGATTTTTCCTTTCGAAAAATAGTTTTTTAATATTTTACCTAAAAATATATTTCACTTACATGTAAATGTTTTAAAAATTATTTTATTATTTGTTTTATATAGATGTGAAATATTTATGAATTAAATTCTATGTATCATTAATTTTTTTCAATGGTTTTCATAAATGATTCATTTTATGTGTTTTAGACAGAACATTTCAAAAAATGTCAAATGGGGTGTTCTATTCTTAATGTACATAGTGATAATGAATTTTCCACCTCAGTCACTAATATTTAATGGCTCTATTCTATTTAAAGTTTAAATTGTTCTTAAAATGAAAAACCCTCTTTCCCTTTTTTGGGTATTTTGGTATTAAAAATGGTGTTTAAATTAAATGGTGTTTTGGTATTAAAAATTGATTTTTTTAAAGAAAATAATATTTTTATACGAAAATGTATTTTATATGGGTATAAAAGTGTTATTAAAAGTGTTTTATAATGAAATTGTTTTATTCATGAAATTTTACTTGAGAATTATATGAAATGGGTGATCCAAATACATATTATATGAAGGGTTTATCCCCATTACAGCCCATGGATGAGCTTGATATAGCTTATATGAAGGGTTGATCTCCATTATAATTCATGAGATATGGGTGATCCCAACATAGATTATATGAAGGCTTGATCCCCATTATAGACCAATTGTGTGCCTAAAATAGAATATACAAAGGTTGATCCCCATTATAGCTCTCTAATTAATTGGGTAATGATTATATTGGATGTTGGTCATATTGTTACTCCAATTAAAATGGTACTGAAAGGGTTTTATGAATGTTATTCTCTAAGTTGCCTAAAAGAAATTTTAATTTCTTACTATGGGTTTTAATGGTTTTCGTCGAGAAAAAAGTTGTTTTTTTCATGTGAAAATATATCATTTAATATTCTCAATGATCTTTAAAAATAAAGGTAAACATTATATGATTTCTCATGTTTTCACCGGATTAACAGTTTTCCATCATTGTACATCCCTTATTAATAGTGTTTTCTCATCCCATGTTTTTTTGAAATGGTTTACTAGGGTTTAAGGATGGGTATGGTAAATGAATAAGTAAACTTGAATACCATGGACATTTTACATGAATAGAAATCATGCTTTATTTTAGAAGTATTATATTATGGGAATAATTTATACTAATGAAAAGTGTCAACATTATATTACATGGTTTTGTTATGTATGAGTTATGTACTATTATTTAAAACTCTAAACATGATAAGATCATCAAAGTGAATGAAATTAAATTCTTGAATAAAACTCTAGATAATGTAATGTTTAAGGATTGGGCCTTATAAATGGATGTTATAGTGTCATTTAGTTAATTTCATCAAATTTATTCATTGATACTTAATGATTCTAAAAAAAAATTGAAATAATTTTTGAATATTTTATATAATTAGAAATTAAATAATTTAGAGAGAGCATATTTTTTTGTAATTTAAAGGGTAGTTTCTTTCCTAATAATCGTTTTACAATTTAGGGATAGTATATGTTAACTTATATTGGTGTATACATTAAAATAAAGCGGAATTTTTTACATTAACATTTTTGATCACTTTCAAAAAGGGGGAAAATTCTCGATCTTGGTTTTTAATTATAAAATTGGTGCATAATTTTGAATTGATTCCTCTGAAGTTTATTTATTTATTATTTGATAATTACAGTACTTCTTTATTTCATAATTATTATTTACCACAACTTTAATTTCAATATTTTATTCCATAAAAAAGGGGTTATGAATTGTATTTTTTGCCAACATTGTCTATAAGAAATGATTTTATTTACAATTGATTGGTATTACGATGTTCATCATATCTATTGTGAAATGATTTTGGAGAAAAATCCATCACCTTATGGATTTTCATCACATATATTGTGTTATTTATAGAATAGTTTATTTTCCAAAATTTGGATGTGTCCTGATTGTCCGCACAAACAAATTTAAAATGACTGTATAAACAAAAATTAAAGAAACCATAGGATATCTATCCAAAATTATTCTTACAATTGAGCTGGCCACATGATGAAATTATATTTACAATAATGTATTCTGAAAATATCTCAAAGTCATATACTGATCATTCCAATTTATGTGACCACATAATGAAATATCAATCAACCATTGGATTTTGTTTTTGATTGATCCTGAGTTAACATTTCGCAAAGTCGTTGACATACTACAATAAGAAAAATCAATATTCCTTATGAAGTTGAAATTTTGAAAAGTGTTGCACCTACCTTTGGAAGTCATAATTTAAAAAATTGTTGAACCTATCTTATGATGTCAAAATGATTGAAAGTGTCAAACCTACCATATGAAGTCGAAATTTGGAAAAGTGTTGAACCTGTCTTTTGAGGATGAAAATTTGGAAATGTATTAGATCTACCTTTTAACCTACCATAAGTGAAAAGTTTAAAAAGTTTTCAACCTAACTTATGACATACCAAGAATGAAAAGATGGTAGATTCCTAGAAAAACAAATGACATAATGTTACTCAATGAGTTTTTCATATTTTAGTTCAAAACATCAATTCATTACTTGGTATTTAATATTTAAAACTATTTCATGTTTTTTTTCACATGGTTCTATTGATTTATTTATTCATTGAACAATCAAGAAGTATTTTGATCAAATTGAAGGTTATTCTAGAGGTATTTTATGATATATTTAAACTACATTAAATATGATCATGCATGCATTAAGATACAGACTATTTTTGTAGATCATGAAAAGATTAAATTTTTATTATTTATGAGATGTTTACCAAAACTTTTTTATTGGTTTTTATGATTCCATTTACTTTTTGATTGATAATTATTAATGAGTTCCATTTTAAAACCTATTTTTGTTTTTTAAATTATCAATATATACCCATGTGGAATGTGAATTAAATGAAGGAATTATATATTCATATGGGTTGAATGAAATGCAACATTCTTAATTCTTTGAATATGCTTTTCATGAAATAACACTATATATGAATTTTGATAGATCTACTTCCAGTTAAAGAGGGTGAGAATAGTATTCAATTATTTTATGAGGTAAACATGGAAATAAATTTTTACTCTTGGATGAACAGAAATCATATCATTCATTTCTATTAGAGAGAACCATGTTGTTATGAAACTCAGATAAATTCTTTTTCACTTCGATTATTTGGTTCTTAATATTTTTTCTATGTACATAATTTTTTATCAGTTATACTAACAATTTAGGAGTCATTTTATACCACCCCATGAAAAATCTATGTTTGGGGTTGTTCCTTATGGTGTAAAAAAGGTAGGGAAATTAGGTTATGTTTCTGTGTAAGAAAACATAAGTTGTGTATTGTGAATTTTATTGAGAAAAAAATAATATTTTTGTATTTTATTTTGTCTTTAGAAATGATTTTGTAAATGGTTGTGGATCCCATAGAAATTCAAATATTCCATTGTCTGTGGATTTTATTTCACACTATATTCTATAGGGCTGGGGGTAGAGTATGATTATTTAGATCTAAACTAGTATAAAAATCATAATTTTATATTAATTTTAATTATTCCACATTTATTATTATCTTGGATAATAATGAATTAAAAATATTTAAGAATTTGAATTCACAAAATTTTTTACCATCTGACCATACTCACATTAATACCCGACATTACATTTTTTTAGTGTTGGGTTGTATTATGTTGACATCATTCATTATTATTAGTTCAATGCTCTATCCTTGTCTATGATATTTCGTGGTAAAAAAAGTAGAATCATGAGTGAGTGGGATAAAAAATCACAATTCACTAGGGATATATTCAACCCTCTCAGGAGCTGATCCTCTTTAATAAATTTATTATGTGAATTTATCTTATTTTGCTTTTTTGGTATGAGAGTAAAATTGAATAAGCAAGAGAGAAAATGGGCATGAATGGAAAATATTAATACTAAATCACCCCTACCCCATCATTGTTTATCACTCCAAAGGTTATACTTGTATTCACCATTGATAAGAATCACAAAGAATTAATTTTCTCTCAATAATATGCCTTAAGTCAATGGTGATTAAATGAATATTAATTAGTTGAATCATATTTTTAATGATTAGTATCTTATAATAATCCTTTCGTATAATCTCCTTATCCCAAAATCATGGTTTATTATTCCATGATAAATACTATGTAATATTTTTATACATCATTATCCCATTTTTCATTTGAATTTAGAATTCCACAAATATCTATAAACTCTTTGACAACTAGGACTGGATATATTTATCTCAATACATGAATGTGTATTTTCAATTATTGTTTGAGTATATCAAATCTAGAACTAATTAATTCTTAATTAAAATAATCCCTTATTGTTATTTATGATAATTGAGGCCTGAAATTAGAGTTTAAACAACCATTTCTCAGATTACTTTAACACGTAATAATTACATTCATTTTCCACGAACATATATACACATTGGTCTATTTTATATTTGGAATTTTTAGATTAATTCCAAACTATCCAGTTTAATCCAGCTGGTATTTTTTATGAAATTATAATTTATAAAGTTTCAATAATGTGCTGAGATTTTATTTAACAAATTTTCCAAAATTGACATCAATATTCTAGTGTCTTCATGTCAAAAATTTGATTCTCCTGAATCCTTTTCTATTATGCCTAATATGCATTACTTTTTACTAGTGATTTATTTTCCCATTGTTCCATAGTCCCAATTTTTTCAAATAGGTTTTCATAATATTTTAATGATGTTCATATCACATAAAAAAATAAAAAGAACACAAAAATGTTAAAGTAAACACACAAATACTAAGAAATAAACTGTTTCCCTTCAACAACATTTGTTTCATAAAATTTCCTCAGTACATTGTAATAGATATAAACATGATAAATATATTATCACAAAATAAATCAATGAAATTATTTATGGAGAGGGATAACCTATATGATTTATTAACAGAATTTTTGGGGGGGGAGTTTAATCTCCTCTAGTGGCTCATCTAGAAATTTATTATATTAATTATTACCTCTATAACCATTCATAGTGACGATCTTATCTAATCCACATACAGTGATCTAT
This sequence comes from Viscum album, assembly GCA_963277665.1. Lineage (NCBI taxonomy): Eukaryota > Viridiplantae > Streptophyta > Magnoliopsida > Santalales > Viscaceae > Viscum > Viscum album. Next base: position 1,032,033,765 of record OY728130.1, read on the forward strand.
GATACAACAAATGGAAAACAATTATTAACTATTAATGGACCCTCCCATCTAGAATAATGGTTTCCTAGAATTAATTTCATCATAGAATTATACAAAACACTTTTTCTCTAGGATGGAAGCATCATTTCTAGATTAGTTTGACGCGTCACTTGCTTTCTCCCTAAAAAGCCTATCATTTTCAAATTCCACTCCCTTAATTTTTTTAAATTATATATTTGTAGCTTCCTTTTATATAGATCTTCCTCTAAATAAAAGTTCTTTTCATTGAATTCCTATAGAATTTATCCTCAAATTACATTGGGTAGTAACTACTCCTTCCATAGACTAGCATATATGGAGTTTTTATAGTATGTTCCATGAAATATAATTTGTAAGCCCATAAATATTTTTATATCCATTGAATCTAATCCTTCTTGTTGTGATTTGAAATATTTCCATGATTCCATGAATTTCTCTATTGGTAACCTCTCATGACCATTTTTCTATAGGTGGTATAATGTTGATATTTTATGGCCCAATACATATTTCCTCATTATAATTATATGATTCTATTAATGAATTTAGTCACTTTTTCCCTTATTAAATCACTTAGTATCAAAAATAAATAGAATATTATTGTCTGAAAAAATCATAAGAAAAAAATAATCATCATTTTTTCGATTTGGACTTCCTTTTGTGACTCACAACATTTTCCAAGATTTCATTCACTTCTCTGTTGGTAACCTTTTCCTACCCATTTGTATGTGGATGGCTTGGAGTTGGTTTTTTATAGTGCACTCCATATTTCCTCACCATAGATTCCATGATTCTATTGAATAATTGAGTGCCTTGTCCACTGATTATTTCCCTTGGTATCCCAAATCTATAGAATATTTTATTCCAAAAAAAAACCTAAAAAAAATTAATCATTAGTTTTTGCGGTTTTAACTTCCACCCACAGAGAATATCTTCAATACAAATCAACATGTATGAATACCAAAAATATCTTGGAAATGATCTAAAAATTTTTAATCCACAGACATCAAATATTTCCTACATACACATTTTTTTTGGATATATTTCTTATATTTTTGAGAAATTTTGAGTAAATTAACTTTGCTAACATTTCTTATAAAAGTTATAGATATACTTAAAATGTGTGGGCTAATACATACCCGAATCTAAAAATTTCCTAGAAATTCTATGGGATATAAAGATCCATCCACAAGCTACTGTGTGACAAAAGTTAAGCACATAATGAAAATAACTCTTGTGTGGATATCTCATATATACTTGGTAACATAGAATCTCCCAAGGTACGGATTGTCCCAAGCATAGGATTTTGATTCACCAAAAAGTCTTGAGATTTGGTACTGGATAAGGTGTGAGCGAATATAAATAGAAATAAGAAGGATTACCATGTCAGCATACTAGGGAATGTATCCTTGAATTACTTATAGCTTCTCCCCAAGAATCAAGTCATGAAGTGGCTCTTGGTAAAAAATTCTAACACGGTCGTATGAGGTGTTGTGATCATATGATAATACAGTTTTACTACAGTCCTCATATTATATTTTATCACCACATAAAACACTTATAAAATTAGAATCCATCTTGAGAACATCATATTTTATTCTTCCTTATTTATAAGGTACCTACATGTTTCATTATTAAAACAGATAGTTTCTTTAGTTACTAGAAAATATTATCATAAAATTTCAAAAGCATAAACAACTAAAAGAATCTCCTTTTCAATGGTTGTATACTTTATCTATGTAGATTCCAATTTTTTTGACGCATGACCATTAACATTGAATCATCTCATAGTTATTTCGGAAATAACTACACATATAACACTATTTGAGGCATCACATAACTATTTAAAAGGGTGCTCCAAATATAGAGATTGAAGTATATGTGGTGAAGTTAGTCTTCTATTTATCTCATCAAATTCATTACTATAAGATTCACCAAATATAAATTCGGTATCATTTTGATAATGGATGGATTTTGGTAGGGGCATTTTACAAAAATACATGTGGATCCACATATAAAAATGTACATGCTCCAAGAATTATCTAACAAGTTTATCACATGTGGGCTAGGGTAATGCATCAGTGAATTCTATATTTTCTTAAAAATAAATTTAATTATATGAAATTACCTGACCGCTACAATACCTTTTTCTATAATGAAATAGAATTTTTAAAATTTGATAATGAGTTCTTTTCCTATGAATATTTTCAAATCCATATTCAGATTCAACAAAAAATGATCAAATGAATTTCCAAACACTGTGAAATCATCTAAAAAACATGTATATATTCCTCAATTATATCAATGAAGGTTCCTAGCTTACATATTTAAAAGGCCCCAAGGGAATTACACTATTCAAATGGAATCCTTTTATAATCAAAGGTTCTATTAGAATTGGATGGTGTTGTTTTATCTTGGTCATTAAGAGAAATGTTTACATGGATGTACCATAAGAATCCATCCATAATATTGCAATTTTTCTTTCTTGATATAGAGTAGCCCGTTTTTCCTTGTACAATATTGAAATAAACTAAGGAATATCTTTGGATCAAGGTGCTATGTTCGTGAGAGTTTTTGGGCCCCGGTGAGGTTCAATATTAATATATTAAAAATATTAAATATATTATACCATGTTCATGTGTCGTTTGTGGGTTTTATGGTTCGACTATTGTTTAGGACCTCATATGGTAATTCTGAGTCCGATTTTGAATCCAGGGCCGCGACTCATCATTTTAGGGTAGGTTCAAGAAATATATCACCCCAGATTTATGATGGGTGCATGAATAATGAATGAATATGTTTTTTTTCATAAATATTACATTTATTTGATTCTAGTGGATGATGATTTAATGGATCTGGGATCCCAATCACTGACAAAAAGTGACGAGAGGCATGATGGGTTGTGCAAGGGCTTCGAGTAGAGGTCCAGATTCCAATTTCTTGCAAATTGAGGCCCAAATAATCAACAGATGGCGTCATAACCTTTGATTTTGGTGGATAACGAATGATAAAAAAGTAGAAACCATGGTAGTGAGGATAGATCTAGAAAATTAATGATGTAAAGTCAGGTTCTGAACAAATCCCAACCACATACCGTGTATCCCGTAGAACACATGTTGTGTTATTTAGGTTCCTCATGGTTGACAAGGCATTAGACAAGTTAAGGATCACATATCAGGTTCCTAGGTCCACATGAAATGTGACCATTCCCTAGGTGATTATGTTATGTGATAGTGATAACATGCCCCAGGTCCCTGTGTCAAAGGACACGTCGTGTACTCGAAGAGTATACAAGCATGTCCTGTCTACACATGCATGGTTCAGAAAGATGCAGCCACAAACTAAGTGGTTCACACATACATTGTACCCCCTGTACATTCCATTTATATATTCATGGATAGCAATGCCATTTAAATATCAGTGCATGAACAGATATCAATGTGAGGTTACCCCAATGTGACCCATGGGACACATTGTCTACATTCTTATGGATATTAAACCCTATATATCTCCTTATTCTAGACTCATATTTTTTCCAACTAGTATCATACAATGTGATGTTTTCATGTATAATGTGATGGTGGCCTTTGTAAGGGTTTTTGAGAAATGAAATGTGGTTGTGATAGAGTAGTATCAGAGAAGTTCATTACATAGGAAGGTGTTGGGAGTTTTCTCCTTGTGAGGATTGGTTGGGATATAGGGAAAATGTGTCGATGTGTCTTGAGTATGGAATTTAGGCTAGAGAACCCAGTGTTTGTATTGAAGATAATAAATTCATTCACCTAGACTCGGACTACCTGCTTGTCGACCCGACATACTAAGACATCAGTTGCAGAAAAAAATGGTACATAAATCATATTGGATCGAGTCCTTTGGATTTCATTCTTGAGTTAAAAACATATATAGATATTCTAATCTAACTAGGGTATGTGTTGTTCACATTCATGATGCCTCCATGAAAACAACCATCTAGTTACTGATATTGTATATGGACAATGATCAACTTAGTGATAAGGCATAAATCCAGGGTCCCACTCATGAGGTTTCAACTCCAGCGGAGATGGATAAATTCGCCCATATATTGATAAGAATATCATACTAGAATAGCATGATAAGTATTCACATAGTCTTATCATACCGCATGTGTTCAAGTGCCATAGGCTGTTGACTTTTTGTGGTGAGATGGATCCTCAGGCAGTAAAAGATTGTCTTGAGTCCATGATCTGAGTCTTTAGGCTCGTTTAGGACCTGAAAAATTGAATGGACACACTAGCACCTAGTCTTTTCCATGGACCATCTAGGCTATGGTGGTGTCTGGTTACACATAATAATAATGAGATAATTCATTATGGAGAGACATCGAACATCTGTTTCATGAGGAGTATTACCGCTCATGATTATGCTCATTTCATATTCATTCACTTTTTAAGCTATAGATGGGCATTATGATAGTATTTAGTCTTCCGTGAGTTTTATTGACCTCACATGATAATCCATAGAGATGATGTGGGTTGTTTACTTTAGGGAGAGGATGTTTGAGCAAGGAATCTATGGATACATTAGTGCCACTTTGGTCCCCTTATGCATTCCCCCCTATATTGGACTGCTGGAATGAGATCTGGTTATGAAGAGTTTCCAATCATAGGGACACTGGGTAGCTAGAGCCGAAAGTGTGTGTCATTAGGATAATTCATCTATAGTGGTTGGAAGGAACCATTATTCAGTGTCTCATTTTAATATACCTCCCCATGGTCAGACTCAGGCTTGTGGACAAGTGATGAAAGGTTCGTGAAGAAAATTAGAGCAACCTGGAGAGGGGTGATGTTATGCTTGTGATAGGTGATGTAACATGGCGTATGATTTTATAGCTTGATGTGATGAGGAGGAAAGGTGTTCCATATATTGACCATCATGACAGAGGTATCATTGTGATTGAGTGTCTCCCAGGTTTGGCCAGGATAGACCCCAGGAAGGTGGTGTTCTGAGAGGAGAAATAATAGCTTTGAGGAGAGGAGCTATTGGTGGAGGAAGATGTTATGATCTACTTCCACCTCCAAAACTAGGTGGCCCATGTCATTCATGGGTAGATTAAAGTCAGGGTAGTGGGTAGTTTCTAGTAATGGAATGTTTTGACTAGGATACACACGAGATGATTTGAGTCATGATCTATTTTTATTCAACTCTTTATTCTATATTAATAGACACAGGTATGATTCATTCCTTCATATCTATATCCCCGGTGTGAGAGATAAAGCCTCCACTTGGGACTTTATCCTAGTATATGCATCTTGAGGTTCCAATAGGGAATACATATTTAATAACATTTATCTCTTAATGGTGGGATCTAATTCTTGATTGGGAGAGTTTCTCATGGGACATCATGGTTTTTATAATGAAACCTTATGACATCAACTTAGATATAAATTGGTTTCCTGCAGTTTGTTCGTAGATAGCCTATCATCTCAAATGAGTTAAATTCCTTTGGATATATGAGATGAGATCCACCTTTGTAGGTGAGAGAGATATATTTGTTGAGAGAGTGGGTTATTCATTCAGTATGATACAACCCATAACCCAACAGTTATCTTGTTTATCCCTTTGTGAACTATGATCTTCAGACATCTGGATTCCAGCGATAGTGGAGGGTTATAGGCATGTCTTCCTTCAATATGTTCTGGGGATACATCCATAGTGCGAGGTAGACTTATGAATACGCTTTTACCTTAGGACCATGTATTCATCTTTAACTGTATAACATATAACCACTATAAATCATCTGGAGGTAAGGGTGAAATTGGAGGACCCTTAATATAAGTGATTTATCATACCTACTATGTCCCCCTAGGCAGCTAATGTTTTGTTTTTGAAAAAGGTTGATTGTAGTTTGATGATTTTTGTCTACTGTCATTTCTTAAACCAGGTAATGATAATCAAAATTATCATTTACTAAGGATTTACAATCTCTTCAACCAGGTGAGAGGTGAGAGTTTGTTCTCAAAGATTGATCTCATGTCTGGCTACCAGAGTTGAGGGTTTGTGTGAATGATATTTTTAAGACAACATTCTAATGATTATATTAACACTATGTGTTCTTAGTGATGTATTTTGGTGTAAAAAATTCCCCTGTCGTGTTTCATGTCTCTTATGAACTAGACCTTCAAGACGTACTTTGACCAAATTTTTGTTTCCTTTAACGATGACATACACATTTACTCTACATTAGATGAGGTGCATGAAGAGCATCTGAGGTTGGTCCTAGACATACTCTGGGAGCACTGACTTTATTGTAATCTCTTGATGCACCTATTCTAGAAAGTTGAGGTTCATTTTTTGTGTTATTTCATATTTTAACAAGTTTTTTCTATGGACTCATAAAGGATTGAAGATATACTTTCATGGGAGCCACCCAAGAGTGTGATACAAGGGTAGATCTTCCTTGTCTTGGAAGGGTAATACAAGGAGACTATGTATAAATTTACTAGGATTGAAATCCCATTGACCACCCTAATGAGGATAGGTAAGTCATCTACCTAGATTTATTAGTGTCAGAGACCTTTCAAGCAGTTGAGGTTGAGGCTGACTAGTTCTCCTCAGTAGAGACTACCAGAGGAGGTCTTGAAGTATGTAGTGTTTTTTTATGCCTCTAGATCTAGGATTGGTTGTGTGTTGATGCAGATGAAATAATTGATCATGTGTATGTTGAGTTATTTGTGATCCCATAATAAAAACTTTTTGACTGGTGACCATGATTTTGTAGCGGTAATATTTACTTTGAAGACGTGGAGTCACTATCTTCTCAGTGAGCATTTTGTTGTTTACTCTGACCACTAGAGTCTTAGGTATGTCTTCAACCATAGAGACCTTAACCTTTGAAAAATTCATTGGTTACAGTTTTTATAGGACCATGAATTAGAGATAGTTTATTCTTCTTTGAAGGGAAATGTGGCGAATGATACCCATAGTAGGAAGTCTATTTCTCTCTTGGTGTATAAGGTGCGTTAGTAGCTGGTTGTACTATAGGTAACCCTAGTGGTTGAGAGGGGTGTAGTTTTTCAAAAATATATTGTGTTGAATCCTCCATTTATTTAGTGGGGGGGGGGTCATAGTAGGTTGAAATAGACCATGAGGTTCTTTGTGACTGGATATCCTCTAAAGGTACACTAGATGGTTTCCCCAAAGGAGGGGAGTACATCATCCTTTTTTAAAGGTGTAAGGTGGTTCTAGTCACTTTTCTATAGGAGGCAACGAGGAAGTTTCACACATTTACCTTGGATGTAAATATTATTTTGTAAAATATGTATGTGGACCTTCACAAGCAATTTTTGGTGGCCTATCATGACATAGATTGTTGTTTTGTTTGTCTCTTGATGTCTCACATCTTAGAAGGTGAAGGTTCAGAACCATGTTCCATAAGGTTTGAGACAACCTCTTTAGATCTAGAATAGGGAATGGGATTTCATATACATCGACTACATGAAAGGGATTCTACAGAAAATAAGAGTCCATGATTCCATTTAGGAAATAGTTGGATGACCTTCCATGTTGGAACACTTCCATTCCATTTGGGTGCAATGATTCATGGAGATCATGGAGATGTTATTCATGCATGAGATCATATGACTTAATGCGGTACCCTAAATGATTGTCTTTAATAGTGATGTGTTGTTTATCTTATAGTTTTTATGCTTGCATATGGATTTTAAGACATAGTTTTGGAAGAGTACGATGTTTCACCCACAATCAAATCATCAGAATGAGAAAACAATCCATGTGTTTGAGTATATATTGAGGGCATGTGTGCTGGACTTTATCCAGAGTTGAAAGGATCACTCAATATTAGTGTATTATTATTATAATAACACTTATAACTCTACTATAAACATCTCTAATTTAGAGGACCTATATGGAAGGCCCTTCAGGTCACCGTTTTGGTTGATCGAGATTGGAAATGAATCTCTTGTTGGGCTAGAGACAGTACATGCGATGACAGAGAAGGCACATGTGGTCTATGAGTGAATCAGGATAGCATAAAGATGACATGAATTTTATGCAGTTCGATGTTTTAGGTCCCTACAGTTTGAGTAGGGAGACCATGTTTTCCTAAGATTATCCCCATTATGAGGATTACCAATTTTTTTCTAAGGAGGAAAGACATCCCTATGGTCCATCATATTGATCGGGATCCAATAGAGGGTCTGAGAGGTTACTTACCACCTAGCCTTACCCCCACAGTTGGAATAGGTGTATGACGTCATCCATGTATCGTAGGTGAGGAGATATGTTACCAACCCCACATGGGTTATATGTTGGGGAGATATGGACATCAATGACAGAGCTGACTTTATAGAGTGCATGGTGCTGATCGATGAATGATAGAATAGGATCCTACATCAATGGACCATACATTTGGATTGTGTTCTTTTCCATCACAAGAGAATGTAAGAGATATCATAGGAGCATGATAGTTAGATGCTGACTTAATACCCTAGCCTTTCTACTTATCATTTGTTTTTCAGGGAGAAAATCCTAGAATGTGGGGAGAATATAGTCACTCTCTTTTTTCCTTGTATTATTTTGTTATATATTAAGGAATGATTTCAGATTTATGCAATGATTTGACACAAGTTTTGAATCCCTATAGAGGATTTATACTAATATAATGAAAATATTAATGATATTGTGTTTATTTCATTCATCATTTGTAGTTTTTATGGTTTTAAACTATTTGGGACCTCAAATAGGGAATTTGTATCTATGATTGAATCCAGAATATATGTTTTACACTAGGCATGACATAAGGTAGGTCAGAACAAGGTTTTTATTTGAGGTGGTCTTTGGTAGTGTGTTTAAATAAAATAAAATAAAATATTTAATTTATTTTGTTTTAAATCTACAATCCTTAAAATACCTCTTTAAATATGCTACTATAAATATTCTCAAGGTTTTTCTTTATAACATTGGGAGATTTTAGAGGTCCCTATGATGTTCTTTGTTTGAGGATCAAAATCAGATAATGAAGAGAAATATAATTGAGGTGTGTCAACATACGATGAATGAATAAGGTCTTATTCATTAATAGATAACACTTTCTTCCCCATAGATCAATCCTGAATTGAGGTAGGTCTCATCTTTTATGGTTTTCCTACCTTTCAAATTTCATGATCATGGATTCATGATTATCTTTATTGGATCTAAATTTTCCCAAACATTGCCATAGATTATTGAATAGATTAAGTTGTTTAATCCAAATTAATTTTGTTGCATCATGATATCACCCTGAAAATCCCCAATTTTGTAATAATTGGCCAATAACACTTGATTAATGAATATTTCACCTTTTTTATTGTTATTTCCCCATAATTTTTCTTCAAATTCTTCATCATTAGACCATGGTGTCAAGATTCTACATTGTCATGGTAGGTTCGAGTGAGATCAAACCCTAATATTCATCCTGGTTGAGTGCATGATGAATGGAATGGTGTTTTTTGAACAGATTGGATTGATTTTTATGTAGCAGGTGATGAATTCATGGATCTTGGATCCTAAGAGATGATAATAGGCAATGGAAAGTGAGATGAGTAGATCTGTGAGCTTTAATCGAGTGGATAGATTTTAATTTCTAGCCACAGGGGGGCCAAAAATCAATGTTCATCATTAATACATTTGATTTGTGGGATCATGGATGGTCAAATGGCATAAATCATAGTGGTGGTGCCGTATCTAAAAAATAAAGGAAGGAAATTTGGGATCTAGAAAAATCATTACTACATGTTGTGTATCCCAGAGAACACAGGCCATTTATTCTGGGTTCCCTAGGGTGGATAGTAATTTATCAGAGTTAAGGATCATCAGTTTTTCAGCTTGGCCAATAAACTATGTAACCCTATCATGGGTAGCTATTTAATGTGACAGTTGAAACATACAATGGAGCCTCTTGTGGAGGGGCATGCGGTGTACTCCGTGATAACATGAGCATGCCCTGTAAACAAGGGAAAGGGATGAACAATCATGGACATATCACATGTGGTCCAAAAACATCATTCCCCCTCTATATTTCGTGTTATCTACATGGTCATCCATTCCATGTGAATACCCGTGCACAAATACATTTCAAGATGAGGTCACACACTATGTTCCCCCCTAGTACACATCGTCTACATTCTTTTAGATATTTGACCCTATATATCTCTTTCTATTGTAATCAGAGTTTGTCCCATGAGTAGCCTATCATGAGAAATTTTCCTTGTAAAACACAATAGTGGAATCTATAGTGGATTTTGAGATACAATACAAGGTTTTATGAGTGTGACTCTCTTTCTAGAAGTTCATGTATGATGTTAGTGATTGGGTTGGATCTACGGAGAGATTCTGGGGTTGGAAACCCCCTATCACACTAGGATGTGGGTCCCCCATAACTGTCTCATTTATCGAGTGGTACCCCTAATGTTATGGAGGTGTGGGTCCTCTATCCACTGAATGGAACCCCCTATCGTACTAGGGTGTGGGTCCTCTATTTATATGTTGAGTGGTACCCACTATCATACAAGGTCGTGAGTCCTTAATACGTCGAGTGTCAACCCTTATTGTACAAGGACACATGTCCAATATATATCAGGTCGTGCCCCTATCATCCTAGGGTGTGGGTCCTCCACCCACTTAGTAGAACCACTATGTCATACCTGGATGTGGTTCCTCTTTATGTTTACCGAGTAGTACCTGCCTATTAAACTAGGGCATGGGTCCTCTTATTCCGAGTAGAACCCAAGGATACACTATGGTGTGGGTCCTCTAAAGGGGATTACCCCCCACTGGAACATCAGTTCATTGGTGAGGTGAAGGTATTCCACATGGTATTCTTAAAGATATTCATGATGCTGGATATCATATATGGACCCGTTATAGTTGGAGGTAGACTCATTGATCTTAAATGGGTTGTGGATATAGAGATCCCCTTTCTCTATCATTTGGGATTATTTTTGTAGAGCGAGAGTGATTGTGTTTGTCAATTGGGGTTTCCATATAACTCTTGTTATGGGTTGTGTTAACCTATTGTTATTTCATTCTATAGCCGCTCTCTCCTTTTCAGGGTGTCCTACTAGGTATGTAATTACTTAGTCATTCTTGGGGTTTGTCTGCAGATGTTGGGTTTTATGAAGACAACTAGATCATAAACAGTGATATTAGTGGAGCATAGCATTACAGGGGGTGCATTAGCTAATTTCGGTGGTCAAGCATGGATATTAGGAGCCGATCTATCTCATCGGCTTTATTATTTCCATTTATAGTTAGGATGGGACTTCTTTTATGGGTTTGTGTGTATATTTTATCACCATACACTTTTTTTAGTTTCTTTTATAATTATTTACATTCCCTAACGTTTAATGCATTCATGGTTAACTCTAGATGTCATTTTGTTTTACTATTCCTCTGTACTGTTTCAAGGATATGATTAGGTTCATGTGTACAGCTAAATTGGGAAAAGGCCCCCCATTTTATTTATGTATTCTCGGCACAATTTTCTATCCCTTGAAATATTGGGGATAGGATTAGAGTTGTCACACATGGCTTATCATTGACCAGGAGGGCCCTAGTGGTACAAATCATAACATGATAGCCTTTCACATATTTTTCATGATTAGTATTGGAAGTGGTGTATACTAGTAACTTGATTCAATATCTTATAGTAAATAAATTATATCCATCTATTTTTTACACTCAAAAAAATATGATCATTATTTTCATTTTAAAAAATGATTAGACTTGACATTATGGGCCTAATGTGAATTGGACTAACCCACTATATGTTGTAACTGTGGTAGACGATTCATGCAGTGAGAAATGTTTCAATTTATTTTTTAACTACCACCATCATGGTCAGGTATAGATTCATTTTGGGTGCTATATAATGTTTGGAACATTCTTCAAACAGGATTCAGTGCACAAAAATCCTCAGACTAATATCAGGTACATAACATAGACTCCATCCAATAACCTTGACATTATCAAAAAAACATTTATGAGTTTTATTTTATGATCATTGGACATGTTTCTAGAAATTATCTTGGATAAATTTTATTTTCCCATTAGATACACATAGTTTAAATGTGGCGGTAGTGATTTCAATGTAATCATGGGTGGCCCAACAAGAGATGTTAATTACTTAGGTTCACTTACATCAGCCTGTTTCAGTTCCTTCCTAGAAAGTTAAATATGAAATTAATCAATAAATTAAAATAACCAATCCAACCAATCAATGACATCAGCATCTACCTAATTTCTAGGTTCCTATATCTTAATAAAAGGTTGATCACAGTCATTTCTCATGGAATTATTGAAACACGATTGGTTACCCAAATTCAAAATGTCTTTTAATAAACTAGTTTCTCTAGGATAAATTGGTTCCTCAATGTTTGTAAGTGTGAAAAGTGAATGTTATTCTTTTTTAATCATCATTGAATCAAAAATTTTGAATTGATCTATATTTTCTCGAAATATTATTCTTAATGTAAATTCATGGATATAAATTTTTGTCATAGTTATATTCATAAATGGATTTACTATGTTTTTTGGGATATTTAGTTGGTATTATATCATATTATATTTTTAAGTCACATACATTTTCTTGAAATATAATGGTTTTCACACTCACTAACACATATTTTAATAAAACACTTGGGAATATAATAGATCAGTTTTCTGGATGAATTTTATCATCCATTTGAGCTCCAGAATAGATAAATATTAGAACATAGAATAATGTCTAAAATTAATCGAATCTCCAAAATCACATAATATATAAGTCAATTGAGTGACTCTAATAGTATAAGGAATGGAAAATGACCTTGGATATTGAAATTTGGTGGTAATTGAGGTGTAAGGAGATCTGGCATGTTTCCTCCCAAGATTACTCTCGGATTCCTTTGAAGCATCATTTTCATGGTGTATAATTCCTTTAGGAACATAGTATATTCAAAAATATATTTATGGGATACAACAAATGGTATGTATATTTCAAACTTCTTGATTTTTTCCAAATTATTTTATTGAATCTAAACATGATAGATTTTATATGATTTAATCACTCCTGAGGGAAAGGGTAGTGAAGATTTTTATTATTTTATTATGGTTCCCCAAGTAAAATTTATGATTTTACAAATCCAATTCAGAATAATTTCTACCATCCCATTATTTTATTGGCTCGTTTTTTTCTAATAGTGGGTTGAGTAAAAGTTGAAGTTTCATGACACATCTAGTTGTTACCAGACTCAAATTTCCCTTAGTATAGGATAATGTTTTGAGAGGTGATTTCCTTGTATTTTTAGCCATTATTTCCATTGGATTACATATCCATTTTCTCAATTCTTCAAAATACATTTCTAGTTCTTCTATTTTAGGATCCATATGGTGAAGGATTTGTACTTAATAATGGAGTTAGGAGATCTATGTAATTTCATTTATTGAAATATTGAAAGATGGAAACTATAGTGGTATCATTCCATAAAATTTTATTGAAATATTATAGTTTGATGGAATTATTGTTGAAATAGAGGTCAGTTTTGGTTTTTCAAATTATCAAATGCATAAAAAATTAATTATTTTACTCTTTATCCTTGGTTTTCCATGGGTAGTTAAAATGATGTTTATTTATAAGAACCATCACAACACTCAGTATCCTACACTTGATCACGATGGTCAGTGAAATGGATTGGATAAAAACAATGACTACAAACCTTTACTAGTTTTTATTGGTCATTATATTTTTCAAGATAATCTTTCCTATCCAAAGGGGTTAGATATTTCATCTTCAATGAAAGTTGATTTTTTGGGAATTTTTTGCACATTAACTCATGGAATCATCTAGTGGAAGTACCGTTGGTACCAATGTTTTATGAATTATAAGTTATATTACATATATTGTATTGGTAACTTGTCAATCAATGATCCTCTTAAGGATTAATCTAGTATATTTTCATCACTATCAAGCATCCCATAGATGAATAATGTCGTGAATTGATGTTCCTAAATTGAATGGTGTTGAAAACATGAAAACATTTATTGAATCTCTTTAATAATTGTTTGAAATCTCTCATAAGACTTTTTTTATTATATATATTTCCACAAAGTGGTTATTTTAAAGGTAAAAAAGAATATTTAAATTTTATTTGATGTCAGTCCTAGATAGTGAAATCAACGAACTACAAGTTGTATAACCACTCCTTCACAACCGCTTCAAGTGAGAAGGGGAAATCATTCCATTTGATGTGTTCCTCAACCATGCCTCTCAACATAAAAAAATAACATTTCATTGAGATGTACTTGATATGTATTTTTATATCATCTATTAAAATGATATGAAATGTATAAAATTATTGAATAACTCTATATTTCAAGTATAATTATTATGTAAAATGTATGGTAGCTAATCCAGATATTTGGTATTATGAAATGAGGTTCAAAAAAATCTATCAATGTATTTTAAAGGTTATATTCCATGAATTGGAACCTCCCCTTGGGCCTCCAATTTTTTTCGATAATGGTAATTTCTCATCCTTTTTAGTATCTTGCATTTCTAATCCATTTGACCTATCCATATTACTCTTACTACTTATTTTGGTGTCTAGTTATTGATTAATTTCTTAATCCTTCATAATGATATCTTCCCATCATTATCAACTTGAATTGAATACTCCGCATGGATATGAACTAACCATGACATAACTATATTCAATTATTTAATTTGTATCTTTATATGTAGGAATAAAAGAAATTGTTGTCCAGGCACTGGAGTCCATTCTACAATGAAGCCACTTTTGTTTCCATTATGGTAAATATGTTATCCATCCTCATCAGAAAATTTTGTTGTGAGTACGACTCACTTATCAATAATAAATTTTATCTACCATACTAAATTCTATTGACATCAACCACTTTTCCTCAAGCTTTGAACTATCTGGGTTTTTCTTCATTTGGCATGCCTAACATAGCTATCATCAGTCATGTTCCACCTTAGTTTCAACATCTTGGGTGTCTATGACAGTATCAAGGATTACTAAATATATATATCTATCAAAGAACTGTCAATGTAAAAACTAATAAATAAGTGGTATAGAAAATATTTTTTAGTGCTGTTTCCATTTAACTATTGATCTAAAAAATATAGATAATAAATTTAGTGATGATTATATTTGTTTCTAAAGTCAAATAGAAATGCACCAAAATGAATTTTTTTATGCCCTGTCCATTTGTAACTGAAAAAGGATAAATTAATGGACAGATGAATAATGAAAACTATAAATGAAGAGTAGGTACATACACAATATTGGTATCACAGTTTTATATCTATAATATTCAGTATACATAAGGAGGTTAACTGGATGAATGATAACTTTGAGGTTTAGCTCAGAGTAGTGTTGATGATTTTTTTATTCTAGGTAAGGATTGCTTGGTCGTATATGGATAAATATGATCATTATAAAGGAAATAAATTATTTAATGTAAGTTGATGACCCTACCATTTGGGAAGGAATATTTGAGGAAATCTTCTTTGAGGAACTTGACTCCCATTATGAAAGTAATGTACGACTAAAGATAAGAACAAAAATGTGCTTGGCGACCCAAAATGTATTTTGAGAGGATATGGAGGAGGCTTGGAAGAATTAATCCTTTATGTGTTTTTCCTAGGTGATAGTTTGTTGACGAGGTATTTGGATCTGTTGAGGTTAACTTGGTATCTATGTATAATTTGGATAGTGGGGCTCAACATTACTTGGAAGAGGCTTGAGAACCACTGTATTGGACCATATAAAAGATTTTATTATGGAAGGGTTCACTTTTGGTTGAATCTTATGTAAAGATAAACCATTTAAAATATGAAAATACAGAATTCATGAATAACTTAGACTGTATATGATTTGTTTTATTTAAAATAGTAAATTTTACATGTTAAAATAAAGATTTAGATATACTCACCACTTAAGATTCATGCAATGGGTATCACATAACGAAACATTCACTCAAGACATAACATACTAAAAAAATAATATCATAGTAATCCATAAAGGATTTTTGTTGTATTGTCTTCAAAGAGATTTCTGTGAACATTCCTAAAAAGTGATTACATCATGGCATGCCTTTAGTACATTTTATATGGTGTATTTACTATCTCTATAAGACTAGATTTTGAGTTTTCGTATATGAATTTTACTTTAAATACCATATACTGAAAAATATTACCACAAAAAATGTAATTTATTAACATTCAAGACAACAAAAATAACCAAGTTTCTAAAAAAGAATTTTTTGGGGTGTATTTAAAAGAAAAACTGAACAACTGCCCCACCCCCCACCACACTTGTGGAACAACTATTCTATAAAAACATCCCACAAATTTAGTGGCTTCCAAACACTCATAAATAAGTGTGAATCCTTATTCTACATGCTCACTATTTATAAAGAATAAATAAAATTAAACTATAATTTAATGAAATCTAATTCAAGACAAAATATTTATTTTTCAGAGTCCTCTCTCAACTCAAATAAATTGAAATTATTTAAAACAAGTAGAAAAACATTTTTACTAGAATAAATTTCAATATGTCAGTGTTTTTCATGAAACAAAAATTTGTTCAAAATGAATAAATTATAAATTTTGAACAGAATTATGATTCATTTATCTTATAAACTCTATAAAGCTAAAAATAATTTAATTGAATAATACTTAAAAAATACTAGTTCCTAAGAATTCCATTGTCTATTACCGAATGATTTTTACAAAAAAGTCAAAAGACTGTTCCTAAATAGACACTCACCTAGAAAAATCAACTATACTACAACCCTTAATATTTGTAGGTTCCTTATCAATTTTACAAAGTCAACAAAAAATAACCTATAGAAAAAAATGTTCTACCAAAAATAATACCAAAATTGGATCTATTTCACATAAATAGAGACTCAATGAAACACCAACTCCCTATTCCTATGATAAGGTGGAGATTGATCCCTAAATATTTCTTGAGAAACTGGAGACCCTCTATAGAACCAATAACCCCCCTTTTGGATGGGATTTACCCACCTAAATGTAGTTTGGAGTTGATATGGATTGTAATCTGCTCTGTCACAACGTAAGAACCGTTTTATGGACTATAAATTAGTTTTGTGGATGTAACTCTTCTCCACTATATACATGATCATGGACTTCATAAATCATGCTTCATCCAACATCTGTTGGATCAATGGTCATAGGGGTTGTGGCGGTGTAGGGATATCCCACAAATTGTTTGAAAGAAGATATATTTCACTACCTATTGGAAGATATCCCCAATTCTAATCCTATTCAAACCTTCCCAGATTTCTGTAGAACACCTCCCCCGATTTTGAGGAAGGTTACTCAGGCATTCCATTATTGAATACATGCCAAAGTAGCAATATGGGGACAACATCCGGTTCTTTATCTTCTTTCGGAATTAAATATATGGTCATATCTAGCTCATGTGCATCATCCAACTAAGGTGGTCGAGAGGAAGCAGTATATGAGGAGTTCGACCCTCCGCCATCTAAACTTATATCCTTTCTAGTTTCGTCTATTCCCCCATACCATGGGGTGGGAAGAGTCTTGTTCATTGCTATTAAACATGTTCTTCACCATTGATTGATCCCGAATCAAGGTAGGTCACTTATTTTATGGTTTTGTACCCTTTCAGTTTTCATAATCAAGGATTCATGATTATCGTCTCCTGATATATGTTTTCCAACCCTTCACAAGATCCCATTTATTAAATTAATTTTTTAAGACAATTTAATTTTTTTCCATGATCTCACCCTATAAATCCCTAATTTTGTAATATTTGGTATTAAATTAATGGTCAATGATGGTTTCATCTTTTTTATTGTTCATTTTTACCAATATTACTTGGGTTTTTCATCATTGGACCAAGGTATCATGATTTTATATTAGTGGGGGGGGGGGGGGTTCAAGTGCAATCAAACCCCAAGATTCACAATGGTAGTGTGCATGATTAATGGATTGGTGTTTTGTGTGTGGATTGTGTTAATTTTCATATATTGGGTGATGAATCTATGGATCTTGGATTCGGGGTGGTGAAATAAGGTGATTGGAGGTGTGATGAGTGGGGCTGCGAGATTTGAGTGGATTATTGGATTCAAATTACTGACCACCATAGGCTCATAAATCTATGAACAACATCATTAGATTTTATTTTGGTGGATATAAGATTTTAATATGATGAATATCATGATGCAAGGCCGAATCTATAAAATAGGTGACAAAAAATCACGTTATGGAGAAATCCCACCTACATTACACATATCCTAATGAAAAAAATGTTGTGTAGTTTTGATTCCCCATAACATATAGGGTTTTAGTTGAGTTACAGATAACATTCCATGAGGCCAGGCCAACACATTTTGTGACACAACCTCGAGTGGCTAAGTCATGTCCCAGCTAGAACACACCCCACAACCTCATGTGAGAGGACACACCATTTACTTTGAGAGTACACATGCATGCCCTATATAAATAGGAAAGGGCGAGATAGACACGACCAAACCACAAGTGGTCCATACATGATGTGTACACCTTGTACATGTCATTTATATATATAATGGAATGCAATCCATGAATAGAAATGTGAATGACCATATTTACAAGAAAGGTCCCATACTGTGTGACTCTTGGGACACATCAGGTTCCATTTTGTGGATATTACACTATTTGGCTAGTGATTATCCCATCATGAGAAAATTTCCATGTAGAATGTGATGATCACCTTTTTAGTGGGTTTTTTGATATGACATTAGGTTTTATGTGTGTGAAACTCCTTATAGCTGTGCTCAGTCGATAGTAGTGATCATGTCAGATCTTCTAAGAGATGTTTGTGTTGGAAACCCCCTGTCAGACCAAGGTACGAGTACCCCATACACTTTTCATGGGTCAAGTGGCACCCCCTCATCCGAAAGAGGTGTAGTTCCTCTTTACATTGAGTGGAACCAGTACTATAATATAGGCATCTAATAGTGCTAAAAATAGTCTTTACTTGCATTAGAGAATCATTGACTACCAAACTAAGATTAAAAGACCATGTTTTTTATCAATATTAAAAAATCAATGATAAATGGGTTCAATATCAGCGCCTATAGAAGCGCTGATAAAGTGCCCCTTTATCAGGGTGTTTAAAAGCATTGACAAAAAACCCCTTATTAATGATTTTAGAATCATTTATAAAACCTGTTATTAGTGCTTCTAAAAGCATAGAAAATTTTTACATATATCAGCACTTTTTTAAGTGCTGAAAAATTACTCCTTTATTAACTCTTGTAAATGCACAGAGAAAGGGACATGATGCAGTGTGCTGTAACTGCACCAGTGCAGTGTGCTGTAACAACACACTATAGCACTAGATTCACCCTTAAGTCATAAATATAAAGTATTAATAAGAAATTTAAATGAAATAATACTTATAAAAAATATATGAAAAAATATTTTTTAGAAATTTCAAACAGTGGTTTGTACAATTACATAAGTACAAATTATTGCACACCTTCATAAACATCACTATTCAATTGTCTTTGGATCATAACCCATGATCGAGAAAAAACACACCTGTATAAGAAAATAATTCCTATGTTAGTAATAATATAAATAAATAAATTAATAGAAACTGTTAATTTTCATATAAACATTGAGTCATACTAGGATCATTGTGTATCAGATTGAGTTGAGGTTGATTCTTGCACGTCACACCATTTCTTGTTCATCTTCAAGCATCATCTATATGAAAATTAACTAAATAATTATAATATAAAAATTTTAATATAATTAATTAAGTAATATAAGATAGAATTATGATAAAACAATCAAGGCTCATTTTCTTGATTTTGGCAATCAGATTCGAGTTTTAAACTAAAATGAAACTTATATATTGAAAAGGGAACTTCCCAACATACCTATCACACCATGAGTCGAATTGAGGTATGGTTGATTACTAAACATCTAAAATGACATGCAGATCATTTTCCCAATGTATAAAAATAATCCAAATGTATTTGTTTCTGTTTTGAGTACAACACTTGTCTTTTTTACTAAAATGTCTTTTTAAACTGGAAGCAGGCACATTGACTCATACATGTCACATCGTGTATCAGTTTGATGTGATATTTATTCCTACAAATTATAAATGGCTTATGAATCATTCTACAAAATTATCAAGATATTATGAGCATGTCTTCTCGGTTTTCAATGAGTGACACTATTTGTACTAAAATATTGATTTTAAACGTATAATGGACAAATTGAGTCATATCAAGAACATTTTGTATCAGAATGAGGTGAGGATGATTTCTATATATCCCAAATGAATTTTGGATCGTTGACCTAAATTATAAAAATAATATTAATCAGTTTACTAAATTTTGAGAAGGTTATTTTTCCTTATTACTAAAATTGATGTTGATTTTAAATAAAAAGTCGCACTTGTGGTCATATTGGTAACACCGTGCATCTGATTGAGAATCATATGATTCCTACACATCTCAAATCAATTATTTGATCATTTTATTAATGAATTAAAACAATATAAATGTGTTTTTTTTTTGAGTATGTCACTTGTATTTTTCACTAAAATTTTATTTTAAACTTGAAACATGCACTTTTAGTCAAACCGGTCACATCATGTATTGGTATGATATGATACAGAATCTTACACATCACGAATGAATTGTGAAAATTTTCCTAAATTATTAACATAATCTTTGTGTGTTTTATATGTTTTCATTGAGTGGCACTTTTTGTACTAAAATGTCAATTTTAAACTCATAATGGACACATTGAGTCATATCTGGCACATCATGTATCAGATTGAGTTTTGGATGATTTATAATAATCAAAAATGACTTAGGGATCATTTTCCCAAAAAATTAAAATAATAAATATGTGTTTTATCAGTTTTAAGTCGGTTAGTTTTTCTTTTCACTAAAATTAATGACAATTTAAAAGAAAAATCTGCATTTGGAGTCATATTGGTCACACTGTGCACCAAATTGAGTGTATCTAATTTATAGACATATTAAATGACTTATGGATTTTTTTATAAAATATCAAAACAATATGAATGTGTTTAATTAGTTTTGAGTGTTTCACATGTATTTTTTACAAAAATATAATTTTAGACTACAAACTTACACTTTGACTCATCCTGGTCACATCATGTATCAGCTTGATGTGACACTAATTCCTACATGTCAAAATGACTTATGAATAATTTCCCAAAATTATCAAGGCAATTTGAATTTTTTTACTTGGTTTTAAGTGAGTGACACTTTTTTAATGAAAAGGTGGAATTTAAATAGATAACAGACACATTGGTTCATATTGGGAACATCAGGTATCCGATTGAGGTGAAGCTAATTAATACATGTCAGAAATGACATATGGATAATTTTATTAAAGTATCAAAAAATATCAATGAGTTATCTCTTTTTTTGAGTTAGAAATTTGTCCTTTTTACTAAAATTAATGTCAATTTTATTTAGAAAGATGTACTTGGAGTAATAATGGTCACATCGTGCATCTGATTGAGGTGAGGTTGATTCCAAAACATTGAAAATAATTTATGGTTAATTTTCCTAATATATCAAAACAATCTGAATTTTTTTGTCATTTGTGAGTATGTCACTTGTAGTTTTTTTACTAAAACTTGATTTTATACTGGAAACCCACACTTTGACTCATATATGTCACATTGTTTTATAGTTTTATGTGATACTAATTCCTACACATTACAAATGACATAAAGATCATTGTTCGAAATTATCCATAAAATTTGTGCACATTTTCTAGGTTTTTAGTGAGTGAAACATTTTGAAATAAAATGTTGATTTTAAACTGATAATGAAAACCTTGACTCATTCTGGGCACAGATTGAATTGGATTGAGGTGCAGCTAATTCCTAAACATCATAAATGATTTATGGATCATTGTCTTAGGGTATCTGAATAATTTGAATACGTTGGCTCGATATTGAGTATGTCTGTTTTCATTTTTAACAAAATTAATGTCAATTATAAATAAGAGGAATCAATTGGAGTCATAATGGTCACAATGCATATCAGATTGAGGTTTAGATGATTCCTACACATCCCAATGTTATAAAAAAAAATCCTAACTTCCAATGTTACAAAGATTTCAATTTTCTTTCACTGTTGAACTGTCAACACACCGTACTAACTCTATATTCTTAGCTGAAAATCATTTCTCATTTTTGAATGCCAGAAGATCAGAGGAAGATCATTTTCTATCTATTATTCTATCATTCAACATGGAGAAAGTTCTTTTTTCAGGAACATTGAATCAATATGCATTATTGGCAGTTCGAAAAATAAAGGCAATGGAAATTGAAATCATAGAAAAATTGGGAAAATGAATGATTTTATCAATTTAATGTATCATTTTGGAGAGTTGAAAAAAAAATACATCTCAAAAAATATATTTATCACCCCAATTCTATAACATATTTACATTTAGATATCATTGGAATACCCACAACACTGAGTGGGCGTACAATAAACACAACAATGAGATTCTATGTAACATTATTTTATCGATATAATCAATTAAATGAGAAAATTATAGCCAAAAAATTAAACATAATTATATTAATATTAATATGTACTTTTCAAAAATTATATTAATTAAACAAATGATAATGAAATATAATATTTTTTTATAATGTCTTTTATGTTAAAAATATCGTTTTCTTGAATGAACCACCACTAATATTAAAATTAAATTTAGACTCATTTTTAAAATTAATTTGATAAAATAAACAGAATTTTATAATTCAGAATGTTGAAATTATCCTAGGTTGAAATTTTGGGATTTTTGAAAGAAACATAATTTTTTGATGAATAGTGAAAATACTGCTTTTTAAATTAATAACTGTCTTTTTGATTAAGTAATTATTAATGATAAATGATATTATAAATTTTTAAAGGTAATATTTGATAAATATTACATATATTAATATAATGTAATTTATTAGAATCAATTTCACTTTGAAATTGAATATAAAATCTTAACAAAATTTTAACATTTTTGTACTTTAAAGACATGTTATTTCGTCCCATCAATATGATTAACATTAATCTTAATTTTTCCGCTTCTATGAATCAAATATTAAAAATAATACATGATCTATTTTATTCATGGTAATATTTAATTTCTAATAATACCAAGTTAATATTTTACCAAAGTGATTAGTAAAAGTGATTAAAATTAATCATAGTAGTTAAAGCCAAATTAAGCTTAATTAGGGAAGAAATTTTAAAATTAATGATCCAAATGACCTAGTGACTTCTAAAACGCCCATTTTCTATCCAAATATCTCCCATAAAACTTCTAGTATTGAGTTATTTTTGGATTGGTAAGACTTTTTTAGCTAAGAACATGTGAAACCTAATTTGTTTCTAAGAATTCAAAGTGAGTCATTTTCCTTCCCTATAAAAGGAAACCACCTCTACCCATTCCTCACACGTATGAAAAATCTTAATTTCATCCAATATATGTGTAAAAACCAGTATATTTCATGGAATTTTTTTTTCTTAAATTCTTTGGGATTTTACATGTACGCAGTTTCTAACGGTGCCTGATTCCGAGGCCCGGTGTGCCCAGAATCAATTTACGAAATTTAGATCAGGTACGTTCAGTGAACGAACGAGCGAGATTTTTTATCATTTGAACCAGTGCTTAGAATAAAAATCCAAGGGCACTGATAAAACTGCAGCACCGGTAATTCCTTAAGAAAAGTTTTTCTGGAGTTGCGTTTGCTCGAGAAGAGTTGTTAAAAAATGTGGATTAAGTGTAAAGTGAAATGAAATTGTGTTACAATTTTATTTCTATTCTAAGTGGTTTAATACCATGTGTGGGAGTTGGGGTGGGACCCACTTAATTCTAAACTCCTCTTGATAGGATATTAGTGAGGTGGGGCCCACACGAGCCCCACCCCTTCAAATTCCCTAACTCCACTAAACCCCCACATGAGTTATGTAACTCTTCCACATCAATTCATGGCAACTAAACACCTAATTAATTTGAAAACTTAAGTTTAATTAATTATGTGTGGTAGTATTTTAATTTAGTTTTTGAAATGCATGCAATGCTTTAATAAAATAAAGAGAGTCTTATTTTAGTTGGCTTGGCTCGTTGTGCAGAGACATTGGGGAAGAATGCTCTAACTCTTGAGGAACTTTATCTTCTCCAGCGAAGAACATCCCTACTTCAAAGAAGAACGCAGTCACGCCGTGTCATCTTCTCTCCGCGTCAATGAAATGGAGACGCCGCTTCCTCCTCAGACGTTCTCCATCGACGTATACAGATCCTCACCCCGCGACGCCATTTTTCAAAATGCTATCTTCCGCGAACATCTTTGAGGTAGGGGTTGATTTTATGTTCATGATTAATTTGATGTTCTTCATTAATTATTGGCCACTCGTTATCAATATAATAGGAGGAGCTCAGACCGTAGAAAAACAGCCGATCCTCCTCCCCTTTTGTTGTTGATCTTCTTCGTGCCTTGAAACAGAGGCGATGCTGTGCCGTTGCACCATGCGGGAACGAGAGAACCGCGACCGGAGCGGGTCACGGTGGAGGAGCGCGGCGCCATCGCGCCGCGCCGGTGAGGCCAAAGTAGGCCGCGACCAGGAGTGGGCCGCGGTGGAGGGGTGCGGCGCCATCGCGCCATGCCAGATCATCATGGGGCCGCGGCTGGGGCAAGTCGTGGTAGAGGGGTGGGCGCCGTCGGGCCGTGCCGGACGGGCAGGAGCCGCAGCCCATGGCCACGGCGGTTCAGGGGAGCTGCCGGCTGAGTCGGCCGCTAGCACCAGCTAGAGGCGGGACCCCCTCGGGTCCCATGGTCGCATTAAAGGCCGACATTAATGGTCGACTGTTTCTTCAAGCATAATTTGGAAGGTGGGGATCAACATTACTTTGAAGATAAATGAGGACCACTGTATTGGACCCTAGAATGTATTTTATTACAAAAGGGGGCACCTTTTGTTGGAAACTAAGTGAAGATGGACAATTTAAAATAGGGAAATACATACATCATGATTCCCTAGGAATGAATTATCTTGAGGTTAATTGAAAAAATTATATTCTAGATGTTAATATTATTATTTAGGGATATTCAAAACTTTATTCACATAAAATGGGTACGCTTTCATGATATCATACAAAATATTATCAAAGTGAGCCGTGAAATATTTGTGTGGTCTATTCTTCAAATATATTTATGTGAATAGTTCAGAAACATTTTTATGCCGAGACATGACAGCAATACTTTTTATATGGTGGATTTTACCCCTCAATGAGCC
Source organism: Viscum album (assembly GCA_963277665.1). Classification (NCBI taxonomy): domain Eukaryota; kingdom Viridiplantae; phylum Streptophyta; class Magnoliopsida; order Santalales; family Viscaceae; genus Viscum; species Viscum album. The sequence goes on from OY728130.1 coordinate 1,032,059,163, forward strand.
TTGATTTTGAGCCTGTTTGCTGGAATTTTTCTTTAAATACCATATCATTGAAGGTAAAAAATACAACAAATGTATTTTCTCAACATTGAATCAAAAAAACCCATCATTCTCAAAATGCATGTTAGGGGGTGTAATTAAAAGAAAAAATGAACAACTAACCATGACAACACATGTGACAATACTACTATATAAAAATATTCATGGTCGTATAGGTTATGAACTATAGTGATACAATGAAAAGAACACAAAGAAGGCTAGTGACTGTGTGAGTTTACTAATTATCTCTCATAGACGACACATTATTCCAACATAATTTTCATGACCTCAGAGGTGTAGAGTCATCTTCACAAAATTTCACCACAGTAGTGGCTCCCAAACACTCATAAAGATAAGTAAAGCCTCTTACTACCTTCCCCTTATTTTTTATAAATAAATAACATCAAAATCTAATTTAATGAAATCTAATTCATGATATAATGTTTATTTCTTAGAGTCCTCAGACAACTCAAATAAATTGATCATCTTAAAAACGAGTTGAAATTAAATTTTATTAGCATCATTTATAACAAGTAAGCACGAAAGAAAACTTGTCCATTATGAATAGATTCTTATTTTTTAATGGATACATGATAAATTTTATCTTCAAAATATCCAAACCTATCAGTAATGTAATTGAATTCTACTTCTAGAATACTAGTTCATGAGAATTTATTTTTTGATTCTAGAATTATAGCTACATGATAACCATAAGACTATTCCTAAATATACATTTCCCTTGAAAAATAAACTCTTAAAACCCCTTAATATGTTTTTGTTCCTTATCAGTTTTCAAAAAAAATCCACCTATATAAAAAAATGACCTACTAAGAATAAAACCAACACTGGATCTATTTCACAAATATGTAGTCTAAGAATAAACCCCTTTCTGTTCCCAAGATGAGGCTGAGATCGATCCCAAAACAATCTTGGGAACATCATGACCCTCACCATGACTAAGGAACCCCCTTTATGGAGGGACTTTCCACAAAAGAACTCTGTTTGGAGTTGATCTGGCATGTAATCTAATCTTTTTCATGCATGAAAGAAATTATATGTCAGAGTTTATTGATAGTTCTCTCTGAATGTAATCGCCTTCCACCCATCCCATATTTCCCAAGAAATACTTGGGTGATGCCGAGGTGGGAGAATCTAGCCGACCGTCTTGGATACTAACTAGAAAAAGTATTACCAAGATATCTTTAGGATATTTTACTTCCTTATGCACAAATTTTATGGTCTTCTGTAGCCGGTGAACATCCTCTGATCATGGTGGTTTGGTAGAAGCATTATCACCGTCTAATGAACCTTTATATCCCTAGAAACCCTTTCTAGTTTGGTTTGGATGATCCATTTTCATATACTGTGGGGTAGGGAGAAGTTGGGTAGGGGATTTAAATAAACCCATTACCCCGAATTCATCGAGTGACTCATGCTAATAAATAATGTAATGCTACTAAAAAATTCAAGGAAATGAAAATTCAGCACATTGAAAAAAATTATGATTTATAATATTTTATTGGGTTTATAGATATTTTGATGATAAATCTAGGATATTATGGATTTATATGACATTTAATAATAGGTAGAGAAAGCAAGAGTTCACAGAGGGATTAAACTATACAAGTTGAGATTATGTATAAATTTTTAATGGGAAGAGGAACTTTTATGAATTTCTTAATGTCTGAATCAAGATTTAATGATATAGGGAATGATATATGTATTTAATTAATTTATTTAAATTTGGTTAATGAAAGATATAATTATATCTGTGAAAATTATTTACACTTAGTGATACCTTTTACATGACATGAATGTTCAAGATAAGATAGATATCAAAAATCTACTACTTATATGGGTTACATGTTGTGAAAATACATTACACATCATTTATTTTTTGGTGAATAGAAAAATAAATATTTTTTTGGATGAGGGTTTGACAAAAACATTATAAAAATACACCCTTGTTCATGAAACACATAACATCTAGGACCGAAGGAAGCTAGCAAATGGTTGTGAGGTGATGAAGTGATGTTCTGGTTCCCTGCTTCTCCGTCTTTCTTCCTCAGGTATCTATGATGTTCTTTCTCATCCTTCCTAGTATGTGTGAGTAGTTTTATTTGTTTTGGGTGATTTGATTTTATGGTAATGTTCTATTAGGGATCATTTATTTTTATTATTCATGTTTTCGATTTCTAAAACCTAATATATCAATTCCAATTCATTGTATTTTCAATTGCATGTCCATTGCTTGTGATTTGAGGAGGTTTATTTGGATTCATCAGTAGATTGCCATATATTTTGTATGACCATTATGAAATCTAGGTTAATTATGTTTAAATATGGTTTTGGGTCAGCTAGTTTTGTGATTTCACAGTATTTGTTACCATTACAATTGTGTAATGAGAGGATTATGGTAGCATACCCTAACCAGGGATCGTTTCAGTCCAAATTCCAACACTAAACCTAAATAAATAAATTATAAATTGAATACATAGTGCGCAAATCTTAAAATTAATATCTTAATATCAATCCCAATCCTAGAGACTATTTATATTTCAAAATACAAACCAAACAATATTAATTTAAATTTATATAATTAATTCAATACATAAGGGTCATCCATGTGGGTTTCATACTCAAACTTCCTAAAAAATATTGCTTTAGTTAGGATGTTTGAGTTCTATAAATTATTAATTTTTTTTAGCCTCATAGGAAATTAATTATACCCGATGGGATATCAAATAACTTGATGTGGATTTATAAATATGATGATAAAATGGACCAGAACCATTTGACTCATTGATTTGCACTCTCAGGTTCTTGGAGTCACCATCAGGGGGATTAAAAGTATTCTGAAGGACTGGGAGGGCTAATTGACATTTAAAGGGCCGAAAAACCATAGTGTTGGGTGTTTTGGTGCCTGTAGAAAGCTTTCAGGTGGATAATCGATCATTTTAGTTCTCCATTTTGGAGCTCTGGTGATTTGATCTAGTTGCGTGATGTTGGGGCACACCATGGGGAGTGAAACTATTATGGAAGTCCTTCTGGTTAGTGTTTTGGCCAGGTAGGTTACCTGTACAAAATGGGGGCCCCTAAAACACATGTGGTGGAGGAAGTTTTGGTTGGATAATTTTCCTATAGAATACGAACGAAAATATGTTTCTTGGGAGGTCTTTAGGATCTTTATTTAAGTTAAATCTTGATTTGATTGTATTATACATCTCATCAACATCCTCCAACTAGGGTGGTTGGGATGAAGCTGTATCATAGAAGTCTCATGATGCTCCATCTTCAATAGAGAGAAAATTTATGGTTATATCATGATGTTATATTCTGTTAAGATCTCTCTATTATACTATCGAGAGGGGCATGGTGGGTGTGATTTAAATAAACCAATTTATGGAAATTCATTTTCCCCATGACTCGATCATATTACACATTTCATCCTCTCAACTAGGCTCCTATGAACATCGCATAAAGAAAATTCTGTGTCATCCATGCATTCCTATCATCAAAAAGGTCATGAAAAGCTTCATCATCTACTTCAATTAATGGAAAATCATTGAGGAACTATACATACAACCCCAAATTTCTGAAAGAACAATCATAGATGACATAAAACCTTCTAATAGAAAAAATAACTGAAATATATAAATTAAAACCAGAGAACAAAGGGTGAACCCAACCTCAGAAACTCATCAAACATGGTTTCATGCTAAATATTTTTGAGACACAACATTTTTGTACATTTATACCTACCTAAAGGGACACCTATATTCAATACACCTTGTCTAAATGTGAGTTCACCAGCCATATATAGAGTTCGAGGCTCCTACCTGCATGCAAGATTTCTACAATGTCACAGGCATTCAATGATTCTGTCTGTGTATGAAGACACTAACCAGAAGTGACATATGCATTCTCTTCCATCTCACCCGCACTGCTCCTTATTCCTCAAACACTAAAAAACTCACACCCTCTCACAAATCTAGTGAAGAAAATTGAGTTAAAATCAGCCCAAAATTTGTAGATTTAGTGGATTGAACACCTTAAAGATACATATTAGTAGCTGGTTATACCAATTAACCTATGATTGAACCGCACCCAATGCCTTCAACATAATTTTTTAAAATACAGGAACTTGAGGATAAAAATGGTGATGAGTTGGTACAAAAAAAGGATCTAAAATAAAATTGTGTTGTCCTAATAGCCTAATCATCGTGTAAATTTTTGGGGAACTGAGTGAAAATGATGATGAAATCTTCATCATTAAAAACATTATGAATTAATGAATATTTTTCAAAATAACTGAATTGGTACTAGAAAATGAATAAATTTTTTTTTACCCACTAACTCGGCTTCAACTTAAAATTACTATGCATCTTCCTAAAAAAGTGATTCCATAGAATATAGCTTTATAAATGACCATGTCACAAGGGGAATCCATTGAAATATGGATGTATTAGTTGAAGTTAATATGAGGTTAGCACCTCCCCCGTCAAGGATTCTTCCATCCATGGGCCCACGTATTTGATAAAATCATTCCTTATTGTAGTTACATAATGAAATATTTATCTTTAGTATACCAAATGATTGGATTAACATTGAAAAATAAAAAAGTAGGAAAATATGGTAACAACTATCCAAAAAATTTGGCCCACCCACCATGCAAACTACTTTAGCCAAATAAGAATGGTTAATGGTACAGATCTCTATAAAAAGAATATGTTAAATATTTTTTTTAAAAAAAATAAGAAAGTTGAGTTTCCTGAGATAGGGTCCATTTTAAATCACACACAAAAAATTTACTGGTGCATTTATAATTTTAAATAATCAACATGGTAATATAAGAGACGTTTATCACATGCATGTAAATTCCACTAGGTGTAATTAGAAGGATTCAATAAGTTATGTCAAAGAGACCATTAAACCCATTAAAGTACGCTCTCCCTAGACATCGTAAAACATGTGATGGATACAATTTGACTACTTTAGAATTTAATTCCTTGATTATTCATTAAATAGTATATCCATTTTAGGTGTGAATTAATTGAGCATGAACATGATTGGCCTATGATAAAATTTGTGTAACAAACCATCCAAAATCCTCAATTTTGACTTCACCCAAAAAAATAATCTGCAAAATGAGAAAACATAATAGTCTACTAATCACTCAATATCCTATTAATGAATATATTAAAAAGAAAAAAACACTACTAATCACTCCAAATCAGCAATTTGGACTTCATCAAGAAGATCACAAAAATAGGTGACATTGCATCTCAGGCTTCATTAGAATATGAAGAACATTTTCAAGAAGAATAATTGTTCCAATATATAAGGAGGAAAGATAAAAAAGGATTTTTTTATGTTGGAGATATTTCATGGACTATGGGGAATAAAACTAGAAGGTGGAAAGATCATTCATATATATTGAAACTGATGGAGATTAGATTAGTACAGAAACTAGTTAGCAACAAAGAGCCTTGTCAGAAATTCAAAGATGAGGACCAAGGCCCTAAACCATTAGAAGAGCTGTTGGAAGGCAAAAAAATCAGGGAATTCACCCCCTCACAATTATCAATGAAAAATATAAACATATAATATAGTTATGGAAAATTATAGGAGAAAGAAATCTATAAGGTACATATATTTGAATTAAATTTGACACTGAAGGATATGATCTAAATAAAGAAGCAATGACTTAAATAGGTTCTAAATAAATCAGAAGTCAAATGGTTATTATCAAAATTGGATGAAATTATTATGAATTGGGATAATTAAATTTTCTCATTCAATGTCTATCGTGAGGTTTTAGGTTTAATAATCATTAATAATAAAGGAAAACTTCATCTTCATCCTAGCCATAATGTTAGAGACTTAAACTAGAAGTATCTGACTAAATATTATCGGTCGTAAATTGGTTTAGGAGGTTTTTGTTTTATGGTATGTTTTTATTGAATGTTTATCAGTAATCACTGAATTGAGATTGAGGTCTTTTTGTAAGATTTCTCACCCAATCCAAAAAACGACACTTCATAAATATAAAAATACAGTAATGTAGAGAATGAAGCTTCAACTATTTAGTAAATTAAGATGTGGAGATCTCTGGGAAAACATGTAGAATGAGATTTTAGGATGTTGTTTTATTTATAGGTGTTGTTTATGAAAATGACTCTAGTAATTATTAATTCCTACAATGTGAATATTTATGTTAAAGGAACCTAATATCCGTAGAACGCAACATCCTCTATAGTAAAGAGAATTGTAAAAAATATATGGCTATCAACAATGATGGATTCCATAATTGATCTATTATATTCCTAGAATCTTTTATATTTTATGACATATTAATTCCCGACATGATATTGAATCACATGCGATCAAAAAGGAATATTACAACTATGTATTGAACAAAAAATGATCATACATATGAGTTAATTTCATGTACCTGGTTTATGCACACCCCAATTAAAACTCCAATATTTATTAATATGTCAATGCACAACTTCTAAAAAGTGCTCCACTAAAAAAAGTCATAACTTCATATTAAAAACTAATTTTCAAATAACATATAAAATAATGAATTGTTTTATTTAAATAAATTATGGTTCATTAAGAACAAAACCCTACAAGTTTATAATGACATGAATGCACCACTATCATGATGAAAACATAAATAAAAAATATTTGGATATCAAATTTTGTACATATTTCAACTAATTAAATCTATGAACATGAGACATGCACTGTACAAACTCTTAGAAATATATGCTCTGAATGTCAAATTCAAAAGTAAACCAACTGATTAATTTAATTAAATAAATATAATGCACTAACACATCACACAGAATGAGAATAATACTTTAGTTAAGAAAAGACATGACATTGAGTCATTTCATACACCGAATCAAAAATTAAATTTCTGCCTCCAAAAAATGACAAAAGTTCTTCACAAAAGTAATAATGAATCCCCTTTTAATAAGATGATTAGTGATGGATTCATTTGTAAAATATGAAACCTTCACCAAATAAAGGTATAAAATTTCAGTTTATAGGTTCTTCTACAATGTATAGAATTAAAACATTTTAGTTAAATTAAAATGAAATTCATACCTTGAATAAGACTAAAAAGTATTTTTATTAAACTAGATTTCAATATAACACCCATTCATCATCATAGTGGCCTTAGCCATATTCAAAATCAATGATGGTGTGCTCTATGTAAATTTAAAGTGTAAAATGTTATGTTATCTTCAACGTGACTAGTATATTTGCGTTAACTCGATCAAATAACCATTTAATATCTATTACATAGAAGGGTCTTATCACTTCAATAATGATTAATATTATGTTTTTATCTGTGAGTGATAAAATAAAAAAGGAAAAATTCACTAAACATTCAAAACCGAATATTTTGAAAACGTGACATAAATTTCACATTTTTTCACCTCCAAGGTGTTCATTATAACCTCATTCATTTATCGCTCAATTTTTTTTCTTGATTCATCAATTATTTGAGTGTAGTGGATGAAACTAATCATAAAAATAAATATTACCTCCCATTTTCGATGACATTTGATGAGATGGTGGAAGAGATGATGAGCAGTTGGTGCGTGAGACCAGAATAAAAGAAATACAGAGAAGGAGCTGTATCAATGAACCGAATGGCCAGTTGATGAAAGAAAATATAGCTAGTGGTGAACTGAAGGGGGTGAATGGCTACCATATTTGTGGGTAGGCGAAGAGGGATTGGTGATTACCAAGGTTGGTGGATGAACCGAAGGAGAATGGATGGTGTGACCATGAACCTAAATGATATTTTCCTGGAGATGAATAAAGCGGGATGGATGGTATGGTGAGATCCGTTTCAATTGTTTTTTAGGGTTTTCATCGTACTTGGTTTTAGGGTGGCGTTTTCCCAGCAGATGTAATTGGGGGTGTGGGGTCTTTTAGGAATATTTAATTATAAATGTTTTAATTCAGTACATAAACATACATTTTCATTTTATAGAGATATGTTTATACAAAATAATTAAAAAAATATATATTACATTAACAATATAATATTTATTCGGAACAAATGATTTAATACAAGGTATATTTCTAATGATAAAATATTTTAAAATGATACAAATTAATAAAAATTGATTCAGATTTTGGTAAAATAGTTCTCGGTATTAGAATGACATTAGGATGAATTTAATTGTTAATTAGGGGGTTTTTGGTAATAAATTGTTAATATAAATGGATATATTTTTTGGTAAAAGTTTTTTGGTACTTGAAAAGAATACTGAAAAAACATAATATATATTGGAATTAATATTTTTACCAATAGATATACTATCTAATACAAAATTTCAATTAGTATAAGTCATATTTCTGAGAGTTAATGTTTTCTAATTTTAAACTAATGTTAAGTATGGGTAACATAATGTAATGTAAGTGTAACATAAAGTTAATTAAGATTCAAACAATGTTATGTAAGGGTAAAACTAAAGTAAAGTAAGGGGAAAAAGTTAATTTAGGGTAAAATGAAGCGATTTAAGGGTAAATTGAAGTTAAGTAACGGTAAAAAAAGTTATCTATAGGTAAAATAATGTTATTTAAGGGTAAAAATAAGTTTTTTATGGGTAAAACAATGTCGTTTAATGGTAAAATAAAGTAATTTAACCGTAAATATAAGTTATGTAAGGATACAATAATGTTATGTAATGATAAACTAAAACTTGTATTTGATAATTAAGTGTAAAATAAAGTTATGTAATGGGAAAATAATAATATGTAAGGGTAATCTATGGTTAGGTAAAGGTAAAAAAAGTAATCTAAGGGTAAACTATAGTTATGTAACTATATTATAACGTTGATTAATTTTAAGACAAATTTATGAATTAGTTAAATAGATTTATTTAAGGGTAAAACAATGTTAAGAAAGGGTAAAACAGAAGTTGAGTAAGGTTAAAAAATGTTAAGTAAGGATAATCAAAAGTTATGTGGGGGTGAAAAAAAGTTAAAAAAGGTAATATAAAGTTAATTAATGGTAAAACTAAAGTTAATTACTGGTAAAACATCGTTAATTATTGGTAAACTAATTCTAAGTAAATTTAAACTAAAATTATTTGAGGATAAAATAAAGTTATGTAAAGGTAAAACCAATTTAATTAAGAGTAAACTAAAGTTAATTTAGGGTAAAATAATGTTATGTAATAGTAAACTAATGTTATCTAAGGGTTAAACAAAATTAGGTATTGGTAAATATAAATATATGTAATGGTAAAACAAATTTATAAATGGTTAAAATGAGTTACATAAGTGTAAAATAATGTTAATTAATGGTAAAAAATAATTATCTAAAGGTAGAAAAACCTATTTAAGGGTAAAAAAAGATGTAAAGTAATGTTATGTAAGGTTAGACTAATGTTAATTAAGGGGAAAACAATATTTATAACATCTGTATTTATATTAACATTAAAATTAAAACCTTTTTGATTATATAATAATCTTTATAATAATATTTTTATATTAATATTAATATTTTAACATTGATAATGCTATAATAAATGACACGAGCATTAATGATTATAAAATTAATGTGACTATATACTATATATATGCACATATAAATATATTAAAATGAATGTGCATTTATATACATATATATATATATATCTATGTAATGTACACACCTATACATATATATATATATATGAAGACATGCACACAGAAATTCATACATTTTTACATACAAATTAAGATAAGCTTGTTCATACATGATTATATACATAAATATAAGTACATTCATACATTCAAATATAAATCGATATTAATATAATATAAATACAAATTAATATAATATAAATAAATATTAATAAATTTTTTTACAAACATACATATATTAAATTTTTTTTAATTATTAGTATACACATTGACTCATACAAACACATACATATGTATACATACACTTATAAACATTAATGTGTGAATTTTATTGTATACAATTATTAATGTATACGATTTAATATATATAATTAATATATATATATATATATATATATTGATAATGAATATATAAAAAATTTACAAGTATTAAAAAAAATACATTATTTATTCATTACACAAGAGTGAACACTCACATACACGCACACACTAACATTAAGTATACACCTCTAAAAACACATGAATATATATATATATATATATATATATTAATAGTACTAAAATATAATTATTTATACCTATAAAATATATATATTATATATTTATAAATAGGAAATTCGTTATGAAGATATAATATGGGACAATAATAGGATAAATCTGTTATGGAATATTCACAAGACAAATATCCTATATGAAATCGCACATGGGAGGTTCCCATGACAAATATCCTATGGTAGATTCAAAAGAAAAATATAATATGGCAGATTCAGAGGAAAAATATTTTGTGGGAGAATTGTAGGACAAATATCCTATGGGAAATATCTTATGGGTGATTCCCAAGACAAATCTCCTTTCAGAAATTAGATATGGGAGATCCGCATAAAAAATCCCATATGGGAAATTTCTATTAAAAATATTTTACGGTAGATTTACAATACATATATATATATGTGTATGTATACTTTTGAATACGTTTGTATGTGTCCATGTGTTACTTATAATTGTACACAATGTTATATATGTACATTTGTATAAAATTGTATTTATATGTATTTATGTACTTGTATTAATATAGATCTATATATGTGTGGATGCATGCACTTATATTTAAATATATGTATGAAAGCATGTATGTATAAAAAATCCAGATAAAAGCTTGTATGTTAACATACATATATCAATATATAGATATGTATGTATGTTTTTATATATGTATGTATGTATGTATGTAGGTAGGTAGGTAGTTATACACTTTACATACATATATGTATATATGTGATCATTAATTCCTTTTCATAATTTCACACACGCACACACACATGAATATATATATATAGTATGTTGTTATATTGTACTATTATTAATATTATATATAGAAACACTATACTTAATAAAATATACATAATATATTTATGTGAGTATTTATATGTATAAAAATGTAGACAGTGATTCATTTATATATATATAGTATGTCGTTATATTGATATAAAATCAATTATATATATATAATTTTTAATTGAGAAAATATTCATAAAATATTATGTATTTAAGTATTCATAAGTATAAAAAAATGTAAACACTCATATATATATATATATATATATATATATTTTAGGTAGTTATATTGATACAAAAAATATAATATAAATTCCCACAACAAAATTTGGATTTCCTTTTTGGGTAGTAAATTTACTATGTGCATGTACTTATGTGAAATTTCGTTATATATATATTAATTAATTTTGTATATATATGGGTGATAAAAGAAAATTTAAATATATTTTTCTATATATATGTATATAAAACATAATTAGTATAAACAATGTATACAAAATAATACATTGTAAATTTATACTATCAAATTTATGTTGTATTTATAATAATAAATATGTTTACACACACACACACATGTTTACGTGATGTATGTATGTAGTTGTGTATATATTTCTATTAATATATACTTATAAATAATTATAAGATAAATACGTATATATATGCATTGATCCATGCATGAACATACATATAGTTGTATGTCGATATATATATATATATATATATATATATATATATATATATTTGTAAATAATAACAGTAATATTTATTTATGTAATTATACTACTATATGTGTATGCATATATATACTTGTATACATTCACACAAACACACAAAAATTTATTAACTTTTTTAAATTTTTTATCTATATGTTATTTTTTGTCTTGTTTTTTTATCAAATACATAATAAGAGTTAAAAAAATACACTATAAATTTTCATTTTAATTCTAAATATATATCTAAAAAAAGTTCAAAATAATATATCATTTTTGGGTATAGAAGTAATCTTTTTCATATAATGATCACAATGGTATTGATAAATTGAAATTTCAAAATCATTGGAAAACAATATATTATATCAGTGTTTATAAGTGGTAAAAAAGTTTACATATAGGAGAGAGAATATCAATTAGGTTGTGGAGGTGGTGTGTGGGGTGTGATGGAAGCATAGGTATGAAAATATAATTATTAATTTTCTTTGGAAAATTTATGGACTAATGGTATTTGTTTCCATGGGTTGATATCATAAATTAAGAGTTCATACTCCATTTCATGTGGGAAATTGAGTGTATTCTAATACCCTTTTTAGAGGATTATTTTTCTAGTGATTCATTCGAATAGATACAAAATAGTGAAATCATTTTTATTTTATATTTTTTAATAATATATCAACTTTAACATTGGATGAGGTGGTTCAAATTAAGTAACCAAAAATAAGTTTTAAAAATGGTGTCCGGTCTTAAATCAAATTATGAAAAAATATTTTTTAACAAAAACAATGCTTACAACACCTGAATATCATGTGATGTTATGAGAAGGTTTTTAAAACATATCTTTTTTGATTTTAAAATTAATGAAACTAAAAATTCATGAAAAAAAACTTCACCACTTCACTATAGAATATTTTCTATTGACAAGAAAATCACTATTTATAATATTGACTTTTTATTTATATATTTTGGAGATAAATTCAACATATTATGGCTTAATATTCAATTTAATAATAGGTAGTGAAATTAGGAATTCACAAAGGTAGTAAAATATACATGTGGAAATGAATTATGAATCTTTAAAAAGAAGACTAGTTCATGGATAAAATTTCAAAATAATTTTGATTTTATTGATGAGGAATGTCTGATGTGATCAACATAGTCACTCGGCTAAATATGAAATAACTATCCTTCAAGATGAATAAAAAATATAATATTTTTCAACTAATGGAAAAAATATAAATAATATTAGAATGTTATAACATGATGAAAGTGAAATATAATGATTATTTAATGATAGAGGGTTGCCATTAAATATCACTAGACATATAAAAATTATGAAAATAAGTGGGTGTTATAGTTGAGTTTCAGTGATCATTGAAAACGAAACTATATTTTAGATTAAATGAGTTGGTATTATACCATTCCCGTTATAATTAATGATAAATTTGTTCAATAAAAATTTTATGGAGTACTAGACTATCAATGTAGAGATTTGAAGAATTTGGATATTTATTTCTATTACACGATTTTTTAATTAATTACTTTATATTTATATAATAATAACATAATAAATAATGAATATTCATATAAATTATAAGGGATTCTATTTTATGAAACTTTTATTCTAACCATTCAAAAATTTTCAAATATTATTTTTTATGATTATTAGAATATAAATTTGATCATTATATTCAATCAATCGATTTTAAATTAAAGAAAATTATAAAATCATTTTCATGGATAAATAATGTTGAAAATAACATAGATTATCATCTCAATTATATTGTATAATATGATATTAAAATGTTTATATGATTAAATCCATGAAATTAATTAGTTTCATTTTCCCCAAATATATTAAATGAAAATAATTCATACATTCAATCACATTAATATTGAAAAAATAACCAATCATAAAATCAAAACAACGTTAGAAAAAAGCCCCACAATTTATAAACATAATTACGTGAAAGAAATAATGTTTTCATTACCCACTATTATCATATTTTAAAAATTAATTTGAGAATGTTGGAAAAGAAAAATGAAATATATTAGATAAATGATCCAAACATACCATGAATATATATTACATCATCACACTATATTAATCATTATAATTAACAATAAATTATACCCCATAACCAATATTTTTTGTGTTTTTTGAGATTAAATATGTAATTGTGTTATTTTACAGCATTGTGTACATTTCAACTGTAATTTCATCTCACATAATCCACAAACATGCATATCATATGTTATATACTTCTTTATAACCTCGGTATGGGGTGAGTGTAGGTGCATATTATGGGCTATAATCTGAGAGAAATTAATCCGAACAAATGAAGATCATAAGTGAGTACAAGATGAGTATGTCAGTATGAGAACATAATCAAGGTATATGAACTAACATAAAGGAAAAATTCGCAATTGAATGTAAATCATAAAACATAACAAAAATCGTAATATCATTAATCTGTCATAACATACATAAAAACTTGAAAAAATATGGTACATGCATACATATATAAAATCACATCTTTATGAAAATGGTCATTTCATAGACTATAATCACATAGTGGACAAAATGTATCATAACATAGAGGATTATGACTATATATCATGTTGTATAATGTAAAATATCATGAGATATAAACTTTACCAAATTCATTTTAGCACTATATGATTTGGGGATCACCCTTTACAACATGATGAACTATAAATATTTCTTCCACATGAACATGAAAATGTTTATAAATTCATCTTAGCATGATAAACCCATGATAATGAAAAGGGTATCATAAAAATTTCCATAAGGAATAAAAATAATAAATCTAAAGAAAAAAATTCAACAGATTCCCTAAAGCATATCCCAAAAGAAATATGATAAACATCAATAAATATTGATATATATGGGAAACCATTTATAGGATGATAATTAATGTTCAAAAGTAACAATCCTTTGAATTTTTAACCATTATCACATTAAAATAAAATATTATAATTTTTTTGATCATTTTAATGATAAAGGTAATAAAAAGTATTCTAGATTATAATTTACTATGAAAATTTCAAATGTATTCTTTTTAATTAATAAAAAATTATGAGATGAAATAATTAATCCAATCGTAAAATGTAAAAAAAAGGATTAAAAAAACCCACTTACATTTTATTGAGTAATTATATGTCAAAAAAGCGACATTATAAAATCATAGAAGTAAATATAAACATATCAATAAAATAATATGAAAAATATGAACATGAAAGCTATAGATTCATCATTTAAAATAATATAAATAAGGTCTCACTTACAAGTACCATTTCAGGAGATTTATAAATCAATGTTAGGAGAAATGGTAAAAATACATGTAAACTAAATGAGTAATCAAAGATGGAATACATAAATGAGGATTAAAAGAGAAAGTGTATTCAAATACCCTAAGGTAAAATTTCATATAAATAATCTCAATTTTTGAAGAGTGATTGGAAAAGAAACATTGATATATTTGTTAATATTTAAATCAAATGTTAAGTAAAGAGATAACTTGAGATGGATTTATAAATATGATGATGAAATAGACCTGAACTTTTTGACCAATTCCTTTTTATTCCTAGGTTCTTGGAGTCATCACGAGTGATTTATGAGGTGTTATAGAGTCATTATAGATGTTTTATCCATTTTGAGGGCCACCACATCGTGGCGTTAAGCATGGTGGGGGCGTTGACGAGGTTTCTTGGGTTCCCCAAGCTTTTTGGTTGTTATTTTTTGTGCTTTGATTTTTTGAGCTAGCTGCTTGGTGTTGAGAGATACCATGGGGAGTGAAATCACCAAGGTGGTTGTTTCGGTAGTCGTTTTAACAATGAGGTCACCTATTTAAAATAAGGACACTTCAAATTCTTGTGGTGGAGGTTGTTTTGGCTAGAGCATTTCCCTATGGGAAATAAGAATCATGGAATACATTATAAAGGTGTTTATGGTGCTAGTTGGAGGCCAATGACCTTAATAATGAAGAGACCATGCATAGTCTTTGAGAATTTACTTTTTTTTTGTTCTTGGTGAGTTACCATGTTAGAAATGGGGATACCAACATGATATGTTATTTGGTATGGTGGTCTGAGAGGATGAGGTGATACCGAGGGAGTGAGTGAGGATGAAAGTGGTGAGAAGGAACCTTCCGCATCATAGATCATGGTTTGATGAAATTAAATGGATTGGATTCATTCCTCCAACCATTGTGAGAGGATTTATATGCCTTATGGATGTAAAAATACCATTCTCCACTTTTTGGGGCAAGGAATTGTGTTGTTCAATGATGTTCTATTTTTTAAAATGAACACAAACCTCATGTTTTCAATGAATAAAACATAGATCAACAGTTGATTGGTTTGGACCATGAGTGTAGTGTGTTTCACTATGTTGTGGTGGAGGATATATGGTGCTCTTATATAAATATATGGTAATGAATCCCTTTATATTGACATTAAATCCCTTCCCATGATACATACACAAAATTTATCCCTCTCATCGGTCTTCAGTCATCTCCTTAAGAGTCTAAACACATTGGATTGCTAGATCAAATTCTCAATACTCAAGGTACTAAAATTCCTTTTATTCTCCTCATTTTCTACTATCGTTTTTTTATATAGATTCAATATGGTGAAATTTATTTATTTTGGGCTGATATTCAAGCATGTATTTAAGGTGGGAAGTTGTTCTTAGGTTTCAGGTCACCTCTATTTAAAGACGGTGATGGTTGATTTCCTTGATACACTTGTTTGAGGTGGTGATTCCTTGAAGTTTCATATCATTGTAGGGGGTATAATCTCTCTATACATTTATATGGGAATATGTAAATTTATCATGCCTTTGTCTTCATTTGGGTGGATCATATGTATTAAATTAATGAGATATACAACCAAATCATTGTAAACTATAGTGGGATATGATTTGTCACATGTGATTTGTCTGTTTTATCTTATTTCCCTACTGCGATTATATGTTCATTGTTGATTATTATTGTGAATTTTATTTTTCTCTATAATAAATGTTATGTTCCCTGAAAATTTATTATTTAAATAACTATTTATAAAAATACTATGCACTTAAATATGGTAATGAATTATTTATATGAAAATATAGAAAATCCATGAAATCCCCCATATTGTTGATGTTGAAATGTAATAAATTCCCATTCTTGATGAGAAAGGATTTAATGAAAAGGTTCTATGGCCTCAGTTACCACGTAAACTTTATACTAATTACTATAATGGTTTTTATGTGTGATTGTGTGACTATTATAGTTTGTCTTTAGGTATTAAAGGTGTTGGGGTTATAGGATGACAATTAGTTTGGAATGGTATATGTTGAGGGTCAATTTATAGTTGTTGGGTGGTGGTTGTTATGTCCTTATGAGTCGGATGTTTTTATGGATTAGTAATGGTAATGGACAATGTTATGGAGAGGTGATTGGGCGACTGTGTTGTTTTGTGTTGTAATAGTTTCCTAGTGGTCATCGAATATATTAGAATGGTATATTTAGTAATGTGACATGGTCTGGAAATGAATTATAAATGGGTTGATTATAGATTAATATTTATTAAATTGATTGGAAATGCCTAGGAATGGGTATGGATAGTTGATATAGAACAGTTTGGAATAAAATGTGGAAGTGGATGTTATAATGTGAATAATGTTTATGGAAATGATAAGTTAGGATATTGGGTAAAAATGTTGGTAAATGAGTAATACAAATTATTTGTGAAGCTATTTTTATTGGTGAGTTTGGACGGTTCAATGGTTTAGTAATGAAATTAGTGAATGATGTGTGGTGGTGGGAATAAGGAGGTTGTAGTAGATTGGAAGTGTGGTTTGTGTGAACCCATATGACGATTTTGTGTGTGAATATTATAATTTTATTTTTTTGGTTTTTATATGCAACATGCAAATATCCAAATGTTTGGTAGGGTTCCCCAACATCTAGGCCAGTGAGGTGTTGATGGATGGATTCCCCCTCTCTAACACTCTCCCTTTGATACCAGTATCAAGTTCTGGTACCGAGTTGGTTGGACGTACTAGTCAGCAGTGGAACAATTGGTGGAGATACCCAATAATGAGGAGACATGATATGTGGTGGGATAATGAATAATTAGAGGTTGTCACAATGTTTATTTCCTTAATGTTCGTGATACATTATCACCATGGTTATGAGGTTGTGACTAGAGATTTGACATTCATATAACATGATACATGAGATTATTTATTGAATCTAGTACAAGATGCTAGCCCTAGTAAGAAGTTAGGACCTGTAGGTTTATTGTTTGTCCCACATCAATGTCTGCATTAATATGTGATGAAGGATATATAAGGGACACAAGCACATGTTGTTTCGTTTTAGGATGAGAGAGAATAAATCTAGTTTGGGATTGTTTTCAGGTAACCATTGAAATATATTATTTTTGGTATTATTTTTCTCTGATAAACTATTTAGTAATTAAGGCATTGTGAGTTTTGGGGTTAGTGACTTATTAGATTCTCATTGGTTTTACTATTCATTCACTACAAAATTAGTTTTCCCTTTCCACATTTTCACAAGTGATCTTGGATATGATCCAACTATGTATACATTATATTCTCACCCATATATATATATTAAAGATTTTTTTGGAGTATTTCAATGTTTGAGTTGGGTGCTACTAGTTCGGTGTGTGGAGTTTCTGAGTCATTGTTTCCTAAGGAGTTTTACCTGAAATAATTTTATTTTTTATATTTATATTTATATAAAATTATCATACACATGAGTTATTGTAGGATATTTTATTTATTTATAATGTATGGTTTTTTTCGGTGGTTGCTTATTGTAGTCCTAGGTTTTGAGGGTAATTCCTCCCATATAAGTGCATTTATACCATTAGTGCTAGTGGGAAACCAGAGCCTAATGGTGGTGGGCCTTGGGGTCACTCTCATCTTCACCATCGCCCTATGAGGGGTTCCTAGAGGGGGATGGTCATGAAAGATGAATTTTATGGAAATTATGTAGAAATAAATTGATGGTGATGTATATAAATCCCATAAAATAAATTATCTAGTGAAATGTTAATATATCTCAATGTAAAATTTTTTTGATGAGAAACCACTATCATTACTATTCAGTAGAATGAATGAGATTTAACCCACTATTTAATAAATATATCCTTCAAAATAAATTATTTCATAATGATATTGATATATATTTCCATTTATACAATTAAATCATATTCCTTTACTATATATATATATATATATATTATTTAGTAAAAATTTATATTAGTAGTTTTGATTGTTTCATTCTAGTTTTGGTATGGCAATGCCAATACTCATTCTTTGATAATAATTTCATCAGTTAAAAATTATTAAATGTAGTGGAATCGTATTATTTTAATAATATATACAAACCCTTTTCCATTTTATGGAGCATATAAGTATGTATCACAAGAATTGAATTTACAACGCACATGTTAGAGGTAACAACTCCAATTGCCATGAGTTAATTTATAATGATATTTTATTTTAGCATCACCCTTCTAAAAAAATAATAATTAAATAAATTAATCTTTAATACAATATATTACCATATGTTTTGTTTTTAAACTCATCCATGGTTTAAATTTTGATGATAGTATAACATTATTCATGTTGATGATAAAACCGATCAAAACAAGAACTTGATATATGAATGAATGAGAAAGAGTATAGAGATATATTATAGTAAAACAATTTTTATTGAAGTATATTTATTTTAACATTACATCATTATAGTAGTGAATAATATATAAAAGTGTGAATATAACATGGTAATTGAAAAAATAGAGATGAAATATATATTTACTTAGACGGGTTTTCCTCTTCTCGTAATGATTACCTTTTAAAATGAAAGATTTCGACCTACATAATGGGACTTGAAGAAAAACATCATGGAATTGGAATTTATGTGGGAGAATTTTGGTATGGTATCAAGAATAAAATAAAAGAGTGAGAGAGTTTGATAAGGGTAGATGATCAGTCCTTTTATAGATGGGGTTGAGTTCATTTTTTTTACAATTTCTCATTGATTAATCATCCCGGAAAGTCATTTTGACATGAAAATTGACAAATAATTGGAAAATGGGAGGTTGATATTACCTCTATTATCAATATTTATGTTTATTTTTATATTTTTGATATATCAATTTTACTATATACTGTATATTATGGTTTTAACTATTTACCAACATAATTAAATATTCTTTTTGGAAACATATTTTTTCCCAAAAAATAGAATCGACCATGTTACGTAATATCAATGTCCTAATGAAATATATGAAATAATTTTGTTCAAATTTACGTTTAAAATATGATAAATTAAAAAATAAAAAAAAAACACATAAAACTTTATAGAAATAATTTATTTAAATCTAAATAACTTATTAAGTAATAAGATATTATATTGTGATGTTTTTTAATTCATAAATTACTTAATATGTATTAATTATTTATTAATATTAATATATATAATTTTTAAATCATTATTCATTCCTATAAAGAGTGTGTATTTCAATTTTTACTATTTCTATTTACTGGTTTTTTATATGTAGCATTTTTATGTCGAGTGCCCATATTACCAATGACAAAATGCTCAATAGTGGAATATTAGTTACATTAACCCTTTTCATTCTTATATATAATGTTCCATAATTATCTCTAATTTATTTATCAAACTCATTAATTTCATTAGTAAAATTTCTATCATATTTATAAAATGTTTCCTTATTTCAATTGTTATAATTGTTGGGATGATATTTGGGGGAATCCACAAGGATGATGATTTCACATTCGTGGTCTTTTTATTAACTTTTTGTTTGATTTCTCTTATAATTTTCATAATAATGTATCATATTTGTACTAAAATTTTATGAATGTTTTTCTTCTATTATAGTACTTTTATTTTAAAAAAATATAGAGTCATTATTTTTAATTATTTATTTATTGTGAAAAACGTTATTTAACACATTCATGAAAACAAATATGGGGTTTTACATTCAATGTTAAACCAAAACCCAAGAATAAATTTAATAACATCAAAAAAATATTGAAAATTCAGTTAAACTTCATAGTTTGTGAGTATTATTTTTGATTTGATGACCAATATCTCAGTAATTAGTGTTATCCATTAAAAATTTGAGACTAAAATTAATTTTTTATCACTATTCCCTTATAATACATTTTATTTATTCTATTATATAATAAATTCTTGAAACATTCAAATATAAAAATATAATTATTAAAATAAAATTTATTTACCTGTAAGAATCTATATTTTTTTCCAATATTATTCTTCAAAATTTCATTTTTCAACGAAAAAAACAGGATGAACATAAAAATAGTAATAAGTTATAAATAATAGCATTTATAATAAAAAATGTATGTATAAAATACATTTATTAACCAATTTAAGATAGAATAAATGGTTGAAATGAAATTTATGAGAAAGGATAATTATAAAAAACTAATTATTTTAATTATCAAAAAATAAATAAAGTGATTATGAGTCACTACAACATTCTCTCATGTTTTGATAATTACAAAACTAGATCCATGTTTCTCCCAATTTTTGAAATTGAAAAAAAATAATGTAATAAATGAATCTTATTTTTAATGTATACATACTAAAAATTGAATATAATAACCTCTTAAACTAGAAAACGATTGTTTCAAAAGAATATAACCCTTTAGTTATCTAGAAATTTTAATCTCCCTATGAATTCACTCATTTATGATCCTACAGATTAGTACAATGTTTTTTGGAAAATATTTTATAAAAGCAGAAAGGAGATCCAAAATTATTTATTAAAATATAATTTAAAATATTTTAATTAATCAAATACATGTAATTGATATTATATTTGGATATTGAAGAGAGTCACTTTGTAATTTATTTTAAAATTTTATATCTACGGAGTTTCACATGAATCATATGCGTCAACTTATGTTATTTTTGGGAATGCAAATAGTTCAAAATAAAATATGATATTTTCTAAATCAATCCAATTATTCTAAATATTTTGTAATATATTTGGGTATTCGTGGTTTTCTAACCTCAAATATTAGAATGGGTGATTCTTGTATGTTGGATTATAGTGAAGTTAAAACCCCTATTGAGAATAGGATGTTTAGACTAATGATTGGTAGCTTTATTTCACTGCAACTAGACCAAATTTGACATTTTATTTCTATATATGTACTATATTTCAATATAATCCTAATTGAATTCATTTAAAATTAGATGAAAGAGTAATTATTTTTTTTAATGTATTTTTGAATCTTATATTGTTTTATCTTGGCCATACATTCTTTTGACTAACCAGTTTTTCAAAGATAGATTTTTGTTGTTGTAAAATAGATAGAAAATTCAAAAAAGTCATGAGTCAATTTCTTGGTAAATGTTTAGTTTCATGGAGTTCTTTAAAATTAAATTTAGTGGATTTATCAATAGTTGAAGGTGAGTGTATTCCTAAAATAACCTTTTGTTCAGAACCATTATGGATTAACAAAACTATTTTTGATTTTGGTTTAAATTTGGAAAATATATCAATTTATCATGATAATATTTCTTAAATTTCTATCTCTAATAATTATTTTCACAGTTATAGGAATAAAAACATTAGTGTCTTATATGAATTTATTGACGATCAAATTAAAAAACGGAATATAATTATGGATTATATTTAATGAAAAATCACTTAGATGACATTTTTAATAAAACCCTATATTTAGATTAATTTGATATAATAAAATTTAATCTTGGTACCCTGTAAATTTATAATCTCTTTATGGGATGTAAAAATATATTTCGGAACTAATTATTTATATTTTTTTACTTCAAGATTCGTTTATGTTGAAAAATTCTATGAAATATGTTATATCCGTTCGTTATTTCATCATTCATTGAATATAGTATTATTTCCTTAATATATTCAAGTGTATTCATGGATCCTTAATGCTTCTAAAATATTTTTCAAAATATGTTTAGACTATTGTATACAAGAAAAATGTATAAATTAAACAGGAGCGTAAAATTTTGATGTAATTTCAGGGCTATATTCTTTACCAATAAACATTGTATAATTAAGTGGTATCATTAATTAACTTATAACTATGTATACATTAAAATGAATTTTAATATTAAACATTAATCCATTCGATCAATTTCAAAAAGGGGGCAAATTTTGGAACTTTTTTTATAATAATTAAAAAGGTGAAGACTGTTAAAGTGGCTCATAATCACTTTGTTTATTTTGGTTTTGAAAATTATCATACTTATTTAATGAATAATAATAATTTCTTTTAGAATTTATTTTCTAATTCAGTTCCCAAAACATGTGTTATGAATATTATTTTATGCTTACATTGTTTACAAGGGAGGTTATTGTATATAATTGATTTTTATTCTGATGTTCATCATCTATGTTTTGAACTGATTCTACAGAAATGTCAATAATTATATAGGTTAACATCACATGTAATATGATGTATCATTTTAGTATACAGTGAAAAGTATTTCTATGTCCCGACTGAGCACAATAACAAAATCCAAGCAATCACATGAAAAAAAGTCATGCACGAATAAGATCGGTAGGCAAAAAATTTCTAACTATTGAACTAAACACATGAATAAATTTGACAGACCATAATGTATTATAAAAATATATCAAAGTCATAGAAAAACCATGCTATTCAATGTAACCAGATTAAGAACATTCAATCAACCACGTGATCATTTTATTTATTTACCCTAAGTGATCATTTAGCATTGTCCTTTTCCTACTCCCAGAAAAAAAAATACCATATAAAGTTAAAAATGGGAAAGGTTTTTAACCAACATATGAAATAGAATTTTTTCAAGATGTCGAACCTGTTGTATGAAGTAGAAATTGGAAAAGTTTTTAATCAATCTTATGAATCATAAAATTTGGAAAAGTATTGAACCTACATTATTACATTCCATAAGTGATAATTTTGAAAATCATTTAACCTACAATATGACCTATAGTGAGTGAAAATTTTGAAGAATGTTAATCCAAATATATGATGCACGGTCAGTCAATGAAATTTTCATTCATGACCCCTCCCCCCAAATAGTACCCCACCTAGGTCAGTGATGATAGGAGGAGGATAGTGACTACCCGAGTCTCACGTCTAGAAGGCCCTATATTGGTGAATAGTATTGAGGTAACAATAAAAATACAAACGGTGTTCATTACCCTCCAAGATATCATTAAAAAGAGAGAGATATGGAATATACACTAATAAACACCAGATCAGACATATACAAAAGAAAACCAAGTGTATACATTTAATTTCTTATAGATTAAATAATACTAAAAAGGAACCAACAAGTACCAAAAGTGTAAACATTGAAGCGACCACAAGGCCAAAACAACTCATCAACAATCACTTGTTAGTAGTAGCTAGATTGATCTACAAACCAATATTTTTGAACTAAAAAATAGTTTATATATACATTGGGTGAGGATAAAGTATACTCATTAGAATCCTCCCCATATATTGTCATGCTAAAGATACAAAAGTCATGATAATTCCAAGTTAACAACAAGTGAAACTAAATCTTCACCTAAAACTGATTACTATATTTCTAGCCTCCCCATGGATATATCTCACAATGTATCACATACAGGAGTTCATGAATTATAGTGATAAATCATAAAGGGTACCCCATTATCAATTCCCCACTGGTTTACTTCTCTGAACCATAATTACATGTCATAAGCCATCTCTCCTAAAAAACAGGCTTTCCCGAAAAAACCCAGGAAAAGCGTAACAACAAATCGTGTTTCAAATCACTACATCATCTCATCTACATATACATATAGTAACTAAGAAGTCAATGGGAGCCACAATAGCCTGTATGATGTGTATCATACATTAGATATTATACCTCTATCCATCACATACCATACACCATGTAAGTACATTGAGGCATCACATCACATAGACATTATACATATAGTAACCATTTGGGTACTATATCTAGAAATATATGTTTGTGATATATCCATATTCCATTACATATCTAAGAACACATATATATGGAAACTAACCACAGTGTGTACGTGCACAAAATGTCACCAGGAGAAAGAGCAGGGCCATAGGGGGTCGTCTTCCATCTGTTCCACATCATCCTAGATGTTGGGGAAAACACCATCCCAGATTAGATTGTCTGTTGATCACCCCAAAAAACATGGGTGGTGTATCATAAATAATCACAAATAAATATAGAATATTATACAGCTTATAACCACACTAGGGGAATGACATATTGTTAGACTTAACTATAGCTATCTTCATTCGGACCCCTGGCTTCCACTATTAGAAACTAGATATCCAATATTTAGATGACCATTTAAATAGTAGATTAAAGTAATTATTACATTTTAAGCACTACACGTTATGTTAATTAATTAATTAATTAATTAATATTTAGCCATTTACATTAATCTATAATACTCATTACATTGAGAATTCAGTTTAATTTCATGCCCTCTAGGCATAATATATTCGAATCCAAAATGTTCAAGATTATCATTATTATTACCATTTCATTCCAACAAAGAAAATCCCATGTGTTAAACATTTATTAAGAATTAATTATGCTTTACATAATTCCAAGTAATCTAAGAAAAAAACCTAATATACAACAAAAGAGATGCATAAGCAAGAATGTTTAATTTCTATAAGTAGTGGGGAAAGAAAATCATAATAAACAAGAAACCTAGAAATCACGCCTTTAAACATATTCACATCAAACTAGATTCTATCTTCAAGAATATCAATGAGTAATCCCATATTATGATGGCATTGGGGTGCACAATTAAATCAGTTGGATCATGTATTTAACTGTTTTCACCACAGTAGAAATGAAACATCATCATCTTTGGTGATCCATTCCCCAATAGAGGTTTAAGGATACCATGTGAATTTTTTGAAGAAGAAATGAATACCTCATTCAAATGGTAGTGTGCTCACAAAACATCTCATTGCCTAAAACCAATGCTTAAAGGATCTGAACTCGAACCCACTTGATCATCCACATACACATCAAGAATATATAAGAAACTTATCCTCAAATTTCGAGTGGTATCACAGAGATATGATGATTACATCAGCATAAAAAAATACCATGATCTCATCCCTTCGATGCCTAATGATTATCTTCGATCGATTGGTCGGATGGGGACTTTTTATATCTAGGAAGTGGGATGAGAGATTGGCTATCAATTCCATTCTAATGAGTAGTCTTTAAAACAGATCACCTCTGTTTTTTATATAGTGGATGGTGTAAAGACCAATAATTTCCATGTTTTTTTAATAAAATGGGAATTTTATGAGTCTGTGAAAATTGACGGCACATGATTCTGAGGCCCGGAGTGCCCGGAATGAATTACCGAACATTTGTTTGGTTACGTTCAGTAAACATGCGAGCTGGTTTTTCTAACATCTGAACCGGTGCTCCGAATTGAAATATGAGGGAACTGTTGAACTTGCAGTGCCGATATTCTCTTAAAGAGACTTTCACCTCGACGATAGTTGGTCGAGGGTGAAAGTTAGTTTTTGGGTTTTTCATGGAAATAATAAAATAAAATAAACACACGTTTGTTTTATTTTGTTGTAACCACCCTCCCATGTGGATGTTAATGGTTGGGGTCCACCAGAACTAAACCTCCTCTTCTAGATTTATTGTGGTGGGGACCACCTATGGTCTCCAAACCTCCCAAATTGAATTTGGGGGTGGGGACCACCTGACCCCTATTAATTGGGGGTGAGGAAAACCTTTCAACTCCCTCATTAATGTGGAGGATCATCTTAAGCTTCCTCCAAAATTAATTGTTCCAACCCTCATGCTTTAATTATGCGACACACCATAATTAATTTAGCATTTTGATTTATTTCCAACAAAATAATATATGTCTTATTCTATTAATTTGGGACCACATTACATTTGGGTGCAATTGGGAGAAATCTTCTCCAACGAAGAACGCTTCCTCCGGGAAGAACGCCGACAAGGAACATCTTCGACTTCTTCCTCGGATGCACCTTGTGGAGGCAACCGACATGAGACGTCTTAGATGACTGACATTCCCTCCTCATCATCATTAACGAACAATACGGGGAAGGGGTTTAATTGTGTTTGATTATTTGCGGGAATTTGTAGGGTGATTGGTTTTTTTTCTTATCTCTTCCATTATTAATAATTATTTGAAATTCAAGAAGGAATTGAACCGCTTGCTACCACTCTAAAGGTGGAGGGTGCAGGTCAAACGATCATGGCCATAACCCTTCGCCTTTCTTCTTTAATGTGTACTTTGTAATGGAGGAAGGTGAAAAAGGCAACAACACTCCACCACCCATGACCTCTGCCTCTACGCGCCTTCGCCAAACTGCCACCGTACTGAGCCGCTGGGCCGAGCTGCTGCTCTGAGCTGAGCCGCCGCTCTAGGCTGAGCCTCCATCACCCTTTGCAGTGCCCTAACAGAACCGACCCATGCCCCCTGTGGTGCCCCAGCCGAACTGGCCCCGTACCCCTACGACGCCCTGTTCCAACCAGCCCCGCGTCCCTGTGGTGCCCAAGCTAAACCAGCCCTGCACCCCCCATGGCTCCCCAGCCAAACTGGACCCACCCCTCTGTGGTGCCCCGACCAAATTGGGACTGCGCCTACGCGGCACCCGAGCTGAACCGGCCCTACGCCCTCGTGGCACCCCCGCGGCCAAGCCGACCCGTGGCACCCGGGGGCTCTGCTACCCCTCACGGTCCTCGTGGCCTGTCAGACCTCCCGGCAGACCGGGCATGACCCAACGGGTCGGGCCTTCTTGACCTGAACCGGGTTGACCCATGCCAGGTCGGGCTGGGTCGACCCGATCGAGCCAGACTGGACCTGGGCCCAATATTTCTCTTTACTTTATTTTCGCCATTGCATTGGCACCAGACGTCCATTTGACGAACTATCAGCGGCGATTGAAATCTTGGAGTGAGACGGTCCCTTTGAGTGTACTCCACTGGAGTTTTGGATTGAGATGGGAAACAGTCAAGTTGGATCGAGCATGAATCCAATCGAGCCCCCGTGACTAAATGGTTAATAACTCATAGAATGGGTGTCCGATTGACGCGTCTTCTATTGCGTTGAGACCCCTATGACGTGGCAAACCTTTGAGATAATTCTTCGTGGGAATTCATGATAGTTAGAGTATCGACCAGTAGCTCATGGAGCAGATTCTCCCAGAGACGAGCGAGCATAGTGTGGAGACCTAATAGCAGACTGAGACCTAATGAATCCTAACCCTTACGACTCCGAGTGACTCGAATAGCCCATTGGGGAGCGTCTTGGTGTCATGGCAGACCCAATGTGGGAAGCGCCTTGGGGTCGCGGCAGAACCATGATACTCGACAGGCGGATTACCTCAGTAGGCTACGAGGGGGAGCGCGCATGGTGACGCGGCAGTCCCATGGTGGGAAGTGCGCGTGGTGACGTGACAGATCCACGGTACTCGACAGGAGGAGTACCTCAGTATTCCATGGTTAGTGGGAAGCACATTTGGTGTCGTGGAAGACCCACTGTAATTGATAGAGGAGGAGTTCTCTAGCAGACGAGGTTTCGATAATGTGACTGGGGATGTTACTTGATATTACCCCTAGAATAAAATCCTCGTTTTAGTTGAGTTAGTACTTTTGTATTTACTCATCATTGAGATGGATCACATGATTACTTAGGTATATGTATGGTCATATACCTAAGTATGATTATCTATTAATTTCATTCATTGTGGTTTATCCTTGGTGGATTTTGTGAGACCTTGTTGGTCTAGGGGTCCTTACCAACTATCATTATCCTCACCCCTGAATGGGAAATTCCCACACCTTGTTGTGTTGGATGAAAATGATAGACAATCCTGAAAGAGACTCCGAGTACTAGGACTGGACGGTACACATAGGTGGACTATACGGCGTGTCGATACATGGGAGAGACGACCAAACATGGAGTGCTGAAGAGGCAACCTGTACAAAACCTTCAAGTAGGAACCCTGGAGGATGATCCAGTAGTTGTCTTCCCTTATCTTTCAGTTGTATTTTATCACTGTTGTACTTGTACTTTCTATATGGGCTTGTATTATGTCCCCTTTTACTTTCAGCACTCTTTTATTATACAGTTTACTTGGTGTTTCGTCCAGCTGTGTGCTCTCCTGTGTGTTTGTTTACAAGTTATAAAGGCAATGCCTTCGCACTTTTAGGGAATTACACCATTGGTGATATTCTCCAACCCCTAGCCTATGGAAGGCGGGCTTGGGGTTGTCACGACACAGGCCCCAGGGGACGGGTCATGAAAAATTGGTATTAGATGAGTTAGTTCAACCACAGAACATAGGACTATAATATTTTCTATGAAGAAATAGTGTTAAGTGTATTGATTGTGGTTTTCAGTTTAGGGAGTCCATTGTTGGTGTGGCGGCCAATATATCCATACACCAGGACCCCGACTACTGGTTTCTGACTCAGTGCACGAAAACACTAACTGCTTGTGTGTGTTTTTATAGGCTATAATGGCAATTCCTTCCCAGTTTTAGGGAATTATTCCTTTGGTTCTAGTCACTATCCCCTAACCTAAGAAAGGTAGGCATGGGGTAGTCACGACATGGGTCTCGGGGGATGGGTCATGACAGATGGATCAAATACTCAGAAAGGGATCCCCGACCCCCGAATGTAAATTGCAAAATAAACAATCCGTAAATGACATGTTATGATGAACTAACTATTTCATAATTACATTTATATTTTTATCATATAATTTTAATATATAATAAATATATTATGCAATAATACTGAGTCATTAACTTGACTCACAGTTCTCACTAATATTAAACAAACCATGAATATTAATATAAGATTTTTTGTATAATTTTTTTATGTATTCACTAACTAAACTGTGAATGAATTTAATATATAAATTCAACCCAATTATTATGTTATCAAATAATAATGAATTTATTTATACGTCCGTGAATGTATAAATTTGGACTACTCTAGGATGTAATGGTGGGGCCTACTATGTCTTATATACCAATTCACTATAATATAGTGGAATCTTGAATCCAATTTTATGTGTGACCCTCCATTCCCTTATCTCGATAGAAGTGAATACCATTCACATACCAAAATTAGATTACATCAACCCATCAATGAACCTATGGAGATAAGAAAAATTTATTGCGATGATAACCTTTCCTACACACACACACACACACTATGTAATATAATCTCTTTATCACATTATAACTCATAAACCCAAATGAACAACTTGTTTCATTATCTATTATATCATTATTATTATTTTGATCTAACAAGATATAATTTCAATTGAATACCTTGTCCCAGGATTAATGAACGTACTATCATCTTGATCAACTGGGTCTGAGATATAACATCCTCAAATAAAAAGTGAAAAATTCTATCTTGACCAATCAACCTATGTCATACCAACAATTAAGCACCCAACACAAAATACATCTGATTAAATGAAATTTCATGGTTTTTTACTTGTATCTAAGTATTTGATCAAATGTTATTCATTGATAATGATCTCAAGTCAAGAGACCAATACACATGTTGACAAATAGAAACAACCAATGACACCGGAAATACATGATGTTTCTCTTGGTGTGTCTATTCTAATGATTTCACCATCTTGGTATAACAAAGTGAAAATTAATGAGAAGAATCTTGATACATTTGAGGCCCCACCACTTGAAATTCATATATCAATTGTTTTTAGTTAGTGTGATCTATAGAAGCCATAGGATATATGTTTAACATTAATGTCATAGTATCAAATGGTTATCATTATAGCCTGACAACTACTCTAACCTTTTGATTAGATAAATAATATCTGGAGATTACCATTGAAATATTGGATGCCTAAATATCAACACTATAATGGTATGTGAAGATCATGTATAACTGAATGTATACATGGCATGGTAACCAAAACATATTAATATTGTTTGTTCTATAAACCCCACTTTTACATTTTCCTTCTTGTACTAGATCCAACTTATAAATGATACTTATCAGATATTATATGATAAGATATATTTTCTACTAACTTATATATTTAGTCATGGGCCTACCATATTTCCACTACATGGTAATTATACTATCTTCAACTTTACCTCTTTGAGTAAGACTTATCAAGAGATGATATACCTGAGTATATCCCTTTTTTACAATTTTAAATCATGGAATCTTGGCCATTAATAGTAGTATACTTATAAAAATTTATATTGTGATAAAAAATTACCTGCTAAGAGTGATTCCATAAACTAGAACAAATTTTTGTGTATTTTTTTACTACTTCTTTTTTTACTCAAAATCTATAACACACTTGATATTTATAGATATGTCTACCACTGGATTACATGAGATAAAAATGATCATTAACTTAACCTAAATGTGATATAGAATCAGAATTAACTATAGGAAAACTAATTCGTGTCCCATTTTAACTAGTAACCATTCCTCTCCACATACAAGGTTCCTAACCTTTGTATGATGTCAAGTAAAATTGGATAGTTCAGATTACATTCCTTAAATTTATATTATATATAATTAAATTCTTCCTATTATAAATTTCATATTGTAAATATAATTTCATGTACATATTATTTCATATGTGATTGATACATCATAAAAGAATATGGGGTTCAACAAAAATCATGAGTATCCTTCAATGGCCTTGCATGTCTTCTTGGATGGATTTAGGCCATGTGACACTGGTAACAATTTTATCTCGAATTTTTGCAACTATTATTTTTGAAACATAATTTTAGTATATGTCTTATTGACTTGGTCTATGAAACCTTTGCATATACCTCACTGTATAATTCTTTCTAGAACATCAGTTTCTACATTAAGAAAATCTCTAGAGAGTTACGTTCATTATGGTTTAACTAACTATAATACCATTAATTATTTCCCATATTTTATGAAACATATTTCACATGAAAAACCATGATGCTCCCACTAGCCTCTTGTAGACACATGGTAAAATTAATCCCAAATGAATATTCTATGATCTAATTGATTTCTTCAGTACTAAATTAGATGTAAGTAACATTCACTCCTTATTAGAATTCTATAGTCTCACCATCACTTTATGGTTTTATCATATACATATATTCCACACTTATAGTCATTCCATCCAATGCTAAATAAAATTATTATAGAAAGTTACTCTGAAAAGTAAAATTCTAATAGATTTTGGAATAACAACTTGGTATTACCAATAGAGACATATCGATACCATTATTGTACCACCCATGTATTGTCTCACTCGAATACCCACAAGCCATTTTGAATATAAAAACATTTCCAATGTTCTAACCTTCCTACATAGAAGGTCTCATTGGAACATTATATTTCACATGCTCTTGTGGAACTTGTTTTAATGCCAACTATATGTGTATTCTTTTCATTGACTGAATAAAAGTTAATATTCCTCCCACAATAAAAAATATAGATATGTACCCTTTTATGGAAATATTTTCAATAACTTAACTATAATTTTTCTATGTATTTATTTATATATTATCTTATATGAACTTTAGGATATTAACATAGATGCACATTGTGTTTCTCTGGGTGATAGTTTTTTTGTATACTAATCTTATCGAATCTAAATACATATTCTTATTACTTAATGGAATTATATCCCTCTATAACTCATATTATATACATTTTAATTGTATTTGACATATTATTATGGGATATTGCCACTGTTTTTTAGCATGTTTCTAAAAAATATAAGCCACATGAATACATATATATCTCAACATTGATTCTCCTTTTAATTTCATCATGGATATGATGTGTATAAGGAACTTTTTGTTTAGGAATCTCTCCATACTACATTATATTGATTAATGTAAACATGAAATAGTCATCATCAATCCTCTTTATTGTAATAATAGATTTTATTTTGATAAGGTAATGTCTGTTTAGAAGTAACTCGATGCTGAATTATAATGATTGATGGAGGTTTGGTCAAGATATTATTCAACATGCTAGAACAATGAAACTCATATATTCTAATTATGAATATATCCTACTTCACTTTCATATCCATTAAACAAAACATAAAAAAAATATTATGATGGATATATACCATAATGTTACCCTTGAAATATTTTACACACTTTAGATAAACTAATTCCGAATTCTTTATGTTATATCATTATTTATACATGTGTCTTTATTCACAACTAAATAAGTATATGTGTTGAAAACACCAATGGACGTGAACTCAAATGAGTCCAAATACTATATGGGGCATATTCTTGGTAATTAATTTTACATTTACATAACAAATCATATTGATCCACATCTAGGTATTAAATTTATAATGTTTATATTAATCATCTATTTCTCATGATTCATATTGGTTGTGTATGAAATTATATAATTAACATTCATTCAGAAATGTTCTGGTTGAATTCAACCAATAATCAAAGTGTTACAATACCCATTCGCTGAGAATTGAAATCATGTTCTTCACACTATTGATATAGGTAACACCCTTCCTTAGCTACATGGGGAACATAACATGACATATAGTAAGGTTTCATGACATTCTTGGCTCTTCTATTTAGAAACAAGTATGTTTGGAAAAATTGTATCTAATACCCAATAATCACAAATGAAATATAACATTTTTTGATGAATATATCTAAAGGAGAATCCCATGCTGGCTTCTGATTCAATTCAGTGTAGATCCTCTTTTAATGACCTATCTCGCCACATACAAAGTAAATTGGCTCATGTTTAATGCTCAACCAAGTTATCATTGGTTTCTTCTAAATATATTTTGATGGTTCCTTTAGAAGTATACTTATAGTCATCCTTTTTTCCTTGTATTTTTGTTTCTTCTCTTTAAGAATCAAGGAGTTAACATTCTTTTAATTATCATCTTCTTTTTGAGCCCATACCCAATGATATTTAAGTAGTTTACCTGGATAATAGGTTTGATAATTCTCAATGAAACTGAAAAAATTGGGTGGTAAGGATGAGATATTGAGATGGAATCAATGTTCTTTATTTGACTTGAAAACTAATTATTATAGTGATTCGATGTACATTATAATCCTGAGTATATTAAGACAAGATAAAATTTCATCTATTAATCGATAGATGATTAGTTTTATCACTATACCACTGATTTATCAATTCAAATTCTCCTCAAAAAAATTCTCAGAGATGAGGCGACATGGTATATACATCCATATACCAATATTGAATGTGAAAATATTTGGAAATTTATGTGAAAATTTTGTTATAAACCTTAAAATCCTCTTTCATGAGTCTCATGTAATAAAGTTTCACATCCTCACTAGATCCCTATGGAGGCTGATCAGGTTGTGGGATCTCTAGAACATATAATTTTCTTTCTTATTGTAGTACTATGTGCAAGATAATATACCACTCTTGAAAATTTGTGATGGTGATGAAATGCTATTTTTTAATTCAGATGAAGAGTATCTATCGTTTTACATTCCATTTAATAAATAAAAAAATCTAACCGATTAATGTTTTATCTTGATTACTAATTAGACATTACCAATTAATTAAATCATTAAATGTATCCCACTATTTTATTACATTTTAACAAACTTCTAAACTAGAATTAGAATACACTATCTCTTATGTATTCCAGTGGAAATGATATTGAAACCTATCCTCATAGTCTATATGATATGGTTGTACCACTATTCACAGAGTTTGATAGAAGGTATATTACTATCCAACCCCATTAACTCATGGTTCATTGATCTATTAAGTTAGGTTGTAGCTTCTAAAATCATAAAAAATATTTACTCAATGCTTTCCAATAAGGTTGTACTAATATTACTATGGATACTTATTTGTGCGACCACTAGTTCTGTAAAAAAATCTTGCTCTTAAGAATATCCAAGATTATGAGGCATCCACACCTATGTTTGAAGAGCACCCAATACACATGGTTTTGTTAAAATTCAAAAGATTTAAGAAATTTTTTACTTAATATTACTTTTATAGTTTTTCAATATTTTTTACCAATGTAATACAATTCTATTAAATATGTTCAAATTCAATTTTAACACTAACAAGTGAACATTTTAAAATATAAATCATTCATAGTGTCATTATGTATTTTTTGGTTTATTATTTTAGGTGTTTCCTAGAGTCAAACCAATTCATTAGATATTATATTGAGCATAAAGAAAATAAATTACAAGACTAGTCTTGAGAATCTTTTATTGGTTGATCCATTTAAACTCAATGCAGTATCTACGACCTAGGGGTATCATACATGAGTTGGGTCTTGAATCATGAATCAGATTTCCCCTAGTCCAATGTTTTCATTTCTTGTCTATTATACCACCTCATCTTGGTGTGGTCTATGTATGGAATCATCATTTTCAATAGAAAAAATGTACTTTCACAAAGGGGAAGGTGTCTCAGGAAGAACAATTTAAATACATAAATAAAACTTACGGATTCACAGACCCATATACATATTTAAAATCTTGAAGATGATGTGCATACCATCAAAAAAACACAATTCAGTATCACAAACAACGCATGTAGTTGTAATTAATAATTAAATAATATAAAACTAGACTTTCTTGGTCGATGTTGAAGATTAGTTTATAGTTATATGATAATCATGATAAAAATTAAATTGAAATAAAATTTTGTTCAAGGAAATTTAATAAATTAAATGAATTTTTATAATTTCAAATAATTGAATTTAATTTGGTCTAATTATTAATTTAATTTTTATTCCATAATTAAATTAAAAATATAAATAAATTTTCTGACCCAATTTAAATTAATTTTTGCGAATATTTTAAAAAATGTAAATCCAAAAATAATAAATTAATTTTGGATATTGAAAATATTTTAAAGGGCCTAAAACCCATCCCAGTCCCATTGCAGAATGGACCGACCCTGTATAAGGAATTTATGGGTTAGACAGATACAATGTAGGGGGTTTTGGGTCAGGCAGACCTACAATAGGGCGTTATGGGGTTGTTCAGATAAGGTATGAACTATGAGAGCCCATATTTAGGCTGATCGAGTTGGGAGTCCAAATAGGGGTGTCCAATCTTGGAACTCACCTTTGACCAAAAAAGAGGATAGATGAGATCTTTATCAGATGAGGATTCCCACATTAGCGTGGAAGGGGAAATCTAAACCTCACATGCAAGAGTAGAAAAATGAACTAAGGTCATGTGATCA
Organism: Viscum album; assembly: GCA_963277665.1. Classification (NCBI taxonomy): domain Eukaryota; kingdom Viridiplantae; phylum Streptophyta; class Magnoliopsida; order Santalales; family Viscaceae; genus Viscum; species Viscum album. The sequence goes on from OY728130.1 coordinate 1,032,095,257, forward strand.
AGAGGGTGATGAAAGATGCAGCGCTGTTAGAGGCAGGAGATAGTGACTGGAGGCTCGAAAAGGCAGTGTAATGAGGGTATGCAAGGGATGACAAATGTAGAACACACATGACATGGGTAGGTGGATCATAGAGTAGCATCACGACTACCATCGAACAACTGAACCGACCTAGGAGGAGGTGACCACAATCTAACTGATGGAGACCATTGGAGGGGACTGGGTTGGGTGTTCGGTGCCACATCTATTTAGGATAAAGGACGTGCCCCAAAAAGAATAGTCACTCCAAAGGTTGGCATTTTTTTCTGACAGAGGAAAATGGCACAAAAAAGACTTCAATCCTTTTTTATCAAAGCCTAATAATTTGATTTTAACAAAAAAATTATTATTTTTTTTCATTTATTTTTTTATTGTTTTATTCTGAGTGGAAAACAATTTCATCATCCTCATTAGGTCTATAGTTTTTTTAAATATCCTAACAATAGGCAGTTGAAAAACCCAATGATGTTTTCCTGAAAATATGTTCCCCATCCACCACCGAGAATTCAATTTAATAAAAATATTTGAATTTTTAAATTACACCATTTCATGGAAACATTCTTGGTTGGAAAATACTGTTACAATTCTTGTTATAATATTTCTTCCCCAATTGGAATATGTATATATAATACACATTCTTCTAAATACTTGAAAAACAACTTCTTTTTATCCATAAAAATGTTGGATAGTCATAGCGTGTCCATCCGACCTCAGATCAATGTGCATTCATATCCTTTTGGAATAAAATAAATTTATGTTCTTAATTTAAAGAAAATTTATTTTTGGATGGCATAAAATTCAAACATGATCACATTGATACCAATTGATGGTACCATGGCACACACCATATTCTTGTGGGATGAGGATTTAAAATTGTTCAGCATCAAAATGATGAATCTTCATTGTATCCATTGATATGATAGACAGTACAGGTTTGAGGATCTCCCATTAAAGTTTTGATGATAAAAATTAAAACAATAATGAATACCTTATTGGAATTGAAGTGTGCTTGATAGAAACTCATCACCGATGAATGTTTCTCAAAGAATCCGAACTCAGCCCCCACTAGATCTTCTACACACATATCAAAATTCAACTTCAATGTCGATCATTGAATTCTGACTGCTATAGTGGAGCTCTGAAATTTCCTTTCATGTCACAACAATCATCATGATATCTTCCCTTCAACCCCTAAAAACATTCCTACATTGAACAATCAGATGTGATATATCTCTCTATAGGATATAGGAGGGGAGAGGGGATATTGATTCCATTGTAATGAGTAGTCTATTGAATACATCTCCTCCCCAACATATATAGTGGATTGATCAAATACCCAAAAAGGGTTCCCAGACCCCCGGAAATAAAAAACCCACTAAATAATCATTAAATGACACGTTATGACATTCAAACTATGTCATAGTGTTATTATAATTTTATCAAATATTTTATAATATAATAAATATATTATGTGATAAACCCATGTAATTAACTTGACCCCTAATTTCATCTAATATTAAATGAACTTTAAATATTAAAATAATATTTTTTTGTATAATATTTTTTGTGTATTCACTAAATACATTTTGAATACATTTGAAATATAAATTCAAGCCATATATTCTAAACCTGAATAATAAGGAATTTATTTATTCATCAGTGATTGTCAAAACATGGAAAAATCTCAGACCTCATGGTGGGGCCCACTATGTGCTCTATACATATTCACATGAATTGGAAATGCTCTTAAATATTCTATTGTGTGTGGCCCTCTAAGCCCTTATCTCGATAGTAGTGAATATCATTCACAGACCAAGAGGAGAGTCTAGAAACCCATCAAGGCCACTAAGGAGATAAAGAAAAGTCATATCAATTTCAACGTTTCTTATGGACACTCACTGTGTTATATAATATCTTTGTCTCATGATATCTCATAACGAAGGATGCACAACTTCTGTCACCATCCATTATTAATTTACTATTTGTTGATTCAACTTGAAAAGTATACCTTTGAATACCTTGGCCAAGTATTTATGAATGTAATTCCAATGTGATCTACTTGGCCCAATATTTCACTACCATGACCTGAAAGAGGAAAAGTCTCTCTTGACCATTCAACCAATTTCATACCACTAATAAAAAACCCATCACAAGCTACCCTATACAACTTCACTGACATGTTTCTTTCCATTCATATATGTATATGATCAAATTATTAAAAATGAAAATAACCTCAAGTCTGGTGACCAATACTCTTGTTCGTATATAGGAAAAACCAATGATACCTGAATCATGTTGTGTTCCTATTAGTGGGTCTGTTATCATGATCTCTCATAATAGAGCTCACCATGTTCAAGACTCATGAGAATAAGTCTCAATACTTATGATTCCCCATGATCTGATAGTCATACATCAGTTGTGTCCAGTCAATATGATGTATCTAGATCATAATACATATGATTAAGATTAATTTCATAACATACCAATGTTATAATTATAGCTTGGGAACTGTTATAACATTTTGATAAGGAAAATAATATGTGGATATTACCGATTAAATATTGGATTCATTATTATCAACACTATAATGGTGAGTAAAAATTCTGTATAACTCAATATATACATGGTATGGTAAAAAAAATTAAAGATAATGTTTCGTATACACAACCCACTTTTATGAAATCTTTATGCAGTTCCATCATCTTTGCTGTGATCCACAACACCATCATATATAACATGATTCATCTCGCAATTAGAAGCATCAAAAGTTTCCACGTCATATTGGCCTACCCACGCCATATCGAATCTTCCATACCTTGATCATAAACATTAGGATCATATCACGTCATAAGTTAGATCACATCCATATTTCATCATAAGGAAAAAATAAACAAATATGGTCAAAAGGTAATATTAGGCCCTAAAAAAAGGTGTTTATTCTTTTCATGTAAATTGACTCACACGACCCTAAACACAAGGCACCCATCCTTCCCATGAAAATGAGAGATCTTGGCCTGAAATGTATATCTTTATCAATACCAAATTCTTATTCAATCATGAATTAGAAAATAAAATACTCACAGGTTCTATATATGACAAACCTAAGTTGTTATCTATAACAAGCTATTAAAAGTCTAAAATTATATTATATTTAAAATAGTTTTGACAAACATAGAGAAATTCCATTATGATTTAAATGGATTTTTTAATCACTTATCAATAATAATTAACATGATTTTTGTTTTTTTATCATTCCAAACTACATATAAGTTTAAATTATTAGTGAAACATGCACCCTGAAATCCATTTGACTATCATCAAATTATAACAAACATTGGATGTCAACAAAAATCCTCTTTATGTTAATCAGCCAAATAAATTAATAATTATTTTCATTAAATTATATACCATTTTACATCCAAAACAACATTATGAACCTAGAATAAAAACATGTCACATAGTCATACTATATATATATCATATTGTCTAGAAAATTAAGAGGCAACCCATTTTCATGGTAAAAAACATCGACATACGATCTCTATCTGATTTCATTATTAATATAGTTCAATATTTATTTTGTTAATTCCACTACCATCCGAAGGTTTAAAAAATTATAAATTTATTATTTCATGTAAATAAAGGAGAAGTAATGATTCCCCCACCTCAAAGGTGACAATTTTCATTACATGAGAATAAACCAACATCACATATCCTTGTGTAAGAGTTACTATCCTAGAACCAACTGTTTGTACTTTGATTAAATGCATATTTAATGTATATAAATATTAAAAAAATTATTAAATATTTTTCATTGTTTTTCATTACTATAGTGTAATAATGTTATAGAGTATTCATAGCATCGATAAGGTCATTGCAGTTCCCATCTATGATGAGAATCTTGAAGTGTTATTAAAATATTCTTAATATAGTTCTTCAGTTGGATGACATACTATGATGTTAAAAATAGTATATAGACCATTAGGTGAGAGTACTCATAATTAGTTGAGAATTCCTCTCATGATGTTCGCACATGGTAGTCTCCAAGATGGGTGATTATGAGAACTGACCCACATGTAGGAATTCCATATGTTTTGGTGTAATTAAATATTCATATCTAGGATCATGTGTAATGTTCCTCAGACTTTAATATTATCATTAATATGTGAAATTGATCACAAAAAATTATTTACTAATGAAAATCATCACTCTATATGTTGGAGGGAAGTTGGGTACGTTGGGAGATTCATGAATCATAAGTTATTAATAGATAAGTTGAGGTAGGATTTTTCCATTCCATTAATGGAAGTTGATATCTTGGACATTTGATTGAAATAGAACCATCACCCTAAATTCCATGGACATGGTGTAATGATGAGTTTATTTCAGTTAATCATAGAATGACGTATGAAGCATATAGGTTGATGACAATATCTTGAAAACTTTTTGCTGAGATATTGTGAAAAAGGGATAATATTACACAGTGAGCGTTCGTATGTGGATGTCTCCATTGAGACTTTATGTTTTTTCTCCTAGGTTTTTAGACACATTTCAAGATAGTAATCTTGGACATTACTAAAGCCCGCATAATTCCAATGGAAGAAAATCCTAGAGGGCCACACACTAAGTGTTTTTGGTGGTCATAATTAAATTCTATTTGAATTTAATTAATTGAATAAATATTATTCTCAAGACCGAGGAATAATTTTATTCAAGCTTAAATAACCTCATAAATTAAATAAATAATAATATTTCGGATTATGAATAAAATATATTTATTTATTTTATTGTACATTTAATAAATATTAATTTACTAGTCTGTAAATGAAAAATATTTATTTAAGAGAATAAAAATTAATTTTTCTGTTCAATAAATGGAAGTGGAGCTCAAGCAGACCGTTTTGTGTTCAGTGATAAATTAATTATTTACAAGTTGGAAAATATTATCTATCTAGGTGGAGTACAAAATTATAATAATAATATTATCCTTATGTGGCTTGATATTTCATTTTTGGTTCCATTTTGTGCAAGTTCACACACCACGAATAATGATGTTGTTCTTGTTATTAGGTAGAATGGGTTTTCTATAATCGTTATAATTGTATTTAATCATGGTTACACAATTAAATATTATAACTAAATCCCTAGATCTATTAATATATGGGTACATTTATTTTTCCAGGAACTAGTTATGTGAGATCAATTCCACGTCAGGAATGCACAATATTTTAGCCAAACATGTTCCTTCTTGACTCATCTCATCTATGCTTCTCAAGAATGAGAGATGTTCTTCAAGAATGAAGATTGAGTGATCAAGAACGACTAATGAAAGACATTATATTCAATGCACTGGATCCCAAAGAACGTGTGGTGTTGATCAGAGACGATTAGAGCACGTGTGGATCACTGCTCAAGGGATTCTAATTTGGATACTTGCGATCACAACAAAGTCAAATTGGAAGGGTCATTTTAGACAATGAATGATCATCAATGAAGAAAGTACCAATGACCCAGGTATTTAATTTCATCATAATTTAATAAATTTTTTATAACCATGATGTGGAATATCCTCTTTCATGAATTTTTTTATTTTTCTCTTTGTATAAATATTTGATTTTAAGTCAGTGGATGCTGGAATTCATCATCTTATTAGTACCATATTGGTAATCGATTACAAAAAATGAAAAGATGGGCCACTCCAAACATCATTCTTCCACTTAATCTAAATCCTTCATATGGTTTCACACCAGGCTCATCATTGTTTATAATTATTTTGGTTTTTCTGATGATTTATGAGTTAGTAATTTAGTTTTTCAAATCATGTATAATCATTCTTGTAATCTAAATTTCATAATATGTTCTTTCTATATCAGTTTCTTGTAGATCTAATAGAAATATTTAATTTTTTGATGAAAATTAAAAAGAGGATCACATCAAGAGGCTTTGAGGATTCTATCTAGGTAAAAAATTAGTACACATCGTGTAACCAGAGAGACATGAAGTGTAATTGTCCATACATGATTTTGTAAATTGTCTCCCACCCTTGGTTTCTCCTCGGAAGTGAGGTGAAGGGGGGTGGTTTATTCGCCGGTGCCTCCCCCCTCCCCCTACCTCTATCCCTCTGCCTCCTCTTTTTTCCATCTTATTCTGTATCTTTATTCAATCAGGTGGCAACGTTCTTCTTGGTGAAAGATACTATGGGATGTTTTGATGGTTCCCATGATGGGTTTTTATGATAAAGACCCTAACCTCTACAACTGTTCACTGACTATGGGTTCCTCCACGCCTCTCCAAGGGATATCTGAAGAGGGGGTATCAAAGGGGTTTTTGGTTTGTGGTTTGGTGTTCGGCAGTCTGGATCCCTCGGTCGCTCCAATACTTTATCTGACCCCATGTTTTGCTACTACTCTCCAAGTCAGATATGGAGCGGTGGTAACTAAGGGTATTTGGGTTTTGGGATTTAGGGGTCAATGGTTTTCCTTGCGCAACATGAGTCATTTTTATTCAATGTTGGTGATCCAGATATCTTCTTCTTCGATGATCCAAGCCTCGATCTGAGCAGTGGTTGACCTCGTTTTATGAAGCTGTTTGATGCAGATGGCTCTGGTTTGGCAGTCTGAATGTTTTTCTATTGGCTATTGTGACAATGACTTGGAATTTTTTATCGTTTTCTAGATCTCTGTCATTGGTGAAGGTTTTTTTTACTTCTCGTGGGTAGATATGGTTTATTCTTCTGTTCTGATTTGTGCTACTTAGGTTTCAGTTCTGTTCATGTTTGGTGATTGTTGGTGACGTATTTCTGGTTCGATTTTTTATGCAAGTATAGTTTTTTCAGTGATGATTCTTATTTTCATCTTGTTTTGGATGATACGTCATGATGATGGTGGAATTTTTATGAGGTTGGATTTTCTATGATGGTGGTTTTGATGATGCAGTGAGTTCATTTCTAGTTAAGGTGGCAATGTTGGGGTGGTTCACAATAGTCGTGGTTGATGTGGTGTATTCTCTGGCTTATTACTGTGGTGATGGTCGATGGTGGTGGGGTTTGGATGGCAATGATGATAGGTGTTACTATTTAGAGTCTTGTAAGGCATCCTATCGGCTGACGCGGTTCCTCTCAGTTCGATGTATTCTCGATGTTTGGGAATGTGATCTTTTTAGAATTTTAAATTTCGTTTCTATACTATTTTGGGTTGTATACGAAGCATGTGGTATTTTGAAAATCTAAAAAAGAAAATTTCTATCGATGTAAATCGGATTACACACAGTGTAGATGTGTTCAATACATCAGGATTAATTCAACAATTACTCAAGTCATGTGCATTAATGACACACGGTGTAATTAATTCTTACACTGCATGTTGAATAGGGTAGATATGAACATGATTACCAGATTACATGCCATGTGGACCACTAGACATGGTGTGTAGTCCATTTTGGGTTAGGGAGAAATCATGTATTCCATACACAGCTTAGCAATTGGTGACCATGTAACCTGGAGACAACACAGTGTATAGACCACTGGACACACCGTGTACTCCATGATTTCTGAAGTACTCCACACACACCGAGTCCCTAGATGTGTACTTCGAATATATAGTGAAGGTAGTACATGCCATGTAGTCAGAACTACATGTTGTGTACATTACCAAATTAAGTATAATTAAAACTATTATATCATCATAATGTTCGATCTGCATATCATGTATAAACCATATAATTGTTCAATACTCTATGAATTAAAGTATAACACATGGGAAATTTTTTTTTGATTCATGTAAACATCTGTGAAGTTCATGTTGTTATATTAGTCATTAAATCATGTATTCCAAATGTTATGACAGTAAAAAAATATATGAATATAGTGCATTATGGGTAGAGTTAGATGGGTATTCACCATGTTACCTCGAAGGGAATGGATTCCTATCTCAAGGAAATTCAGAAAAGGATTAAGATAAAAGGATTAATAAATTAAAGTTAATAATTAATTGATTTGATCATTATTTATCTTAAATAATAATTAATAGATATTTTAATTCTAGTGTTATTAAATGTGTAACTCATTTCATGTATGTGCATTATCATGATAAATACAATACCTTTGTATGTGATTCGATTTCTATTAGTTTTTAATTTAATTAAATTGTTGGAATTTGTTCCATCTATCCTCATTAATAAGTAGGGCTTGCGTGCCCATGGATTCATTTTTTGTAAACTCCATTTTACCCTTAACATGCATGTGAGTAAAATCATATGTAATAGATGGGACTCCCATGCTTGTGGAGGTGGTCCAAGTCTGGAGTTGAGGTGAAACCAATCCATTAAGATACAAAGGTGGACATGTGGAAAGCTGTAAACAAAAACCTTAGTTCAAGGTGTTTCTTCCCTAGTTCAATGGTTAGTTTATCAACTACTAGATGAAATAACCATTAGAAAATATCATGATCATACCCTTTATTTTACTTCTGCCAAATTCATGGGTTTTTCATTATTAATGTATTTTCATGATTAAATAATTAATGAATTAACAAGTATAAAATATTGAACTAAAATAAACAAATTTTATGCATAAATATTATCTATTACATGCTTAATTGCTTAGGCAAGTTCCACTTAACATTAAAAAGCATGTGATAATGAAAAAAGTATGTTTATGCATAAAAGAAAAAAAATCACTTAATAAAATATTATGTCAGATTATGCCTTCAGTTTATTGATTAAGAGAAAGACTCAATAAAACTATATGTTTAAACAACCCTTGTTGGGAAATATACATTTATCAAGGAAGCTATTATAAAATTTTTCGAGCTGACATAACCATTTTGGATCAAGAGGAGTAGCCCTTGCTAGACATGGTGTAAAATTGGAGGCAAGTGTTGGGGAAATCCAAGTTAGGATATCTAGATTGGGGGACCACTCAACAGATCAAGGAGCTTCAAGACAATAGTAGAAAAAGACATACCTACCTAAAACACTTCAAATATCTTGACCAACTCTTGTCGGGGTTATGCGAAGGGGAATATGGATCACTGGAACTAGAAAGCTCTAAAAATGTGACATTCCGAGTTCAACGGCTAGGGTTATTGGGATTTGATAAAATATTTGGAGGATAAATAAAATTAATTTATTTTTTCTCATAAAATTTTAATCATGTAATTCTATAGTAATATGAACATTCAATTATAGAAAAAATGAAAAGGTCTTCAACCACACTATCCCTGCGATCAGTAATGGATAAAGACAACATCATCACAAACAATAACCTCTAATAATGGGTTAGACGCCTTCAGTATATTCTACATCCTGAACAGAAATACTATTTATTGGACTCCTCATTGCATAATACGCTATCCCAAGAGGTGTGTGATAAAGAGTTCCTAGTCTATGAGAAACTTATGAATGACACGGTCTACATTCATTGTTTGATTCTTTCATCCATTTCTAGTGAACTCATTAAGTATAATCAAAACATGGATGTGTACAACATGCCTGAGAACCTTCTTGATTTTTACCAAATGATAGAATGACATGAACAGTTTGATATCTCCTTGGAAATATTTTAGAGTAAGCTTGTAGAGGGTTCCCTAGATGGGCCTCATGTAGTATATCTCATTGTCTACAATGAGTGTCTGGAGGTTTTATATTTTAAACTCCTCCAATAAATGGGCATAAATAATATTATTAAATCACTACCTCCGAGCTTCTCTAACTTTGTTGAAATATTTAATATAGATAACATTGAGATGTATCTACCCTTTCTTCTTATCCTCCTTCGCCACGTGGATAACCACATGAAGCGCGAAAATCCTTCTCTCCTTAAGGTGAATAAATGGAAAGAGAATTAAAATATATCAAAGTGCATAGCTTCTTAACGCCCTTATTAGAAATTTATGATCAATGGGGAGGAAAGTGAAAATGAATCTATTTGTTTCGTATGTGGCAGGAAGGGCCACTAGAAGAAAAACTGCACCATGCTAAAGATGAAAGGGGAAGATTCAGGTGCATTTGATATCGAGTGCAATTACATTGTTTCTACAAATTAGTTATTAGATACAACGTGTAGTGCTCACATATGTATTCAAATATATTAATCAAGTAGATTCAAGAAAATTAACTGATGGGAGTTATATCTACGAGAAACCAATGAAGCTAGACTTACTGTTATAGCTATCGGGGACTACCACCTCACATTGCTGATTGGGATGATCTTGGTGTTGAAATTTTGTTATTATGTTCATTCTATTTCAAAAAAAATTATTTATATATCCAGACTAGTTATAGATGGATTTATTTTTATGTTCAGAAATTAATGTTGCTTCTTTTATAAAGATAAAACTTTTTTTTTAAATGCACATTTATATAATGGTCTTCATGTGTTATATTAGACAAACCAAGTAGTGTAAATCAATAGAAATGTTAATTCATATGACTTATACCAAATCCAACTTTTGCATCAATGGCTAGGTCATGTAAATTAGAATGACTTGACAAAATTACATGAATATTGATATTTTTACTCTTTCGAATGAAAACCACATGGTGTATCTCATATATGTTTTCAAGGAAAAATGACCAAATCCCTATTTTGTGGGAAAGGTGAATGTTCTAAAGAGCTTCTTGAATTGGTTCATACTGATGCATGTGGACCATTTCAAGTTGAAGCAAGGGGTGGGTACTCATACGTCATAAATTTTACCGATTATTTTAGTAGATATGTATATATTTACTTAATGTGGTATAAGTCTGATTCCTTTGATAAGTTAAAATAATACAAGAATGAAGTTGAGAACCATCATGGTTACAAGATTAAGAAACTCCACCCAGACCGAGGTGGAGAATATATTAATCAAGAATTCATTGATTACTTATGGGAGTTTGGGATCCTATCCAATCTCACTCCTCCTTACATTCCCTAGTGTTATGGTGTAACCGAAAGGAGGAACCACACCTTCTTGGACATGGTGAGATCAATGATGAGTCATGAATGTATTCCATTATCCTTTTGGGGGATATGTGTTACAGAAAACAACACCCATACTAAACCAAGTACCAACTAAATTGATAAATGGTACTCTATATGAGTTTCGGAGTGGAAGAGAATCCATGTTATCAAATTTACATAGGTTGGGAAGCGAATCATTTGTTATGGACTCTTCAGGTAACAAACATGCACACTATGGCACAATTTGTGCCATTATACGATAACCCAAGGAAATAAGGGGATATTACCTATATGCCCATCAGAAAAAAATATTATAGTTTCAAGACAAATCATATTCCTTGAGTGGTATCACATATCTAAAAGATATTGTGGGAACGAGATAGACTTTGATGAAGTCAAGGCTCAAGGCACAAAAATGTTGGTACAAGAATTTTTTTTATAATTCCCCATGAAAGAAGAATCTGTTCGAGATACACAAGAACTACGTAGTAGTACAAGAGATGATAGAGAACCGAAATGATTCCATTATTTAGTTATCGAGGATAGTGACTGATTATTAGTTGATAATAATGATCCTCTAACCTAAAATGAAGCAGTTAGTGGCATAAATGTTTGCAGGTGGCAAGAAGCCATGAATTTTGAAATGGTTTCCATGTACCAAAAAAAGTCTTGATTTTGGTAGATCCTCCAGTAGATGTAAAAAATGTTGTTTGCAAATTTATATTCAAGAAAAAAATGTACATGGAAGGAAAATTTAGTACCTTTAAATAATGGATGTTTGCAAAAGGTTTTAAATAGTGTTAAGGTATTGACTACTTATAAACCCTTTCAATAGTTATAATGATGAAATATATCAAAATTATATTGGGAATTGCTTATTACCATGACTAATATATTTGGAAAATGGATGTCAAAATATCCATCCTTAATGGGAACCTTAGGAAGATTTCTACAAGACACAACCTGAGGGTTTTGTGACTCTAATGGATTCCAATAAGATATGAAAGATGAAAAAAATCCATTTACGGATTAAATAAAGCATCCAATTCATGGAACATTCATTTTGATGAAGCCATAATAGAATTTCATTTCATAAAGAATGAATGTGATCCTTGTGTTTACAAATAGTTTAGGGTGAGTGTAGGCATTTTCCTAATATTATATGTTTCTGACATATTACTTATTAAAAATGAGATACCAGTCTTATAGTCTAATAAGGCATGGTTGTATAAATGATTCTCCATGAAGAACATGAATGAGAAAACATATATTCTTGGAATCAAGATCTTTCGTCATAGATCCAAGAGATTTTTGGGCTTAATTCAAAGTTAATATGTTGATAAGATACTAAAAATATTCAACATGGAGAAGTCGTGGAAGGATTTGTCCCTTCTATTTATAGAAGTTGATATCTCGGCCCATTGATTAAAATAGAAATTTCATCCTAAATTCCATGGACATAGTGTAACTATGTGTTTATTTCATGTAGTAAAAGAATTATGTAACAAACATATAGGTTGATGAAACTATCATGAAATCTGTTTGCTGAGAAATTGTGACAATGGGATTATATTTCACAGTGAGCGTTCGTATGGGGATGTCTCTATTGTGATTTCATGTTCTTTCTCATGGGTGCCTTGGCCTCTTTCTTGACAGTAATATTGTAATTTAAGAATGATCACCTAATGAGAAAGAGAATGAATCTGTGAGGGTCACACACTAAGTCTTTCTGGTGATCTTAATTAAATTATATTTTAATTTAATTAATTGGATAAATATTATTCTCAAGACTAAGGAATTATTTTATTCAAGATAAAATGATTTCATAAATTAAATAAATATTTATTCACTGAATTATGAATACAATATATTTCATTATATTATTTAACTTTTAATAAATATTTATTTACTAGCGTGTAAATGAAAATTATTTATTTAATAGAATAACAACATATTCGGGTGTTCAATAAATAGAAGTGGAGTTCGATATGACCAAGGTTGTGTCTCATGATAAATTAATTAGTTACAAGTCTATCAATAATATTTATCTAGTTGGAATAAAAAAATATTATTATTATCATTATGTGGATTGAGATTTCAATTAAGGATCATTTTTTCGAAAGTTGGTGCACCAAGAATAATGAAGATGTTGTTGTTATTAGGTGGCATGAGTCTTATCTAATGGTTATAATTATATTTAATCGTTGTTACATAATTAAATATTGTAACTAAAACCCCAGCTCAATTAATAGACAAGTACATCTATTGTGCCCAGAACTGGTGATGTGAGATCAATTCGTAGTCAATAATAGGGAATTATTGAGACAAACATTTTCTCTCTCGACTCGTCTCCTCTCACCCTCTCAAGAATGAGATATGTTCTTCAAAAATTAATAACGAGGGTCCAAAAGCAATCAACATAAGACATTCGATTCACAGCAATAGCACCTGAAGAATGAGTGGTGTTGATTAGAGACCATTAGTTCACATGTGGATCACCATTAGATGTATTATACATTAGATCCTCATGATAGTAACAGTGTCAATTTAGAAGGTTCCTTTTTGGAAATAAATTTTCATCAACGAAGAACTAACAAAGTCCCATATATTTTATTTATTATGAAATAAATAAATTTATTATAAACATGATGTGCAAGACACTATTTATGGGATTTGGTTTTTTTAATATCATTTTCTAAATAATTGATTTATTTTCATGGATACAAAAATTCATCATCATAATGATCTCATATTGGTTATCGATTACAACAATAGCATAGTTGGGATCCTCCCAAAGTCATGCTTTCGCTGTGTTCTAATCACTCACACTCATCACCTATCCCATGAAGAAAATATGATCACTAGAATGATTCATTCAAAAAACCCACCTACAAATAAAAAATGAAACTCTTTTAGAATTAACGGAGATCAAACTCCATAGCATGATAGGAATATTGGGATAAAAAAGATCGAATAGCGAAAAACTGCTAAAAATAGAGGTAGTTCTTAACTTGGATCAACATAGATATATCTCCAGATTCATAGGATTGATCCCTATCAAAAATGGGATTCAACTCTTTCAGAAACCATTCTAGGGTGCTTAGGGTTAGAGAATAATGAGTTGGAAAAAATTGAGGTGTAGGGATCTCAGGGTATTTATGTACATGATGGGGTTTAATGAGACTACGACACAGCCCCAAGGACCATGCAACAAAGCACCACTACTACGAGATAGCCTCACAATGAATTCCACAATTCTTAGATCAAATTAAATAGAATTTATCAATTGAATATATTTTTCCTGAAATAACTCTATTTATTAAGAATTATAGAACCAAATCATGTTAATTCGGTTGGGGATATTTTTTAATTTTATTGTGTGATACACCTAGAAATTAATTACTGAACTTGAATGAAGTTGAATTGTTTGATCCTTGCTACCTGAGTGAACTGTGTTGTCTCAAGACTCAGATCCATTCTTATTCATCTGGTTTATGTGGAATGTATGTTGTATTATTTTTTAAGTGAATAATGTTTTCTATATTATAGTACAATATAAAAGGAAATTTTTGGGTTGGTCATCTCGGTGGGAAATATGAAGGGTACATTAGAAATTCAGATAATTTCTTTAAAGGATCTTTGTTTCATAAAGCAAGTATCCTTTTATCTTTAGTAGGTATCAATGAACCAAAATAAAGAGTTTCCTAGATTTCTATCTTTTCTAAGTGGATGGAGTTCCGTCATTTTTTTCACATTCATCCACACACCAATCAGTGGAGCCGATTCAATCTTCTTGTCAAGACCTGACGATCAAGATCAATTTAGGTAACCATCAGTTTTGTGTTTCCTTTTTCTATGAGAAATGTGATCTGCAAGACAGGGAGTTGCTATCACAAAGTCTCAGCTCATTTTATCTGGGATAAATGGCATGGTTTTGGGTAGGAAACTTCAATTCCATTATTTATCTTTCAGAAAACAATGGAGGTGGAATCTTTTGAAGGATGTCATTCTAGACTTCTCCTCCTTTATTTTTTCAAAATGGTCTAATGGACAAGGGTTTCACGGGGGGGGGGGGGGGGCTGAAATACAATTGGTTTAACCACCAAAATGGCTCACGATGATCCTTTTTTCTCCTAAAATGGTGCCTTGAAAACCTACTAGAAATATCCTTATTCTATAAGGATACGACTTACGAACATGTTTTATCCCTTTCAGATTATTCACATCTTTTTATGAGTGTGGAGTTTAAGGATGAGGGGAGGAACCTTTGGAAAATATTTCATAAAAAATTATGCCAACTAATGGATTCCCTTGAATCTTGGAGTAGTAGACATCCTCCATCATAGCAGTAGTTAGAATCATTTAAAATGGAAATTCTGCAAATGGAGTCAAGACTAGAGGGTAGATGAAGTGGTAATAATTTTTCTTCTCTTCTACATAAGAATAATATCCTAGAAGAACTAATTCTCTCTCATGAAAGGAAATCAATGGATACATCCATATAATTTTTTGGATTCAAGTAGGTGATGGGAACTATGTATATTTCCATGTGTGTATTAAAGAACGGAGATGTATTAGGAAGCCTAATAGTCTCCTTGAAGATATGACGTATACAAATTTCAATAAATTAATTGGAGGTATGGTCAAAGATCATTTTAAATCACTCCCTATTGGGCATAACAATTCAATGCAGGATGAGTTTTCTATCAATCCGACCCCCATCTTTGAATGAATTCCCAGGGTGGCCTCACAGTTCACCAATCACCAGATAGAAATAATTTCCAAGGAAAAGGCACTATGTGAGGTGATGTTGGGACTCAATAAGTAGAGTTCACCTGGGCCGGATGGTCTTCCCAGTTACATATTCATACCCAATGAGAGTATAGTGAAGAACAAACTACCTGAGGCAGTTTAATATTTCTTTTTTTGGCATAAGCCTCCCATGAATGGAATGTGAAACTACCCCTGTTGTCATTTGAAAATTCAAGGATCCTTATTCTACTAGTTATACCAGACCTATAAGTAGGTTTAATTTTTAATATATATTTCTTGCAAGTGTAATCAATAGGATAATGTCTCAACATCCCTCATCTTGGGTCTCCATGGGGAAACAAAAAACTTTGATATGCATGACCATTCAGGGTGCAATAGGTCTAGTGCAAGAGATGATTTAAGAGATCAATAGGAAAACTCAAGCCTCAAACATCATTATAAAAGTGGATATGGAGAAGTATGACATCAATAATGAGTGGGGATTTATCATTTATGTCTTGAACTGTATGGATTTTTATCCTTGGACTATCAACATCTTATTTAGATGTGTGAGAACACCATAGTTCTTAGTTTTCTTTATGGGAAGAAGAAGAAGTGGTTTCTTCAAATCAGTGCGTCGTCTTAGACAATGAGACCCGGTGTCGCTGATTCAATTCATTGTGACATAGGATTCTTTGAGTATATTCATCAAAGCCAAAATTCCAAAAGGTGTAATTATCCCCTTTCATTCCCATGCATGTTATTTCAGTCATGAAGATTCAAAAAACTGTTATACATAATATTGAGAAGCTCATGAATACATTTGTTTGGGACTCTCATTCATTGGGAGTCAAACATTGGGCCTCATGGTTGTGAATGGATCGTCGTATGGACATTGGTTGCAAAAGGCTGCACAACGTCTCCAATATGATGTACTTCAAGCATGAAATTCTAGCTTGTGGGGTTGTGGAGGGGGAAATTTTATGGGAAAGTGTTATCAAGGAGAAAAACAACAATAATTTGGGCACTCTAAAAATCATCTTTTCTTATTTATGGAGAACAATTAAAATCCATATATCTCATCTCCAATACCTTGCAAGTTGGATCATCAGTCACAGAGACATCATCTTCTTCTTTAGTGCGCAGAACTCTCAATGAAATATAATCTTTTCACTTGGTGTATACCTAATCATGTGATCCCCACAAAGGAGGAGGTATTCCCAAAATTGGTTTATACCGTCTCTAAACGCTCATGATACCAACATATGATTGTTGAAACATCATCACATCTTTTCTTCAACAGTGAATGGGAAAAAAAATCTGTGTAGCAGTGGGAGATTTCACTCATTGTCTTGTCTTCCCCAGATCATCTTGTTGATAACTTTCTTTATAGATTATTCCAATGAGCGGGCATGAAATTAATAGGTAAAGGGTGAGATCCATCATCCTTGCAACTGGGTGATGGTGCATTTGGGAGGTGAGGAAAAGAGTGCGACATGAAAGTCTTTCCAACTCAAGGGTATCCCTGCTTCACTCATCCATGATTAATCTATTGAAATATCACTATACATAATTTTTCTCCTCTATTTTTGTTTCTAATTCTGTAAATATCATTGAACCCATTAATAGTGAGGAACATAATATATTTCTCCCAAGACATGCATGTGAATTTACACTTAGTGTATGAGTACAGATAATCTAGAACTAAGTCATTCTAAATAATAGTAATACCAAAGGTTTTTTATGTTAATTAGGGCGTGGATGTAGGGTTTAAAAAACCATATCTCATATTACTCTAAATCTTAACAGTAACATTTCATTTCAACATATATAAATAAACTATTTAATTTTATCTTAAGAATTAATATATAATTCCCAAAATATAAATTTTAGTCATGGAGTTATGATGTATAAAAGTATCATATATAAACTCCCCACCGGGTGTTTCTTTTGTTCAGTTAACCAATTTTTTTAATTTGAGTTCAATTTTCCACTGTCTTCATGTCAAAAAAATTGTTCTTAAAAAACTGTTCCATTAAAGCCTTTGATTCCTTATTTTTTACTAGTGATTCATTTTCAAAATGCGCCACATTCTCCAAATATTATATAGGTATAGTAATTATCAATAATTTTCAAATCACATATAAAATAAAGTGAACATAAAAATAGAAAATAAAACAAAAATATGCTAAATTGTGGAAATGGTTCCCTTCATACAGAATTGTTTCATGAAATGTCCTCAGTACATTATAATTGATATAAAAATAAGAAATATATTTTAATAAATAAAAATAGTCAACATAGTTAAAGAGAGGGATAACCTAGTTGGTTCATTTATAGAACTGTGGTGACTTAAATCTCGTTCAGGGGCTCCTCTAAAAAGCATCGTAGTAATTTTTCACTCTAACAACTCAAAGATATTGGATTTTTTGCACGACGTAAAATGATATCAAATTCAAAAAAATGTAAAATAATTAGTTATTTTGAATGGACCCTCCAGTATAGAACAAATATTTCCAAGAATTAATTTCATCCTAGAATTATACAAAAACACATTCTCTCTATGATGGAAGCCTCACTTGTGGACTAGTTTTACTCGTATCTTTCTTTCTCGATGAAAAATATTTCATTTTTAAATTACTCTCTTTTAATTTATTTAATATTCTATATATGTATCTTACTTTTATATCCAACTTCCACAAAATCCATGTACATCATCTTAAAAACCCTATAGGAGTTTTCTTTAATATAATAAGGTTGTAATAACTCTTTCCGTAGACTATTCTCTATTGAATTATTCTCGTAGGTGTCTTAAAAATTATTTTATAATCCCTGAAAGTGTCTTCAAATTTTTTGATCCATTTCTTCCTATTTTCATTAACGATATTTTAAATATTCCTTTGACTACTCTATTGTTAACCTGAACCATCCCATTTTTCTATAGGTGGTATGGTGTTGATGTTTTATTTTACACTCCATATTTATTCATCATGGATTCCATAATTCTATTGTAAAAGTGAATTCAATGGTCACACATTACATCCCCCGGGATCCCAAATCTACAAAATATATTATTCCTAAGAATATAATATATAACAAATGAAGCATTAGTTCTAGCGATTTTGACTTCCTGCAGGGACTCACAGTCCTTTCAAAGATTCCTTTCACTTCTCTATAGGTAACCTCGACCTAACCATTTTTCTATGGATGGAATGATGTTGATGTTTTATGGCCCACTCTATATTTCTTAATCAATAATTCCATAATTTAATTTCAAAATTGAGTTCCTTGGTCATTTATTATTTCCATGTATCCCAACTCCACTGAATATGTTAGTCCTAAACAAACATAAACAATAAATGAATCATCATTTTTTTGCTATTTTCAATTCCACCAACATAGAACATAATAAATGTCGATCAATATGATTGAATATTGAAAATTACGCAGGCCTGATCTCATGTACTCTATTATCCCCACATAAATTTATTTCTATATGTTCATGGTATTTAAATTCATTTCCTATCTTTTTGATAAATTTTGAGTGAATTCACATTTATAACATTCCCTATATAATATTTAGATATCCTTATAATGTTTATACCAATAAATACATGACTCTATAATTTTATGATATTTTCAAGGGGGGATTCAGAGGGCTCCACAAAATATTTTGTTAAAAAAGTTAAACACATATTGTGCATCACTCTTGTGTGGATATCTCTTGTATACATGGTCAAACATATACTCTAAAGATATCGATAATACCATGCATTGAATTTTTATTCACTTATAGGTGTGGACATTTTGAATTAGTTGAGATGTGAAGGATCTTAAACTCTAATAATAAATATCACAACATCAAAATACTTGGGAACCTCTCCTTTAATTAGATAGAGATTCCTCGATGGTATCAGGTCACTAAGTGGATATTGGTCAAATTTTTTACCTCATTCATGTGGGGTAGTGTGCTCATATGATAATCCACTTTGTTCGTGCTTCCCATATTATCTTTAATCACCAATTCAAACTCTTGTAAAATAAGAATAAATCATACAAACGTCATATTTGATTCTTCTTTATTCATCAGGTTCCTAATTAATTCATTATTAGAGAAGACAGTTACTTAAGTTTCTTTCAAATATTATCAAAAAAATCAAAATCACAGATGACTAAAAGAAATTGAATTCAAATGCTGTACAGTTTCTATAGGTATTGAGTTATGAACCATAAAATTTATTATTATTTAATTTAATTGGAAAGAACTACCCATATATATCCATTAAAGGCATCACACAATAGTTTAAACTGGTGATCCAAAATATGAACTAAAAATCATTAAATATGAATTTAGTATCATTTTGATGTATTTTTGATAGTGGTAAGAAAATATTAATAAAATACATGATGAACCACCTATAGAAACACACGTAATCAATCAATGGTATAACATGTTTAACACACACAAGGTAGGGTAATGTACCGATGACTTCTATATTTTTTTAAAAAATCAATTTCATTCAATAAAATCACAATCCCCATGAAATATATTATTCTACCATGAAATTTAATTTTTAAAAATTGATAATGAGTTCATTTTCACTCCATATTTTAAATCCATATTCATATTCGATAAGAAATTATCAAATGAATTTTAAAAATCTATGAAATAATTTAAAAAACTTATTAAAATTACTCAATTAGATCAAATAATATTCTTACCATAAGTATTTTAAAGGTCCCATGGGAGCTTCATAAGAAAAATGTAATTATTTTATAATAAAATGAACACTAAAAATATGTAAAGGTTGTTTTATTATGGTCATGAGGAGAAACTGGAACTTGTTGTACACTGGGAATACATCCATAAAATTGTTGTGGGTCTTTCCTGGTACTATTTCAAGTATTTGTTTAATGAATGGTATTGGAAGTTTCCTTTACCAATAACATGATTCAATATCATATTGTGAACACTGTCTTTCCATCTATTTTTAGCTCTCATAGAGATCAGTTCATTTTTTCATTCAAAATAATAACCATACATGTTTTTTGGGAATAATATGAATTGGAATAAACCAATGTATGTTTAAAATGTATTAAATGATTCATGATCCTAGAAATTTCTGAAATTTATTTTTTAACTACCACCATTATTGTTAGGTTTATTATCCTCTTGGGTTGTCTAGATGTTATGGCACCTTTTCAAATAGGAATCTGTGTATGCATATCCTTGTACTATGCTCAGGTATTTCACCTAGACTCCATTCTATGGCATTGAAATTATATCAGAAACGATTTATGAGTTTCATTTCATTATAATGTGACATGTTTGATGAAATTATAATGGGTATATCATCTTTACCCCTTTGAAACACATACATTAATTTTGGTGGTAGTGGATTCAATGTAATCATGGGTGTCCAAATTAGTGATGTTAATAACTCAGGTTCACTTACATTATCCACTTTCAGTTCCTTAAAATAATTTCAATTATGAGTTTAATAGTTAATTCAAATTAACTAATAAAACAAATTAGTGAAATCTAGCTCTACTTCATTGTTATGTTCATATAATGTAATCTAAGGTTGATCATATTTATTTTGTATTGAATTATTGATCTCAATTTTTTAGCCAGATTCTAAATCACATAATGTTTATCAGTTTATCTGTGTGATGTAGGTTCATCGTTGTGTGTAAGTGTGAATTATTAATGTTAATTTAATCTAAAATTCATTGAATAAAAAAATTGAATCATGCTATGTTTTCTCTAAATTATATTTTCAATGTAACTTCGTGGAAATAGATTCTTGTCCTAAATTTCCTCATAAATTGATTGAATTAGGTGACTGGTGAGTTATTTGGTATTCTATCTTCTTCCATTTTAAGGGCGTAAAACTTTGATAAGAAGATCATGTTTTTCACCCTCAATAACAAACCTCTAGCACTTCAACGAGAAATATTATAACATAGTTTTTCAGGTGAATTCTAATATAGGATTGAGCTCCAGAATTTGTAAATATAGAAACACATAATAACATCTTAAATTAATTTAATCTCCTAAATCATAAAAATAATATCCCATTGAGATGTATATAATAGTATGGGAATGGAAAATGACCATACATTTTGACATTTTATGCATATTTGAGTTGTTATTAGGGTTGATCAATTTCATCCCAATCTTACTCTCTCATTAGTCCTTGAATCTTTCTATTCATGGTGTATAAATCCTTTATAAACATAGTATTTCTGGAAATATACTTATGGTATTTATGAAGAGGTATACAAACTTCAAATATCATGAATGTGTCCAAAAATTCTCTTTAAATCCCAACATCATGAATTTTATTAGTTTGAATCATTTTTAAAGGAAATGGTAGTGGGAGTTTTTCATATCATTTGATGGTTTCAAAAGTTTAATTTATAATTTTTCCTTATCTTGTTCATAATTATTTCTTTTCTCCCTTTCTTTGATATTCTTGGTTTGTTTTCTATGTAGTTTTAGAGAGGGTTTAATTTTTTTTCACTTATAGTTGTTACCGGGCTCAAATTTCACTTATTATAGGATAATTTTTTATGTAATAATTTACTAGGATTGTTATCCATCATTACATAACTAGGTTTTCAATTTTTTCAAATCTGTTTTAATTCCTCTATGCTTAGATACGGTTAGTGACAGATTTGTACATGAGAACTAGAGTTAGGAGAGTCATGGGATTTCTTTTATTGAAATAATGATGGTTGGATAGTCTATTTGTATCCATCCATGAAATTTTGTTAAAATTTTAGAGTCTATAGAATTTTTGTCAAAATTGTAGCCAGCCTCGGTTTTGTGGATTAAAAAATCCATACACGATTTATGATATCTCTCTACATCCTTAGTATTCCATGGGTTATTGAAATGTTCTTTGTTGATAGGAAACAACAAAACTCTCTCTATATTTCACATGATTATAGTGGTCAATGAAATGTCCCAGAGAAAAAAAAAATAAAGCAAACCTTAACTAGTTTTGATTGGTCATTAGATGTTTCAATATCCATCTCTCTTACAAAATTGGTTAGTTCTTCTGTATTTTATTGAAAAAAACTAATTTTGTGGTAATTTTTGGGATTTACTTCATGGGCTCCATAAATTCCATGATATATTTTCTATCTTATATTTATGAATTTTCAATCAATGCTCCGTTGAAAGATGAATCTAGTATATTTATATCACTATCATGTAGTCCTCAGTGGAATAACGTTGTGAAGTGATGTTCCTAAATTTCATGGTGTGAAAAACTATCTCAAATTATCCTATAACTCTCCCAATACCCATTGATTCTCTATCTTGAGATGTTATTGATTTCATATAATCATTCAATGTGATGCTCCTCATGTTTGGAAATAATACTTAAAGTCCCTTCATGTTCATCATAATACTAAAATCTTCCAACTGCATGTTGTATAGCCACTCCGTGTAAACACATTCAATAGAGAGGGAATTTAATCTATTTTACATGTTCCTCTAATATGCAAATCATCTTCAATGTAGCACAAACCATAGTGAATTCCTTGATATGTTTGTTTGTATCATCTCTTACAAGGCCATGTTACATAAGAAATTATTGAATAAATATATTTTTCAATTCATATTTGTCTTGTAAAGTAAGGCAACAAATCGGGTTTTTTTATGAAATAAGGGTCACATAATTCTATGAAAGTCTAGTTAGGGGTTCATTACATGAATTTTAACCTCCATTTGTGCCTCCAATTGCTTAGATAACATTCATGTATACTACTTTTCAACAACTCCTATTTCTATTCCATCTGACATAGCCACATTCCTTAGTCAACTGCCTTTGGTGTCCGGGTCCAGAATACTTCCTTTATACATCCTAATGTCGTCCATCCATTTACCATCACGTTGAAATAAATGATCCACCTGGACCAGAACAAAACGAGTCATATCCATCTTTAATTCCCATATTTGGATCTCTATCTGCTGGAATATAGAATTATGTCATTTCTCTAGGTTCTAGAGTGTAGTACGTAATGTTGTTACTACCATTTCCAGCCCAATAACTCTATTCTCCATCGTCATGGGGAAATGATTATGTGGATCAAGTCACTTTTCACTATTAAGTTTTATCTTCCCTCATATATGTCATTACATCCATCGGATTCACCTCAAACACTAGACCAACCCAGGTCTATTTTGTCTGGTGTGCCTACATAAGTTGTGGTGTGTCATGTTCGACCTCAGCTGCCATGATTGGGAATCCACTACTGCATGGATGTTTTTTCACAATTGCTTCATTTTCTACTGTTTCATGAAAATTAGTTAAATATATGAAGAACCATTGTTATTTCAAAAAAATGGATTGTTGTTTCAATAGTGGTTTTTATCTAGAATTTTCTGCAGTAATTTTGATTCTTTGATATATCTCAATCCTATTATGTTATCTCAATGAAATTTCCAATTAATCAATATGAGATAATATATTTTCTATTATTCTATACATTAATCCATGTTTTTAAAAAAGTTAGTGTAATTAATTTAGTTATGATTATATATGTGGATAAAGTGAAATAGAAATGCTCATAAATGGATTTTTATAGTGTGTTGTCCATTAGTAACTAGACAAGGAAATATGATTAGACACATGGGTAAAGTGAAATAGATAAGAAGAGTTGGTACTCACACTGAATTAGTAGAACATTTTCAATTCTAGCTCATTTAGAAGAGAAAATGACGATTATTGGTGGATTTATATCCTTTAGGGTTATCTTATAGTAGCCAGGAAGATTGTTTTGTTCTAGTTGAGGTTTCTATGGTTTTATAAGGATAAGGATATTCATTATAAAGGGATTATAAGTTTGAAAGTACACTAATGGAATTAAAATTTTGGAAGGAAAATCAGAGGAAATATTAAGAAAAATATATAATACTCAGTATCAATGGGAAATATTATTGATGGGAAGCACATGACCGTTCATGGTGGCCCAATCATGTAAGTCAATAGGGCTTTGGAGGATACCTAGATGAAGTAAGCCTTCTAGTGTTTTTACTTGAGTGATTGTTTTTCAAAATGGTCTCTTGATCCATTAAGTAGAAAGTATTGAGTTCATCCATCATAGGAGATTAGTGAATATGTTATACAATTATAAGTTTGATGGTGGGGCTCAACTTTGCTTGGAAGTGGCTTGAGTAGTACTGTATTAGACCGTAGAAAGTATTTTTTTTACAAAATGGGACACCTTTAATTGGATCATAAATAAATTTAATCTAGTTATAAGGGAAAAATAATTACTTCAATAATACAATGGATTGATAAATATTGGGTTTATTAAAAACAGTGCTTTCTGGAAGTTAACATGAGGATTAGTGGCTGGTCATGGTTTAAGTTTCATGGAATGGGTATCCCTTCATGAAACATTCAATTGGGATAGTCCATTGAACAAAATAATATTAGAGAGTGTAGTGAAGGCTTTTTGTGGTATATTTTTTAAATATTTTTATTTATATAGGTCTGAAAATATTTTACATAGAGGAGACAAGTGAGTAATATTTTCTGTATCATGGATTTTCTCATACGGTAGGTATACGACGTTGGAACATTTTCACATAGGTTCAATAAATAAATAATCATTTGGCAAAATGAAATTTCATTATGTGGTTAATTGGAATGATATTTTCATTTTATGATTTTCTAATATTTTCATAATATTTTGAGGTTGATCGAGTTTCTCCATGCAATCAGTTCATTAGTTAGAAATAATTCGACTACTTGTTTTCAGCCACCTGACATTTTTTTCTTGTGGTCACTTGACATTTTTTCATATGTTTAGTTTAGACTAAGTTTAAAAAAAACAATTATATGTAATCACAGTACATGTGAAATTAGAGTGAAGTAATTCTATCCAAAATCAATTTACAAAATACATGAAGAAAATCATAATAATAATAAAATATAAACAATATCATTCCTTATAAAAAGTATAAGAATAAAATACACTTTATAACCCATGATATAGATAACAAATATGTGAAATAAATAATGTGATAAATGATAATTATTAAATAAATTGGTATTCTAATTATTAGAACATATATAAATTGCTTATGTGTCTCTTCAATATTCTCTCCCATTTTGATGATTTAAAAACAAGTTCCAAATTTCACCCCATTTTTTAAATATATCATGAAGATAAAAGTAACCATTTACAATTAATTTTAATTTATACACAATTATAAATGAACAAATGATCCTCCTAAACTAAAAATATATTACTGGGAATAAAACCAACACTTGAATTAACTCAATATTTTATGATCCCCCTAAATTCATGAAAAAATACTCTTATACAGTAGTCCAAAATTTTTCAAAATTTTTTTTTGAAAAGGGAAAAGTCGACCCAACATTATATGTTAAAATATATGCAATAAATATTTTAAATATTCAAATATATGTTTATGAAATTATATTTGTGTCTTTCAGCGATCCACCATTTAATTAATTTTTAAATCTAATGTATTTGGAGTTTGACATGACTCTTACGAGTGAACATTAGTTCTTTTTGGGATTTCAAATAGTTCAAATGAATGTTCATATATTTGTTAATCAATTAAAATATTCTGATGAATCAGTTATGATGTTTGATCTTGATTTTTGTAAAAGATCATTGATTTTAATGGGTATTCCACATATGTTAGAATATGATGAAACATAAAAACATTGTGGATAATAATATGTTTATAACAGTTATTGGTGGATTTATTTGACAACATTTATATTTGATTTGATGTTTTAAGTGTGTATAGCTTAAGGATTCCAATCTAATCCAGCATAAAGTGATTTAAATGTAGTTAAAAGAGTAATTACGTTTGTAAAAAGATTAATAAATCCCATATTGTTTCATCTTGAAAATAATCCATTTGAACAAACAAGTTTTTCAAATTCTGATTTTTGTGGTTGAAAAATAGAGAGAAAATCACAACATGTTTGTGTCACATTCTTGGTAAATGTTTACTATCATTGAGTTCAAATAAAACAAATTTCATTATATTTATCAACTATTGAAAGTGAGTATGTTATTACTACATCCGGTTGTTCACAACCTTTGTTGATCAAAAAAACTATATATTATTTTTTTTTAATTTTTATAAGATACTAATTTATTATGATTTTAATTATGTAATTTCTATAGACATAAATCCTTTCATCATTATAGCACTAACCATATTGATTTATGATATCAAATTCATAGATATCATTCTAAAAAACGAAATATAATTCTGGAATTTATTTCCATAGTAAATGAACTAGTTGACATATTTTCAAGCCCCTAGATTTAGGAATGTTAGATATAATCTAAATTAAACTCGGTATGATAAAAATTTACAATTTATTTAGGGGAAGTAAAATTATACTTCTAAACTGATTCTTTACATCTATTTACTTTCAGACTGATGCATTTTGAATTATTCTCTGAAATATTGTTTTTGAGTTTCTTACTACATTATTCATTTAATACCATATCTTTCATGACCCCCTCCATACAATGTTAATTCAATGAGGGAATAGAGATAATAACACCCTAGTCTGGCCTCCACTAGGCCTCGGTTTGAAGACTAGCACAAAGGGTATAATAATCTCATGAAATGAGAGGCATTACCCTCTATAATAATATTGGATTCAGAGATAAGATGAATCATCCTCAAGAAAATCCATGACATTACAGAAAAAACCAAAAACAGACTACAATTCATGTATAAATAAAATTGATACAGATAAAAGCCTCAAATGAATGTGACCAAAAACAAAGATAAAGTAGCAACACAAAAGTTGTCTATGGATAAATCTAGTTATGTCCCACACGTATTCCTCTAGGAAACCTAAAAATGGTTTTATATATATTGGGTTAGAATACAAGTATACTCAGTAGGAAAACTAAAGTCTCTCATGTACATGTGAAAGAGGCATACTAATTCATTAATGAGATTGTAACAGAACCAAAAACAACAAAATAGGTTAAATATAAATCCCAATCCTCACCAAGACACACTCCCTAAATAACATAAACTATGTAATATAATATTTAATTACTCCCATTGATAGAGGGTACTCAAAACTAATTTCCTTTATTTTTCTACTCTAACACCTCAATGTCGTACGTCCTGGAAATTTCATCTCTTTTTCATAACATAGCTCCCTATAAGCACGATCATAACATATCTCACTCTAAGACACCAGATATCACTGCCCCACAAGCACGACCACATCACTTCTCACCTGAAGACACCTAGGACACAATAGATCCATAACCATAATAATAGTTTTATGGTATCATGAAAATGAAGGGAATAAAATTCGTTCCATCCTAGTACCATGAATGAACCCCACCATATTCCACATAATCTCATCTCATACCACCCCTAAACACCTCAGCCTATAAGATCTCACCTAGAGACAAATGGGCTCACCTCCATTTAAGAATGACCTCATCACATCTCACCCTAAGACACCTAGTCTATCACAACCATCATCTAGTGCACTAAAAAAACTCTTTCCATCACAACCTATAAAATAGCTAGATCATAATGAAGAGAGAGCTAGAAATAGCAATCCCCATCCATCTATCCTCATCACCAGATTTCAGATAAAAAAACCTTAATATAAATAAGTGTGTTGACACTTAGTGCTCAATGTGGGTTTGGTGGAAATAAATATCACAGAGAACATAAAAGTATATACATATAGCCACACATAATCCCAAATTATGGGTTCATGTTAAAACACTAACCAAATCACAACTCCCCACTTTCACTACCACCTATAAATGCATAACAACACATAGGCCACATGCCACAAGCCGCATTTAAAATTTCCGACCAAACCCATTATCCATACTATTCATTTTAGTATTAAGAATCAATCTCATATAACCACACATCCCATCATTTATATATTAATTATCCATTTATACCCCATTAACCAAACTAATCCCCAAGCCATTTTAATCATTATTAAATAGTTATTCCATCACTACTAAGGCATTTAGAACAACTCAACCAAACATCCCAATTAGTTCATCATTTTCATCACACCATCTTCTCACCGAACCAAAAGCATGACCAAAAAACCACCACATAGCCACCATAAAAAGAACAGCCAAACGATAACCACATAAATTCCCCAAAATTATGGCCAAACAACAACCACCTCACCACCATAAAATCATATACAAATAACAACCACCTCACCATCCAAAAATCATTGGCCAACAACCACCACCTCTCCACCCGAAGAGTGTGACCACATATCACCCATCAACCCCACATCACATCAAAACAACACATCACTAATGAATAAGCACAACCACACATCAAAACACATAATAGATTATTTTATAGATTTAACATGGGATTTTTTATAACATTCCACTTTTTTAGGGTCATTATCACAGAAGCCACAATCCTGGGGAGACCATTTCATCAACAAAATATAAGTGGTTACCAATTTCCTTATTAGGGTGATATCACTACAATCACAACAGACACATCATTCACATCACATATCATCAAGCACAATAAAATCCTTCCCAAAAAACACAATTTTCATTGGGGCATCAAACTCGTACAATCTATCATGTCACAATAATATCTAATCTATAAAAAACCTATGACTCATTCCCCATTCCCCATTATATCTCAATTTAACCAATTATTTATCATTAATTAATCTAGCACAACCATATCCCATAGATATACAAGATTAATCCCCAGCACATGATACATATTAAATTAAAACAAGTGATTCCCTACCTCCATGAATCTTTGTCGGCATGCTATGCATCGTATGGAAATGAAGAAATTCCTACAAACTGCAATCGTACAAAAACACCAGGAACAACCTACACCACACCAAAGATCCATTAGAATGTAGGAAAACTCATGCCCTAAACTAAAACCATGCCACCACAGTGGTTCTCAAAAAAATAATATGATAAAATAAATAAGAAGTAATAATAACAAACCACATATTTCCAATGTGGATCAATAACAATAAACATGATTAAGAGTCCCAGAAGATCACACAAAATTTCGTTAGGCTTACCGAAAAATGGGATGAAGGCCTGTTCAGCTGAACAATGAGAAACATATAAGGAAATACATTTAAAGTTGGAAACCACTATGTTTCATGTTGTTTAATACATATTCATGATGAAAATTCCATAGGAATTCAGAAAACTCAACTTTCATCGAAAAAATTATCACCTAGACCATTATGTAATACACAACATGAATTCTACGTACATGATATGTAATATATCTCACAAATTCCAACCATAGACAATTTACTAGTCATGAACCAGCCAAATACCTATTCCATGAACCAACTTTACAAGTTTTGTATTCCACTTACACAACATGAAATTTTAGCAGTAATTATACTATAGTTGTATCCTCCATAAAAAACTCCCATAACCTCCTCACAAATACCTCCAACCACCAAAACTGGAAATGTAATGGATTGGGAAGGTATGTTCTATTATGTCAAATGCCTATCAAATGATTCTCACCCTTGAGAATACATAACCAATCATAGAAGGAAAGGAGTCCCAACAACTACCCTGAAAGATACCTCTCATTGATCTCGTTATACTAATATTCTACCACAATCCAAAAATGTCATCCAAATTTTCCATAAAACATATCAAAGAACTTCCTCACCACACAACTACATCTCCTCAACCATCCATCCTTCATATATCCCAAACTAAAAACATTCACATCCAATACAATTAACAACCTCGAACATACAAATCAGATAATTCCATCCTCCATGTTAAGATATTATCCTCTCGGGGTGAAACTTACATTCTCACATAGGTTTAATCTCATCGTGGTATAACAAGACTAGGCTAGGAATTAGTTTCTCCCCTTTCCATATTCCAAAACCTTAACACACATCATACATGAAAAAACTGGGAAAATCATCTCCTCAGGTAAAACAAAAAGTACATAAACGTCATATCATAAAAAAATAAAACAAGTAAAAACTCAAAATAGATTTGGGTACATAGAACACAAATTTTTCTCTCACTCCCATGAACAGTTCTACAAGCCACCATGACTATACATTACACTAACCAACAAAATGGTCCATCCATATAGTTCCTTCTATTGGAGATCCTAGATCTCTTTTAGCCTCTCCACAAACATCTCATCCTCCATGATATCAAAATCACCCTAGTCAATAACATGAGAGTCATCATGATGATACCAATGAATGTGAGATATGTGGAAGTCTTCATTGACCCCATTCATCCATAGTGGAAATTCCGACTAATATTCCACCTCGTTAAATCACCCTATCACATCAGAGGCCCCAACAAACTATGGAGAAAACTTAATCCCTCATCAAAACCTATATTTCCCACATCAATGGAAATCCTTCAAGAAAAAAAGTTTCCCCACTTCAAACTCCAATGGACTATTTCTATAATTGGGAAATGACTTCTTCAGGTCCTACATCACTTTCATTCCCTCATGACCAAGTCTCACCCTTACTGCGGTTCAATTTACCACATCATGTCCATGAACAGCTTTCTCTCCAACCTATATCCAATACAATAGAGAATGGCATAGTATTGCATATATATCCTCTAAAAAATACATTCCAATGGAATAGTGTTATATATTTTTATCATAAAACTCAAAAAGGGAATTTTTCATACCCCAGATCCACCATGATCGATGATTCACGACCGTAATATATCCTCTATTATCTGATGGTCTGCTCTATCTGCTCATCTGTTTGATGGTGGAAAGTTGTGTTGGGGCCTAACTGGGTTCCAAAATCATGTCGTAATACCCTAAGGAATTATGAGGTAAAATTCTCATCCTGATATGAGATAATTGGAATAAAAAATCCATGAAACTTCACAACAACATCCACATAAATCTTAGCCAAATTATCCACTATGCCCAACTCCTTAATCACTACGATGTGGGATGGTTTGGCCAACAGATCCACAATCACCTAGATAGCCTCAAATAATCTCTATAAATAGTGTGAAAATATGAAGAAATCTATCAAGAAATCATCCAATTTCTACTTAGGAACAACTAAATGATTCGGAAAATAACCAAGGAACTGATGTTCAGCTATTAGCTGCTGGAAGACCAAAAACATCACAAAAAACTCTCCCACCGCCCATTTCATCTCAAGATATCAAAACCACATCCTAAAGCCATGTTACCTTTTGGATACTCTTAGGTTCACCTCCACATCAGAGATATGAAAAATATGAAGGCCTCCCTCACGTATCACCCCTATAATAAACAACCTCATATGAAACAACTTCCATTTTTAGAAATCCACCGCCCATCCCTAAAGACCATCACCATATCCAACACGATCATCCATCACCTTTACCTATGAGTCTCCCAACTAATACTCGCCCACCTACCGAATCAGAAAATACTACACAATCATCTAAACAACAGAATCTTCTATAAACATCACATGAATATAAGTAAAAGGCTTCCAAATCCTCCATTCCTTTGCAAACATCATCAGACTCCTAAACAATATCCTACCCCAAATTCATGATCCTTGATTTGGCCACTAAATTCGATTTTCCTAAGATGTATAAGATCTCAAAATCATAATATTGAAGAAAATACATCCACCCACAATTCCCAAAATTCAAATCTTGCTGAGAAAAGATATACCTCAAAATATTAAAATCTGTGAAGACCCAAAAGTGCTCCTTAGTGAGGTAATATTGCCAAAACTTCAGGATAAATACCACTGCTTCCAACTCCGGATCATGAGTGACACAACTATTCTTTTGAGGACATAACATCATTGATTTATAGAAGATAACTATCGTATACTGCATTAACATTCATCCCATGCTTAGATGGGAAGCATTCCAAAACACCCCAAAAATCATACCTTTATAGGAAACTAGACAACTGGAGAACTAATCAACATACCCTTTAGATAACATAATGCAGTTAGGAATTGATCATTCCATATAGAATTAGGGTCCTTTTTGTTCATTTTGTTCAACAATTATGAAACTCAAGAGAAATTAGGCAGAAACCTCTAATAGTATCTTGTATGAACAAGAAAAGTGTGAACCTATGCCACTTTCATGGGTGATTCCAAAGAAAAAACCACCTAAAATTTGATTGGTCAAGTAATATACGACACCACATGACTAATGAAATGTTCCTCCCATGTCAATGAATTACACTTGGAAAAATGATCATGGAGACGGAGGAATTGAAGAACATGCAAGAAAGATCTGAGATAACCGACATGATGCCCCACTAACTTTGTGTAAATCAATATATCATCGATAAACATGATGAAGAACTAGTCCAGGATTAGACAGAACTTTGAGTTCATGAGTCCTTTGAACATGACTAGTGAGCTTGTAACACCAAATGACATGACTACAAACTCGATGTGGACATACCTAGATCTGAAGGAAATATTCAGGATATCACCCTCTTCATAGTTAATTGGAGATATCCCAAATGAAAATTTATCTTAGAATACTAAATCAACTCTATAATATAGTTGAAAAGAACATATATCCTTAGAACAGGTCAATGGTTCTCAACCATTACCTAATTCAACCTCTAGTAGTCTATAAAAACATCTGACTACAATCCTCCATCTTGGAGAACAATACTGGAGCAACCCATGGAGACACACTAGGCTAGATAAAACCCTTTCTTTATAGGATCATCTATCTGACTTATTATTTCTCATTACTCAAAAGGAAATATCTAATATGAGGTCATCAAAATATGAGAAGCACCAGGCTACAAGTCTATAACAAAATCAACATCACATCAAGGGGGTGTCATCACAACATCCTCAAAAAATCATCTAGAAACTCTCCAACAACCTTGGGGACCTTCACTGTCTGAACGTCAACTGATTATATTGAAATCTCAACAATCAATGAAATAAGGGGCTTCGAATGTTAACTGCACACCTAACAACCCCATTCGCTAATGAAAACCACACGCTAGCTATCCACATCCAAGAACACGACTCATCTCCAGATTCATTTGATAATAGCTCATACAAAATACATACAATTGATGATGAGGATGACATTATATGGTATCATATATAGAAAGAAAAATCCACATGAGACTGATGTGGCCTCATCATCAGTATATTCCATCATCACACAAAAAACAAGATGGTTTATCCTCTGAGTGGTGTAGTCAATACCAGGGTCATGGAATATAAGGTGACCTGCCTTTTTTATTATATAAATATTTCGTTCCATGATACAATATTTAACATTTTGGATGATGACTTGGGGATTACTATATTGGAAATAGGAACATAATATATTAAAATGACATTAACATAAAATTTATTCTAATATACTTTCTAGATTGCTTCATGGGTTCTTCTTAGTTTACTCTTAGTACGTCTCATATCCAAGGGCCTACATCATAGAAATGGGTGAGCATAATTCCCTGTAAGGGAATAAACAAAGGAAACACTTAGAAAGTGAGAAAGAGGCATATAAATAATGCATGATCATATGAATATGATTCATATAATAATATAAAGAATAGGAATCATAACAGATAAATGTCGATACAATATAATAATATGACATTTATAAGCATATCTCCATGGTTTGTCACCAAGGTGTCATATATCATAATTACCATGGTTATTCACCATTGAATCGTAAGCATGTCATCTCAAGAGATTAATTATTTACCCATCGAATTGGAGTCATATTAGGGTGCACCATTTATATGTCTTAAATCATGTGAGCCACATTGAACATAAGGGAAATCATTTTATCAAAAACCCATGGAAATAAATAATAGGTTTTATATAAAAAACATTGCATACAAAGTGCATATTGTATTGAAAAAACATCAATTTTATCCCATGAAATGTGAATATGTGATTAATAAATGTGAATCCTAGAATAAATAATATATTTTTATTTCTTGGTAAATTCCATTTGAAATTTAAATGGTTTGGGTATTCACAATATGAAAATATTTTTTGAAAAATAGAAAAATTCATGAAAAAATTCTAGCAGCATAACAGTATAAAATATGGTTTATTGGGAAAGCATAATGAGATATATTGGAGGTATCCCATTGGTAAATCACAATTTTGGAAGTATAGGGAATGAATGAGGCTGAATAAAAAATATGTAATATAGAGACTTATAATACACATAATGAGGATGCA
Source organism: Viscum album (assembly GCA_963277665.1). Taxonomy (NCBI): domain Eukaryota; kingdom Viridiplantae; phylum Streptophyta; class Magnoliopsida; order Santalales; family Viscaceae; genus Viscum; species Viscum album. The sequence goes on from OY728130.1 coordinate 1,032,130,234, forward strand.
CTTGAAAGAAAAAGGAGGTGAGGAGGATTCCCTTATCTTGAAGAGGTGCATCATAAATCATGGAGGGGGAAACAAAATGACCATGGAAACACCTTGTGGAATCCATTAAGGGACACTTTTGGAGTGTAGAAGAGACATAATTCATGGTTTTTGAATTTATAGTGGTGACTGGGGGTGAGAAGGATATATTTGCACTTGAGGATGGGAAGCTTTAAGTGAATAAGAAGTAATTATATTGTATTTAAGGCCTATAACTCTTGGGTGGAATTAATTAAAATTATTTTGGTTGAAAATTAATATTTTAAATGATTTTTTTTTATGAAAAACATAAATCACGCTTTTTATTTTGTAGTTTTTATGTAATTTATCCTTTTACCTTTTAACATTAACTCACTACATTATATTACCTATACCGCGGTAACACTTTCTATTACCATGTTGAATTTTTTTAAGTTAATAATGAAATTTAAATTGGTCCCAAATTATGAAATTCTAATTACAAATATTTAATCAATTTTACATAATTCAATTTATAACTATAATAAAAATAAATTCTAATATGATATGTGTATGACTCATAGAAACAATTTTTTGAAAGGATAAATTCATGGTTTCAATTATAATGTGATTGGTCAAACATATACATTCTTAGTAGGGACACATGGAAGACATTGAAGATATTGGAATAAATTTGCAGTTGTGATAAATGATAGGAAATCGACCCAACATTATCCAGAATCTAAAATAGCTTAATGTACCTTGAATTCAGTTTCCCATTATTTCTGAATCTAATAACTCACTTCTACAGAGATATCATAAGGAATACATGATCCCCGACTTGGAATAATGTGAAAAATTACATATTGATGTTATCATACTTATATTTAGGTATGGATGGTGGTTTTAGTACCCCTTTACGATGTTCTATCTACACTATTCCTTATTGAAATACCAAACACCCTATAGTGTAATCAACAATCTCCCTTTACATATTATCTAACAAATAATAATCAGAAAGGTCCCTATACATTTTAGTGATTCGTGGGTGTATAGAGAATGAAGAGATACAAGATTCATCAATCTTACACTTATTTATGTCATGAATAGATGGAATATATATCCATGTACCAAATTTCAATACATCTTGTTGGTCAATATTAGATTCTAGAAACATCCCATCTTTTATAGCCTCTATCTTCTATTGAATTAATGGTTCATCTCGTTGATTTTTCATAACTTTCTCTAGTAATGTTCATTAACAAATAATTCAATATAGTACTGATGATTTCCCTTCCCTTATGATTCCCATGTCCAAGCATACTAGGTCCTTGATCAATGAATCAATTTCAATCCTAATCATTGCACTAACACAATGATCTTTTCTACTGAATGCATCTGAAAATTTGTTCTATCTTCTAGGGTGATAATGAATTAAACAATCATAGTATTTATGAAGATCCATCCATCTAATTTGTTTCATGTTTTGTTCCTTCTATGTTAATATATAAATCAGGCTATGGTGATCTATTTTTAAATCACACTTTTCCCCGTAAAGATAGTGTCTCCATATCTTCATAGAAAAATTACTATAGCTAATTCCAGATCATGGGAAGGATAATTATGTTCATGAGTGTCTAGCCTTCATGATGCATATTCAATAAATTTTTCATTTTTCCTAATTATATATATATGTACCTTTATGGATTAATCACTAAAAATGACAAATCATTCCCCATTTGTTGGTAATGTTAGCACGGGTGCACTAATGAACTTCATCTTCAGTTCATGGACGATTTATTAACACTCCATTGTCTAGATGAACAAAAATACATTTCAAGTTATCTTCAGTAGTGGATTAGAATTCCATAATGTGTTTTTCAAAAACATTCTAAAGTATCCTACTAGACCAAGGAATATGAGAATATCAGTAATAGTAAAAGGATGTGGCCACTCCTCTATAGAATCCTTTTTTGTTAGATCCACTGAGTTAACTTCATTAAAAATTATGTTTCCTAAGAAGGAATCTTTTTGTTAATAGAACAAACATTTTCTTATACATACAAAAAATATATTCTTTGGGGTTCTTAAGATGACCCCTAGATGGTCTTCATCCTCCTCATGACTTTTGGAATAAGTCAAAATGCCGTCAATAAAAACTACTAGGAAATTATCAAGATAGTCCTTATGTAATCTATTCATTAAATCCATAAATATGAAATGATAATTAGTCAATCTGAATGCCTTAATGAAAAACTAATATTTCCTATATCTTGTTCTGAAGGCTGTCATTGGGATATCATCTTTTATTACAATCATTTGATGATACCTAGGCCGTAGGTTAATCACGGAGAAGAATTGAACCCCATGAATCTGGTCAAATAAATCATCCATCCTTGGAAGAGGGTACTTATTCATCATTGCAATCCAATTATGTTCTCCATAATCTATGTATAACTGCATTGATCCATCCTTCTACTTTATAAAGATGATTGGTTCCCCTAATGAGACACACATAATTAGATAAAGATCCTATCAAAAAGTCATTGATGTTGTTTCATTAATTCCTCAAACTCCACAATTTCCATTTTATTAAAGAGACACAAAATATTATTAAAAAGGAAAGGGAAGATTACATGAGTCTGAAGGTGAAAATTTTATTACAATCTTTCTCATAAAAATTGTAGATCTCAACCAGAAGGTCATCACTCCATGTAATGTCCTAGTTGATTCCCTTGTTGGAAAGACCATCCACGACCATGTTTGATTCCCAATAGACATGAGTGGCAATGTATCTGAACTCCATAAGCGAGTTAAGACATTTCTTCCGGTGTGCTCTGAGAGACCCCATAAGGTGAACCACGCCATTCCAGATAGCTTAGATAATAGTGGTAGAGTCACTTTATATCCAAATTTTATTCCATCCTCTCAGTTTAACAATGTTCACAGCATGAATCACTGGCATCATCTCAAACTCAAGGGAAGAAGAAAAACCACAGCCACTGAAAAATCAGCCATGAGAATGTCCAATATTGTCCCTGAAAATGGCCCCACAGCCCGTGGGACCTGGATTTCCTTTGGAAGTTCCAGAAATGATGATTTTTATCCATCCATGAATAGGGGATTTATAGAACACTTCAAAAAATATCTTCGGGATATTTTAGATCCCTTTGATTCTAAGTCATCAAAGATTCATTAAATCACCAACCAAATTATCACAGTGGGCTTTTTAATGCATGGAAGCATCCTTAATAACAATAAGAATTCTCACTCGACCCGCATTAAGATTTAATGAGTAATTGTTGTGAATAATGGAATTTCTTTCATAACAGATAATGTGGAGGAACTCTGCAACTACATAAAGAAAGAGGTTTCTAATTTTTTGCGAGAAGGCCAACTTAACACAACATTTGATCAAGGATAAAATAGAGTCAGCATGTAACCATCTGCAGTCAAAGATGTCAGTAATATAATTCCAAAGAGAAGTAGTTGTGGCAAAAGATAAAAATACATGATTTATGTACTCCCTATGTTGATGGAATAGGTGACATCTTGAACTAAGTGGAACACCAAAGTACTAGAGAAAAACCTCAGTAGGAATAAGATTATGAGTGATACACCAAATAAGATTAAGTATAGAAGGTTTGATCCAGGGTTTATCAAACAGTTTCAACCAAGCGAAATTAGTTTCATAAGAAGAGAAAAAATAGTTGTAAAAAGTTTTAGAATCAAGAATACCATTGTGGGTAGGATCCCAAATAATAAAATCATCATCATTAGAAAATATGTAACCATCAACATAATTCTTGATAGGATCAGGGAGATCTATGTTAGGTGAGTGCATCACCTCCTTTATAGTGTATTTTATGGAATACAGAGCAGTATGAGGAGAATGCATATAATTTAGAGAGGAACCGGTCAAGTTGACAAGCTAGAACATTAATTTGGATTCAGTGCTAACCATCCATCTAGTTTTGACTCTGAATTGGAGGTCACCGCTATGATCTGCAAAGGCAACGAGCACAAGGATGAGGTTCCTCTAGTGTGACCGCACATAATCTCCTTCCTCGAAGCTGTTAAGGGTGTGGATTTTTGCAATACCTCGACAGTGCGTACTCATCTCTGCAAAAAGATGGATGATGGAAAATTAATGGTTGAAGCCGACCCTGATGCCCTCCTTAAACGGGTGCAGATGTGTAAATTGTTGATCATTGGGAGGATATGGTATCTCAATGGTGAAAATCCCTGGTGAAATCCATATCTAAAAGAAATAATAGCCCACGTCTGGGGATTACCTGATTAAAAGATGGTTCCAATCAGCAAAGGCTATTTCCACATGCTCTTAAATATGCAAGATGATCTCGACCCGATCAGGAGATTAAGAAATTTGCAACTGAAGCCTGGCATTCTTCTCATCTCTGACTGGGACTATGCCTTCAACCCGAACATAGAATGGAACTCAATGGTGTAGATCTGGGTGCGATTACACAGACTCAGATGGTATTTTTGGCACCCAAAAATCCTCAATGACATTGCCTATTTCATATGTATGCCTCTAAAAAACTATCAACGCACGTTGAATGCAGATATCAATCTTTATGCACAAGTTATGGTCGAAGTTGATATATCTACTAAGCTCTAGGAGGACATTGCATTTACTGTGAATGATTTCTAAACCGATTTTTGAGTAGAATATGAAATAAAGCCACCATTTTGTGAGTACTGTAAGTTTTTTGGGAATTCTCTTCAGAAATGACTTTTTGTGAAAAGACATGTTGTTCAGCTTGTTGGAAATGGATGGATGAATAAAAAGCGCAAAAAGAAAAATAATGTTCTGCCTCTATCCAATACTGATCCTCACAAGAAGCACACTGTGGTTTGGGTCAAGCAGGTACATCTTCTGGGTGAGAACTCGGGAGCCACTTGGGCAGACCATGTCGAGGCTGAAGAAGATGATCATATTGAACATTCCCTTCTATAAGACATTCAATAGATGGTTCTGTATGTTTTTGAGAAAGAAGAATCAGTTCCTATGGTTCATGAAAATGACGAGACCCTGGTTTCTGGAAAAGATGGGTCCGACCACCATCTATCTCTGAGGAATATGTCAAAGGTTCTAGCCCATTCATTTATTGACACCATGCGTGCTACACTTGCAGTCTCGGTGGAAGAAATTTTGAGGGTATTAGAGCCTACATGAGGCATGACCTTTCATGGTATTCCTCACATTGCTATTTTGGCTTCCCATATCTGAAAATCCATTCCAGCATGCAAAATTTCTGATATTGGTAGTTCCTCTGACTATACTAAATTATCTTTTTATCCTAAATTAATAGACTCATCTGATAAGGATCCATCTTTACAGTCGGATGTGACAATAGACATGCAGGACATTCAGACTCCAATCATGTCTATTGAGCCTGTTGGCATTCCTAACTCTTCGTATATGTCTCATATGACTCCTAAAAAAATAAATGATCGTCTTATATCTGGTGCTGCTAACTCTTTGTCTGATTCCCCTATGAGCACACAGGTTTTGAAGACTACTCTGACCTCTTCTTCAATTACTAGAATATTGAAGAGGAACAATGGCTCTAGTGGATCTAAGAAGAAAAAATTAATCCCCCACTCCAAACATAGGTCTTAATGGATGTTATATTTTGGAACTGTCAGGGCATAGCCAACTCTGACACTATTTCTGTTCTTAAAAGAACTATTTTGATGCATAAACCAATTTTTTTGCACTGGCTGAACCTAATGTTAATTTTTCTTTGAAATTCAAGCACTTTTATACGTCTAGTTATAATTTTTTAGGTGATAGTAGTAATAGTAGTGCGGTTGAAACCTTATGAATTTTTTACCATACTTCTCTGAAAGATGTTAAAGTTCAAAATACCTCTGATAAAATGATCACTTGTGATTTTATTATTAATTATATTCATATGTGATAATCCATTTTCTATGCTAAGAATTGATATCAGGATCTTAGGACTCTCTAGAATGACCTGTCTCACCTTTCTAATTGCATCTCTGACCCGTGGCTAGTGATTGTAGATTTCAATTCTATTATTTCCCCTAGTGAAATTCATGTCCCCTATCATTCTCATATTTCATCCATAGAGTTTATAACATCAATTGAATATTTTATCCTAGTCAAATTTAATCTATCTTGTGCGATGTTTACTTGGTACAGAAGGCATTAAAATAGGATGGTTGCTAGTAAACCTGATAGGGATCATAAGAATGTTCTGGCTGTAGACGCCTGGGAAACCAATTCTAGCATTAACTTATATAGTCTTTTCTCATATAATCATCCTATTTTGGTTAGTTTCCTATCCAAGCATAGAAATCCCACTTCTCTATTCAAATTTATCAATGTGTGGTCAAAGGATTTGGACAACTCTAATATTATTCGGAACTGTTGGAATTCTATGAGTCATCACACAAATTCTTTTGCTTGAATTATAAAGCTCAAGCATCTCAAACAATGTCTCATGGGTTAGTGTAGAACTAAATTGAGGCAACTCAATAAGGACATATCCTTTCTTGATAATGACCTCAAGATATTTGAAAACAATGCCACCCATTCTGACTTCTCCTACGAACCTCAAAATGAGGTTGACATTTCTTTGAAACTCAACATTCTTTTGGTTCATAAGGATAACATCTAAAAACAAGCCTTCAAAACTAAATGGCTTAGAGACGGTGACTATGACAATAAATTATACAACTCCCTACAATGAACTAGGAATGTATGTCCTCCCTTTAATTTCTTAGGGACAATGACAGTCTTTATGATTCTAAGGCCGCCATTTCTAATCATGTGATTTCTTATTTTGATGATATCATTAATGGTCCTTGTAATAATAAGGACCTTCTCCCTGGGATTATCCCTTCCATGATCCCAGAGGAAGACAACCTTTTCCTCTTGAGCACTCCCCTTGATCCAGAGATTAGAAATACTGTATTTAGTCTCAATCCTGACAGTGCGCTAGGACATGACAGTTTTAACAATGGTTTCTTTTAGAAACAATGGGATTTCGTCCATGTGGATGTTTGTAAGTTTTTTAAGATATTCGTTTCCAATGGCACCCTTCCCCAAGGCCTCAATACTCAATTTCTCACACTTATTCCTAAGGTGGCGAATGCCTCTGAAATTCAACTATATAAACCCATTTGTCTCATCAACTCCCTCTAATAAATCATTTCCAATCTCATAGCTAATAGACTATCCCTTATGTGTAACCAAATCATATCTTGGAACCAGTTTGGGTTCATCAAGGTTTGGTATATTCAAGATTTCATTTTCCTGGCATCAGAATCTACCAACACTCTTAATAAAACTTCTAGAGGTGGTAACATTTCCATTAAGCTTGACATCCGAAATTCTTTTGACACAATATAATGGAGTTTCATTTTCTAGGTTCTCAGGAGTTTATTTTCAATGATGCTTTCATAAGCAGAATCAAATCCCTTTTCAACTCAGCCAATATCTCCATCCTCATTAACGGCTCTAAAAAGGTTTATTTTAAATGTTCCAATGGAGTCCGACTAGGTGATCACCTCTCTTATATCATATTTTCCATTTCATAGGACTTCCATAGTCGCCTCCTCGCCTCCCTGGTTCAAAAAAATAAAATTTTTCCCATCCAAGCTGCCCAAAACCTTAATGTTCTGACCTATCTCCTTTATTCGGATGACAAAATACTCTTCCTTAAAAGATTCAAATGAAACATCTCTAATCTCAAAGATTCTTTATCTTACTATGAATAGATCTCGGGTCAATTAATCAGCTGGAACAAATCGTTTATTTTATTTGGTATAGGATTCCCCACTACTAGAAAAAACTCCATCATTGAGTGTCTTTGTATCAAAGAAGGGTTCATGCCTTTCAATTACATAGGAGTTCCTATCTTTCGGGGAATGACTAGATCCTCACACATTAATTTAATCACTGAGAAAATCATTAATCAGCTTTCTTCCTGGAAAGGAAAATCTCTTTCTATGGATGGTAGGATCCAAAATTTCAATTCTATACAGGTTCTTCAACACTGTCTTGGATCCAGGAATAACTTTAGTCGATAACTATATCTCTCTTTCTGTGGGAGGTCCAGGTAACCCTTCAAAAAATATGTCAATGTATTCATGAATGATTTGGACATTTTCTATCTTTATAATTTCATTTCATTATCCATATTCACTAATCATACCTATAATGAAGTCTATATGAGGGGTTTCTAAACATAGCTCTGGATAAGATATCTATCTTTGAAAAAAACAGTAGTTTTTCCATTCAAGACTTCTAAAATTATTTTTTTATGCAAATTTTCTTAGCATTATACCTTGAAAGTCTGTCCATCCCTAGTAAATTATTGAATTATACCATGGGAATGACGACTATATTTTCAATGTGATTGTACTCACCAATGTTAATACTAGAGTTTATTTATAATTTTGATGCTAGGATAATCTCTCTAGGAGTGTTTAATAATAACTCTAATTCTGGTATCTTTAGGATTAATTCTATATTATTTACAAACATTGATGATACAAAGGAATGTGTAGAACCAAAATCAAACAAATTACAATCTAGCTTTTAGATAATATTGAGTGTTTCTAACACCACATCATTTGGTGTATCCACTTTGATAATCATGATTGAAAATGCCTGACCATGTTTAATTGGAATATAATAAAGAGGATGGTGGTTTCCCTCCACGATCTTCTAATTTGGAAATTGATTGGAAAAGATCTGAGGTGTCTACACTTGAATAATTGTACTTTAAGCTATGCATGCACCATCTTCCCTTATCTGTTAGTGTTGAGAATATGATACTTCTACTCACTATCATAATTTCATGATATGTAGCCACCTATTCTCCACTTATAACACATTTCACTCCAAAACATTTAGTTACTTTAATTTTTTCCCGACATTTGTTTTATGTGGTAAGTTTCACATTTTTCCTTCTCTTCCATGATCAAAATTCTTCCCTGGTTTTGGGTCCATTTCTCTCTTCTTTTAATTTAAAATATTTTACCAATTAATATCTACCAACACCTATTAATCCTTCATAGAACTCCAAAATAACTCATCATACCATTAATAGTAACAATTTTTAAAATTACAATGAATATGGGGTCTCAAACCATCGAAGAATCTATCAACATTTACCTTAAGATCAATAAAAAACCCTAATGGTGCACCAAGAAAGTATTGAAAAGTTAATTTCATTGATTACCACTGATTGATTTTCATTTTGATTCAGCTCTAGAAATTACTTCTTCATTTTTTTGACATTATATTAGGATAAGATATCATGAAAAAATATTCCCCCAATGTCTTCCCACACCATAGAATCAATCTTCCTTATTGGCTTTGTATTTTTATTTAGTTTCCACCAGTGATTAGCTTCTCCTTCTAGGTTGTGTACATCTAGGCAGAAAATCTCTTGCATTGAATAGTGTAATACAAAAAATATTTTTCTATATTGTTAATCCATTGTTACCAATACATAGATCAATAGATCCACTAAAAGTAGGTGGGCTTGTTTGCATGAAAGATTGAACTATTAGTTGTTCCATCCTTGGTGAAGCAAGATGATCAAAACTAGTTTTATTGTTGTTCATGAATTTATCGATTCAATTCATCGTGATGATTATTTTTTCAACATTAGTGTCCCCATATTAGAAAACCAATTTCCACCTTGACCATTGTATTCATGTTTTACACGATTTATTCTATGTCCTGGCATTTTCTTTTAGAAGGAGAAAACCTAAGGTTGAAATTTTTCACTTTTGTGAATATTATAATAAAAATTATAAAGGAATACTTAATCTTAAACGTTTATAATTTTGCTACACTAGGATTATATTTTTCAATCTTAATAAATGTTTTACATTATCATTATTTTCTTCATACTTGTTTGTATTAGCTTGTGATTAACCAAAGCATATCCCCTAGTAGTATCAAAGCAGGTGTGTAGAAAGACCTATTGTCCTGAACCAAAATTTTATCATGTCTAGATCAATATGGTATTTTCAGGTTTTAACCCTATGTACATCGATGCCAGAGCTACATCAACTTGTAGTCTCTAGACGTGGATGTATTTTTTTGAAAACAACTTAATTGATAATTAACCAAATACAATGATTTTTCCTTATATTTAAAATTATTTTATGGGTATTTACTAATGTTTTTAATCATATTTTCCATAAAATAATAATCCATCATTTTATACTAACTATGTTGACTAGGAATTTTATTACATAAATATTTCATTTCATGATACAACATTTAACGTTTCAGAAGATCATTTGGGTTTTAGTGCCATGGAAATAGGAACACAATACATGAAAAAGACAAAAAAATATTATTCTAATCAAACTGATATACTTTTTCATAGGTTATTCTGATGTTACTCTAAATATGTCACATAGCCTGGGGACATACATCAATGACATTTATTGAGCATAAAGCCCATTAAGAGAATAAACAAAGGAAACACATAGAATATGAGAAAGAGGCATATAAATAATGCATGATCTTATGAATATGAGGAATATAATAATAGAAATTGCATGAATCATAACATGGAAATGTGTATACAAAAAAAAACTCTTACATTCATAAGCATATAACCAATATTTATCACCATGGTGTCATAAATCATAATTATATATGTTATTCACCAATGTATTGTTATAATGTGATCTAAAGAGAAATTTTGTTACCAAATTGTTTTAGGTATATAAGGGGTCACCCTTCATATGTCTTAAATCTTGTTATCCACATTGAAAATAAAGTAATTCATTTCATCAACAACCTGTGGATATAAATAATGGGTTTTATGAAAACATCATTGTATACAGAGTGCTTAAAGTCTTGTTAAAAATATAATTTTTAACCCATGAAAATGGAATATGGGTTTAATATATTTAAATATCAGAATAAAAAATGTTTTCTTACATCTATGTTAATTTCCATGGAAATGGAAGTGGTATGGGTATTCACAGTAAGAAAAAATTTCCTGAAATGGAGAAAATTTACCAAATGATTTCAGCCACAAAATGCTTTATGACAAGGATTCTGGGAAAATCATAATGAGAGATATTGTAGGTATCCCATTGGTAAAACACCATGTTCGAATTCTAGGAAGGAAAGAGAATTAATAAAAATAAATAGTTTGGGAATTTATAAAACACATAATAAGGATGTACTTGAATGAAAAAGGAGAGGATGTGGTTTCCATTACCATGAAGCGTTGCATCAGAAATCATAGAGGGGGGAACCCCAATAACCTTGTAGACACCATGGTGAAACTTTTTAGGGACAATTTGGGAAGGTAAAGGATTATAAATTCATGGATTTTGAATTTTTAGAGGATTGTGGGGGTATTTTTGGTGTATTTATACTTGAGGAGGGGAAACTTTAAGTGAATAAAAATGATTATTTTGTATTTAAGGCTGACCAATATTTGGTGGAATTAATTCCAAAAATATTGGCTGAAAATTGATGTTTTCATGGATGGATTAGTTCATGAAAAACTTCGACGACTTAATTAATGTGGTAATTTTTAGGTATTTTAGTTTTTTACCATTTAACTTTATCCTGCTGTGTTATTTTATATATACAATGATAAATCTTTTTTTACTTTGGTAACATTTTTAATGTCTAATAATGAGATTGAACGTATTATCTAATATGGACCTTATAATTCAAAATTTTTAATCCATTTTTCTTAATTCAATTTATAAAATTGGTAAAAATCAATTCTAATGTGACACATGTTAAACTCATAATAAAATTTAAAGGTTAAAATCACTGGGTTCAAAAATGTTAATCACGTGTTTCTAAATGTAGTACATTATATACAATGTCATTCCAAAAATAAATTTTTACTAAGAATATGGATTAAAATGTTATAAATCTTGATCAGGTCTTAATATCAATATATGAGTTAGTGTACTTTATAAGAACAATATTTTCACATTTTAAACAAAAAATTTACTTTTTTAGAAAACTAAAATAAATTCACACTAACATAATACCAATGTGATAAATTGAAAAATGAAACTTATTTTATCAAAATAATAATTTAAATATTATATTTTTGGATTTTAAATAAAAAATCTTATTCATTGAATATTAAACGTTTTTATGACATAATGAACTTTTTGAAAATTATAAATATTACTTAAGACTTCACTAGCTTATATTATCATCTAAAGGTGTTTTATAAGATAATTTCATGAAAATAAAATTTATTTAAAACATATAAATTTATCATATTATATATTTTTAATGGAAATTATATATTATTATAGTTTCTATAAAATAATCCCAATGGCTACATTATTGTTTCAACAAAAAATATTGACCGGCCTTTTGCAATAATTAAGTTTCATAAACCCCAATAGTCATATTGGAAAATACACCTCTCATCATTACTTACTGCATATCTTACAGAGGTTCTTACACATTTTTTGATACTGTTCATTATTTTCCTAACACTTATTTCCCATATTACAATATTTATTGTAGGGGTGATATTCTTGGGGGATTTCATGCCAATGGAGAGTGTTCTATTGAATTGAATATTATTTAATTTTTACATCCCATTGGTGTTCCTAGTTTTACTGGTCCAAATTTATGCATTGTGTATGAAGTTCTCCTAAAATGCAAAAGTCTTATTCTATGATTTTATTGTGAAACAAAATAAACAACTATTGAGTGGGAAGAGAACCATTAATAAAAGAATAATTGGTTTTGAGTTATTACAGATAGTGTCCATAAATCTAGTCCCAGATCATGGAAAATATTGGGTGTTACAATAGACTGTGAAGCTCTAAATCAAACAAGACACAAACAAGGGTAATAAACAAACTTATTGTGCCTCTGAAGATCTTTATCCCCTCTCACCATGTGGTTTCTACTACATGAAACCAAAAATTCCCACTTAATTAACCTTTATACTGAATACCACCCCCAAGACCATGATCGGGTCGAGGTCTGTGAACACAATAAATATACCGAGGTTGACCTATACCTACTCCATCACCCCTCGGTAGAGAATAACCCAGCTTACCCTACTCCTGAAATGGTCTCACTATAGAATGTTGATGAGGATGGCACTAAAATTATACACCTTAACTAAAATGAGAATGAAGGAACATTGTGAACTAGTTCGGATGATGGAAAAGAACACCATAGAAAAATCACATTGGCCAAAAGACTTTAGGAAGAGTGTGAAAACCACTACCCCAAAATGATTACAAGGAAGGTGAGGAGGTCGACACCCCACTGGTTGAATACTTGGAGGACTTGGTTCTTGATACATGCACCGATAACCTTACTCCTTATAAAACCCTACTGGTTCCCCTACCACAGTAAACCTCCTCATGAGTGAATCTACTCAATCACCTCCTCCTTCTGATGAGATGGATACACTAACAACGTAAAAGAGTGACTACATATTGGATAGAAGGAAATAGATACTCCTGATTATTTCTCATATGATAGTCATCTTATAAAAAAAACTAGAAAAAAACACATAAGGATTATGATCTTGATTCTTATATCCAATACTGTTATACACCCATGTTGAAGAGAATGATGATATTGCCTCTTCACTTCCCTCATGGTCGACAAAAGAAACATTGTTTGGAACCCTTTCTGAAATTCTACCCATTAAACATCTTCCTCATTCTCTCCTAGATAAAATTTCCATCACTAACATGCAACTCCCTTCATCCGACTAACTACAAAAGGGGACCAGTATCCCACGAAGATATAGATCAAACAGAATGAAATCTCGTGCTCCTCTAGCCATCTCTATATGTTCACATCTGAAACACTACCCTTGTACATACCTAAATACTTACATTGGATATCATTAAATGTCCTATAAAATTTATCATTGTCATCAATTGGATCAACCCTTCAGGTTCAAAAATATCATCCTACTGAACCTTAGCTTCCTAAGCCACATGCAGATGAGTAACATGAGCCATATCTAAAATCAAAAAATTATTTCATAAGTCCGGTATTATGTAATATCATTTAGATTCATTTTAGTTCACTTTATCCTTTCTAAAACAACCCAATTAAGACAAGAAAACAATTAATCATGATATATTTACCTCTCATAGTTATCTACCTTGAAAATGGTCCACCTAAATTGGGTTTTCATTAACATCAGAGTCGATTCCGTGGATCGCGGGGGCCCTAAAATCTTGGGTCCTAGATGATCTCACTATCCTAGATCATACACCAAGGTAATCATGATGTTTTTTCATACCAACACATGCAACCCTCATTGTTTATAACTCCAAACTCCATATTATCTATCAACCTCTTTTTGATACAAATATTTCATGAACCCTCCATCCAAAGATACTACAATGATGGGAGAGAGATGATGACCACCAAGTTCCACCTCCAGTAGGCCCCATGTTGGCTACTAGCTCCGAGGGTATAATAATATCAAGAAATGGGAGGTATTACCCTCTATAATATTGTATGATCAGGAGATAATATGAATCATCCACATGAAACTCAATGAAATAATATTAAAAACGAAAAAAATCCCACAATGCACGTATAAATTAAACTGATACATATAAAATATCCAAAATATGTACAGAAAAGAAAAGATAATGTAATGAGATAGCAGTTATCCAAGGTCATAGCTTGTAACATCCGACACAATAAATGTAATCCTATTGGAAATATGAAATGTTTTTTATATACGTAGTGTAGTATACTTAGTAGGAAAACCAATGTCTCTTGTGCATACGTTAAGGAAGCATAAAAATTCACCAATGAGTAAATAGTAGAACTGATAACACCTAAACATGCTAAATGTACATCCAAAATCTCACCAAGGCACACCCACCAAATAATGGAAGGAAATTAATATAATATAACATGAGTCACATAGATAAATTATACCCCATACCACATTCCCACTAGTATGCCTCTATCACACCCCAATGTCTTACATTCTTTCACTTCCATCTATTCTAAATACCACGTCGTCTCACAAACACGTTCAAAACTCATCTTTCCAAAAGACACCAAGTCTCATCACCCCACAATCTCGACAACATCTTGTTAGCGGAAGACACCTAGACCACAATAGATCCACAACCATAACAAGAGTACTTGGTTACCATGAACATAAAGTACATCAACCCCATTCCCTCATCCTACCTTGCACGACCCCCACTGTAAGCTACCACATCACATATCATCTCGACTATAGACACCTGGACACATCACATCTCACCCAAAGACACATAGGCTCATTACCCTAAAATAAAGACCACATCACATCTCACCAAAAGACACATGGGCTATCACAACCATCATAAAGTGTACTAACAAACCTCTGACCATCACATCCTATGTAATACATACAACACATGCAAGAGAGAGCAGTAAAGGGAGGGTACTCGGCCATTCTTCCTCCTCAATAGATGTTAGGAAAAACACCACGCTATATAAATATGATTATAGGAACTTAATGCTTGAAGTTGATTTGGTGTGTATAGAAAACCCAATGAACAAAAAATTATATGCATACATTCAACACAAGACCAAACTATGGGTGCAAAAAAAAAACACTAACCAAATCACAACCTCTCCAATTTCTCTACCACATCTAAATGCATAGAACCACACAAGACACGAGTCAAAATATACATTTCATATTTCCAAAAAAATATTATCCAACCCATTAATTTAAATAGTAATAATCAACCACAATTATCCACACAACCAAACATTTTCCATCCCATTAATCAAACCAAACCCCAACCATTTCAATCATTATTAAATAGTTATTCCATCACTACCTTGGAATCTAGCACAATGCTACCACACATCATAAGTAGTTCATCATCTTGATCACACCATCTCCTCACTGCACCAAAAGCATGGATAATCAACAAACACCTCACCACCCTGAGAGCACAACCAATCAACCACCACCTCACCACTACAAAAGCAAGGCCAAACAACAACCACCTCACTGCCACAAAATCACGACCAAACAAACACCACCACTTTTCCCCAAATGCATGAAAAAACTACCACCTCTTCACCATCCACATAGCATGACCACATCTCACCCATTAGCCCCACATCACATCAAAAACACACATCACCAACCCATAAGGCCAACCACACATCACAACATATCATATATCATTTTATTTATTTGAAAAAATATATTTTATCACATTCCACTTTATTTTATGTGCAAATCACACAACCCATAATCATTGGGAACCCATTTCATTCTACAAATATAAGTGGTTATCAAATTTCCATTTTAGGGTGATATCACAACAATCCCAGTGGAAAATGAAGTCACAAAATATATCATCATACTCAAACAAATACTTTAATGGTCACAATTTTAAATGGGACATAAAGACCATACAATCCATTAAATCACTATAAAATCAATGTTATAAAAAACTTGTCAATCATCCACCTTTCCCAATTTAAATTCAATTTAACTGGTTATTAATCATTATTTAATCCAACACAACCATTTACCATAGATAAAAAAGAGTAAACCCCTCTTTCATGGTACACAATAAAGAGAAACAAAGTTATCCCTACCTTATATAATATTTTTCTTCTTTCCATACACATGAGGGTAACGAAGAGACACCTACAAAATACAACTTATTACAAAACCCATTGATCAACCAACACCACATCAAATATACACCATCACACAATACAATTGATGCCTTAAACCAAAAACATAGCACTGTATCTAGTTCCCAATATTATAAAAGGTGGAAAACACCAAGAAGGGAGAATAAATTACCATGTATTTCTAACGGGGATCAACAAAAATAAACAAATCGATGATAGATGAATTGTTCTATAAGATCCCTCAAAATTGAATAGGTATTTCCAAAAAACGGGGGGGGGGGGATGAGGTTTTAGTTGAATGTAGAGAAGTATCCAACAATAGAGCATAAAATATGGGAAACCATCGATTTCACATCATGTAATATATATACATGACATGAATTCCATGGGAATTCAAATAATCAAATTTTCATTGAAAACGGTGTCTCCTCATCCATTATTTAATACACATCATTAAATAAACATACATGGTGTGTAATTCATCTCAAGAACTCCCCATTAACTGATTTACAACCTATAAAATAGTCAGATACACAAGCTGTGAACCACATTTACATGTCACGTATTCCACCAACACGGTGTGAACATCTTAAGATAGCTCTTCTACAGCTCTATCCTCCACCAAAAACTAATGATCATGCCCTAAACACCTCCAACCACCAAAACTGGAAATGTAACTAATCAGAAAGTCATTATTGTAACATCCATATATTTTATAAAATATATTATTTCGAATTTATTTGATTTCATTGATAGCGAAAGTTGAAAAATATTCATATTTGAGATTATGTTATAGTAAGTTTATATTTGTTTACACATAAAATCAATTTTATTTGATAAGTTGGGTTACAAGAAAGGTCGAGTCTTATCAGACAATAATATACAATCTATATTTGGATTTAACATGAAAATTAACACAAAAATGTTGGAATTTTTAGAATGTATAATATTAAATAAATAACTAAAATATATTTTTCACAAGTATATATAATGAAATCATTAGTGTCCAATTAATAATAGTTGAAAATAAACCCTTATGAAAATAAGATGAAATATTTTTTTGAAAAACTATTTTAATTCACACAAGTGTGTTCTATACCAATAATTTATATATATACCTATTTTTGGGTTATATTAATTAAATATATTTATAATATATCCATTAACTTGTTTTTTACATTTATCCAATATATTTTATAGGCATAATATAAAAAAAATCTAATTTTAGGTATAACAAGATGTATTTTTTGAAATGTGGTTTTGTGGCCTTTTAATGAAGAACATATTTTAGAACCAAAATTTTACACTTTAATAAATTTAATTTGAAAAAATAAATTCAATTTTAAAAGATTAATTTCAAAATTATCTTAGGGTTATTTTTTTATTTATTGAGAAATATCATTTTTTGATGAAGAGTGTAAAAATACTGAATTTTAATCAAAAAATGATTTTTCATCTAAATAATTTATAAAGTTAAATTATATATTAAATTAGTTTTAAGCTAAATATAGTGAAATTATAAAAAAAATTATTCCAAATAATTTCAATTTAATCATATTTATATTTAATATATTATAAATACTGCATAAACATTCACATATTTTTTATTTAAAAACATATTTCTCATCCTATCTGTGGAGTTGGTTTTAAATTAATTTATTCCAATTATATTATTGGAATTTAGAAAAATGTATTAAATTTTTTTATTTATCATAATTTATATTATCTAATATGGTTAAAGTAATTTTTTTCTATTACGATTAGTGAAAATAGTTAAAATTAATTAACATGATTAAGGTTAAAATGAGGTTTTATACATTACATGTGTCGGTATTGAAATTGATTTTAAACACAAATAGGTTTTATGTTTAAATAATTTGAGTTAATATTATGAATAATTTCATATAAATTATCCATCATATATCATTTTAATTATAATCTTAATGGTTAAATTACCGAGTTATATTAAAAGATAAAAGGCACATTTGAAGAAACTATAAATATAAAATTGAGTAAACATAGAGACTAAGGAATAACAATATAAATATGTATTTATTTTGTGTGTTGAAATTATTTTCATAACAGCTAATCCCTCCATAAATTATTTTTCATGTTTGGAGGCACATGAGGTAAGGGGGAACTCCCAATAGCGTTTACATTTTCATATTTAAAATAATGTCACTCCTCCATTATAAAATTTCATTCAATATCCCCACTTCTTCAAACCAACCAATCCATTTGGATTGGCCATAGCATGCCAAAATAAGTTCCAAAATTACCTTCTCTCATCCTAGAATCATCAAATTAGGAATTAATCCAACAATGTAATCCCATTGGTGAAAACCAAAAAGAGTTACCCAAATAGGAGGCAACGTTAATCAACATGAATTTTTATTTTATTTCCTTCTACACCCTCTTTAATTATATATATATAATTCTTATATAATAAACTAAGTGTCCTAAATAAACATATATTTTTTACGTAATGTTTAATACCTAAAAACACACATAGTTCCACCATATGGGCTATGAAATCATCGTTCATGTGTACGACTGACTAATGCCACTCAAAACGATGTCGTTTGTTTTTCCATTACCACCTCTCATGGTTGGAAATAATGATTTAAATAATGTTTATATATGTTAGTTATTATAATCATAACATAATAATAAATATATATTCATTATATTATATAAACCTTTTTTTACATTTCAAACCATTGGGGATACGATAATGTCGCTCGTGTGCATGACAAACTGCTACCTTGTGAAGCAATGTGACGCATTTGTCACTATCTTTTTACATGGTAGATAACAAGGGTAACTATAATGAATATATATGATATAAATGGAATAATTAGGGTATTAATTAAATAATTATATTTCTACAAATATAATATAACATTTCCTTTCTTACATTTTCTCTCATTGAAAAAGTGATAACATTGTTCGTGGATGTGTGGACTACCACCTCTTTAAAGGGATGTGATTCTTATTTTATCATTACCACATATAAAAATGATATATATATATACATATGAGTATAAAAAATTATATAATATTGTTTTTAGGATATAATTATCATTATATAATGATAAATTTTAGTTACCTTATTTCCATAATGATTATTGAAAAATGAGAACGTTACTCATGCATGTGTATGGTCTACCGTCACCCTGATTGTAATGTTGGATCATTTTTCATAACCATAATAAATTATTGGTCTTAGAAGAAAACGTCATTTATGAATATTATTATTTAATTATTATATATATATATATATAAATAATTACCTCTTTGACCATAGTCGACCTACCAAATTTGTTTTTCACACACAAAACAAATATGGTCAAAACACCCGACATAAACATAATTGATTATGTAATTTTATTTTACTATGTAATAAGTGAAATAAAATTAATAATAAACACGAATAGGTTTTTCAATCACATAAATAATTAACATAAGTATATTATTAAGGAATATAAAGAGATTCATGAGAAGTTGGACTCATGGTAAGGGACTTCATCTCAATTTCATTTGATTAAGGAATTGTTTAATGATTATGAACCTATCTTATATTTTAATGTGTATATACAACAAAATTGACATGTTATATCATTAATTACTCTATTATCATGATATTTAATGTTTTTTAATGTCAAAATTTCATTTGGATAATGATTCAAGTGTTTCCCAAGTGATAAGGGGGCTTTCCTTTAGAAACAATCTTTTATTTTTTCCTGAAAATGTACATATCATACATGTTAATGTTTTAAAAATTATTTTGTTAAGGTTTTTATGTGGATATAAGATATTTATAACGTAAATTTTAGTTTTCTTTACTTTATTTCAATTTTTTTCAAAAATAAGTCTTTTTACATGTTTTTTACAGAATGCTTCGACAAACAACAAAAGGGATATTATATTCTTAATGTACATGGTGAGAATGAATTTTCAACCACCATGAATTTTATTTAATTTATTGCATAATTTTCAATATTTAATTATTTATTAATATGAAAAACCCAATATCCTTTTTTTGGCTATTTTGGTATTGAAAATGGGTTTTCAAGGAAATGGTGTTTTGGTATTGAAAATGAGTTTTTAAATGAAAAGAGTATTTTTTATCCGAAAATATTATTCATATGGGTTTAAAAGAATTTTTAAAATGGTTTTAAGATTTATTTTTTTCATTAATGAAATGGTACTTGAGTATTATATGAAACAAGTTATCCTGATACAACTTATACGAAGTATTGAGCCCCATTATAGCTCCCAGATGGGCCCGATATAACATATATGAAGGGTTGATCCCCATTATAGAGAATGAGAAATTGGTGAGCTATATATAGCTTTTACAAAGGGTTTATCGCCATTATAACTCTTGAGTGAGCCTCATATAGGTTATACAAAGAGTGGTCCTCATTATAGCTCTAAACATTATTGTGTAATGATTATATTAGAAGTTAACAATATCCTTATTACAATTAAAATGGTTTTGAAAGGGATTTATGAATATGATGATCTAAGCCCCCCAAAAGGATTATTAATTTCATACTATTGTTGTTAATGATTTTCTTTGATAAAAAAGGAGTGTTGTTTTTCAGGTCAAAATATTTTATTTAATATGCTAAAATACCATTAAAGATAAATATAAATGTTATATGGGTTTTCATGTTTTCACAGGATTACTACTTTTCATTTTTTGTGTATTTGTTAATGAGATTTTTTTCTCATACCGTGTTTTTTCAAAATGGTTTCATATGTATTAAGGATAAGGTAATGGAACAATTCAATTTGAATTTCATAGAGATTATCTATAAAAAAATCATGCCTTATTATAAAAAATATATATTATATAAAAAATGGATACTAATAAAATGTTTCCACTTTTTATTATATGGTTTTGTTATTTATGAGTTATGGATTTATTCTTTAAAACTCTAAACATGAAAATATCCTCAAAGAAAATGAAATTAAAAACATTAATAAATATAAATATCATGTAATGTTTAAGGTTAGATCCATATAGTTGGTATCAAAGGATGGTTTAGATAAATCTGGAGATTAGGATGTTATCATTTGTGGTTATCTTAAGAGTCATGGGTACCATCATAAGCTAAAAATGAGTTCAATATCCTGGACACCACATTTAAGGGTTTTAATTAGAAAAAACAAATTAAGGTTATCAATGAAATTTTTAGATATTTTTGGTTGGGTTGAGGTGTTTTTAACCACTAGGATCAACATGAAGTATTCATATAGAGGAATTATTTTTTAGGACTAAAGAAAAAATGTGTACAATCTGTATACTGGGTGACAAATCGTCGCACCTGGCTAGGTGGTAGGGGTTGAACCCATGACCAGAAGAAGATAAGAGTTTCACACCAATCATTAGACACATGATTTTATGTTAAGTACAACATTTAAATAAATTAATATTTTATTGATTTTGGAAACAAATGGGATTTTATTTTTGGAATAATAGTTGTTTTATCTCGGCAGAATATTTTATAAAATCCTTCTAATCTTTGGGTTATGAATATAGTCATAATATTTTTGATGAATTTCAAGGATTTCTGTTTATAGAATGGTTTTATTTGAACATTAGGTAATAATTTTGATGATTAATGAATCATATAGAGTTTCACCCATTTTGGGAATTATCATTCCATGTTCTAACAATTTTAGTTTTTCCTAATGTCTAAATACATGAGGAATATATAGTTATCCTTTATTGTGGCTATGTGGTCTTTAAAATAGGGTTTTAGAGCATCGGGTGACAAAAATCATATTTAATACCCATGATTTGGAATCAAATAAAATATTTTTGTGGAAATTGATTAAAGTATAAAAATATACACATTAAGTAAGTATGTCTCTATATTTCCTTAATATAGATTGTAATATAATTACTTAACTTTAGAAAAAGGATCGTGAAATAAAATATTATCTGATTACCATATTTTTATACAATATCAGTGAATATTTCCAAACCTATTGTGTTTGTGGTTTTGTTTTCATTTAATTTCTCTTGAACATGTTCTCTATCAGTCAGTATTAGTCTATGGGAATTAGTTTTCCATTCCAAATCCGTCTTTAAATTTCCATCAAATGTTATCCCTATGTGGTATCCTATTTATTCATATCTTCTGGTACATTTCTTTTTTCCACTTTCCCTTTTATGTTTTATTTATTTAATTAATTTTTATGATTTTGTTTTCAATAAATTTATTCAAGAAATATTAATCATTTGATAACCATGACAAATTGTGTGGGTGAAATTCATTTTATGGGCGGTAATATGTAACAACATGGGACTTTTTGAAATATATTCTCACAATACAATTTAAATTATTTGATAGCTTGACTTACATTAAATGCTAATTTTAATATTCACACCACCTATTTTAACTTTATTTTCCTTTAACATTGAGTTTCTTAAATAACTTGTGCTGCACAGAAGACCTAGTCTTACTAGAAAACAATATGATAATAATAATAATATTTAACATGATAGTTACCACATAGATATTTTAGTGGAGGGAATTAATAATATTATCTAAATTATGAAAATATGGTTTGCACATGTATATACAATGGATTATTTTGTGAAAAATAATTTGAAATGAAAATAAAAACCTATCGAAAATAAAAGGAAATCTTTTTTTTGAAAAACAATTATAATGCACACAAGGGTATTCTATAGAAAAAAATATAAAAAATCACACTTTTTGGATTATATTAAATAAATAAATATATATATATATATTATAATCAATAAAATATTTTTAAATTCATCCAAAAAATGTGATAAGAATAAGATAAACAAAATCTAATTTTACTTTTGAAAAGCTATATTTTTTAAAGGCAGTTCTTCTTCCATTTAAAAGTGCACATTATTAAAAGATATATATTGAAAAAATTATAATTTTTTTGAAAAAATAATCATCATTTTCGAAATAGGTATTCAAAAATTATCTTAGGGTGAATTTTTGGTATTTTTCGGAGTATATTAATTTTCTGATGAATTATGAAAAAAATAATAATTTTTAATTGAAAATGAACTTATAATCTAAAAAAATTAAATAATGTTAATTATATTTTGAATTACTTATAAAATGAGAATTGTTAAATTATACATCTATAAATACAATTCAGTTTATATTATTAATTTTTATTGAAATTATTTATGAAAACGTAGTAAACCTTTGAACATTTTCACTTTAAAAACATGCTTTCTCATCTCATCAGTAGGATTTATTTTAAATTGATTTCCCCTACTTCAGAAAATAGAATTTGTAAAAATTAATTGCTTATTTGAAATAATGAAAATTTATATTATATTATATTGTCAAATAAATTTTTTAACATTATTATTAGTGAAAAAAGAAAAAATTAATTATCTTAATTATGGTTCAAATGGGGTTTTACACATTACATGCATTGGTATTAAAGTTATTTTTACACAAATAGAGAATATTTATATAATGAATTGGAAATAGTATATTGAATCAGTGGGTCTATATTAAATAATAAATATATTTTTAATTACAATCATAATAGATTAATTACCCAGGTAAATAAAAAAATACAAGTCACCTTTGTAAAAACAATAATGATAAAAATGAGTAAACTTAAAGAATAATCAATAAAATGATAAAAATATATATTTATTTTGTTTGGTGGTGGTATTTATCAACCAAATAATACCTCCTATCCATTATTTTTCAATATGGTTCCATATTAGGTACGATTGACCCCCATTAGTGTTTACGTTTTCCTATTTACAAAAATGTCACTCCTCCACCTTTATAAAAGATCATTCACTCTCCCCACTTCGTGAAACCTCCCAAGAAATTTAGATTGACCAAACCATTAAAAATGAATTAAAAAATTCTCTTATATCATCCTAAAGTCCTAAATTTAGTCATAAATCCATCTAAATAAGTTATTGGGTGAAAACCAAAATGAGTTACCTAACGAAGAGGTAATGTTAATTAACGTGGATTTTTATTTTGTTTCCCTATCCACCAATAAATTTATTAATATAAAATTATTATATAATAAATTAAGTATCCTCAATATACTAATATTTTTTTTATATTAATTGTACTACCATAAAAAATACACTTCAATCAAATAGGTTACTAAATCATATTTCATATGTAAGACAGACTATCACCTCGTGAAACAATGTCCTTCATTTTTCCATTACCACCCCTCATGGTTGGGCATAATGATGGAAACAAATTGACATATTATATTTATTATATTAAGGACATAATATTTCCTCTAGATAAATTATATATTATAAATCATTTTAAAATTTCATTCCATAGGTGATACGATAACAACACTTGTGTATACGACCGACTACCACATTACGAAGCAATATGAAGTGTTTTTCACTATCAGGTTACACGAAAGGTAATAAGGGTAATTATAATTAATATATATTATATAAATAACATAATTATGATATTCATGATATATATTTTTTTCATTAAATATCGTATAAAATTTCCTTTCTTACCTTTTCACTCATTGAAAAAGTGATAACGTTGTTCTTAGACGTGTGGGATACCGCCTCCTCAAAGCGATGTGATTATTATTCAATTATACCCACATAAAATTAATGATATATACAATTATATATAATTATATGATATTCAATTTATGATATAATTATCTTTCTGGGATGATAAATCTTATTTACCTACTTTCTATAAAGATCATTGGAGAAAGGGAATCTTACTCAAACGTACGTACGCCCTACCATATCCATGATTATAAAATTTGTTCATTTACAATAACCATATTTAATGATTGTTTAAAATTAACAATTGATGTATAATTATGATTATTATTTCATGATTATTATTTTTTATAAATTTAAATATTTACCACTTTTACCATTGTTAACATACCAAAGTTGTTGTTACACTTTAATTGAAAATGGTCAAAACACCCAATATAAACTTAATTGATTATATAATTTTATTTAACATGGTAATAAGTGAAATTAAAGTTATAAAGAACAAAAAAAGTTTTCAATAAAGTAAATTATTAGCATATGTATATTATTTATGAAGTTAAAGTCACACGTGACAAATCAGGCTCAAGGTAAGTGACTTTGTCTCAACTTCCTTTAATTAGGGTATTTTTTTAGGATTATGCACGTATATTATTTTACAAGGTATATATATATCCCCTTTGAAATGTTATATTATGAATTTATCTATTCTTGGGATATTTAAATTTTTTCATAATGTTAACCTTTTATGTGGATTAGGATTCAAGTGTTTCCCAAGTGATAAGGGAATGTTTTTAAAAAATCATCTTTTAAGGTTTTCCCCTGAAAATATATTTCACCTCCATGTATAGGTTTTAAAAATGATTCTATTCATGGTTTTATATGGGTTTAATATATTTATAATAAACATTTTATGTCTCCTTAATTTATTTCAATGGTTTTTAAAAACGAATATTTATATGTGTTTTATATAGAATGTTTCAACAAATGAAAAAGGTATGTTCTATTCTTATCATCCATAGAGATCATGAATTTTCCACGACCGCGACTGTTATTCAATTTCTAGCTTCCTATTCAAGATTTCATGTTTTATTAAAATAAAAAACTCTCTTTCCTTTTTGGTTATTTTGATATTAATGATGGGTTTTAAGTGAAAATGGTGTATTGGTTTTGAAAATGAGATTAAAAAAATGTTATTTTTATCCATAAATGTTTTTCATGCGGTTTTAAAAGAGTTTTTCAAAGGGTTTTAGGATGAACGTTTTTATTTATGAATTTTTAGATGAGGAATTTATGAAATGGGTGAGCCCGATATAACTTATATGAAGGGATGAGCCCCATTATAGGTCACGAGTGAGCCAGATATAGCTTCTCTGAAGGTTTAAGCCCCATTATTTCTAATGAGAAAAGGGTGATCCTGATATAGATTATATTATGTGATGATCCCCATTATAGCTCAAAGGTCAGCCTGATATAGCTTATACGAAGGGTGAGAACCATTATAGATCACAAATTCATTCATTAAGTATTATATTGTGAGTCTTCTATATGGTTATTCTAATTAAAGGCGTTTTTAAGGAGGTATTGAATATTATTATATAAGTCACCTAAAAAGAGATTGAATTTATTGATATGGTATTTAAGGTTTTTCATTGAGTAAAAACGTGTGTTTATTTCATGTTAATTATTTTTACTTCATATGATCAATGAAAATTAAGGATAAAGGTAATAATTATTTGAGTTTTCATGTTTTCAATAGATTAATGGTTTTCCATCATTGTGTATCCCTTACTAAGATTTTACGATCATCCCAAAAAAATTCTTAGCTTTTAAGGATTTGTATGGAAGATGATTAATTCAAGTCGAATGGAATTGATATAATCCATGATAATAAGTCAGTCTTTATTTTAAAAGTGATATATCAGGGAAAAAATTGATACTATTTGGAGGTTTCCACTTTGTATTATATGGGTTTTTATGTATGAGTTATGGCCTAATTTAATAAAACATTTAATATTAAATTATTCACAAAGTGAATGAAATTAAATTCTTGACTAAAACTCATGATAATTTAAAGTTGGGGCCATATAATTGGATCTCACAATATCATTTAATTAATTTCATTAAATTATTTCATCACTCTTTAATGATTCTAAAATATTTTTAAAAAATGTTTTGACTACTGTATCATTCAATGAAGAGTGAATTTTGGAGGAGTTTATAATTTTGATATAATTTAACTGTTAGTTTATTGACTAGTAATCATTCCTTAATTCAGTGTGAGTATATGTTCAATTATATATATATACATTGAAACGTAGAAGATTTTTTTAATTTAATATTTTTGATCAATTTTATAATGAGAGAAAAATTTCAATCAGATCTTATAATTATCAAAAAGGTGGATAATGTTAATGTGACTCCTAAGAATTTTTTTTATTTGTGTTTTGATAATTAAAATACTTATTTATTGAAAAATTATAATTTCTCCAAGCTTTTATATCACACTTTTATTCACTCAAACTAGGGTTATATCAATTACTTTATTCCTAAATTGTTTATAAGAAATGATGTTGTCCATATTTTATTACTATTTTGATGTTCATCTTGTATTTAGTTACATAATTTTGGAGAAAATCCATCACATTATGGGTTACCACCACATATATAGTTGGTTTGTATATTTTTCTATTTTCCAAAATTTGACTATGTCCTGACCCAACCCATAAAAAATCTAAACAACATAATGAACAAAAAGGCAGGAGACCACAAGGTAGATAACTAGAATTCTACTTGTTATTTAATTATCTACATGAATAAATTGGATTGAACAGAATATATTATGAAAATCACAAAAAGTTTTAGATTGATCATGAAAATTTATGTTACCACCCAAAGAAATGTCAATCAATCACATGATCATGTTTTTATTGATATTGAGTGAACATTTGGAACAGTCCTCAACCTACCGCAAGATGTAAAATTAATCTTCCTTATGAAGTTCAAATTTAGAAATAGAATTGAACCTAACATAGGATGTAAAAAATTTGTAATGTTGTTGAACCAAGAATACTAAGTCAAAATTTGGTAATTTTTTGAATCTACCAAATGAAATTTTAATATGATAAAGTGTTGGACTTATCTTTTGATGTTTAAAATTTGGAAAATTATTGAATATACCTTTTGACCTATCATAAGTGATAATTTAGAAAAGGGTTCAACCTAACTTCTGACCTTCCATGAGTGATAATTTCAAATATTCCACAACCAACCATATAACCTATATCCACACAATGAATTTTTTATATTTAGTTCAAATCATTCTATGTTTTTATTATTATGTTATATTTCAATTTATTGCATGTTTTTCATATGCTTATATTGATTTCGTTATTCATTACACACTCAATAATTATTTTGATCCAATGGAATTTTATTTGGACGAATATTATGTTATATTCAGACTACATTAAAAATGGCCATACATGTATTAATATAAACATTATTTTCATGGAACATGAAATATTTAAATTATGATTATTTGGAAAATAAAAATAATATCTTGTGTGTTTTATGAGAAGTTTCCAATAACATTTATATTAGTTTTTATGAGTCCATTTTCTTTTTAAATAATTATTTTCAATGAGTTTTGTTGTACAACTGATTTTAATTTTTTAAATTTTATAAATAGACCTATTTGGAATGTGCATTCAATTAAGTAATAAAATATTTCTATGGGATGTATGAAATGAAATAGAATTAATTCCATGAATATTCGTTTACTAAAAGAACACTATATATTATGTTTGAAGGATCCAAATAAAGTTAATGAGGTTGAGGATAATCTTTAATTGTATTGTGTGATAATCATGATGACCATTTAATGCTGTTGGAAGAAATTAAATCATTTTATTCATTGTTATTAGAAAGAACCATGTTGTCTCAACACTCAGATTCATTCATGTTCATCTTATTTATATGGTTCATACTTATTTTTTCCACTGATCATAATTGTTCCTTGATTATACCATAAATTTAGGAGTCATGTTATACCCCCCATGAAAAATCTATTTTTTGGTTTGTGCCTTTGGGTGTGAAAAAGGTAGGTAAATATTTTTGTGAATCTATGTGAGAAAAATTATGTGCTGTATTAAGAATATTGATGATAAGTAATTAATTTTTGGGTATTTCTTTTGGGGTTTAAAAAAGAAATTTTGAAGTGTTCTGGCTCCCAAAAAAATTCAGAGATTCCATAGTTAGTGGATTTCATTTTTCTCTGTGTTTGAGAGGGGTGGATGATAGAGTAGGATTAATTATATCTAAACTAGTATGAAGATCACTATGTAGATTTATTTTTAATTCCACCACATTTCTTATTGTGTTTATTAATTAATTATTAAAAATATATAAAAAGGTAAATTCAACCCCCTTTTGACCATTTTTCCCTTATCACATTAATACCCAACATTCTATTCATTTATTGGTGAGTTGTATTAAGTTGAAATCATCAATTATTATAGGTTCATGTCAATATACTTATATTATTTCTTTCTAAATAATATATGGTGGACTATGGGTGAGTGGGATGAAAATAAATATTCACTAAGGATATAGTCATCCTTATCAGGAGGAGAACCTCATTAAGAAATTTATTTTGTGCATTTCTCTTATATTTTTTGGTTTGAGAGTAAAACTAAATAAGCATGAGATAAAATGGCTAAGGAAGAAAAATATAAACACTAAACAAACAGCTAGGGTTTCTCAGCCCACGTGTGATCCTAATAGTCACTTTGGAAAAGCGTCACACAAGATTCATAATCTCTCAAAATAAAGCATTAGGTGAATGAGTATTAAATTAACAGAAATTAGTTGAATCATATTCCGAATGATAAGAACCTTCTAAAATACAACTCTTATGAGATTATCATCGCAGACTCTATGTTTCCACATCCTTGATAAATCCTATACATCATATTTATACATCATTCTCCGCTTTTTTGTTTGATTTTATAATTCCCCGAATATCTCAGAACCCTTATACAAATAAGACTTAATATATATCTCTCAATCCATGCGTGTTTATTTTCACATAACCTTTCAGTATAACTAATCTAGAACTAAGAAATTCAAAATAAATATCATCACCCAAGGTTATATATGATATCCGAGACATGTAATTAGTGTTCTAACAATAAATTCTCAAGAAACTGTAACTCTTAATATTGACTTTTATTTTCCACCAACATATATACACAAGGGTTCATTTATTATCGTAATTTTTAGATTAAATCACTACTACCGATTTTACTCATGTGGATAGGATGTACGAAATTATCATATAGAATGTCTCCATAATTCATTACATTTATTTAGTTCAATGGTTAGCTTCCCCCAAACATGTTTCATGAAATTTTATTAGTACATTATAACAGATATACACATGTTTAAAAGAATATGATAAAGTAAAACAATCCACTTAGTTAAATATATGGATAACCTAGAAGATTTATTTATAGAATTTTTTGGGGAGTTTAATCTCCTCTATTGGATCCTCTCGATAGTTCTCATAGTAATTCATCCCTCTCTAACCATTAATAGTGAAGGGATTCAATGGTCTACATATAATGATCTAGGATGACCAAAAGGTAAAAAATTAGTATGTGTGAATGGACCCTATCATCTAGAATAAATATTTACGAGATTTATTTTCCCCACATAATTATAAAAAAACACACTCTCTCTAGGATGAAAGCCTCACATCTAGATTAGTTGGACTTGTCTCTTAATTTATCCAAGAAAAGTCTATCATTCTCAATTTCCACCCTTTTCATTTCTTAGAAATTAAATATTTATAACATCATACGATATCTAGCTTCCTCTAAATCAAAGTTCATCTTTTTAACCACTCTATAAGATCTATCATCCAATTCAATAGGGATGTAAAAAATCTTTCCAT
The DNA here is from genome assembly GCA_963277665.1 of Viscum album. Lineage (NCBI taxonomy): Eukaryota > Viridiplantae > Streptophyta > Magnoliopsida > Santalales > Viscaceae > Viscum > Viscum album. The sequence goes on from OY728130.1 coordinate 1,032,161,401, forward strand.
AGACTAGATTATAGGTAATTATTACAATAATTCCCTTAAAAATTAATTTGTAATCCAAGAAATAATTTTTCATCCATTGAGTATAATCCTTCGTATTGTGATTAACAGTATTTCCAAGATTCCTTTCACTTCTATTTTTCTATCATCAACTTGCCCATTTTTCTATAGGTGGTATAGTGTTCATGTTTTATGGTCCAATCCTTATTTACTCATCAATAGTTATATTATTCTATTGATGATTTTACTTACATGTTAACTTATTACGTCCATTGGTATCTTAAATCTATAGAATATCTATTTCATAAAAATATCATAAAAATTTTGAATCATCTTTTTTGGTGGTTTTGACATCCTTTTGTGACTCAAAATCACTTCCAAGATTCGTTTCACATCTCTTTTGGTTAACTCGGGCTACCCTTTTTTCCGTGGGTGGCATGGATTTGATGTTTTATGGTCCACTCTGTATTTCGTCATCAAGGATTTCATGATTCAATTGAGTAATTGAGATTCTTAGTCACTTATTATTACCTTGGTATGAAAAATACAAAGAATATTTTATTCCAAACAATAACATAAACAATAAATGAATCATCAGTTTTTGTGGATTCAAATTCAACCCAAATATAAAATAATCAAAATCAATCAATATGTATGAATAACCAAATGACATTAGAAATTATCCAATAAACTCTTTTACGCACACATAAAATATTTCCTATATGTTCGATTGTTTTTGAGACATTTCCAATATTTTTGTGAAATTTAATATAGAATAATGTTGCCAATATTTTTGATAAAATTTATATATATCTTGAAATTGTATTGTCCAATACAGTCCTAAAACTCTAAAATTCCAAGAAGTTATATTGGGTATAAAGAGGCATCCACAAGATAGTGTGTGAAAATATTTAATTACATAATGCACATAAATCTTGTGTGGATATCTCACATATACTTTTTTCACATAGATTCTCCAAATATATGGATCATACCATGCATAGAGTTTTGATTCACCCTAAATTATTGAGATCTGGTATTGTTTAAGGCATATGAGTAGTTATATTAGTTGTAGATAACCCTAGAAAAGAATTGTGGGGTAGGTTTTATTCAATAGATGGTGGTGACTCCTCTACTTCATCAGAGTTTGAGGGAGGCTAGATTGAGTGACATTGAATATGAGTTTGTTCATGACTAGGAATCCTAAAAAGGTGCACCTGATGATTTATATGATGAAGAAGATTGAGGTTTCCTTCTTTGAAAATTGAATGTTGTTCCAGTAGACTATCTAGAAGAGGTGATGTGGGAGTTTCACACATCCCCCTTGGATGTACATCCTAGTGTGGAAATGATTTACATAAACCTTCAATAAATGTTTTTCTAGTCTGACATGAGGAAGTGTGTCACCAAATTTGTCTTTTACTGTCTCACATGTCAGTAGGTGAAGGCTAAGCACTATCTTCCGACAAGTTTCACACAACCTCTTGAGAACATGAAAGGGAAATGGGATGGAATATCCATGGTATTCATGACATTGCTTCCACAGACAGTGAGAGGCAATGATTCCATATGGGTTATAGTTGAATGACTTACCAAGTCATCACACATTCTTTCCATTAAAGAGATGATTTCAGTACGGATTTTTGAGCTACTCTACTTGTGTGATATTGTCCCACATCATGGGGTACCCTCGATGGTTTTCTCTAATTGTGAGGTGCTGTTTACATCATATGTGTTGAGGTGTATAGAAGGATTTAATGACCTAGTTGAGGATGAGTACGATGTCTCAGTAAGGACTTTTATTTTTATGTTTTTATTTTTAGAAACTAATATGGAAAATTTTGAGATCAGGCACTAGGAAAACATACAATTATATGGCCAGGTGTACCCATAACAATCCATTTAAAAATATAATGTTTTTAATAGTGTGCCTCAGCAGTTTATTTGAAAAAGTGGAATAAATTCTAAATGAGTACTCAGATTATAAATATAAGGGAGCCATTGCATTTAGAGAAGCGGGTTTACTAAAGACAATGATTAACCTCATACGACATAGGCTGATAGTAAAAGTTAGTTTTCAGGATGCAATGATCATTTAATGTTTTTAATAACTGCTCATGGCGGTGGCTATGAGAGAGAACAGTGGATGATGTGGGGCTGGCAGGATATGTCAGCGCCCGCATTGACAGGCCCCATGCAGGTATGTTGGTCCATTTGAGAAGACTAGATTAGAAGGGGGTGCTGTACGTCGGTGCTTGGCGTGATGTAGAATGTGGTTGGAAACATTCTTGAGGAACCAACATGTTCGATGCGGGCTAGACTAGGATAATAGGGATGTAGTCCAGCAGCCCAATGGGCCCAGTAGTGGGACGGGCGAACAAAATTGGATAGGTCACCCCAGTGGGTCAGTTTAGACCAGAAGGTTGGTTCAGGACTGGTGGGTTGGGTCGGGCCAGGGGTTTCAGGTTAGCGGGCCCCAGATCAATCCAACTGGGTCATATCGGACCAGGACCCAATCATTCCCTTTTTACAAAAAGTCTTGTACCATTCAAATAGAGCATCTATTTGATGAGCATTCATCATATTTGGATCCCTTTTGAAAAGGTGATCCTTTTGAGATACTCTAAGTGAGATTTTGTGGATGTTATCAAATGGCGATAAGGCTTGAGGTTTTGGTCATCCTAGTATAATCATTTTTTAACTGAATCGATGTGGTTCGTATAAAGAGCGGTTGGGATGGTTAATCCCCAAACGATTTATGGCATGGGTTGGTTACCTTTGGGTAGTATCCTCCAGGGGTGTTACTCCCCTGATTGACTACGACATGAGTTTCCCCGAGGTGTTAGTACGGTTGGACAGTTCTCCCCTACCATGTTAAGGCATAAGCCCTCCATACACGTGGAAAGGTAGATTAGGTACTCCCTTGATGATTAAGGTTTTAGGTCCTCTATCCTATGAAATGGTCCTCCAATATCATTCTATGGTGGGGGTACTCCATACACATCATTCCAGAAGATTCAGTGTTCCCCTGTGAGGCCAGGGAGTGGGTCCTCTAGCCTGGGGTCAATACTCCCCTATCTTACCAGGGTGTGGGCCCCCATTGTGAAATAACTAGTGGAGTCAGCACTCCCCTGTCATAATAGGGAGTGGGTCCTCTAATCACTAAGTGGAACTACTCTACCTGGAAAGGGGAAGGCCCTCAATTTATGTAGTAGTACTCCCCTGATGTACCAGGGTGCAGTTCCTTCACTAGTCGTACTCCCTTGTGGGATCAGGGTTCCGGTCCTCACTAATAGAGTTGTACTCCCTTGACTCCAAGTAACAGCAGGGTGTGTGTCCTCCATTGTATAATGGAGCTCCATCATTTAATGGATACCACTACTAGGAGAGTTCTCATTTAGTCGACATGAATGATACTTAGATAAAAGATAGTTCTCCCTCAACGGAATGAGTTGTGGGCTACTCCTTATAGGAGAAATAAAGGTTTCACATGTTACTTTATGAGTAGTACTCTCTTTACTATGGGGTAGGGGAGAGTTGTGGGTTTCTCCATTCTCTCTTAATAGAGTGGATTCATGCAGTGCATATCTGGGATATATGCTCCCTTATTTTTGTAAAATTGTGAGCGACATACCTCTTCACGTGGTCTTCTTATCTTGCGATGGGGACAAGGTAATGATGACTGGTCCTCTGGTGCTATGCACCAGGGCTAGACCTAGTAGGATGTTCCCGATGTATCATTTTCTCTTGGAAATACCATTATGAATGGATGAGTTGTTCCCAATGGAGTTTATCTCTTGTATGGGTTCCATTCAAGATGGATGATCTTGTGGAGTGTGTTCTAAGGGTTTTCATTATTAAAATTCGATCTTACGATGAGAACCCTGTTGTGGGTTATGAGGACGGGACCTTGTAATTTTAAGTGTCTAGAACATGTATATTTGGGTCTTCAGGATATATTTTTTGTAGACATGTATCTTTATTTATTTGACTGTATCTTTTTAGTGGTGTTTCCTTAGTGGTCTTTTACATTGTATTTTTGAGTGCACTTCTGAGTATTGTTTTACCCACCCCTGCATGGGATTTTCTCACACATGTCGTGCCTTATGAAGACTGTCAACTCATTGACAGTTTTCTATGAATTCCCAGACCAAGTGGGTCCTTGTGTGATCACATAGACCATGGTATGCTTTGGTGGCTTAAAGACAACAGTCTAGTGTTGTACCTTGATGTTGTATCTTGTGGGGTTTTTTTGAAAATAATCATTAGTAAATGGTTTATAGACTCATTCTTTTTGGTGGGATTCTATTCTATCCTAGTTTCACTATACTTCATTACTTTCTGTCATAATATTTTGTTGGGTTGTAGTGGTATGGATGCATTTTAGTTACTTAGTGTTTTCTACTTTCCAACAACTTTGGATTCCAGTTGAGTGCATGTGCATAGGTTATTAGGAAAATGCCTACCATTTGAGATATTCCTAGTCTGTGCTGGTCTCCAACCCCTTTCCTATCAAAGGTGGGATTGGGGTAGTCATGACAGGGGCCCCAGTGGATGTGTAATGACAGTTTCACCCTAATGTCGATTGGAAGACAAATGGGATTATCTAAGTGTTTTAGGATCATTGTGAGTTTTCAATCACCGGAGAGTATTGGTAGTTATATATTAAAAATATTAAAGATATTATATCACTTTCATGCATAGTTTGTGATTTTTATGGTTTTCCAATTTTTTGGGACCTGATAAAGGATATATGAGACCATGGTCAAATTTGGAAAATAGGGTTTACACTAGGCACCACATAAAGTAGGTTGATGATAGGTTTTTAGTTATGGCTGTCATTGTAGGGGAGTTTAAATGAAAGAAACTGAATATTTTTTTGAATAAAATACACAAAAAATCAAATTACTCTTTTAAATATTCTTCTATGAAAATTCTCTAGGGTTAGCCACAAGAAACAGAGAGATTTGAGAGGATCCTATAATGTTCATCATTGATGGGTTGAAATCGGAGAACAATGTGGAATCAAATTGAGGTGGTTCTAGAGGCAAAGAATACATTGGGTATTTTTCATTGCTAGTGAATGAATTCTTCTCGAATGATCGATATTATATTGATGTATGGAATATATTTTGTGGTTTTATACCCTTTAAAATTTCATAAGCATGGATTATTAATAATATTTTTTGGATTTACATTTAATAACCTTCACATGAGTCTATTTAAATTTTTTTATTTTAATATTATTGTGCCTTGATGTCATCCTATATATCCCCAATTCAGTAATAGTTGGCCAAAAAAACTGGTTCAATGATGGTTTCACCTATGTTCTTGTACTCTTAACCTGCTCATTCATTCTTTACTTCATCGTTGGAACATTGGGTCATGATTATACATTGTTAGGGAATGTTAAAATGTGATCCAACCCTTGGATTTTCAATGGTTGTGAATATGATGATGGGAATGGTGTTTTAGGAAAGTATTGGGTTTATTTGAACATAGAATGTAATAAATCTATGGATCTTGGATCCTAAATAGTGGTGAAGAATGGAATAAGGCATGATGAGAAGTGATGTGAGCTTGACCAAACAATTATATTCTACTTTTTGGCCATCAGAGGCCCGTAAATCAATGGTCAGAAATGTTACCTTTGATTTAAAGGGATCTTGGATGTCCAAATGGTAAAAATTGTATTGGATAGACCAGATCTAGAATCCACGTGAAGGAAATTTGGGTTTTGGAAAAATACCGACTACATGTTGTGTGTCGTGAAGAATAAATGTTGTGTAGTCTGTGTTCCTTGCAGTGGATAGGGTTTTAGAGAGTAAAGTATCACACACTGTAGGGATTAACAATTCTTAGAAAATTCTATGTCACCACTGTATTGGTCCCCATATAGAATTTTATTACATAAGTGGTCACCTTTGGTTGAATCATATGTGATGATGGACTATTTACAGGAGGAAAATAGATACATCAATTATCCATTAGAATGAATAAGATTGGGTTTATTCAAAACAATGGATTCCTCAAGTCAACATGAGAATTTATATCTAGTCACCACTTAAGCATCATGCAATGGGTGGCCCTTTATGAAACATTATCATGGGATAGTCCTGCCTATAAAATCATATTAGATATCAGACTGGGTTGTAAAGTATTTGTGTACTCTGGTCTTCAAATATATTTATGTGAACATGTCTAAAAATTTATTATGTCATAACATGCCTAAAATAATTTTTAAAGGGTTTAATTTTTCTCTATACAAGCCTGGATTTTGATATTTTCTGTAGAAATTTTTCTTTAAATTCCATCTCATGAAATATTAAACCAAAAAATGTAATTTCTCAACATTAAAGAAAACAAATAACCAATATAAAAAAATTCATGTTAGAGGTGTAATTATATGTGAAACTGCATAATTCACTACCCCCACACATGTTGAACTACTACTGTATAAAAACATTCCACCACTATAGTGGCTTCTAAACAATCATAAACAAGTGTGAATCCTCATGTTATATGCTCCCTATTTTCCAAAAATAAATAACATCTATATATAATATAATTAAATCCAATTAAAGTCATAAGACTTATTTTTATGATTCCTCAATCAACCCAAATAAATGAACTAATTAAAAAAAGTTGATAATCATTTTAATTGATATCATTTACAACATCCTTGAGAGCCCGATGACCCTCTCCTACACCAAGAAACACCCCTCATAGAGGGCCTTCACCTGGATGAACTCTGTTTAGTGTTGATCTAGTGCATAATATATTCCTTCGGATCTCAAGAACAATTAAAGGGACACAAAATCATATGTGGGTTTGTACCAGTTTTTCACCATATACCTAATCTTTCCCTTCATCAATCCTTCATCGTCTAACATCCTCCAAAGCGGCTTCCACAAGGGTTATTGAAACGACCCAAAGGTTTTTAATGGAAACTCCATTCTTATATTTATGTCATAAAATAACATTAAAACACAACATAATGAACTACTAAGTGATAAGTGACCTTTAAACATATGTTTGTCACTTCTGCGTTTGGAATTTTGAAAATCTGACATACACGGTTGGGTTCAAGATCATTTTTGGAGTCTAATGAAAAAATAATAATTTTTGGTGAATAGTGACGTACCGTTATGAATAGTATCATACCCTATGAATAGTAATATTACCATTATGAATAGTAAATCATCCAACATAATTGTAACATTACCTATGAATAATTAAATAAAATTTAGACATCTTAGAAAGTGACAATTTTACCTTAGTAAACGTTTTGGTATTTTGTAAGTCATAAATAATTAATTATAATTAATTAATTAATTTAAAATAAAATTTATTTCTCTAAAATGTATTTACAGATTATTGAATCAATGTATTATATTTTTTAGATAATTTTATAATACCCTACATAATTTTTGAAAGCACTATAAAATCAGTTTTAATCATAAAAACTGTTTTATTTTAAGTAAATTATTATTTTAATTAAATATTAAATTAATAATATTTAGAAAATTATTTTTGAAAAAATACACTTCATTTTTGGATTCTACATGTCGAAAAATGGTTGGGGTAATGTTTTGGGATTTTTCTGAGATACTTGAATTTTTTATGAATAGTAGAATCCAATAATTTACAATAAATGCTAAATAATGGATTAATTGAGTCATTGATAATTCTATACTTATGTAACCCTACTTGGTTTGGGATCATATGGTAAAATTACTATTATTGGTCATGCAAGACTCACTATTTCTAGTCTTAGGTGAAATTAATATACTAATGAATTTTATATTAAGGAAACCCCTCTCCCCTCCACTATAAAAGCCACCCTTCACACCCTCATTTCCTCTCACTTCTCAAGATCCAAGCCTTTTCTAAAATCTGCCCAAACACCTTTTCTATCCCCTCCAAAACGTCTAAGATCTATGGGTCTCATAAAAAGACCAAGCATAGGCCCTTAAGGAGGTTCTCAAGAGAAGGATTCAAGAGGTAATGTCCCTCCCCCTTCTCCTTTAATTTTCTTTCATGTTGAAGTTCATTTCTTGATCTCTCCCCACCTATCTTCATAAAAATGGTATTTTAGATCTATTATTATACATATAATGTAATTTTATGATTCTAATGGGATATTATATCATTCAAACCCCTTTCCCTCTTCCTTTTTTCATTAATGAGAACGTTGTATGTGAGGTGTTAATTAATCACCTTGAAGAACGACATGCTTTCTTCTTCCATTTATACCTTCAGATCTGGTCATGAAACCATTTTTATGGTTTAAAAAGAATATGTTATATGTATTATTTCTAATTTAATGTTCTGTAAATAACCTATGGCCATATTACTATGTGATAAGTTAAAACAAGTTCGTTGTGATCAAAAAACCGCCCAAATTGACCCAATTAACCATCATTTAATTATTATCTAATGATTTATCCACATGGATCTAATATAACTCATTATAAGATCATTATTACTCCTGTAATATCATTAATGATATTTAATATCATTTCTGGATGTTTACCCATGTTCTACCCAAACTTCAATTCAAGAATACAAGTAAACCACCCAAGAAAAACCATAAAAACGAACATCCCCGAACAATGTTTTTAAAATCAATAAGTCATCCAAAGGAACATAATATGACCTAATGAAACAATAATGAACCCTATTAATGTATAAATAGTTCTATATTTATGATTAATGAATATAATTTCATTATATAGGACATTAATGAGAAGGAAGCATTCGGGTACAAGGTAAGGAGAAATTCTCTAACCCAACTTTAATCATTCAGGTTCTACCTATTTCACTCCATTTTTGATATGGATACTCCGTAAAGATCATTTTTTCAACATTGTATTTCGTTTCCTGGTATATAAATGTTTTCTAATGATTTTATGTTAATCCAAATGTTTTATTAAAGAACTCTTCTTTTAAGAACTCAACTTTTACCTCTCATTCATAGTTGATGGTGCTTGTATCAAGTATGTTGTTCCCTCTTTATTTTGGGAACCCAAAGATTATTAATGTGTTAATATGAGATGAAACCCATTATATTCCATGGGTATGTTATGTACATTCTTTATATGTGTTCTATGTGTCAAGAATGATGATGATAATGTTATCATGTGACGGGTGCGCCCAGAATTATATAGCACAATATGAATGTTTCAATGTGATGGGTGCGCCTGAAATTATACATCACTCCAATTCATTGGGTAACGGGATGAATATCATGAGTAAATGTGAAATTATGTGTGAAAAGATTCTATCTTGGTTCATGAGTATGTGTGGTAGTTAACCACTAAGACATGATGTTTCAATTTTATGAATTGCCACATTTCCAGTCTTTTATTTATGCTCCTCTCAAGTTCATGATCTTTTGACTATGTTATGATTGTGCTCACCCCATGTTATATTGTTCTTATATATCCTCTTACTCGGCTTATAGCTCACCCCTTTTTTTGTATATCCTCAGGTGGCTACATTTACTAAGGAGAGGACAAGTGCCAATAAGAAGCTAGAGAAGAAGAAATTAAATAAATGTTTATGCTTGATGTTGTATTTGTTATGTGTGGTCCTAGTTTTCCCAAGACACTAAACCATTGGATCCTCTATGTATAATACTATTATGTTTTTTTATCATTGAAATGATGTAAAATTAATGTAAGAAAAGGCTCGGGTCGCAATAGTTGGTATCAGAGGAAAGGATTGGTTAATTTGGGAAATAGGATAAGTGAACCCTAGAGGAAACCTATAGCATGAGACTAAGTACAAATATGAATACAAGAATATTTACCTAGGGATACCATATGTTTTGGTTTTTGTATAATTTTTTTAAATGAATAAGTTATTCATGACTTGTTTACTTATGTTTTGTTCTAACCTTTTCTATTTTAGAAAATGGTGGGAACCAGGAGAAATCATGACAACAACTCATGCGAGGGTTAATGCAACGATTTCCCGAACGACATCCCCAATGATTTGGGTGGTGGAGTTCAAAACATCATGATGATGCTTACCCAATTATCTCAGGTTATGAATAATAACCATAACAATGGGGAACACCGTACTTCACCAAAGAGGGAGCAACTGGCTATCGAGTGTTTTCTGCGGAAACCACCACTGACGTTTTGTGGATCTTCCGATCCACTAGTTGAGAAACAGTGGGTCAACTCCATAGAGAAGATCTTTTATGTGCTTCAACATTCTGAGATAGGGAAGGTGAATCTATCAGTTTATCGTCTAGATGGAGAAGCAGATCAATGGTGGGCTTTGATTAAGAACACCAAGCCAAGGGAGTAAATTGAATAGATAGAATGGGAGGACTTTAAGATAATTTTTCTTAACAAGTATTTCCCATGAACTCTTCGCACGAAGATGGAGAGAGAATTCATAGAGATCAAGCAAAAATAAGGAGAATCTATCACCACCTATGAAGTGAATTTCACAAGGCTTGCATGGTACGGTTTGGGTTTTGTTATCAGCAATGATAGAAAAATTGATAGATTCTTTAGTGGATTAAAACCACACCTTCGAAGGGATCTTGCAATTTGAGACATTAGAAGTTATGAAGAAGTTTTCCAGTGTTCTCTCAAAGTAGAGATGGAGTTTGGAGAATGTTTCCATGGCTATGGTGATAAGAAAATAAATATATAGATTATATATAGTGGATATAATGATAAAGTTGGGAAGAAAAATCAACAACCCACATGCCAAAAATGTGGGAAGTTGAACCATGAGAACTGCCTCAAAGGGACGGGGAAATTCTTCAAGTGTGGGAAAGAAGGACACCAGGCTCAAGGGTGTCGAAAGGATAGGAAAATGAAGGATAATTTTTCCGATGAAAGGACAGAACCACTCATGGTTCAATGCTACAACTGTAAGTAGCTAGGGCACTATGAAAACCAGTGCACTAAACCTCGTGTTCTTGAGGGTAATCAACGTCAGCAACCACCAAAGCCAAAGAAACAAGGGAAGGCTTATGCCACATCTACTGCAGAGGTGTATAATTATAATGAAGTCGTTAAAGGTACACTTCTTATTCACTAAATAACGGAAAAAGTTATACTTGATTCTAGTTCTACGTATTCCTTTATATCTTGAAAGTTTTCTAGAACTATAGAATCGAATCCCCGAAACCTTGAAGTAGAGATATCTGTAAAAACACCAAGTGGTGAAATCATTGAAACCCAAGTGTTTGACTCTTCTCCTGTTGGCATATGTGGGAATATTATTCCAACAAATCTCGTAATACTTCCCGTGGTAGAATTTGACGCTATAATGGGAATGGATTGGCTCTCGTTATATAGAGCACATATCAACTGTCAGGAAAATGAAATATATTTTCATATTCTGAACCATCCCATGCTCCTCTACAAATGAAAGGAAGATCATGAGTCTCCTTTTAAAAATCCTTCAATTGTGTTGGTGTTGATTCCCTATGAATAAGAATACCTCGCACAAATGGTTTAGTCAAAGGAAAGTTCCAAGCTTGAGGAAATGCCCATCGTGAGGGAATACAACAATGTATTTCCCGAAGATTTACCCAGAATTCCCCCAGATCGTGAGGTAGAGTTCTCAATTGAACTCAAACCTAGAGCTACACCTATCTTGAAGTGTCCCTATATGATGGATCCTATCAAACTGGAGGAGTTAAAGAAGCAGCTACAAGAGAATCCGGAAAAAGGGTTTCTACGCCCTAGTGCATCACCTTGGGGTGCACCGGTGCTCTTTGTAAAGAAGAAGGATGGAAGAATGTGGCTGTGTATCGATTATCAGGAACTCAAAAAGATCGCCATAAAGAACAAGTACCCTCTCCCAAGTATTGATGACTTGATCGACAAGTTAAGAGGATCTCAATACTTGTCATAGGTGGATCTTCATTCTGGATACCATCAGGTAAAGGTGGAGAAGGAAGATATTCAGTAGACTGCCTTCCGTACAAGGTATGGGCACTATGAGTTTTTTGTGATTCCATTCAGACTCCCTATTTCCCCTGCAATCTTCATGGATTTGATTAATAGAGTCTTTGGGAGTTACCTCAACAAATTTGTGGTAGTGTTTATCGATGATATTTTCATCTACTCCAAGATCAAGGAGGAACATTAAGAACACCTAAGACTTGTGTTGGAGACATTGAGAAAGGAGAATTTGTACACCAAGTTCAAAAAGTGTGACTTTTGGATGAAGCATGTCACGTTCTTGGGACATGTGATCACAAGTGATGGAATTTCTGTGTATCCTTCAAAGACAAAGGTGATTGTGGAATGGCCCAGGCACTATAGTGTCACATAAATCTGTAGTTTTATTGGATTAGATGGGTAGTACTGACGTTTTGTGAGAAACTTCTCACAATTGTCAAGCCCACTAACTAAGTTAACAAGGAAAGGGGTAATGTATGTTTGGACAGAAGAATGTGAGGGAAGCTTCAAGGAGATAAGGAGAAGGATGATCACTACACTTGTACTTAAACTACCGAAAAGTGGAGAATGTTTTGTGATATAAAGTGATGCTTCAAAGAAAGTCTTGGGTTGTGTAGTCATGAAAAATGAAAATGTGATAGCCTACACCACACTGTAGTTAAAGATCCATGATAAGAACTACCCGATGCATGATCTAGAGCTGGCACCTGTGATTTTTTTCTTGAAAATCTGGCGGAACTACCTTTATGGCAAGAAGTGTGACATATACACCGACCAAAGGAGCCTAAATTATATATTCACACAAAAGGAACTCAACATGCATAAAAATAGATGGTTAGATCTAATAAAGGTTTACGATTTCTCTATTCACTATCATCTTGGAAAGGCGAACAAGGTAGCTGATGCTCTAAGTAGAAATAAACTTGCTAATCTATCCATGCTATGGATTTAGAAAAACCTATGTACATGGATATGAAAAGGATTGATTTAGAAGTCAAAAGGGATGGGGATACATCCTACCTCACTTAAATGATTGCGCAACCATCCATCCGTGAGATGATTATGGAAGCACAAAGGGGTGATGTGGAAATACAAAAGGGGTGAATTCAGTAAAGGATGAGAAGCTGCAAGAGTTCCATATCAATGATGATGGTGTGATTCAGTTTGGAAGGCGACTTTGTGTGCCGTCATCACTCTTGATAAAGAAGGAGCTATTGGATAATTCACATATCTCAACTTTCTCTATCTATCCTGGGAGTACCAAGATGTATCGTGATCTCTGAGAACACATCTGGTGGGATAACATGAAGAAGAAGATTGCAGAATATATATCAAGGTGCTTGGTATGTTAGAAAGTTAAAGCTGAGCAACAAAAGTCCAAAGGTATGATGCAGCCATGGCTTATACCCATTAGGAAATGGGAAAATTTTACTGTGGACTTTGTCATGGGTCTCCCGAAGACGTTAAATGTAAATAATGCGATATGGGTTGTGGTTGACCGACTCACCAAGACTGCCCATTTTATCGCTATCTGGGAAGACCTATCTCTTGAAATACTTGCAAAGATATTTGTGATGGAAGTGGTGAGACTGCTCGGTGTTCCACTCTCAATTTTATATGACCATGATCCAAGGATCACATCTATGTTTGGGAAGAGCCTTCAATATGCTTTGAGTACTGAATTAAATTTTATCATGAACTATCACCCCCAAACTGATGGCCAGTCTGAAAGGACTATTCATATGCATGAAGATATTCTAAGAGCCTGTTCTCTTGAATTCAAAGGTTGTTGGGATCAACATCTCCCATTGGTTGAGTTCTCAAACAACAATAGCTTCGACTCGAGTATTCAGATGGCTCCGTATGAAGCTCTTTATGGGAATCGGTGTAGAACTCCAACATGTTGGGATGATGTTGGAGAAATAAAGCTACTTGGACCTAATCTTGTGCAAGAGATGATATAGAAGGTTCAAGTCATCCAGAAACACATCAAAGTTGCTCAATGTAGGAAAAAGAGCTATGGTGACAACCGTCGAAGGGACTTGGAGTTCAACGTTGGGGATAAAGTCTTCCTTCGAATATCTCCATGTAAGAGAGTCATGCGATTCAGGATGAAAGGGAAGCTAAGACCAAGGTATATTGCACCTTTGAGATCCTTGACCGCATTGGATATGTGGCCTATCATCTGTAACTTCCACCAAATATGGCTCAAGTTCATGATGTGTTTCATGTATCACTACTGGGGAAGTACATACTAGACCCCTCACATGTACCAAACTCAGAGGTGGTGCAGCTGGAATATGATCTCTCCAATGAGAAGCATCCTGTAAAGATTCTGGATCAGAGAGATAATGTTCTACCCAACAAGATAACCCATATTGTGAAATTGTTTTGGAGGAAGCATAATTTTGAGGAAGCAACATGGGAACCAGAAGAGGCAGTGAAGGGGAAACACCCTCACCTGTTTGTATAAAGTGAAATTTCAGGGGAAAAATTTCACAAGGGGGGAAGAATGTAATGTCCCAAAGTTTTTTTAATGGAAACTACCTTCCTATATTTATGGCATAAAATAACATGAAAACACAAAATAATGAACTTCTAAGTGATAGGTGACCTTTAAACATATGTTTGTCACTTCTGTGTTTGGAATTTTGAAAATCTGACATACACTGTTGTGTTCAAGATGATTTTTGGAGTCTAATGAAACAAAAATAATTTTGGGTGAATAGTGACCTACCCTTATGAAAAGTAACTTACCCTTATGAATAGTCATATGACCCTTATAAATAGTAAATTATCCAACATAGTAGTAACATTACTTATGAATAATTAAATAAAATTTAGACATCTTAGAAAGTGACAATTTGACCTTTGTAAATGTTTTTGTATTTTGTATGTAATAAATAAATAATTATAATTAATTAATTAATTTAAAAGAAAATTAATTTCTTTAAAATGTATTCATAAATTATTGAATCAATGTCTTATAGTTTTTGGATAATTTCATAAGACCCTACGTAAGTTTTGAAAGCACTATAAAATCAGTTTTAATCTTAAAACCCGTTTTTAAGCAAATTATGATTTTAAACAAATATTAAATTAATAATATTTAGAAATTTAGTTTTGAAAAATGGAATTCATTTCTGGATTCTACACGTCGAAAAATGGTTGGGATAAATTTTTGGGATTTTTCTGAGATACATGAATTTTTGATGAATAATAGAATCTGATAATTTACAATAAATGCTAAATAATGGATTAATTGAGTCATCGATGATGCTTTTCTGATGTAAGACCAATTGGCTCGGGATCACATGATAAAATTACTATTCTTGGTCATTAAAGACTCACTATTCCTTGTATTAGGGGAAATTAATAAAATAATGAATTTTATATTAAGGAAACCCCTCTCCCCTCCACTATAAAAGCCACCCTTCACACCCTCATTTCCTCACACCTCTCAAGCTCAAAGACTTCTCTAAACTATTCCCAAAAACCTTCCCTAGCCACTACCAAAAGTTCAAGAGTTTCTCGTCTCATCAAAAGACCAAGATTAGGCCCTCAAGGAGTTTCTCAAGAGAATGATTCAAGAGGTAATTTCCCTCCCTCTTCTCCTTTAATTTCCTTTCATGTTCAAGTTCATTTCTTGATCTCTCCCAACCTATCATCATACAAATGGTATTGTAACTCCATTATTATAAATATACTGTAATTTTATGATTCTAATGAGATATTATATCATCCAACCCCCTTTCCCTCTTCCTTTTTTTATTAAAGAGAACAATGTTCGTGAGGGGTTAATTTAACTCCTTCAAGAACAACATGCTTTCTTCTTCCATTTATACCTTCATATCTGGTAATGAAACCATTTTTTTGGTTGAACCAGAATAGTTTATATGTATTATTTCCTATTTAAAGTTCTATAAATAACCTATGGCCATATTACTATGTGATAAGTTAAAACAAGTTCGTTGTGATCCAAAACCTGCCCAAATTGACCCAATTAACCATCATTTAATTCTTATCTAATGATTCATCCACATGGATATAATAGAATTCATTATAAGATCATTAAAACTCCTATAATATCATTAATGACATGTAATATAATTTCATGATGTTTACCCATGTTCTACCCAAACATCAATTCAAGAATACAAGTGAGCCACCCAAGAAAAACAATAAAAACGAACATCCCCGAACAATGTTTTTAAACTCTATAAGTCATCCAAAGGAACATAATATGACATAATTAAACAATAATGAACCCTATTAATGTAAACATTGTTTTTGATTTCTAATTAATGAATATAATGTCATTATACAGGACATTAAAGAGAAGGAAGCATTCAGGTACAAGGTAAGGGGAAATTCTCAAACCCAACTTTCATCCTTTGGGTTCTACCTCTTTCACTACATTTTTGATATGGTCACTCTGTAAAGATCATTTTTTCATCATTCTCTTTCATTTTATGGATATACATGTTTTCTAATGATTTTTATGTCAATCCAAATGTTTTCCAAAAGAAATCTTCTTTAAAGAATTCAACTTTTACCTCTTATTCATGGTTGATGGTGCTTGTATCAAGTATATTGTTACCTCTTTCTTTTGGGAACCCAATGAATATGAATGTGTTATTATGATTTGAAACCAATTCCATTAAATGGGTTAGTTATGTACATTATTGATATGTGTTCTATGTGGCAAGCATGATGATGATAATTTTATGATGTGACGGGTGTACCCGGAATTATATAGCATAATAGGAATGTTTCAATGTGACGGGTGCGCCCAAAATTATTCAGTTCTCCAATGCATTTGGTAAAGTGATGAATCTCATGAGTAAATGTGAAATGATGTGTGAACAAGATGGTAGCTTGGTTCCAGGTATGTGTGGTATTTAACCACTAAGACACGATGTTTCATTTTTATGCATTGCCACATTTCAAGACTTTTATTTATGATCCTCTCATGTTCATGATCTTTTTACTATGTTATGATTATGCTCACCCCATGATATATTGTTCTTATATATCCTCTTAATGGGATTATATCTCACCCCTTTTGATGTATATCCTCATGTGGATACATGTACTAAAAAGAGGACAAGTTCCAATAAGAAGCTATATAAGAATAAATTAAATAAATGTTTGTGCTTGATGTTGTATTTGTTATGTGTGGTCCTAGTATCCCCAAGACACTAACCCATTGGATCCTCTATGTGTAATAATATTATGTTATTTATCATTGAAATAATGTAATAGTAATGTATGAAAAGTCTCAGGTCACTATAGTTATGGCAGTGTCAGGACAACCCACAATGTGTTTGACATATGATATATATTTTTTTCTATTGGTTTCCCTCCCAGATGCTACTCCTCTTTGATCCTTCCAAGATTTTCCATGAATACCTTCACTGATTCTTAGGAAGGTGTCTGTGGCTGGAAATTGTGCAATACATTCCAGATAATCATTATGGTGTCAATATCTGGTTTATTATCTTCATTCAGTATGAATTCCATGGTCCTATCAATTTTGTGCACATCATCCAACCAAGGTGCCCAAGAGGAAGCAGTATTAGAGGATTCTAACCCTCAAAATTCTTCTCCTAAACCCTTTTAGGATTATTCCATTCCCCCATAATGCGGGATGGGTTGGGTCTTTTTCATCACTAGAAAATAGGTTCTTAACGAATGATTGATCATGGATAAAGGGGAATATTTTGTGGTTTTCAATCCTTTCATATTTCACAAGTATGGATTCATGATTATCTTCTGTTGATCAGAATTTTCCCACCCTTCCCTTGTTCCCATTTTATAAATTAAATTGTTTTATCCAACTGAATATTATTGCTCTGTGAACTATCCTTGGATATCCCGAATTTTGTAATTATTGGCCGAGAATTCTTGCTTGATGATGGTTTCACCATTGTTATTATGATTTTATCCAACCCGTTCTTCGTGTTATTCATCATTTGATAATGAGATCCCAATTTGATATTTTGGGGGTGGGTTCATGTGTGATCAAACCCCCATATTTTCAATGGTTGTGCACATGATAAATGGATTGGTGTTTTGAGGATGGAATGGGTTTCTTTACAGGTAGTAGGTGATGAATCTTTGGATTTGGGATTCATATAAAATATGATAGGCGATGGGAGTCATGATAAGCGACATTGAGAGCTTTGAGAAAAAAACTAGATTCCAATTTCAGCACACTTGAGGGACAAAATGAGACAGTTGGCATCACTACCTTTTATTATAGTGGATATCAAATAGTCATATGGATAAAATCATGGTGGTGACTTCAAATATGGAAAAAAAAGAAGGAAAGTTGGGTTTTGAAAAATAGTAACTACATTCCATGTATCATGTAGAACACACACCATGTAATCTGGAGTTCCCACAACAACTAGGGTTTTAGCTTGGTTAAATATCACACACCATGTAACCCTATCTCGGGTGGTTAAGTCTTGTGCCAGCTGGCACACACCCCACAAACTCATGTGAAAGGAAATGTTGTGTACTCTGGGGGGGGGGGGGGGGTACACGAGAATACAATGTGTACATGAGAAAGGGCTGGATGAACACAACCATACCCAAAGAGGTCTAGACATGTCATTTTCTCCTATTACGTGTATCTACATAGCCATCCAGGTCATGTGTATACCATAACATGGCCCATTGTCCAAAAGAGTTAATGAAGGTTCAGGGCGCAGAGGAAGCGCGTGGGTGGATGTGCCCACATGGATTTTTTTCAAGAACAATGATCAATCCGGGATCAATACGATGGTAAATGCCAGTCTCCACAGATCAAATCACAGAAATGGATGAAGAAAAGGAAATTCATGAAACCACAAAGTATTATCGTTACAGGTTGATTATAATTAATTTAATCAATTGAAATGAAATACCTTTTGGGTGTTCTTTCTTCTTTGATGTTCTTGATCACATTCCGATGTGATTCTTCGTTGCGTCATAGAATCCAAGTGTAGAATTCCTCTAGCGGTGATCCACACGTGTACCTCATATCTCGGGACGTCGCCAAAGGAGTCTCTGAGTGCTAGCGTGGAGAAACCTCTGCTTACGTTGCCCACCTTAGATCATCTTGATCTGATAGAAGAGGATCTCTCTCGGTCTTGATAGCGTTCTTGGAGGAAGTGGTTCTTTGGACCTTGAATGAATTCTCTAGAATTGTTGTGCACAATGATTCTCTAGTGTTAAAAAAGAGTTGGGGTTGTGAGGATATTGATAATCGAGTTTGAGGTTGTAGAGTTATGACAATATATAAATGCGTTGCGCATTTCATTTATTTCAGTAACTCTTATTTAAAACCCCATGTCGAATAATTAATTCCTTGACATGCGCTCACGATAATTATAATAAATATCATTTAATAAAAAAATATTATATCCTCAAAATCCCAACTGGAAAAACTACACGGCGTGTAATAAAAAATATACGGCGTGTACTTGTTTTTCATTGAAAACTACACGGTGTGTACATTAAATGTACACGGTGTGTATATCTTGTTTTCATTTATTAATTTCCATTCCAAAATGAAAACTACATGGTGTGTACATTTAATAATACACAGTGTGTACTTGTTTTCAAAATAAAAACTACACAGAGTGTAATAATTAATACATTACATGTACTTGTTTTCCTTTTATTCTTCCTTCAACATTAAAACGATTTAGGCTTCCTTGAATAACTATATAACCACATACGGGAATAATCTTTACTCTACGTGAGATACTTGAATACACATAGTGTGTGACCCTCTAGGCCTCTTTCTCATTGGAATTAGGTGGGATTGCCTAAAGTACAAGTTTACTGTCTAGCAACGGGTCAAGGAACCCAAGAGAGAGAAGTTGATACCGCATTGACGTATCACCTCATACGAATTCTTACTGTGTAATTTAATCCCTTTGTATCAATATCTCATCAAGAAGGTTTCATGACATTGTCATAAACCTATATACTTGATTCCACATTCTTTGACTACCTGAAATAAACTCGTCTTTTACACCATGGCCATGGAATTTAATGCGACAGTTCTATTTCAATCAAAGGGGCGAGATATCAAATTCCATAAATAGAAGGGAAAAATCCTTCATCCAATTATCCATTAACTACATGTCACTCATGACGCACCCAATATACCCTACTTCCTGCCAACTATCTGCATGATGGTTTTCGTCAGTAAATATAAGTGTGCGAGTCATGACAAGAGTTAATGATAATCCTCCAGTATAAGGACCATTACACACGTTCGCAGATAGTAATGTCCGTTGACACCAAGACATGTGGAATTACTAATGGTGGTTTTGTTCTCATAATCTCCCATCATGGAGATTACCAAGTGCGAACTCCATGAGAGAGATTCTAATCTTCTTTCGAGTACTCACACATGACGGTTTGTATACTATGTCTCCTATCATAGTATGTCATCCAACCGCAGAACATTATTTAAGAATATTGTTATAGCATTTCAAGGTTATCATCATAGCGGGGATCTTCCCTGACCTTATTAATGCAACAAATATTCCAGGACATTATTATATTATAGTTATGCAGAACAATGAAAAATATATAATAAGTGAACATTCATGTAATAAAAGTTCAAATTAGTTGGTTCTCATGACACCAACCCTTACAAACTCCCACTTGGACTAGAGAAAACTGCCTATGACTTTTAGTCCACTAGACCTCACATGATGATCATGTTTCTGCTAAGTCAAGGCTTTAGTCAATGTGTCCACCACGTTGTCTTCTATGGAAATACTGCTCACTACAACTTCACCTCTCTGAGAAAAATCCCTCAAGAGATGATACTTCCAAAGTATGTGCTTTGTCCGTTGATGTGACCATGGCTCTTTTGCAAGTTCCACCGCTATAGTATTATCACAATAGAGTGTGATAGGATCCTTACTGCTCGGTACAACATCCATCTCTTGGATGAAGCTTTGCATCCATGCTTCTTCTTTAGCTGCCTCAAAAGCTACGATATACTCAGTCTCTGCTTTAGAATCTGCCACCACACTTTGCTTTGAGCTCTTCTAGCTCACTGCACCACCATTCAAACTGAAGATGTATCCAGTCTGCGACTTTATGTCATCTTGATCAGTCTGGAAACTAGCATGTACATGTCCTCTGATGACTAGTTCCTCATCTCCTCCATAAACCAAGAACATATCCTTATTACGCCTCAGATACTTTAGGATAATCTTGAATTCCATCCAATGGCAGTCTCTAGGATCAGCTTGATATCTGCCTACCGCACTTAATGCGTAAGCATCATCCATCCTCATACATAACATATCATACATGTCTGACCCAATTGCAGATGCGTAAGGGATACTTTCCATTCTCTTTCTTTCCTCATGTGTTTGAGGACACATTTTCTTGGAAAGATGAATTCCATTTGACACTGGCAACAATCCCCTCTTGGATTCTTCCATACTGAATCTTTTCAGTATCTTGTCAATGTATGTACTTTGACTCAGGCCCAGTATTGTCTTGGATCTATCACGACGGATCTTGATCCCAAGAATATATGCTTCCTTTCCCAAGTCCTTCATGGAGAAGCATTTATGAAACCATGCCTTAACTGACTGTAAGATAGGAACTTCGTTTCCCATTAGTAATATGTCATCAACATATACTATTAGGAAAACGACTGCACTTCCACTAAACCTTTTATAGAAACAAGGCTCAAAATCATTCTTAACAAAGCCAAATTTTGTTACGGCATCATCAAATCGAATGTTCCATGACCTTGATGCTTGCTTCAATCCATAAATAGATTTTTTCAACTTGCATACCTTTTTGGAATCCTTTGGAGTCACAAAACCTTCAGGTTGTGTCATGTAGACATCTTCCTAGAGGTTCTTGTTAAGGAATTCTATTTTGACATCCATTTTCCAAATTTCATAGTCATGGTAAGCGGTAATGGTAAATAGGATTCTGATGGATTTCAGCATCACAACCGGTGAACATGTTTCATCATAGTCAATTCCTTGACGCTTTCTGAAACATTTTACAACCAGTCGTGCCTTATAGGTGCTGACTTGCCCCTACATGTCCAGTTTCTTCTTGAATACCCATTTATTACCAATAGGCTTTACATCAACATGAGGATCTACCAAAATCCAAACTTGGTTTTGGTACATGGAATCCATTTCAGAATTCATGGATTCTTGCCACTTGGAAACATTTGTGCCTTCAACTGATTCCTTGTAGGTAAGAGGATCATCATTATCAACCAATAATGAGTCACCATCCTTGGTGATAAGAAAACCATATCGTTCTGGTTCTCTCACCTCTCTCGTTCTCCTACACAGTTCTTTTGTCTCTGGAATAGATTGTTCTTCAACGGGGTTTCGTTGAATCTGTTCTTGTACCAAAAACTATGTATCTTGAGCCTCGACTTCATCGATGTCTATCTCGCTACCGCTATCTCTATTGGAGATGTTCTCCCTCTCAAGGATTATGGCATGTCTTTCCACTATAACCTTTTTGTCTGAGGGGTTTTATAGGTAATATCCCCTTGTTTCCATGGGATATCCTATAAGGATACAATTTGTTCCTCGGGGTGAAATTTTGTTACCTGAAGAGGCCTTAACAAATGCCTCGCTACCCCACACATGTAAATTCGATAACATGGATTTGCGTCCACTCCATAACTCGTATGAAATACCATTTATCGATTTAGTTGGTACTTGTTTTAGTATGTGTGCTTCTGTTTGTAATGCATATCCCCAAAAGGATAATGAAAGACTCGCATGACTCACCATTGATCTCACCATGACCAACATGGTGTGGTTCCTCCTTTCACTTACACCATTCTACTGGGGAATGTATGGTGGAGTGAGTTGAGATAGAATCCAAAACTCCCGTAAGAAATCAATGAAGTCCTAATTAAGATATTATCCTCCTTTGTTTTAGCGGACTTTCTTAATCTTCTTACCAAGTTGGTTCTCAAATTCATTCTTATATTCTTTGAACTGATCAAAATAATCTGACTTATACCTCATTAAGTAGATTTATCCATATCTACTAAAATCATCAGTAAAGTTTATGATGTATGATAACCCACCCCTTTCTTCAACTGGAAATGGTCCACAGACATCTGTTTGATCTAATTCTAGAAGCTCTTTAGCCCTTTCACCTTTCCCACTAAATGGGGTTTTGGCCATTTTTCCTTGTAGACACGCTTGACATACACTAAGTGGTTTTAGTTCGAAAGAATATAAATACCCATCTTGATGTAATTTTGTCAAATTTTTCTCATTGACATGTCCTAGCTGGTGATGACAAAGTTGGGTGTGGTATGAGTCATGTGAATTAACTTTGTAATTGATTTTCATTACTTGGTTTGTGTAGTCAAACACATAAAGGTCGTTATATAAATGTTCCATACCAAAACAAATGATATCTTTATAAAAGTAGCGACATCCATTTCGAAACATGAAGTTGAATCCATCAGTATCTAATATGGATACTGAAATAATGTTTTTCATTACAGAAGGCACATAATAACAACCTTTAAACACCAAGATCATTCCTGTTGGCAACGTGAGGTGGTAGTCTCCGACAGATACAACAGCAAGTCTGGCTCCGTTGGTTTCTCGTAGATCCACCTCCCCTCGACCAATCTTCTTGAATCTACTTGTTTCCTCTATTTGGATACATATGTGAGCACCAAAAGCAGTATCTAATACACAATTTGTAGAAATAGATAGATTTCATTCGATGAAAAACGCACCTGAAGCTTCCCCTTGCTTCCAAGGCTGGGTGCAGTTTTTCTTCCAGTGACCCTTCTTGCCACATGTGAAACAAACAGCATCATGTTCCCTTGCCTCCCCTTTGATCTTCCTTTTCTTGGAAGGCCTTGAAGAAGCTTTGGGCTTAATGCTCTTCTCCTTCCCATTACATTTATTCGCCAAAAGGACAGAAGGTTTTTCACGCTTCATGTCATTATTCAGTTGGAAAATAAGTATAAATAGACCAGACAAAGATTTCTCAATGCTGTTCATGTTGAAGTTCACAACAAAGTTTGAGAAGATCTGAGGGAGTGATGCTAGAATGAGATCGGTACCCAATTCTTCAGGGATTTTAAACCCTAGAACCTCCAAGCGCTCAATTTAGCCAATGAGCATGACTATATGAGGCCCGGTTGGGGCACCCTATACAAGCTTGCTATGAAATAGAGCCTTAGAGATCTCAAACCTTTCCTGTCTTTCTCTCTCCTGGTATAGACCATAGAAGATCTTGAGCATGTTGTAGGCATCCATGTCTTCATGAGACTTCATGAGCTCACTAGAAATAGATGACAACATCAAACATTGAACGTTGAGTGCATCGCTCAAATGTTGATCATAGACAATGAAATATTCATCACTTGCCCCTTGGGCAGGCGTATCAGGAAGTGAGGACTCCAGCACATAAAACTTTTGTTCATGGCGTAGGATAACCTGAAGGCGCCTAAACCATTCATGAAAGTTACTGCCGATGAGGATATTGTCATTATCCAGATTTGATCATAGAGAAAATGTGGTTGATGTGTTTGTCATTTTGATCCTACAAATTAAAAGAGTAGATTTATTAGTACTTTCTTGATTACATTTTATGAAAGAATAATAAATGAATTTATTAATTCTCACACTATTTTATCAAGTCCCAATGGACCTCAACATTGAACTCGGAATGTTCAGTTGCTTTTACATTCTTGTGGCAACGATCCATATTCCCCTTCGCATAACCCCAACAAGGGTTGGTCAAGCTATTTGAAGGTATTTAGGTAGATAGGTCTCTGCTAACTATGGGCTTACAGTTCCTTGATCTGTTGAGTGGACTCCCCAATCCTAAAATCTGAACTTGGATTTCCTCAACTCTTGCTTCCAATATTACATCATGCCTAGAAAGGGCTACTGCTCTTGATGTAATATGGTTAAGTCCACCTGAAACCTTTCATAAGGGCTTCCTTTATAAAAGTAAGTGTCCCAAAAAGGGTTGGTCAAACACATAGTTTTATTGAGTCTTTCCCTTAATCATCTAACAGATGGCTTGGTCTGACATAATATGGTATTGAGGGATTTTAATCTTCTATGCATAGTTTTACATTATCACATTCTTTTAAATATTAAGTTATGCTAGCTTAAGTGATTAACCATGTTCTGATAATGTTTACGCATAGTCTGGTTTTTATTTTATTCCATCTTTGCATGCTTGTTCATTTTATTAACTGTGTTATCGCGACAACACATACATAATAAATAAACCATGCAATTTAGACAGAAATAAAATAATATGGCATGATCATGAGCTTCTATTGGTCACCTTATCTAGGGGTTTTGATAAGCTAACCCTGACCTAGGGAAAAACACCTTGAACCCGGTGGTTCGTGTTTTGCAGCTCCAACCTGTCCACCTTTGTTTCTTCTTGCATCAGTTTTGCCTCAACTTCTGGATTTGAACCATCTCCTATGGCTTGGGAAATCCTCCATTACATGGGATTACATTAAAGAAACCATGGGCACGCAGGCCCTACATTTTATTAGAAGAAGGCTCGCAGGCTAACAAATTTAAATTAAATAAATTTAAATGAAACCATACACATACAAAGGGTATTTGTTCTAGATCATGATCATCCCTAGCATGCAACGACATTTACGCATATTTATAATTCAAATTTTTTAATCCTTCTTTCATTTAAGATAAGTCGCACTCAAATTAAGTTAATTATGTTCTTATAATTAATCAATTCTTTATCTTAAATCTCTTTTTGAATTTCCTTTAGATTCTTCTCATCCATATTCCTTGTATGGGTCTTTGTACATTTGAGGAAACCTGGTGAAATTCCATTTTTGGAAAGTACACAGCATGTAGTTTATAATTACATGGCATGTATTTCTTTTCACTCCTTATCCAAAGTACACTCCGGGGGCTTTGGCGTGTTTTCTGTACTTTGGAAATTTTGGAGTACATGGCGTGTAGATAAATAATACACGGCGTGTACTTCCTTGTTACGCGGTAACCGGACTGGCGATTCCGTGTACACGGTATGCGGCTTATCCTTTTACATGGTTTCACCTCGGTCGGAACGGACTACACGGCATGTTGATCCAACATACATGCCGTGTATTCCGGTTTCCACGGGACGTTCAATTCTGGTGAATAGGACGTGATTAATACTTAGGCATATTCAATTCACATGGCGTGGTTTGGCAGACCAGTGCCAGTTCTTTGAACCTAAGTACAGGACGTGTAATTTTAAGTACACGCCGTGTAACCGCGTGTTGTACAGACAGAATGAGCGGCTTATTCGGATGAGATCCTTGTTTTTATTTTAATTAAAAATTAAAATTAAAAGGTCTTTACTATGATATTAATCAAAAAACTAAAGAGGAATAATAGATCTCTTGTATTTTGATTAATAGAACGATATATTTCGAATTGAATCAAATATAAATGTTTAAATAATCAACAGAAATTAAATAACTATAATCAATTTTGCAAGCTCTCTCTAATACCATTTGAAGGTTTCGGGCCCAGCGGAAGCACGTGGGTGGATGTCCCCACTTGGATTTTTTTAAAGAACAATGATCAATCCGGGATCAATATGACGATAAACACCAGTCTCCATGGATCGAATCACAAAAATGGACAAAGAAAAAGAAAGTCCTGAAACCATAAAGTAGGATCGTTACAGGTTGATTATAATTGATTTAATCAATTGAAAAGTAATACCTTTTGGGTGTTCATTCTTTTTTTATCTTCTTGATCATGTTCCAATGTGATTCATCATTGCGTCGCAAAATCCAAGTGTTGACTTCCTCTAGCAGTGAACCACACATGTACCTCTTATCTCAAGACTTCGCCAAAGGAGTCTCCAGGTGCTGGCATGGATAAACCTTTTCTTGTGTTGTCTGCCTTAGATCATCTTGATCCGATGGAAGAGGGTCTATCTCGATCTTGAGAGCATTCTTGAAGGAAGAGGTTCTTTTGTCCTTGAATGAATTCTCCAGAATTTTTGTGCACAACAATTCTCTTGTGTTTGAAAAGAGTTGGGGTTGTGAGGATATTTATAATCGAGTTTGAGGTTGTAGTGTTATGACAATTAATAAACGCATTACACGTTTCATTTATTTCATTAAACCTTATTGAAAACCCCATGTTGAATAATTAATTCCTAGACATGCGCTCACACTGGTTATAATAAATATCATTTAATAAAACAATATTATATCTGCAAAATCTCGACTTGAAAAACTACATGGCATATAAGAATAAATACATGGAGTGTACTTGTTTTTCATTGAAAACTACACGGAGTGTACATTAAATATACACGGTGTGTATATCTTGTTTTCATTTATTCATTTCCTTTCCAAAATGAAAACTCCACGGCATGTACATTTAATAATACATGGCGTGTACTTGTTTTCAAAATAAAAACTACACGACGTTTAATAATTAATACAGGGTGTGTACTTGTTTTCACTTTATTCTTCCACCAACATTAAAATGATTTAGGATTCCTTGAAAAATTATTAATCCACATACGGGAATAATCTTTATTCTACTTGAGATACTTGAATACACTTAGTGTGTGACCCTCTAGGCCTCTTTCTCGTTGGAATTAGGCGTGCTTGCCTAAAGACCAAGATTACTGTCTAGCAATGGGTCAAGCAATCCAAGAGAATGAAGTTGACGCCGCATTGACGTATCACCTCATACGAATGCTTAATGTGTAATTTAATCCCTTTGTATCTATATCTCATCAAGAAGGATTCAGGGCAGTGTCATAAACCTATATACTTGATCCGCGTTCTTTGACTACCTGAATTAAACTCGTCGTTTACACCATGGCCTTGGAATTTAATGCGACGGTTCTATTTCAATAAAAGGGACTAGATATCAACTTCTTTAAATGGAAGGGAGAAAGCCTTCCTCGACTTATCCATTAAAAACATGTCACTCGTGACACACCCAACGTACCCTACTTACCACCAACTGTCTGCATGACGGTTTTCGTCAGTAAATCTAAGTGTGCGAGTCATGACATGAGTTAATGATAATACTCCAGTCAAAGGTCCATTAGAAACGTTCGCAGATAGTAATGTCCGATGACACCATGACATGCAGAATTACAACTGGCGGCTCTATTCTCATAATCAACCATCATGGAGATTACCAAGTGCAAACTCCATGAGAGAGAGTCTTGTATTCTTACGATTACTTGCAAATGACGGTCTGTATACTATGTGTCCTATCATAGTATGTCATCCAACCACAGAACATTATTTAAGAATATTGTTATAGAATTTCAAGGTTCTCATCATAGCGTAGATCTTCCATGACCTTATTAACGAAACAAATATTCCTGGACATTATTATATTATAGTCATGAAGAACAATGAATAATATATAATTAGTGAAAATTCATGTTATCAAAGTAAAAAACTATTGGTTCTCAGGACACCAACCCTTACAGTTCAGACGTTGTGCGACCCTTGGTACATGTCGTGTTCCTTCTTGTGGATCTTCCACTATGTGTATCACAAAATGTTAGACTCATATTTTAGCCCATAGGTAGCATATCATGGAGAATTTTACATGTATAATGAAAAAGTTTCCTTTGTAGTGGTTTTTAGATAAGTTATGTGAGGTTTGATGTGTTCTAATATCCTCCTAACGATGCTTATCCAATGGTAGTGATTAGGCCAAATCTATAGATAGATGCTGGGTCAAAACCCCTCTATCGCACCATGGTGCGTGTACTCTATACCCTTTATAATGGTAGTGTGGTACCCCCCTCATGATATAAAGGAAAGTGTCATAAGTTCACTAAGTGGAACCCCCTATTGTACTAGGGTGTGGGTCCTCTATTCGTACACTAAGTGGTTCCCCCAATCGTACTACGGACTGAGTCCTCTATTCATACGTTGAGTGGTACCCCCTATAATACTAGGTCACGGGTCCTCAATACTCAAAGGGAATCCCACTATTATATAAGGGAGCATGCCATATATTCAAAGATTTGTACCCCATATCATAGTAGCATGCGGGTCCTCCACCCATTGAGTAGAACCACCCTATCATACCAGGTTGTGGCTGTTTTTTCTGTTTACTGAGTAGTACTATAGCGACCCATACTTTAAATACATTGTTAGTACTTCAAAATTGAAGTACACTTATTACAACATATAACAAAACCATGAAAGGACCATATAGGTATAGTGTCTTTAGAAACTGGGGAACATAAACAACTGGTTCATAAATCGTCTACACTGTCTCCCATTTATTTCATCATATCTATAGTCCCTTTTGGAATATCTTACTTATTAACCTTCTTCCTGACCTGGGGAAAGAAAACATACAAAATGGTGAGCTCAAATGTTCAGTAAGGGAAAACAAAAGAAATATCAATCACATCATATTCATAAGAACATAACATTTTTGAAATCTTACCCTGCAAAAGAGATCATAATTTCATAACATGGGATAAAACATGGTAGTGAAATGTAATCACAATAATCATAACTTAAAACATGAAGCTTTGTTTCATACACACATAATAATAGAGAATCATTTCTAACTAGTCAAGACTCATTTCCAAGACTATCTTAGTGGATAAAGTCCATTTCTGAACCGAGTTCATTCCTCGTTTCAATCCTCTTTCACTGAACCGGTTTAACCTGCCGTTCCAGCCATGTCTATCTCATGAGATATAAAATATTTACCCAACACATTGGAGGGAGATATAGTTCCCACCCATCTCATAATGATACCATTCTTATGTGTGCCACAAAATCATAAATCATACATCATAGCATAACCCATGTAATAAAAATGGGATTCTTAAACATCGTGACATCATAAAACAATTCATATGAGATAAAGGAATTCATAAAAATAATTCCATCAAAACATAATAAAATTAATGTAATAATATGGATAGAAACATAACCCTTTATTATCTTGTATGGAAAATAATTTTGATAAAACAGTTGAACTCCATTCTTGAGGATAATATACTTTCTACTTCAAAAACAATTTTCCTTTCTTAACATGTCATAGAATTATAAAATAAAAGATGTTGATTAAAAATAAACTTGAAAACTTGTAAAGGAAGCTTCTTGGAAATAATGTTTTAAAAATCCATTCATGCTATATAAGTTAAAAAAAACATTCTTCTCGTACTTTTTTCGGAATAGTCAAAAAGTACCTTGTACGAAAAACGAAAAAAGATTCCTTTCATATCTTTTACTAAAAACTCCCTGAAGGGTAAAATTGGATTTAAGAAATTGTAGGTGGATGTAAATAGTATTACATATTGAGGAAACATGGATGTGGATGATAAAATACACCCAATAAATTCCAAAGTATAAACAATCTCGGATAAAAATGAGATTGTAATATTTCTCTTACCTTAGATCCAATTTGCTTCGTAAGTGTCCGAACCTCCTGTATATTGATTTAAATAATTTCATTGACTTATTCCAGAATCATACTCATTGTTATGATATAATATAAGGTCATATTCTTAGCTTATTATTAGTAATATATCATTGTTACTTGTTATTCAGGTGTTTATTACTTTTTGTTCTTATGCGTGTTTTGTCGAATAAATTCTTATTCTTCATTTTAGGTTATAGATACCTCATTTCTAGAATGGTATTATTGTAATATATATCATATTTATTCACTCAATTCATTTATGTAATTATTATTCAATGAAAATCATGTAGAACGAGTAACATCACATCGTGGAGACGGTATTCCGTACGTACGCACGAGCGATGATATCGTTCCCATGATCGTGGAATTGTATTGGAGTGTATGTATACTATTTAAGAATCAATATCACTTTACAATAATCATATATATTCATTCTTTACACCATTATACCCATCCAAGTAAGGTGGTGGTGGAAAATAGATTACACCACGACGTGGAGACGGTATTCCGTACGTACGCACGCACGGTGATTTCATTTTCTGTAGGATGGATAGATGGTGAAATAGGGTTGTTTCATACTTATAATAACATATCAGTATATGAGTGATACTGATGTAATTAATTCATAATGAAACAACTAAATAAGAATAAGTGGAAGAAGAAATAAAGTTGAAATAATCGGTAACGGACATTACCTCTTCTTTGAAGCGCTTCTTTGAGACCTCCTTTTAGGGCACTAAAATTGGTCTTTGAAGAAGACCAGGACCTCTAGGATGTTTCTAGAGAAGTGGATAGGAGACATTGGCAGGGGTTGGCCGAGATTTAAGGCTCAAAGTGGTGTGATGAAGAGAGGGAGGAGGTGCCCTTTTATAAGGGAGGAGAGGGACACCTTTGGAAGAACTAAAAATATTATTTTATTATAAAGCCATATTCGGTTTTAAATAGCTCAAAATTGATTTATTTCGAATCTAAGTTGGGGATGGGTCTCAATCCTCTCATCCAATATAATTTTTACATGTTTAATTTACTATTTTAACCTTATAATTTAGATTTAACTTTAAATTAGATAATTTTACTTTTACCGTGTCTTTTTGTGTTCTTACACTATAAGGTTAATAAAAATACTATAACAAGACAAACGAACCCCAAGTTGTTTATTATTAATATATATAACCTTATCTAAGTCATTTTGCCGAAACTTATATTTTTAGGAATAAAATAACAATTAATAATATAATATTTGTTTTAAAAACTATTTTATGTCAATTTTGACACTATTTAGTAATTGATTTTTGTAAAAATCATAACAGAATTATTAGTTATAAAAAAGTTAATTAAATGAATAAAAACATGTCATATTAACCTATAAAATTAGTGTAATTCATAAAAAGTCTCAACTTACATTTATTTGGGTATTTATAACATCAATTATGTCAATATTTAATTAATAAGATAATTACTGCATCATATTTGTGTCATAAATAAATTAAATTATTTAATGTCTAAAAATTACAAATAAAATACCATTATGTAGGAAATCTTATTATATTTCTAATGAATATTTATAGTTGAATTTATCTTATGTATAGCCCTATATGAAAAATTATGTACTTATTAAACTTTGATTTTAACTATTTTAACCCTTCTTTAAATAAATTAATAATAAATGTCCTAATCTAATCCATGTGGGCCTAAATGGTCCTATTTTATTCCTAAGGTTGTTTTTGGTCGAATTACATTTATCCAATAGAATTAGGACATGTGTTAGGGTAATATTAATATCATTTTTCCTCAATTACCTTATTTACTTTTAACCGTGGTAAATAAAAGTAAAAAGTTACTATTCACCAAATATTATTTTCATCTCATTGAACCACATTTTACTTACTGACATCAACAATGTCTCTCGGATTTTTGAAATTCCACTCACAGAAGCGGTAAAATTATGTTTTATGTAATTTTGCAAATTCTCCTAGGAGGTGGGTAAAAGACGGTGAAAAGTTCAATAAAAATTTTATATATCTAAATTTATTATAAAATTACTCCAATGAATTACATTGAACTTATATAGTTATTATGTATCAATTTTAACCTAAAATAAATTTAAATAAAATAAGTAATTTTTTAAATAAAAAGTCAGATTTTA
Source organism: Viscum album (assembly GCA_963277665.1). Classification (NCBI taxonomy): domain Eukaryota; kingdom Viridiplantae; phylum Streptophyta; class Magnoliopsida; order Santalales; family Viscaceae; genus Viscum; species Viscum album. The sequence continues at coordinate 1,032,193,950 of OY728130.1, forward strand.
AATAGTAACCCAGTGTTTTCACTATTCATAAAAAATTGAATGTTTCCAGAAAATACCAAAATTTCACCCTAGGCTAATTTCGATATTCCGAATCCAAAAATGAAGTCTGTTTTGAAAAATTAAAATTACAAAATTTCAAAAATTGGGTATTACTATTCATAACGGCTAGTTTTAATAATATTTTAATAGCATATCATTGTTTAGTGAAAGTCGGTATTGCGTACGGCGCAAGCTATCAAGGAAGGTCGCGATTGAGTGTAAAGCAAGCCAAGCTAGTGTTGTGTGTAGTGAAAGATTCCTTTGATGATTTATATAATATAAAAACAATATATTTTTATAAGAGTCTCAGGTGTTACATTCTACCCCCCTTAAAAAAAATTTCGCCCTCGAAATTCGCCACTTGTAACAAACAGATGAGGATACCTCTCCCTCATCATATCCTCAATCTCCCATGTAGCTTCTTCTAATTGGTTGTTCCTCTATAAAACTTTCACCAAGTGAGTGGTCTTGTTCCGTAGAACTTTTTCACTATGATCGAGAATCTCTATCAGTTGTTCTTCATAAGAACGATCTTGTTCCAGCGGTACAACTTCTGAGATAAGTACATGTGAAGGATCAAGTATGTACTTTCCCAGGAGAGACACATGGAACACATTGTGAACTTGAGAAAGATTTGGTGGAAGCGCCAATCAGTAAGCTACCTTCCCAACACGATCCAGTATTTCGAAAGGACCGATATACCTAGTGCTCAACTTTCCCTTCTTTCCAAATCTCATTACTCTCTTCCAAGGAGATATTCGTAAGAACACTTTATCACCCACTTCAAACTCTAAGTCTTTTCTTCGGTTGTCGGCATAACTTTTTTGTCGACTCTGAGCTACTCTTATGTGTTGTTGAATAGATCGGACCTTTCCTGCCATCTCATCAACAAGATCAGGTCCTAATAGCTTTGTTTTCCCAACATCATCCCAACAAGTTGGAGTCCTGCATTTCATTACATAGAGAGATTCATAAGGATCTATTTGAATACTGGAGTGAAAGCTATTATTAAAATAAAATTCCACCAATGGTAGGTGTTGATCCCAACCACCTTTGAAATCCATAGAGAAAGCTCTCAACATATCTTCTAGAGTTTGAATTATCCTCTTAGACTGACCATTTGTCTGAGGATGATAAGCAGTGTTGAAACTCAACTCTGTATCCAGAGTATGCTGAAGAATTTTCCAGAACTATGAGGTAATCCTCGGATCCCGATCAGATATAATAGAATGTGGTACTCCGTGCAATCTTACCACTTCCTTTACATATATCCTGGAAAGCTGATCCAGAGAGAAATCCTCTCTAATAGAAATGAAGTGTGTAGACTTTGAAAGACGATCAACTATGACCCATATAGAATTATTGCTTTTGGATGTTTTAGGAAGTCCTGTGACAAAGTCCATAGTGATGTTTTCCCATTTCCATTCAAGTATGGGTAATGGTTGTAACATCCCCTTAGACTTCTGTCTTTTAGCATTAACTTGCTGACAAACCAAGCATCGAGAGACATATTTAGCAACATCTCTTTTCATTCCATCCCACTATAAGTACTCTTTCATGTACCTATACATCTTCGTGCTTCTAGGATGAATAGAGAATGAAGAACTTTGAGCCTCATCCAGCTGCTCCTTCTTTAATTCGGGGATGGGAGGAACATAAACCCGATTCCTAAACTTTATTATCCCATCGCAATCAAGGTTGAATTCAGGAACATTTCTCACCTTCTTTTGTAACTCTACATCTTCTTTCTGTGCCTCTTTAATCTTAACATGTTTATATGGTTGAACATTCATTTGAGAAAGATACGATTTTTACCATTTCATTATAATTCCAAGATCCATCCTTTGTAAATCCATAAATATTGGATCTTTTGCAATCCTCATCATGGATAAACTGGCATGGTCTTGTCGACTTAATGCATCTGCCACCTTGTTTGCATTCCCAGGGTGGTAATGAATTGAGCAGTCGTAATCCATAATCACCTCCAACTACCTTCTTTGGCGCATATTCATCTCCTTTTGTGTGAAAATATACATTAAAATTTTATGATCAGTATAAATGTCACACCTTTCTCCATAAAGATAATGCTTACAAATCTTTAATGCAATGTTTACCGTATCTAACTCTAAATCATGAGTTGGGTAATTTTGCTCATAGATTTTCAACTATCGTGAAGCATAAGATATCACCATATCATTTGACATAAGAACACACCCCAATACCTTCTTGGATGCATCACTGTAGATCACAAACCTTTCTCCACTATAAGGCAGTGTGAGCATAGGTGCACTGGATAACATTCTTTTCAACTCCTTGAAATTCCCTTCACATTCCTCCATCCAAACAAGCTTAAATCCTTTCCGAGTCAACCTGGTGAGTGGATTAGATAATCATGAAAAATCATTCACAAAACGTCGATAATATCCAGCCAAACCAAGAAAACTTTGGATCTCAGTTGCTGTTGTTGGTCTCGACCATCTTTCGATAACCTCTGTTTTTGCTGGATCCACAGATATCTCCTCTTTTGAGATTATGTGACCAAAAAATGAAACTTTTTGAAGCCAAAATTCAAACTTGGTAAATTTGGAATAATGCTTCTCCTTTCTCAGGGTCTTCAATATAATTCTCAAGTGATCTTCATTTTGTTCCTTGATCATTTAATATACAAGAATATCGTCTATAAAGACTACCACAAACTGATCAACATAGTCTCTAAAGACTCTTTTCATTTGATCCATGAAGATATCAGGGGCCTTAGTAAGACCAAATCGCATCACTATAAATTCATAGTGTCCATACCTTGTACGGAAAGCCGTCTTTGGTATATCCTCCCTTTTGACCCTTAATTGATGATACCCTGAATGAATATCAATCTTGGAAAAGTATTGAGCTCTGCGTAGTTGGTCAAATAAGTCATCAATGCGTGGGAGAGGATATTTTTTCTTGATAGTGATCATTTTAAGTTCTCGATAATCAATGCAGAGTCTCATTGATCAATCTTTCTTCTTAACAAACAGAACAGGTGCTCCCCAAGGTGACACACTAGGGCGTATGAACCCCTTATCATGATTCTCATGGAGTTGCTTCTTCAATTCTTGTAACTCAATTGGGGCCATTCTATAAGGTGTCTTTGAAATAGATAAAGCACCCAGTATGAGTTCTATTGAAAACTCAACATAACGATTTGGTGGAAGACCCAGCAATTCCTCCGGAAAGACATCATCAAACTCCCATACAATGGGCATATTCTTAATAGTGAGTTTCTCACCAACCATTTGAGATAAATAACCTTCATTTAGTGGAATCAAGATCCATAAAATGGAATAAATTTCCACTCGAAGTTTATGTTCATCCTTGCATCAATAGATGATCAAAGATTGATCTGGAATATGATATGTGACTTCCCTTCAATGGAAATTGATATGAGCTCCATATAGATAATGCCAATCCATGCCAAGAATCACATCAAATTACACTATAGGGAGGATCACAAGATTTTCAGGAAGCACTTTCCCACAAACTACAATTGGAGAAGAATTATAAACTTTTTATGCGACTGTTGTGCCATTAGGGGATGTCAAAGAAAACTCAACATCTAATTGTTGAGGTAATACGGAGATACCCTTAGAAAATTCTTTAGAAATAATGGAGTGGGTGGATCTAGAATCAAATAAAACATTTGCTACTTTAGAGTGGATGGTATGTGTACCTTTCACCACTTCGTTATCGTACTCCACATTGCTGATAGCAATTGCATGTGATTTTCCTTTGTCTTTATCCTGAAGAGTTTGTTGACGTCGATCATCATCAACAAACCTTGGATTTGGGCATTGATTGGCATAATGCCCCATTTCCTTGCACTTGTAACATTGTAGTGTATGAGGTGCACTCTGTGTAGCCTTTTCATTGTTCGCATCACTAGAAATATTCTTCCCATCATTGCGGCATTCAAATTCCCGATGACCTTCCTTTCCACATTTGAATCATTTACTTGACCCATTAATACAACTCCCTCCATGTTTCTTTCCACACTTTGAGCATAAGGGAAAAATCATCTTCTTTTCAATGTTCTCTTTAGATTTTCCTTTGAATTCCATTTTCCTTTTCTTATCAAACCCATTTGACTGATGGGTTACTCCAATCTCCATCTCGACTTTGAGAGCACATCGAACGATTTCCTCGTAGCTATTGAAGTCCCTTATGGATAACACCCTTCGAAGACTTGGTTTAAAGCCACTAAAGAATCGATAGATATTACTCTCAGGTTGGATAATAATACCAGAAGCATACCTTGCAAGTCTTGTAAAATTTTCTTCATAGGTATCAACAGATTCATCATCCTTTTGCTTTAGTTCAAGAAAATCCTTCTCCATGTTTTTTCGGAGAATAAGAGAGAAGTACTTATTGAAAAATAAGTTCTTGAACTCGTCCCATTCCATGGACTCAATTTCATCTCTTGGCCTCTTATTCATGATAAGATTACACCATTGATCACCATCACCTTCAAAATGATACACTGCTAATATGACTTTATCATGTTCAAAACATTGAAGAACTAAAAATATCTTTTAAGTAGTATTGATCCATTTTTCAGCAACTAATGGATCAGTAGACCCGCTGAATGAAGGTGGACGTTGCTCATGAAGGATTCAACAGAATGTTGCTGCTTCCTTTGCTCGTTTGGAATTCCTACATGAATCATAGATTGAGAATGTTCTGTGAGCATGGCTACAAGATTTTTCATTCCATCTCCCATAACTTTTGGTTGCTCAGGGGGATAATCATTGCATTTCCCGTCGCATTCCGCATTAACATGGTTCCTTCGGGTTCCAGCCATTGACTAAAACCAAGAAGAATAGTGTGAGAAACACTAATTATAATTGGAAAACCACATAATCAAGAATAAAATTTCACACTTAAGGTCTTGTCCTAGGTTATTCATGGCCATCAAAACACTAAGATTGTGTTCTATGCTTAGACTTATCCTTACGATTTTTACTAAGGCTTTCACATCCTAGTTCCCAAAGGTTGACTATACCTTTCATCTTATACCAACTATAGAAACCCATACATTACATACATTGATAGTACTTTAAAATTGAAGTACACTTATTACAACATATAACAAAACCATGAATGGACCATATAGGTATAGTGTCCTTAGAAACTGGGAAACATAAACAACTGGTTCATAAAGCGTCTACACTGTCTCCCATTTATTTCATCATATCTATAGTCCCTTCTGTCATATCTTACTTAATAAACTTCTTCCTGACCTGGGGAAAGAAAAAATACAAAAAGGTGAGCTCAAATTCCCAGTAAGGGTAAACAAAATAAATACCAATCACATCATATTCATAAGAACATAACATTTTGGAAATATTACCCTGCAAAAGAGATCATAATTTCATAACATGGGATAAATCATGGTAGTGGAATGTAATCACAATAATCATAACATAAAACATGAAGCTTTGTGGAATACACACATAATCATAGAGAATCATCTATAATTATTCAAGACTCATTGCCAAGACTATCTCAGTGGAGAAAGTCCATTTCTGAACCGAGTTCATTCCTCGTTTTAGTCCTGTTTCACTGAACCGGTTTAACATGCCGTTCCAGCCATGTCTATCTCATGATATATAAAATATTTACCCAATGAATTGGAGTGAGATATAGGTCCCACCCATCTCATAATAATACCATTCTTATGTGTGCCACAAAATCACAAACCAGACATCATAGCATAACCCATGTAATAAAAATGGGATTCTTAAACATCGTGACATCATAATACAATTCATATAAGATAAAGGAATTCATAAAAATAATTCCATCACAACATAATAAAATCAATGAAATAATAGGGATAGAAACATAACCCTTTATTATCTTATATGGAAAATAATTTTGATAAAACACTTGAACTCCATTCTTGGGGAAAATATCCTTTCTACTTCAAAAACACTTTTCCTTTATTAACATGTCGTACAATTATAAACTAAAAGAAGTTGATTAAAAATAAACTTTAAAACTTGTAAAGGAATATTCTTGGAAATAATATTTTAAAAATCAATTCATGCCATATAAGTTAAAAAATATATTCTTCTCGTACTTTTGTCGGAAAAGTCAAAAAGTACCTTGTAAGAAAAACGACAAAATATTCCTTTCATATATTTTACTAAAAACTCACCGAAGGGTAAAATTGGATTTACGAAATTGTAGTTGGATGTAAATAATAAGACATATTGAGTAAATATGGATGCGGATGATAAAATACATCCTAGTAAATTCCAAAGTATAAACAATATCGGATAAAAATGAGATTGTGATATTTCCCTTACATTTGGTCCGATTTGCTTTGTAAGTGTCCGAACCTCCTGTATAATGATTTAAATAATGTCATTGACTTATTCCAGAATCATACTCATTGTTATGATATAATATATGGTCATATTATTAGCTTATTATTAGTAATATTTCATTGCTACTTGTTATTCGGGTGTTTATTACTTTTTGTTCTTATGCGTGTTTTTTCGAATAAAATCTTATTCTTCTTTTTTAGGTTATAGATACCTCATTTATAGAATGATATTAGTGTAATATATATCATATTTATTCACTCAATTCATTTATGTAATCATTATTCAATGAAAATCATGTAGAACTAGTCGCATCACATCGTGGAGACGGTATTCCTTACGTACGCACGAGCGATGATATCATTCCCATGATCGTGGAATTGTATTGGAGTGTATGTATACTATTTCAGAATCAATATAACTTTACAATAATCATATATATTCATTATTTACACCATTATACCCATCCAAGTAAGGTGGTGGTGGAAAATAGATTACACCACGGCGTGGAGACGGTATTCCGTATGTACGCATGCGCGGTGATTTCGTTTTCCATAGGATGGATAAATAGTGAAATAGGGTTGTTTCATACTTATAATAACATATCCATATATGAGTGATACTGATGTTATTAATTCATAATGAAACAACTAAAGATGAAGAAGTAGAAGAAGAAATAAAGTTTAAAGAATCGGTAACGGACATTACCTCTTCTTTGAAACGCTTCTTTGATACCTCCTTTTAGAGCACTAAAATTGGTCTTTGAAGAAGACCAGGACCTCTAGGATGATTCTAGGGAAGTGGAGAGGAGAAAGTTTCAGGGGTTGGCCGATATTGAAGGCTCAATGTTGAGTGAGGAAGATAGGGAGGAGGTACCCTTTTATAAGGGAGGAGCAGGGCACCTTTGGAAAAACTAAAAATATTATTTTATTATAAAGCCATATTCAGTTTTAAATAGCTCCAAATTGATTTATTTTGAAGCTAAGATGGGGATGGGTCGAAATCCTCTCATCAAATAGAATTTGGACAAGTTTAGTTTACTATTTTAATCTTATCATTTAGATTTAACTTTAAATTAGATAATTTTACTTTTACCGTGTATTTTTGTGTTCTTACACTATAAGGTTAATAAACATACTATATCAAGCCAAAATAACCCCAAGTTGTTTATTATTAATATATATAACATTATATAATTCATTTGGACGAACCTTATATTTTTAGGAATAAAATAACACTTAATAATATAATATTTGTTTTAAAAACTATTTTATGTCAATTTTGACACTATTTAGTAACTGATTTTTGTGAAAATCATAACAGAATTATTAGTTCGAAAAAAGTTAATTAAATCAATAATAACATTTCATATTGACCTATAAAATTAGTGGAATTAGTAAAAAGTCTCATATTACATTTATTTGGGTATTTCTAACATCAATTATGTCAATATTTCATTAATAAGATAATTACTGCATCATCTTTGTGTCATAAATAAATTAAATTATATAATGTCTAAAAATTACAAAACAAATACCATTATGATGGAAATATTTTTTTATTTCTAATGAATATTTAGAGTCGAATTTATCTTATGTATAACCCTATATTAAAATTTATTTACTTATTAAACTTTGATTTTAACTATTTTAACCCTTCTTTAAATAAATTAATAATAAATGTCCTAATCTAATCCAAGTGGGCCTAAATGGACATATTTTATTCCTAAGGTTGTTTTCGGTCGAATTAAACTTATCCAATAGAATTAGGACATGTGTTAGGTTAATAATAATATCATTTTTACCCTTAATTACCTTATTTAATTTTAACCGTGGTAAATAAAAGTTAAAAGTTACTATTCACCAAAAATTATTTTCATCTCATTGAACTACATTTTACTTATTGAAATCAACCGTGTCTCTTGGATTTTTTAAATTCCACTCACAGAAGCGGTAAAATTAAGTTATATGTAAATTTGCAAATTCTCATAGGAGGTGGGTAAAAGACGGTGAAAAGTTCAATAAAATTTTTATATATCTAAAATTATTATAAAATTACTCCAATGAATTACATTGAACTTATATAGGTATTATGCATCAATTTTGACCTAAAATAAATTTAAATAAAATAAATTATTATTTAAATAAAAAGTCGGTTTTTAAATAGTAACCCAGTGTTTTCACTATTCACCAAAAATTGAAAGTTTCCAGAAAATACCAAAATTTCACCCTAGGCTAATTTTGATATTCTGAATCCAAAAATGAAGTTCGTTTTGAAAACAAAAATACAAAATTTCAAAAAGTGGGTATTACTAATCATAATGACTAGTTTTAATAATTTTTTAATATCATATCGTTGTTTAGTGAAACTCGGTATTGCGTACTACGCAATCTATCAAGGAAGGTCGCGATTGTGTGTAAAGAAAGCCAAGATAGTGTTGTGTGTAGTGAAAGATTCCTTTGATGATTTATATAAAATAAAAACAAAATATTTCTTATAAAAGTCTCGGGTGTTACAAGTACCCCCTGTTTCACCTGGGTGAGATTCATATGTATGCTATGTAGAGCTCTCTGGATGCTCTAGGGAATGTTTCCTCTAAATGGGATGGTACCCCCTTGGGCTTTGCAGTTTAGTGGTGAGTTTTGGTGTAACAACCCGAGATTTTATGAGGATTATTCTTTTTAATTTCTTTGGTCTCTTTTGTTGTATGCTACACCAAGATTATCTTGTGCTATACGCAACACTGTATTGGCTTGCAGTATACGCAACACTATTCTTGGATCGTGTTATACAAAATTTCATGTTCATTTGATAGTAGTTATTCTACGCAACATTGAGTGTATATATATATATATATATTCAATGTATAAATAAAATATGTTTGGATTCTGTTATACGCAATGAAAAAGGAGTCATGCACTACATGAAACCCTGACTTGGCTTACATTACACGCAATCATGACCTTCCATGATAGCGTGTGTTGTACGTAATATCGAGTTTCAGTAAACAACGATATGTTATTAAAATATTATATAAACTAGACATTATGAATAGTAATAACCACTTTTTGAAATTTTATAAAATTTATCTTTCAAAATGGACTTCATTTTTGGATTCGGAAAATCGAAATTATCCTAGGGTGAATTTTTGGTATTTTTCTGAAAACCTTCAATTTTTGATGAATAGTGAAAACCCTAGGTTACTATTTAAAAACCGACTTTTAATTTAAATAATTTTCTATTTTATTTAAATTTATTTTAGGTCAAAATTGATACATAATTCCTATATAAGTTCAATGTAATTCATTGGAGCCATTTTGTAATAATTTTAGATGTATAAATATTTTATTGAACTTTTCAACGTCTTTTACCCACCTCCTAGGAGAATTTGGAAATTCACATAAAACTTAATTTTACCGCTTCTCTGATTGGAATTTCGAAAACCCCAGAGACATGGTTAATATCAATGCCTAAAATTTGGTTCAATGAGATGAAAATAATTTTTGGTGAATAGTAAATTTTTACATTTATTTACTACAGTTAAAAGTAAATAGGGTAATTAAGGGTAAAAATGATATTATTATTACCCTAACACATGTAATAATTCTATTGGATATATGTAATTCGACCAAAAACAACCTTAGGAATAAAATATGACCATTTTGGTCCACATGGATTAAATTAGGACATTTATTATTAATTTATTTAAAGAAGGGTTAAAATAGTTGAAATCAAAGATTAATCACTAAATAATATTGCATATAAGGTTATACATGAGATAAATTAGACTATAAATATTCATTATAAAGCTAAAAAGATTTAATAAATAATGGTATTTTATTTAGATTTTTTAGACATTAAATAATTTAATTTATATGTGACATAAAGATGATGCAGTAATTATCTTATTAATGAAATATTTACATAATTGATGTTATAAATACCCAAATAAATGTAATATGAAACTTTTAATGAATTACAATAATTTTATATGTTAATATGACATGTCATTATTTATTTAATTAATGTTTTTAGAACTAATCATGCTATTATGAGTCTTAAAAAAATCAATTACCAAATAGTGTCAAAATTGACATAAAATAGTTTTTAAATCAAATATTATATTATTAATTGTTATTATATTCCAAAAAATCTAAGGTTCTTCCAAGATACTTATATCATGAGAGGTGTATCATTAATGGACCACTTGGGGTCTCTGGGATGTATATGGCATGTTTATTAACTATATAATATAAAAATAAAAAGTGACCCGGTAAATGTCAATCTAATTAACTAAGAGTTAAAACTAAAAGATAAGGTTAATATAATGACCCAAACCTATCTAAAATATATTTGTTGAGAGTATTTAGACCTATACCCACTTTATCTTCTAAATAAATCAATTTTTAGCTATTAAAAACCGAATATGACTTTATTATAAAATAATATTTTATGTTTTTCCAAAGGTGCCCCTCTCCTCCCTAATAAAAAGGGCACCCATTCCCTCTTCTCTTCACACCCTTTTGAGCATTGAAGCTCGGCCAAACCCTGACCATTTATCTTATCCACTTCCCTATAAACATTCTGGAGGTTCTGGTCTTCTCAAAAGACAAACTCTACTTCCATAAGAGGAAGCTTAATGGAGGTGCGTCGAAGAAGAGGTAATCTCTTCTTCCAATTTTACCAAGTTCCATTCTTCTTCTACTTCTTCTTCTTTAGTTGTCTCATTATAAAGTAACAAAATCAGTATTACTTATATACTAATATGTTATTATAAATATTAAACAACCATATTTCACTTTCTATCCATCCTACGGAAAACAAAATCATCGCGCGTGCATACGTACAGAATACCGTCTCCACGCCGTGATGTAATCTGTTTTCAAACACCGCCTCACTTGGATGGGTATAATGGTGTAAATAAATAACTATATATGATTATTGTAAATTGATATTTATTCTGAAATATTATACATACACTCCAATACAATTCCACGATCATGGGAATGATATCATCGCTCGTGCGTACATACGGACTACCATCTCCACGACGCGATGAGATTCATTCTCCATGTTAACCATTCATGAATGATTATAAAGTATATATAATAATGAAACATATGAAATAATAAGAATACTGGATATATATATATATATATATATATGTATTTCATCTACTTAATTCCATCCAATTCAATAAGGAAACAAAAACATCGTTCATGCATACGTACAACCTACAGTCTCCATGAACGGTGTATTTCATTCCATTTATCGATCTATCATATATATTTATATGCTGAATATATATTATATATAAATAATGATTTACATTATAGAAATATGTAAATCATTATATAAGTAATAATATCAAGAACAAAAATTCGAAACTTGTACGATAAATGAAACGATTTTACCCAAAATGGTTCTTTAACATGGAATTTACAAAAAAACGGGTAATATAAAGTCATAAGTGAACCATATATGATATCATAACAATGAATATGATTATTTAATAAGTCAATGACATTATTTAAACCATTATACAGGAGGTTTGGAAATATACGAAGCATATCATACATAAGGTAAGGGATAACTATTCCAATCTCGCTCTAATCTGAGATTATTTATTCGTAAGTATTTACTAGGGTTACTGTTATAATCCATGTACATGTTTTATAAAAGTGTTTTTATGTATGTTTAAATTCATTTTTACCCAATTTTTAATTTTACAACGTGTTATGGAAGGAATATTTCTTTTGTTTACCATACAAAGAACTATTTGACTTTTCCGAAAAAAGTATGAGGAGAATGTTTTTTTAACTTATACGACATTAACGGATTTTTACGGTTTTATAAAGCCTCATTTTCATTAAGATTACTCTACAAGATTTCATGATTATTTTCAACAAAATCTTTTTCTTTTAAAATTGAATGGAATTTTGTGAAAAGAAAAGGATCTTGAAAAAGAAAGGATATTTTCCTCAGAAATTCATTTCAAGTGTTTTATCAAAACTATTTTACATCTAAGATGACATTATTTAGTATGATTATGTTTCAAGTATAATGTCTCTATTATTTACATGGTTCTATTCTTCTTAGGATGAAACGATATCCATTTGTTTTATATGGATTACATTATGATGGGATGTTGTTTTTGAAACTAATTTTATTCATTGGGTTATGATGAATGATTTATGTTTAATTTGTGGCACAATTAAGAATGATTTCATTATGAGATGGGTGGGACCTATATCTACCTCCAATTAATTGGGTAAAGATTTATATATCATGAGATAAACATGGCTAGAACTGTAAGTTAATCCGGTTCAGTGTTATAGGACTGAAACGAGGAGTGAACTCGATTCAGAAAGGGACTTTGTCCACTAAGATTGTCTTGGCAGCAATGCCTTGGCTACTATGGAAATCATATCAAGTGCATAATGGTTTGGCACAATTACATGTTTTATTACCATGCTATTTTATCATGATTAATGTTTCTTTATGATCTATGCCTTACATACTTCCATGTTTTATGTCATTGAAGAAGATTTTGATGTTTAAATATTATGTTCATGTTTGAAGTTCAAATGTATATGGTTGGTTTTATTTTCTCCATGCTTACCCTTACTAAGAATTTTAGCCAACCCTTTATATGTTTTATTTTCCCCAGGATATAAAGAAAAGATTTAGGTAAGAAAAAAAGGGAATATCTTTATGGGAGATGTTGAAGATCTTTCACCAAGATTAGAAGATTATATTCAGAGTTTCCAAAGATGCTAAACTATTACAGTCCTTTGGTGGATATTTTGGTTATGTATTAATTATTCCATAAAATTAATGTAATGTCCATGTACGTCAATATTTGGGTCTCTACAATTGGTATAAGAGGAAAGGTTTAGTTAACCTTTGGAAACTAGGATGTGAAAACTTCAGTGAAATCCCTAGAGATATTTCTAAGGTATGTCTAGGGATGTCCCTAAGGTTATGTATAAGTATAAGTTATAGTCCTAGAATTACGGTAAAGATATTAGAATTTAACCAAAGATGTTAGATATTGAAGTTAATCCCCCTTGATTATGATTTTGGCCTCTCACACTATTCTTTTTGGGTTTTAGAAAATGGCTGGAAACAGGAAGATTCATGATAATGGAGGATATGATAGACAATGGAATGATATTCTTCATGAGAAACCAAATGAAATTGGATCTAGAAGTCCAAACATTGTTATTATGCCTATTCAATAGTCTCATATTATGATCAATAATCTCAACTTTGGTAAGTATCCTGACTCACCTAATAAGAGAACGATGGAGTTTAATGATGATCATAGAGGAAAGAAAGTTCAATTCCCATCATGTAAATCATGTGGGAAGAGGCATCAAGGAGAATATTTCAAAGGAACTGGAAGATGCTTTGGGTGTGGAAAAGAAGGGCACAAATCCAGTAAGTGCAAAGGAAAAGGTTCAGTTAACACCATGGAGAAGGATAATGGTATTGCTACGACATCATAAATGATTAGATGTTTTAAATGTGGAATGTATGGGCATTATGAAAACCAATGCCCTAAGGGAAAATTTCATGAAAATAATGAGAATGGTCATATGGGAAGTATTTATGTGGATGATGCTGAGGAGAATACAAATGATATATGAGATGAAAGAAGTTTTGAAGCTCAGTCAGTTTTTTAAGAAGGTAGTGGAATGATTGTATGTTTATCAAGAGTTATGTTGTATAGATAATGGTACTATGGAATAAAGAATTATCTATGGATTGTTACACTATTGTTTTTTTAAATTATTTTAAAGTATATATTGAATGGTACCGGAAACCATGAATGGTTATTCAGATATTTTTGGAAAGAAGACGATATGCGCATAATGAATGGATAAGGAGAAAATAATATGCTTGATAGTATTCATGAGCTCATGATTGATATAAGGACTAATTGATATCATGTTTTGAGTATATAGAATTTTTGGGATTTTGGTATGTGGAAAGAGTTAAATTTTAACTGCATTCATGTTTTCACTAAGGATGAATGTGTATTTATTTTTCAAGAGAATACATGATTAAGGAATTCACATGTTTGGAATGTGACCGACAAGATATATCGTATGATAAATGATGGTATTCACGTTCTTGTTATGTGACCTTTCTAGTAATCATTTTCCTTATACTATAAGATTGGACAGAAGTATTTTTGATAAGCTTAAAGGTTGGAATGGATTAAGTTGGGAATCAGATAGAATTGTTTATGGCTAGAACATTTTTCAATATTATTTATGGAATTTTATAATAATTTAGTTTTAGAAAAACGACAACCTGCAGGATAGGCGACAACCCATCACGTCGGACAAGGCTGTGGGAATCGAACCCACAACCGAAGTGCGACATGCCTTTATTGCATACCACTTTCCTACAAGAAGTCCCTGGTTAGTAGAAACTAGTTTTATTTTATTAAGCGGTATGATAGAAGAAGTATAAGTCCATTGTTGGACTCATATACGATTAATCTCACCATAGATGGACTTTTGTATATTTTAGAACTTATACTAACCTTTTTGTGATGAAAACAGATGGGATGACTTATCATTCTATCACATGATCTGCTAACACTTCATGAATGAAAAATTCAGCTTCATTTCATTAAATAAAGATGATGTAGAAATTGTTCATGGAATGACCAACAATGATATTACACTAGAATCAAGTAAGTATTTCACTTTATGTAAAAGTTCATCAAAGATAGGGAAATGATCTTTGAAACCAAACATGTTGTTCTTTTACTCTCATACCTGATGAATCAGATGGCACCTTAGATCATCACAAATTTATGGCTTTTTGATTGTTGGATTTTTCATCGCCAAGTTCTCTACCACTCTCCATCAGAACATGATTGTTAGATTTCTCTTCCATATCCATATTTTCACCTATGTTCTCCTATGTGGAAACCCATTGATTAGTTAATTTGGGTAACTGTTAGGTTTCATACTTTAGTTCTTAAAGTTAAGTTTTTTTATAACATTTTACGATGTGGGTTTTAATTAGTGAAACTTTAAAGTAGAAAACCATTTATAACCCCAATGAATTTCGCGGGAAAAATTCATTTTAAGGGGGGTAGAATGTAACAACTTGAGATTTTATGAGAATTATTATTTTTAATTTCATTGATGTGTTTTGTTGTACACTACACCAAGATTATATTGCGCTATACCCAACACCGTATTAGCTTGCAGTATATACAACACTATTCTTGGATCGTGTTACACATAATTTCAAGTTCATTTGATAGTAGTAATTCTACGCAACATTGAGTGTATATATATATATATTCAATGTATAAATGAAATATGTTTGGATTCTGTTATACGAAACAAAAAAGGAGTCTTGCACTACACGCAATCTAGACTTGGCTTACATTACACAAAATCGCGACCTTCCAAGATAGCGTGTGTTGTACACAATACCGAGTTTCACCAAGTAATGATATGTTATTAAAATATTATAGAAACTAGACGTTATGAATAGTAATGGCCACTTTTTGAAATTTTATAAAATTTTATCTTTCAAAATGGAATTCATTTTTGGATTCGGAATATCGAAATTATCATTAGGAATTTTTTTTTGTATTTTTCTGAAAACCATTAATTTTTGATGAATAGTGAAAACTATAGGTTACTGTTTAAAAACCGACTTTTAATTTAAATAATTATTTATTTTATTTAAATTTATTTTAGGTCAAAATTGATACATAATACCTATATAAGTTCAATTTAATTCTTTGGAGTCATTTTGTAATAATTTTAGATATATGAAAATTTTATTGAACTTTTTACCGTCTTTTACCCTCCTCCTAGGAGAATTTGGAAATTCACATTAAACATAATTTTACCACTTATGTGAGTAGAATTTTGAAAATCCGAGAGACACGGTTAATATAAAGGACTAAAATGTGGTTCAATGAGATGAAAATAATTTACGGTGAATAGTAACTTTTTACTTTTATTTACCACGATTGAAAGTAAATAGGGTAATTATGGGTAAAAATGATATTATTATTACCCTAACACAAGTACTAATTCTATTGGATAAGTGTAATTCGGCCAAAAACAACCTTAGTAATAAAATATTACCATTTAGGTCCTCCTGGATTAGATTAGGACATTTATCATTAATTTATTTAATAAAGGGTTAAAATAGTTAAAATCAATGTTTAATAACCAAATCATTTTTAATATAGGGTTATACATAAGATAAATTAGTCTATAAATATTAATTAGAAATATAAAAAGATTTCCTACATAATGGAATTTTATTTATAAATTTTAGACATTATATAATTTAATTTATTTATGACATAATGATGATGCAGTAATTATCTTAATAATGAAATATTAACATAATTGATGGTATAAATATCCAAATAAATGTAATTGGAGACTTTTTATAAATTTCAATAATTTTATAGGTTAATATGACATGTTAGTATTGATTTAATTAATGTTTATGGAACTAATAATTCTATTATGATTTTCACAAAAATCAATTACCAAATAGTGACAAAAATGACATAAAATAGTTTTTTAAATATATTTTATTATTAATTGTTATTATATTCCTAAAAATATAATGTTCAGCCAAGATACTTATATAATGATAGGTGTATCATTAATGTACCACCTGGGAGTCTCTTTGATGTATATGGTAATGTTATTAACTATATAATATAAAAATACAAAGTGACATGGTAAATGTAAATCTAATTAAACAAGAGTTAAAATTAAAAGATAAGGTTAATATAATGACCCAAACCTGTCTAAAATATATTGGTTGAGAGGATTTAGACCCATCCCAACTTTATCTTCGAAATAAATAAATTTGGAGCTATTTAAATCTGAATATGACTTTATTATAAAATAATATTTTATGTTTTTCCAAAGGTGCCCCTCTCCTTCCTTATAAAAAGGGCACCCCTTCCCTCTTCTCTTCACAACCTTTTGAGCCTTGACGCTCGTACAACCCATACCTATTTCTCATCTACACTTCACTAGAAACATTTTGGAGGTTCTGGTCTTCTCAAAAGACCAACTCTACTTCCTTAAGAGGAAGCTTAAAGGAGGTGCGTCGAAGAAGAGGTAATATCTTCCGATTTTCTCAAGTTTCATTCTTCTTCTACTTCTTATTCATTAGTTGTCTCATTATACAGTAATAACATAAGTATTAATTATTTACTTATATGTTATTATAAATATGAAACAACCCTATTTCACCTTCTATCCATCCTATGGAAAACGAAATCACCGCGCGTGCGTACGTACGGAATACCATCTCCACGCCGTGGTGTAATCTGTTTTCAACCACCACCTTACTTGGATGAGCATAATGGTGTAAATAAATAACTATATATGATTATTTTAAAGCAATATTGATTATGAAATATTATACATACACTTCAATTCAATTCCACGATCATGAGAATGATATCATCGCTCGTGCATATGTACGGACAACCGTCTCCACAACGCGATGAGATTCATATTCCATGTTGACCATTCATGAATGATTATAAAGTATATATAATAATGATACATATGAGATAATAATAATACTGGATTTATGTATATATATATTTCTGTCATCTACTTAATTCCATTCAATTCAATAAGAAAACGGAAACAACGTTCATGCGTACGTATGACCTACCGTCTCCAAGAACGGTGTATTTCATTCCACTTATCAATCTATAATATATATTTATATGCAGAATATATATTTTATATAAATAATGTTTTACATTTTGGAATTATGTAAATCAGGATATAACTAATAATATCTAGAACAAAAATGACATGACCCGACCCTACCCAGGCTCGAGCCGCAACTACCCCAAGCCTGCCTCTATATGCCAGGGGCTGGCGACTAGCGCCGAAGGCTAAATAACTTGGGGAGGCCTTTTCCTACGTACCTGTACACACACACAAAGCACACTCAATGCAAAAGTGTAAAGTAAAAAAGAAAAGAAAAGCAGAGTAATGTGAAACTGCTATATATAAACCACAAAAGTGAATCGACCTCTAACAGTACAAAGCAATTGCTGAAAGTAAACTGAAATGAAATGTGGCACAACATGTGCCCAATCAGAATAGTGACACAACCCAAAAATAGGTAAAAAAACGAAAAAACAGTTGGAAGGGTCCCCCACCTGGAACCTGACTACGACCACCACATGCGTTCCAAGCTCCCGAACTCCTATGCTCCACTGAAGTCACGACCAACCTGTCTGTCGTCTGCAAGGGCACACCAAGTGCGGGAAAAGCCCAAGCAGGGGTGAGTATAAAAATACTCAGTAGGATACCCCGAATGCTCGAGGGTGCAACAAAGGAGGTACCGAAGGGTGAGCAGTAGATCGAACAGGGAAAGTAGAGGAGTACAACCGAGAGTGTAGAAAGAGTAACAGTAAAGGGTCCTGCTCAACCCAACAAGAGGAATGAAGGTAGACTCGTCCAGACAAAAGGAGCTAGAAACGGTGAGAAGATTAAATTCTCGTCGAGTCTTTTCTACCTATAGAAGGATATTAGAATCATCCAACCCTTATAATCTAGACATAGAAAGCACGTGGCATATCCCGCGTGTCTTTGCCTCTCCTGGAAGGAGAGTAACCCAACCCAAGAAGTGGGTACTGGAACAAGGTATATACATATCCTTATGCTCAATCAAGAATCCAGAAAAAGGTAATAAGGGGATCTCCCTCCCGTAGCTCAGCCCAAGAAAGTGAGTAACCAATAGTCCTAGAAGTAAATAACAGTGATGCCCAGCATCTCGCACGTCTGCCCCGAACTGCAAGTTAAGGGGTCAAATCACCACACCTTGAAACTATCCGCTTTGGGCGGCATTGACTCGCCCGCACTATTTTAGGTTGCGTCACAAGGATGCGTCTCGGTGGGGAAAGCGCCCCTCACACTAGAGAGTTCTGGGGGAACATCAAGACACACCTCGTCACTTCCCCGTAGTCGAGAGGTCTCCTCAAAGTCGACAAGCGACCCCTGCCCAGCCCCGCTGGAGGGTCCCTGGATGTCGACAGGTTCCCACTATAGGGAGACTCGGAAAGAGTCGACGGGTGCCACACTACCCAGTCGCGTAAAAGTGTACTCCACTAGAGGGAGGCTCATAATCGTCATCGGGGACCACTTCCCATCCCTACTGGAGGTAAACCCGGCATCTGAGACCACTTCCCAGCCCCTCTAGAGGTAAGCCTGGCATCGGGGACCACTACCCAGCCCTTCTGGAGGTAAACCCGGAACCGCTCTGGCCATCCAGGCTGGATGGTACTGCTCGGTGAACACTGTTGTACTGGCCATCCCTACTGGATGGTAACCCACTAGCCATACCTACTAGATGGTACAACTGGCGATCCCTGCTTGAAACAGTATCAGCCCTGCTGGAAACAACCTCAGCCCTGCTGGAAACAACCTCTTGGGTAGAGGATCGGTGCCCGTGTAAAGTGTTGGACACACATACTCCACATGAACTCTACCAGGGAACACAAAGGACCATGAGAAACTCCACAAGCCTCTCAGAGCGATCACGCTCCAATACACTGAGTCACTGTCGAAGCAGACGGAGACAACTCATCCTAGAAAGTGGGGGAAACACCCATACTATACGAACACGCATAGTTGCAAACGGTGTCACAGTCTGATGAAGGGGGAATAGTACTGAAACCCCTCAAAGATAAAGAAACAGAGGAACCAAACCATCTTTGTCGGCCAAATGGGAACAGAACCAGGGGAAAACTCAACACTGCCGGTCAAAAAATGAGAATAGCACCAGGGGAAAACTCAACCCTGCTGGTCAAAAAACGAGAATTGGACCAGGGGAAAACTCAACCCTGGTGGTCAACAGACAAGAACAGGACTAGGGGAAAACTCAACCCCACTGGTCAACAAACGAGAACAGAGGAACCCTCTACGTCGCGAGAGGTCAAAAGCACGTAAAGCAGAACATAACATGCACATAGGGCCCACACGGTGTGTGGCCCCAGGTCAGCCCCAACCGAACGCACACACGTTCTCAGGTACAAACAACCACATGTACCTCCAAGAGTTTTCGTATACTCCCAGAGTGTACCACGTTCCATCCCAAAGGCTATCGTGCAAACGACACCCAATGTCAACGCGAAGGCATAACGTAAAACTCCAACATGAAACCTTAACGGTTAAGGCAAAACCAACCACATCTCTTCAAGAATTTACATCACTCACACAGGAGTGCACATGATCACATGCCAAGGGTCCTCTACAAACACGGTAGAAGAACCGCCACCGGGGCACCTTCATATTTCCACATTTAATAAGATCGCGTAAGAGGCGCCGCTTTCCTGAATAGATTACACCATTGTAATCCTCGAGGAAAAACACACGAGATAGACTACTTACTCATATAAAATGGATATCTACCAGAAAAGTCACCAACACCGCCTCACGCCCGAACGATGTCCCATGACCCCGATCCTCGGCCCCGAAAACAGCCGAGCGCATCGCACCATTGCGATCCCCTCGGGAAAACACGTCAAATAAACTGCTCACTTGAGTGCAACGGATATCCAGAGAAAAATATGCATTCCAGCGCACCACACACAAGCGGTGCTTCAAGGGACCCAAATCCCGGTCCCGAAACACAAAGAACGGATCACACCGTTGCGATCCTCTCGAAAAAGTACACATGATGGACTATTCAATTGTCCAAAACAGACACTCAGTTATAAAGTTGGAAATCACCGTCAACTCCCGAAACGGCCCTCACGGGGCCCGCACTAGCATGAGGAATTAGAGCGGGCAGACTACGCCAAAGCGATTCCCTCGGAAAAAACCCAACATTGACTACTCGCACGCCCCGAACGGACGTCCGATGAAAAAGATACAAAGCGCTGCACACAGATCGAAAGACGGGCCGTGGGGACCACACCTCAACTCTGGCATCAACCCTCGAAACCACACTGGAAAACTCCTAATCAACGCCAGGGTCACAACGCCACTGACGGTGCTCAAAACGAACGTCGGACGCATCCACGCCGTGCAAAACAAGATCCCCCAAAAAAACGTCAATCTGCTTAACGCACGTGATGCGCCTCTGAGTCCCCTGTTACAGGAGTTAAAAACACTCAAAACAATCTCAAAACGATCGGTATAACTCAAGGAACGCATCGCCGCTGACGGCGCGTGAATCCGACACTTGAGCATCCTTTTAGAAGCGATTTAAATTTTTATCGGATCGAAAGGGGGTGGGTGGGGCCGATACGGCCGGCCCACCCACTGCCTGAGCCGGCCCGCGGTTCACCGCGCGGGCCGGCCCGCATCGCCCAGACCGGATGAGCCGGTCTGGCTATTTCCCCATGGGACCTGTGAAGCGTAGGTCCCTTGTCTGCTAGATGGGGTCATGAAGACCCTGGGTCTTCATCCCGCGATGACTGGCAGAAGCCAGTCCTTCCCCCGCGTTGCCGCCACGCTGGCGCCTGCTGCCGACGACCCCACGACCGGCGTCCGCCTCCAGTCGTGCTGACACCCTCGCAGCCCACACCTCCGCAACCCACTCCGCCACGAGGTCTCGCGACCGCCTCCTCCAGAAGAAACCCGCGCCGCTGCCTGTTGCTCCGAGCTGCCATGGGCCGCCACCTGGGATGCCCGGAGCACCCTTGGATCCAACTAAACTCACCGAAAAACACCCAAAACACCAAAAATTCACGCAAACTTCACCGGACATTTGCGAGCACCCCAAAACTCGGAAGTCAAATCCGAAAGATTCGTTGGAAAGCTCATAAAATATATTCACGATTATGGTCTTCGTTTTTAGATTCGACATCAATTCAACAGATATAAAGAAATTCAACGAGGGATGTGTGGAATTGGAAAACGTAACAAAACCCTACCTCATGGGCATTGCTCGGAGATTTGTCACCGAACCGCCGGAGCCGTCACCGCCTTGGGGAGGAGAGGATGGAGGAGGAGGGCTTGAGGAAGAGATCCTTGGGTTAAGCCTTATTATTCCAAAGAACAATGGAAAATGAGGTAGAGGGATTGGTTTATATAGAAAAAAAATAAATTAATTAACTTCTATTAATTACCCACGAAAGGAACCACCTCGGAGCACCTCAATGGAGTCAAGGTTAAGCCTCCCCTAGGGTAAAAACCACCTACCGAGCACAACCGCAGTCTCAAAATTTTAATCTGAGCCTCCGTTCGAATGTTATTAAACTCAACGCCCGAGGCCGCCAAATTACGAAAACTCCCTCGGTGCCATTTTTCACTGACGACCCGTGCCCACGAAACTTACACCCCTCCTAGGGTAAACGGAATGCTCCGAACTCAACATTTCCCTCAGTTTTCCAATCCGAGCCACCGTTTAAGAGATTCTTGAGTTAATCCATTAAACGAATAAATTAATTATTTAATTTATCCGTTCCACGCTCCGAAATCGAGCGAGGGGTCCAAACGTCCTGCGCCGACTTGCTTTATGTCGTTCCTAGGGTAAAAAACCCATTCCAGAACCATCCGTAAACTCAGATTCTAGATCCAAAACACCATATAAGAGTTATCTTATTTATTTTGTGTCCTCAGTATCAACGTACTGAAAATTTAATTCCAGCCACTCCAGGGCCCGGAATCGCATGCTATCTGATGGCGCTGCTCTGGAATAATATCAAGAATATTCCAAATTCTTTTATAGCCAAAAAATGGGTTCTTTCAAAAAATTCGAAACTCGTACGATAAATGAAACGATTTTAACCAAAATGGTTCTTTAACATGGAATTTACAAAAGAACGGGTAATATAAAGTCATAAGTGAACCATATATGATATCATAACAATGAATATTATTCTGTAATAAGTCACTGAAATTATTTAAATCATTATACAGGAGGTTCAGAAGCATACAAAGCATATCGGACATAAGGTAAGGGATAACTATTCCAATCTCGCTCTTATCTGAGATTTTTTATTCGTAAGTATTTACTGGGGTTACTGTTATCATCCATGTACGTGTTTTCTAAAAGTGTTTTTATGTATTTTTAAATTCATTTTGACCCATTTATTTGACTTTTACCACGTGTTATTGAAGGAATCATTATTTTGTTTACCATTGAAAGAACATTTTGATATTTCCGACAAAAGTACGGGGAGCATGTTTTTTTTGACTTATACGTCATGAATGGATTTTTACAGTATTATAACGCCTCATTTTCATTAAGCTTACTCTACAAGATTTCATGATTATTTTTAACAAAATCCTTTTCTTTTAAAATTTAATGGCATTTTGTGAAAAGAAAATGATTTTGAAAAAGAAAGGATATTTTCCTCAAGAATTCATTTCAAGTGTTTTATCAAAACTATTTTCCATCTAAGATGACATTATTTAGTATGATTATGTTTCAAGTATAATGTATCTATTATTTATATGGTTCAATTATTCTTATGATTAAAAGATATCGATTTTTTTATATGGATTACATTATGATGGGATGTTGTTTATGATACCCATTTTATTCTTTGGGTTATGATGAATGATTTATGTTTAATTTGTGGAAAAAGTAAGAATGATTTCATTATGAGATGGGTGGGACCTATATCTCCCACCTCCAATGCATTGGGTAAAGATTTATATCTCACGAGATATACATGTCTGGAATGGTGAGTTAATCCGGTTCAGTGTTAAAGGACTGAAACGAGGAGTGAACTCGATTCAAAAAGAGACTTTGTCCACTAAGATGGTCTTGTTAGCAATGCCTTGGATACTATGGAAATCATATAAAGTGCTTAATGGTTTCCCACAATTACATGTTTTATTCCCATGCGATTTTATCATGATTAATGTTTCTTTAGGATCTATGCCTTACGTAATGCAATGTTTTATGTCATTGCTCAAGATTATGATGGTTAAATGTTATGTTCATGTTTTGAAGTTCAAATTTATATGGATGGTTTTATTTTCTCTATGCTTACCCTTACTGAGCATTTGAGCTCACCCTTTATATGTTTTCTTTTCCCCAGGATATAAAGAAAGGTTTTAGGTAAGAAAAAAAAGGGAAGTTATTTATGGGAGATGTTGAAGATCTTTCACCAAGATTAGAAGATTATATTCTGAGTTTCCAAAGACACTAAACTATTACGGTCCTTTGGTGGCTATTTTTATTATGTATTAAGTATTCCACAAATTTAATGTAATGTACATGTACATGATGATTTTGGTCTCTACATTTGGGAACTCTATATTGTTTTCATGCAGATATGAATGATGGTCGGCATCAGATTTGGATCCTTTGGAGATGTTGGTAGAATCATTGACCTTATCTAGGCTATGAATATAATGATCAAATTTATCTCACATCAGGGTTTCTATTTTTGATTGTGTATGTGTGTGTTGGGTTTTACAAAACCCTCTTTTATGGGTTGAGCTGACCACGTATTGTTTCCTTTTATCACTCACGGATTGGTTTTTTTGGGTTTCCTACTTGGAATGTATATACTCTCCCTTAATGGAGGTTTTCTACACGTATTATGTATTATGCAGATGATAGGCATGTCGATAGTGATATCATTTGAGCATAGCAGTATCAGGGGTGAATTTGAGATATTTAGTGGTAGAACATGGATATTAAGAGCTTGTCTCTCTAATTAGCTTTAGCTTTTCCAGTTCTAGTAAGGCTGTGACTTCTTTTATGGTTGGTTGTGTATTTTACCCCTTACACTTTAGTAATTTTCTATTGTAATCAGATGTATTCCCTATAGGTTTATGCATTCATGGTGTAATATTGATGTTATTTACTTTTATTATACCTTTGAATTATTGGATATAGATGTTTGGGTGAGTTTGTATTGGTACATTAGTCAAAGGCCTCCAATGTTAGTTATCACTTATCATCACTAGTCTCCAGCCCTTGGACTATTAGAGATGGAATTGGGATTGTCACCGTGTCTTATTTCCAGCCAGGATGTCCCTGATGGATTGGGTCATCACATGATATCCCTTTATGTGTTTTTTTAATGAATGGAATTGGAGGTGGACTTTCTCGGTAACATGATTCAATATGCTACGGTCAACATAGAATTTCCATCTATTTATTATTCTCACAAGGACCAGTTCATTCTTTTTCATTGTAAATAATCGTCAGAATTGACTTTTTGGTCACATTGTGAATGGGGATAACCCACTATATGTTTTAAATGGCATATAAGATTTCTAATCCTAGAAATGATTCAAATTATTTATTAACTACCTCCATGATATTTGTGTTTAGTCTCATTTTTTGTAGTCTATAAGGGTTGTCAATGTCTTAAAATAGGATTACATGCAAAACCATCCTCAGACTAAGCATGGGTATGTCACCTAGATTTCATCATTTGACCTTGACATTATCTCTTAAAAATTTTACGAGTTTAGTTTCTTGGTTAGAGGAAACATTTCTAGAAATTATCATGGGTAACCTTTCATTTCCCATTTGAAACATAATGATTAAATGTGGTGGTAGCAGTCTCAATGCAATCATGGTTGGCCAAATTAGAGATGTTAATTACATAGGATCGATTACATTAGCCACTTTCAGTTCCTTTCAATAAATTTAAGTATGAGATTAATCCTTAATTAAAAAATACAGATCAAACACATAAAATAAATCATGTTATTCCTTATTGATAGCTTCTTATATAGTAATATAAGGTTAATCATAGTCATTTCACATTTAATTATTCAATCTCATTTTGCTATCTAGATTCATATTCACTTTTAATAGATTAGTTTCTTCATGTGATGTGGGTTCTTGGGTGTGTGTATGTGTGAAAATTTAATGTTTTAATTTTGTAAACATCATTGAAAAAAATATTGAATTTTACTATATTTTCTCCAAATTATATTGTTAGTTTTACTTCATGGAATTACATGATTTTCTTAGTTGTCATCAGAAATGGATTGAATAATATTATTAGTTATTTTAATGGTGATCTGGAATCTTCCATTTTGAGGACATAGAAATTATCTAGAAAGATAAGTTTCCACACCCTCACCAACAGTACTTCCAGAACTATGATTGGGAATACAATAGCTCAGTTTTCTAGCTGAAGTTTAACATGGGATTGAGCTCCACAATAAAAAATATGAGAACATAGAATAAGGTATTACATTAATTGAATCTTCATAATCACAAATATCATATGATAATGAAATGTCTCCAATAGTATATGGAATAGAAAATAACCGAGGATCATGATATTTGTTGGGTAATTGAGGTCATATCAGAGCTGAAATATTTATTCCAAAATATTATCTCTAATTCCCTTGATGACCTTTTTTCAAGGTGTATAACATCGTAAGATCATAGTATATTAGGACATATATTTAACGGATTCAAGAATAGGTATGTAGATTACAAAATTCATGGATGTTTCCAAAATTTCTTTTTGAATTTCCACTTGATGAAAATTATTGGATTGAATCAATATTGAGGGAAATGTTATTGGGGATTTTTCTTATCTTTTGATGGTTTCTCAAGTTTAATTTATGATTTTTCAATAGTTTATTCAGAATAATCTATATTCTCCCCTTCTAGGATTTTATTTTCTTATTAAGATTGTAGTTTTAGTGAAGGTTGAATTTCATACCCACATCTCGTTTTTACTAGACTCAAATTTCCATTAGTATTGGATAATGTTTTAGGAGGTGTCATCCTAGTATTTTTTCCATATTTTATACTAGATTACCTAAATGATTTTCCAATTTCATCAACTATATACTCGGTTTCCCTATGTTAGTATCTGGTTGGTGAAGGATTTGTACTGGAGAACTAGCGTTAGTATATCCATGGGATTTCCTTTATTGAAATAGTGATTGTCGGAATGTCTATAGGTATCCGTCAACAAAATATTATTGAAATTGTATAGTGTGAGGGAATTATTATTGAAATAGGGGAGAGTCATTGTTTTTGGGGATTTACAAATGCATAAACGATTTATTAGTTATATCTCTATCCATGGTTTTCCATGAGTCGTTGGAATGGTCTTTGTTGATAGGAAACAACACAACTCTCAATAAGCACCTAATCACAGTGGTCAATGAAATGACCAGGAGAATGATGAAGTATGAAAACCTTAAATAGTTTTTGATGGTCATTAGATTATTCTAGATCTATTTTCCATAACAAAGGGGTTAGTTATTCCATATTTTATTCAAATAAAGGTGAATTTTTAGGCATTTTGTGGGATTTACCTCATGGATTCCTCTAGTGAAAATACTAATTTTGAAAAAAAAAATATGAATTACAAGATATCTTCCCTATCTTCAGTTAGTGAATTTTCAATCAATTATCCTCCAAAGGATTCATATTTTATATTTATATCACTAATAATTAGTCCTTGTGAAATAAAAATGTGAAGTGATGTTCTTAAATGGCATAGTGTGGAAAAGTTGCACATAGTTTCCAGAATCCCTCTCAATAATTATATACATACTCTCATGATAATTTATTGATTTAATCTATTTCATATAGATGTTTCTCCTTAGGTTGGGATTAATCTTGAATAGTTCTTTGATTCTCATCCGAGATAGTGAAATCATCATGTTTTAATTTTTACGAACACTCCTTCACAACACCTTTGAGGGAGAAGGTGAATTTAATCAATTTTATGTGTTCCTTAGACACACTTATTAATTTCAAAGTAACACAAACCATAGTGAAGTACTTGATATGTCTATTTGAATGGAATCTTAAAATTATATAAAACATATGAAATCATTGACTAAGTATAGTTTTCAGTTGAAATCCATCTAGTAAAGTAAGGAAGTAAATTCGGTTGTTTTGTTTTATGAAACATCGTTCACATAAAATCTCAAAGTCTAATCAAGGTTTATTTCTAGGAATTGAAATCTCTCCTTGTTATGACACTTCTTTGCATAACGTGAATGTATAATCCTTTTCAACAGCTCGTGTATCCATTCCATATGACTGAGCCATACTCATCGGCTTACTACCTTTGGTGTCAAGTTCCAGACTACTTTTTTCATCCTTCACAATCTCAATATTCCCATTCTCACCGCTTTACTTGAATACTCTTCCTGGGAAAGAACTAACTAAGACATATCCACATTCAATTCCTTCATTTGGATGTCTAAATTTTGGAATTCAAAATTCTATAGTTCCTCCTTGTGTTGGAGTCCAGTCTCCAATGCCACTATCATTTCTAGTCATATAACTTTGTTATCCATCG
The DNA here is from genome assembly GCA_963277665.1 of Viscum album. Classification (NCBI taxonomy): domain Eukaryota; kingdom Viridiplantae; phylum Streptophyta; class Magnoliopsida; order Santalales; family Viscaceae; genus Viscum; species Viscum album. The sequence goes on from OY728130.1 coordinate 1,032,222,603, forward strand.
TCATCGGTAAAATATGATGTAACTATGAGAAACTTATCACTACAATGTCTCATATACCCTAATTCACGCCATTAACTTCATCTTCATTTCCTCATAAACTATACTTATGAGCACAGTGGATCATACAGGTACACAGAAAGGTGGTTGAATCATTGTACATTAGTTTTTACTGATTTTCATTTCTTTTCTAACACCACTTTTAATTAAAACGTCACCACATGTTAGAGTAAATGAATTTTTCCTACATAAAAACACAATTATACCATATAAAATAGATAATGTAAATGAAGCACCACACATAGTATTTTTACAATGTCCCATTGATGTTGGTGACTACGTCCTTACTGTGTTCATGATTATTTGTGACAAGAATTACACACTTAGAATGAGTCACCAATTACATGTGGGTTACTAATGTATCACTCTGAAAACATTATGGGTAGGTATTATCCTTTTCCCAAATTATATTGTCATCCCATAAGTGTATTATAGTTACCAAAATTAATATAAATAGGGAGATCACAAATAGTTCAAGATACCGCAACAACACAAAACTGGTCTTCTTATTCAATCCACTGAGTATAAACTAATTCTTCACTCACTCAATTTCATTGTAAACCTTCAATAGACACATAATATAACCCAAAAAACTACTTCCTAGTCAGATATGTATTCTCTTTTGAATTAATGAAGATAACACTTCCTATTCAACTCACTTTAGTAATAGAATGAACAACTAAAGATGTATTCATAGTCAATAAGTTTTCTTATTATTTGTTTCATTGAAAAATATTCCTTCTATTCTAATCAATTATTAAACCCATCTACATCTTGTATTATTAATGAATTTACTTCTCAACATCACTTGTAGATATTTAATTCATGTAATTATTCACACTATTTATGTCTATTCATTTTTCAATAAAAAATGCACAACACCATGTATAATTTTTATATTATTTATACAGGTACAAAATGATCATACCTTCATGCAAAAAAAAAAATATTGTGTGACCTTCTTCATATTAATTTTTAGTCTAAATTTCACAAATAAAATGAGTTTGAGTTCAATTTTGACACAAGTCATAGAAAGGCCGAACAACACATGAGCCTCAATCCGGTTGGTGAGGACTCTCTAAGTGCATCCACAAGACCCATGTTTGAATCTGAGAAGAGGCATAATTCAGGGTTATTGTTGTAGTAATATATAAAATATTGTTTAGTACTGTAGTAGTTGGAACTATTCAACTTTGGGCCACCGGTTTGGGCTTGGAGTCCTCATGGGCATTTGGGCACCTAGGCCTTCAGGTAAGTATGGATTTTGGGCCACATTAAGAACTTCAAGGCACCTTAAGTACTTCAGCCCACATGATATAAAGGTGGAAACTAGGCATATTCTACAATAACAAATCTCTAGAAGAGGATTCAAAGCGAGAAACATTCACGAGATCATTTCTAACAGATTTGAAAGAATGATAGGGAATGAAATTTTTCATTGGTATAAGGGTTGCACACCTCTAAACAGACCAACTAGATGAACAACCATGAGAATGTGGAGATATAATCTATATGCAGATGTTGGGAGGGGTAGTCTCAAGTAGTAATAGTCTCTAATTAATTCCAATAATATCATAGCGTCATGTTATGTCATGAAGACTACGGGACATGTACGGGGTCCCCTTTAACCCTTAAAAGGGGGATTATCAAAAATTAATAAAAATCCATGGCCTTAAGGCCATTCAGGCAGCACGTATTCAAACATTTCCACACATTCATTCATAATTTACACAACTTTATTATTTTCATGCATGAAAGTTCTCAAACTCATGCATTGTCCATGTACACTATTATAGATATGGATTTTAAAACCACATAAAAGGGTAGTTGCAATGCTAAAAAAGAACTGATGATCAAATAGCTATTAAAAGGGGGTCAGTTTTTTCACTAATAATAAAACACTGATAAAATTTCTTTTATAGTGAAAAGAAAAGATCTATGAAAGGACACTTTTATTATTGATTTTTTAGAAATGATAAAATACACCTTTTATCAGCGCTAAAAAATCACTCATAAATGTAAAAAAACTTGAAAAAAAATCTGATAATTCGAAAGGCAACCCTAACCATCATCACCTGACCCCCCCCCATTTAACAACACTTGTGTAACCTCCCAACCCTCCACTTTAATGGTTCAAGAAAATCCCATCCCCATTAGCAATGATATGAAGCCACACCCCCTTGTGCGCCCTTGCCTTTGGTGGGTTTTGAACACCAGTCCTCCCCCTTATAATCTCGCACCATTACCACTCACATATATTTGTTTGTTCATTATTTTATTATATATACCTATATTTATATATATTTTTTAACATTTTTATCCACATATATATATATATATATATTTATTTAAATACATATATAAAGTATGTTTTTTGTGTGTACGTGTGTACGTGTGTACGTGTGTACGTGTGTACGTGTGTTTATAAATAACAAATACATACATATATTAATATATGTGTGTGCATATATAACTATAATTATACATATTTATATTAATTTTGATATATTATATATTAATATTCATATTAATATATTAGAATTTGTAGATAAATATATATATGTTTGTAAAGAAACAGACAAATATATTTTTAAATATATAGACATTATATAGACATTTATTGTATATGTAATAAATATTAATATATTTGTATATTAAAAAAATGGAAAAAAAATTTCCTTTATATAAGATTTATATATTCAGAAATATATTTTATATGTAAATATGTTTAATTATTTATTTATAAAATTAAATTTTTATGTGGTGGTATATAAAAAATATGTATATATAATTATATATATGATTATAAAAAGCAGTACATTATGAAAAATGATAATATTTAAAAATCCTAGGAGAAATATGAATGTAGGCCCTGGGACTAAATTTTGACCCCATGGAAATCAGGAAAAAAGACACCCTTGAATGAGGTTGAAATTCAATCAAATGTTAAAAAATTTTGGTACCCCGACAAAAAACTCAGTTTTATAGGACTTTTGGGCCTTTTTGGTCTTCAAAATTCTGAAATAGGGTTTCCCTGTGTCACAAGTGCATAGAGATCATTACAGGATTCGATTTTATATGTGGTAGAACCGAAACAGAAGCCCGTAAAAAAACTTATGTCCATTTTACGTTCAAGTTTTGTTTTTAACTTATTTTAGATCATTAATTTTTTTATCTTCAAATAGTAATTAAATGAATACTACTCAATAATATTTACCAAATTATTAAATAAATATTTTTTCTAAATTATTTTATAAACCATTTTTACTAAATTAATTATATATTATTTTTCAATTCCTATTTGGCCTCGTCTAAAAAATATATTTAAAATATATATACTATATTCATTAATATATTATATTTAATGAAATATCTATATTTTTTATATATAGCTTTTATCATTGTGAGTAAAAAAGTGTTTATTTAGACACCACTTTATCAGTGCTACCAAAGAAGCATTGATAAAAGGTATCCCTTTAAAAGCACTAAAAAACACTGATGAAGGGGTGCCTTTTAAAGTTTTTTCAGTGTAGATAATGGTACTCATTTACCAATGATTTTTAGCAATGATAAAGCGTGGTGCTGAGTAATGCTATTTCTATGGTAGTTTTATAATGAAAATACTTCAATCGAGACTATGTGAAACATAACGGTTTTTTTGTCTTCATCACTCACATTATATGCACATAGCATCTACTATGCAATGTGAAAATACATTAACCTAATAAAAAAACCACGTATGTACTTCTCACCAAATTATCTACATAAAAGTTTACACAACCTTCTCAATGTCACTGATAAAACAGTCATGTGAATATACACACACTGCCCACTTATCTTTTGCAGAACACACTATCTCAAAGGTGAGTATATTCCTTTTATACCAACTCATGAAAACAAGGTATATTTTCAATGCTCTTTGTGAAAGATAATGTTTATGTGTACACTGCCAATACCTTCAAAAAAGTATAAGAAATAATAGGTTCTATGTGTCCTTCATAATACAGTACAAAAAATCTATGTGAACTTTACAAAAGTCAGGGGAGACTACTGAAGCGCTATCCCGAATGCTCAGCGGAAACATGTTCCTCTTGAAGAAAACTACTATGTTATACACATGTAGTTTTAGAGTGGAATTATTTTATTCTTCATGAAAAATAGAATTTTCGTGAAACTTCTATGCTGTGAACTAGACAAACATGGAAGCTCCGTTTATCTGGAATCAATTGTGTCTCACGACCAACTGCTGCTCAGATTCAGTTCATCTAATATTTATAAGCTATCGGTACCGCCTCACTTCACACAGGACTCCATTGTTTCGCGACATATGGAATAAGCATCATCGTGAATCTCATATTCCTTCCATGATTAATTTATTCAGTTTGATATTCATTAATATATGAAAATGATGTTTAATGAGAATTTGATCAGTTTCGGATAATCAGAAGACTCAAATGATACTCGGTGATCATGAACCAAGATTATGTCAACGTCGTTACTTGAAGATATCCTGACAAAAAGAGGAACTCCATTCTATATCTCGTAAATTTAATATGGGTTTCAATATTTCAAAAATTGATACATTATATTTCGATCACCGAAAAATATTTAGGATGATCTAATGGTGATAAGAATCTTTGTTCAATCTACTAATGATGCTAAAAGAAAAGATAATGGTGATATGTTGTACTCAGATGGGCTCGGTGGAGAAGAAGAGGCTCCAAAGATATCGGATGGCCCAAATGATCATCAGAAAAATCACTGCGGTTTTCTTCATTTGTTTCTAGAGTAAGGTTCTAAAAATCAATCCCACATCTAATCAACCATCAATTTTTGGCTCTATTATAATACAATCCACAGAAGACATCTATCGTTAATTAAAAACAAGAACACACATTTTTGTTTCCGACACTTTCGCCAGGGCACATCCTTGTCTATCAAGGATGCACTTATTGTTTCCCCAGATTCCCACTATCCAAAGACTAGTGGCATCTGTACCTTTTTCAAGTACATTTTATCCTTGATAGAAATATGATGATGGGACGTCGGTTCCTCCTTCCATGGATTCCTCCACAGAAATCATCAAATAGTACGGTTCTCCCTTATAGATTAAGATAATCTTTTTTAAACTCTTCCTAGTAACATATCTTAGTGGACACCGGTTAATTACACTACCTCTATCAAGACATTCCAAGGGGTTATGTCATGGAAGCCACCTTTGATCAAGGGAGTATTCACGTTGTACATCATTGGTGTGTCTAGATGCTGAAACACTAAAGTGTCTGGGTTTCTTCCCCTTATAATAGGGATTCTCGAGGGAATATTATACCAAGGAATCTCACACCGAGTGTTGGGAATTATATGACGTAAGCATGTCCATGAGGTTTTAATCAGCTTCCTATATATTAAATAGGGTATGTCACAGTTTTAACTTCTTGAGGAGATGTATCGAACTGATCAGAACACTGATGGGAGTGAATCCGATGGGTGCATCCGCAAGAGAGAGAACCTAAGGGTTTACTGGGTGGGTGGATTCGAACACTCAATTAGAGTGAACCTAGGATGGTGTGTCCCATAAAGGGATGATGTAACATCGTGAAGTTGGTGTAGACGCCACTGAGGGAAGATCAGGGAATGTGCACCTCAGAAAGGGAGACACCATGTTTTACCAAGGGCGGGGACTGAACCTCAGGGAGCATTCCTATGTACCCTTCCTAGGAGATAGGGATCAAAACCCATGTAGATCGAATGGGTGATGAATCTGGGTGTGTGAAACAGACAGAGACCCAAAGACATTTTGGACCTTACGTGTGGTTAGAGGCACATCACAAGATGAGTGATCTTGGTTGGATGGTTATGGATTTCATTGGGATTATTCATGCTTAGCTTCACTGTCACCACAAAGAACAATGATGGGATGAATGGAATGACCTCACTAGAATGTGATGACCTGGGTAAGAATCAAGATTAATGATGGTTGGTTGAATGAAGTGGATGAGAGAAATGGGATGGAACAGATGTAAAGATGGTGGTTGTGTTGGGATTGAACATCAGGGAGGCTTCATACGTATCCCCACGGTATGGAATCAAAGTCGACGTAGTTCGATGGGGGAAATTTGATGCCTGAGGAGGCGACCCGTGAGGATGGATGTATGAATGGGACCCATAGGAAGTAGAATATCTAGGTTGGGGCATGACCTTCCCAAAACACAGAGGCTCAAGGGAGACACCAAGATGAGACTTGGGTTATGGGATTAAACCTTAATAATTCTTCCTACATATCCTCGTGGTGTGGAATCAATGTCCATATAGTTTAGAATGGGGCATGGAATTGGGGTGTACACGAAGGACAACTACCCGATGATATACTGGGGATTACATGTAGTTAGCAACTCGATAGTGGGTCTGACGCATGGGAGGTGGACCACAGATGTGGGTCCCAAAAAAGGGGACTATAGCAACTTACTGTTGGTTGGGGACTGTAACATATTATTGTGGGTCAGAGACTACAACATCATACCATTGTTTGGGGTCTATAATAGTTACTGTTGGTTATGGATTACAAACAGATTACCAATGGTTGGGGTTCACAACAGCTTACTATTGGTTCGGGATTGCAACAACTTAACATTTTTTGGGGTTGAACCACATGGAGGAGTCATACGTACCCTATTTAGGAGACAGGGATACAAATCCACATTGTTTGAATGCATACAATTTAACGTCATGTGGTACAAAAAAGGGTATATGGTTTAATATCATAAATGATGATGGTGATCCAAAGTAACATGGTTGGGATCAATTGGTGTTGGGATTCAACCGCAAGGAGGCCTCTTATATAACTTGCTTGTAAAGGAAAGGATCAAAGTCCATGTAGTTTGGCATGGGGTATTGGGACTTACATGCTAAGGCCTACCAGGGATGATATCATGATTGATGCTTACTATAACCCCACGCGATTCAGGCTCAGTGTGAGAAACAAGAGGCAGCAATGACCCGATGATCACATCATGAAAGGTGTGTCTGTGAGGAAAAGAAACATGGATTACAAATGATTAGTGGCCCAGATAATAAATAGGGGATTTTGCATGGTTAGTCACCCAAGGAGATGGAAAATGGGACTTACTACATGATGGAGGCCTGATTGAAAAAAATACCAGAGGGAGAGGAATGGCGTAACGATGGTCAATGTTCCCATCTCTCCACTTGTCATTGGGTAGGGAAGAAGAGAGGAAGAGAGAGGATGCTAACTCCAAAAAAAAGGCCAGGGGATTACACTAGGATGGTTTCCCTTCCTTGTGAACAGATGTCACTCCATCAAGGAGGATCTCATTTCATGTGAGGAAGATCCCACTCCCATAGAGATGATCAAACATGTACAATGTCCAAGATGGGGCACCCTATGTATATTGAATGATGTGAGGCTACCGTTTAAGGTCATGTGATGAGGAAGATGGTGCTTGGAAGTTTAACATCATATAGATCAGATGAGGTGCGTTCACTCTGTACCCCTACGACTTACATAAGTCTTACTCGCCCACCCTTGGGGAAGGGAAGGCATCAGCAATTCCCTATAGAGATGAGGTTATGGTGTGATCCATTGATTCTATCATATTATATTGTCTATGAGAATAATTAATAGCCATTAGCATGCCTATTTAAAAAAATCATGAGGCTAAGGGATGAAACAAGAAGCACTACCCAGGGGACCTTGAAATCACTTCGTACAAACCTCGAGGGTCGTACGGGAAAAGTGTTTGTGATGAAAAAGGGTTCACGGGAAGGGACCTTGTGGAGCTTTGGTTCTCCACAGAGTGGAAAGAATCTGCAAATGGGTATGCTTCACGAAGTGGACTGGACTAGATTAGGAATGTGGTATTGATGTATATGATGGGTTCTTCATGAAGTACACAAGATTTCACAGATTAGGACATTGCGGAGCATGGGTGCCTTGAAAAGTGTAGCACTGTGAAGTAATTTACATCTCGAAGCATAGTGACCCTACCTTAGCATTTGGTTTACATTTTCATGTAAGGTACTATTTGAATCTTGCGTGCTATGCAATGACCTGAGAACCCCTAGGAATCTCCTTCCTTTGTGATGGAACATGGGCTTCGCAAAGGGAATACCTACTTGAATAGAGGTTAAATTTGAGCTAAGGGAAAGGTACTTCTCAATGATCAAGTGCCTTGAGGAGCACATTTTTCTCAATGATTTATAGAGAAGAGGTTGCTTCATGACATGAGAGTTGAGAAGGTCAACGATCGAGGTATGCATCCTTTGAGTCCAAGCGAATCCAGGTATTTATAGGTGAGGGGCGGCGTGAAGCTCGGACAGCTCATTATGGAGCCATGTTGTGATTTACAATCGGTTACGGATTGCATCATATTTTTCATAACTGATGAGTCGACCGTCTTACCCTCCACGGCATAGAGGCCACCTTAATCCCCTTTATAGTGCTCATGGAGGGTTCCATTATTTCCCATGGGATCACAGAGTCGATCCGATTTGCTCCGCAGTGTGGAGCTTCCCATCAATTTCTTCATAACGACGGAGTCACCCACCTAATTACTTCACAAAGATCACATAGGGGTCCTTGGATTTGCACTGGTAGCATCGTTTAGGGGATCTTCAAACACATTGGTGCTAAAGGGCTCCTCGAATGGGATTCGCGAGGAAACAACTTTTTCATTCATGTACTTCTTTCTAATATTTCTCTCTGAGCATATTTTTGCACCAGCAAATTCCACCCCACTCAGACTTAGAGTTGAGCAGAAAATGAGGTTTAATGTCTGAGGGTAGATCACCATACTTTTTTAGTCCAATATCAATGTAATATTGTGATGTAGAGTCACGATGCGGAGAGGCAACATGCGGGTTGAGAATGTCGTGATGCTCACCGCAGCCAAGCGTGTCACAAATCTCGGATGTATTTGCCTATAAATAGGGTAGGCTAACCCCTCTTTTGTCTTTTACTTATCTATACATCTTATAGTGTGGGATCCTGATCTGTAAAGCTCAGTGTACTATACGACTTCTCATTGCAAATCAGGCCATATTATTTCTGCGGTGCTCTTGGGGTCTTTGGACTCCACTGATGTGTACTTAGTGGCATGCCACTACTAGGTCTATGGCAGGGTTCTGCATCCAATCATTGCTACCTAGCTCTATGAACGATATCTCTGACCAAAACATAAAAATCTAAAATTTTAGGACTGAATGGATCATTAAGGAGCTACTATGGGGTTCTTGCAGATACTGCCCGGAGGGTTGAGCTGGTTGATATTTTGGGCATTAGGTAGTATGTGTGGATCCACTCATACCCCGAATCTATGATGGAGCTATTTTTGAACTGACATAAAAAATACAACTTATAAAAAATAATACCTCTATATATCTTTGGTCTTAGGTATGACGTGCACATTCCCGAAGAAATAATGTATGAGCCAGCATATTGGATCAGTAGTACACTTTGTCAGAACCAGTGGTTCAGGGAGACCGACGATCATACTTGGGAGGTGTATAAACCCTTCCACACTGACTTCTTGTATAATCATGAAAACAACATTGATGGGAAGGCGTTTCAGCCATACTTATCTACCCTGCAGTACCACAACATTCTAAAGACAATTTTTGGGATCCTAGATAAGGGCTGGACCAATGAGTGGGATTTGCGCCAGGTCGACAACTTCATAGATGGATGGGCCAGGGAATATTGGTAATGTTCCTCCTTCAAGGAGTTTGGGGTTGAAATGAGGCAAGTGGTATTGTATGAGGCATCATGGGCCTCCCAATTCCACATCTACCAACAGAAGTAACTGATGTCGGAGTTTGATGAACATGTGGTGGTCGAGGACCAAAACATTCTATTTTCTCCATGGGGAGGTCTGTATTAGCCCCTCTAAACTTCATAAAATCTAGAGGAACCCAATTTTTGTGGTGATGTATGATGAGTTCGTCTATTATGGAATACCATAGAGGACCCTGGGAAAATGTCACCGCTAGCATAGGCATTGATGGACCTCATGCTAGGAGAGGAAAAGCAGTCATTGAGAGATTTCTACATTAAGTGGTAGTTCAGTTGGTTCTTGAATTCCCTTGAAAATGGAAATATTCTTATAAGGGATCCAACCAACCCGAAGGGGGTCCAGTGTAGCATGGAGAAATCCAAATGTGACTCTTGGAGGACAATAAGTGGAAGATGTGGGGGTTCAATATCAACATTGAGTAGGAACGGATGGTTTGGTTAGTTGTGTTCATCTCCACACACATTTGTAGCTGGATTATACCAATAAGGGACACAAACATGGGTGTCTGGTAGAGCACATTGATTATGGAATCTTATGTTAGAGATGGATGGGTGGGTCAATTTTGGGATCCCGATACTGGCTATGTTGTACAAAGTGTTATGGCATATCAGCGAATGAAATAATCCACATAGGGTGTGCTGGTTGTTCCATCTTCTTTACAGGTGGATAGCAGTGCACATGAGTGCCTATGAATACAGAACCCTATTTACCCTCTTGGATAAGACTTTCAGCTGGCTATTCTGAATACAGTGGGTAGTTTTCTGACCAATCTTACCCTGCCGCTAGTGCTGAATCGGGCCTGGAAGGCGGAAAAGTTCAACTTCCACCCGTTCTCATTACGAACATGTGTGTTCACTGATGACAGATAGGGAATGAAGGATCATCGACCCAACCTCTTGTCCTTTTAGGATGGATTCCTGGTGGCATGGGTTTACCATGAGCCTCTCTGTGAGCCATACACACCGCCCCGCTTCGTGAGGCAGTTCTAGTGCTTGAAGAGGCTAACCCCGAAGGTCTTCATGGAAGTACGCAACAAGGACTATTTGTGTATGTTGAGGAATATGTGGCTCATGTTCACATTAAAGGATTGGAAGATGAGGAATAAGCTACCTCCACCCATAGCTATTTATGGGATGTTGAAATAGTATGCCAAGATTTGGGAGGCAACCTACTCGGGGGAGATGCTGAAGCAGCAGACCATCCATGATAGTGACACCCCCCCACCTCAAGCTCAAGGTCGGGGAAGAAAGGCAGTCAGGAAATACAATTGTGTCAAGGATACAGTAGAGGGGATCCCCGCATCGATCAGGAGGCCGATAGAACCGGCAGACCCGATAGTCCAGGAGGTGCAAATTCATCCGGAGGGGAGGCCACCAAGGGGTTTCCGTAAGATACCTACCAAGGCTCTGGGGAATAGATTGCACCATATATATATGCATGGGGATTCTATATTAATAGAGGGTTAGGTAATTTGGGAGGTTAACAGGCAATTTATTAACCCTTCCATGATGTGGCTCAATCTGAACTACCTTGTGATGGATTTGGTAGGAATCAGTTCTACCCGGGCTAGTTTCGCGGTATCCCCAGTGGAGGGGGAGTAGTACATTGCCGAGATGGAGGACCTTTATAACACCACAAAAAATTTATGGTATTTTTATCTTAAATAATTTTATTTCATTAGATATCATATATTACATGAATCACTGAGTCTTTATGGAACACGCTCGATTAATTATAGGAGAAATTGATAACAAGCTATTAAGCTTAAATTTTCCACAACTATGTTTTGAATTTCAAAAAATGGTCATCAATGGTTATGATGACTATGTTATTTGGATTCTAATAGAACCAACATGTTTTTATTGATAAATAGTAACATACACTTATGAATAGTAATATGAATAGTAATATGACCCTTTTGAATTGTAAATCATATATTTTTTATTTTATTAAAGTTATAAGGTAATGACATGTTTTTAAATTTTTCAAGGGATTAAAAAATGAGCTATAGATTTATTTTTTTAATTTTTGAATATATTATGATTTTATTGAAAAATTATATTAACAATATCTATAAAATTATTTTCAAAAAATTTATTTCATTTTTGAGTTCTACACATCATGAAATAGTTAGGGTGAATTTTTGTAAATTTTCTAAAATACATGAATTTTCCTTGAATAGTAGAATTACAGTTTGGAGTTTTCAGTATTTTAATGAATTTATAATGAATTAATAATTAATATAAAATGATGGTAAAGGTTTGTATAGTTAAATTTTACAAGATGGGTCCAATGTGGATAAAACCATCAGAAAATATCCTGGGCAATCCAATGGTTTTGCAAAAACAAATAATGAGGTGTCCCTTTAATTTAATAAAAAAATCCCCTCATTTACAATAAATACCCACTCATTAAAATCATTTTATTTCATTTAAAATCTATAATCCTAGAATATATTGTTTTTTAAATCCCTATTAGTCATCACAAGGTGTCCTCAAGCCCCCAAGGTCCCAAGCTTCTTGTTTTGGGAGTTACTCTACAAGGTAAGCCAATCTACCACCCTTCTCTTTTCATAAAGCTTTCATTTTTTTCTATTATGTTCAATTGGATGATGTTGGGATATTTCATTCTATATTACCCATTCTATACATATTATTTAAGATTTATTAGTGACCCCCTGTCTCTCATCATACTATTTAATGAATTTTAATGTGAAGCAGTTTGGATGCTGAATTTTCGTGAGGGAGTTCTCAATTTTTCTTTTATTTCAAGTTCCATTATTGTATTTTACATTCCTCATACCTCGTAAAACAAATTCTAGGATAATTATTATACCTTAAATGAACTAGAATTATATTATGCTAATGGAATATTTCATCATCATCTCTCTATTCCCCCTCCTCTAATACTAAAAATGAATACACCATCCAAGAAGTGTAAATTTATCACATTCATGAATAACATGTTATAAATTTTTATTACCATATTACATTAGGTTCATGATAAATTTTTTATGGTTCAACCAGATCAGAAGTTATTTATTTCATCTTATGTAATGTTCCGTAATCCTTACACACTCATAATATAAAATAATAATAAAAACAAGTTCATTATGCACAAAACCGCCATGTTAATCCAAGCCTTTATCCTTAACTTTAACCTAATGAGTCAAAATAATTTTATATAACCCAAAAATAATTATAATATAATTTATAATTTCAATAATAATATATATAAACATTTATTAATGTTTATACACGTTTTAAATGAACTTCCATTCATAAATACAAGTAAACCGATCATGAAAATGAAAGATGATAATGCTTCTGAAAAAATAAAAATAAACCTATTAAAACCATCAAAAAAGAATAAATGAAACTAATAAGGATATATTAAATAAATTAAATGTTTATGAGGTTCTATTAAAATTAATTAATTAATCTAAATTTTAGTATTTAGGTCATTAAGATCAATCGAGAACACATTCGGGTATAATGTAAGGGGTTTCTTATCTCACTTTTAATTCGCTGATATACCCATTATTAGCCACTTATTTCGTGCATATGGTGTATTTCCTAAATTTATTTGATATATATTATCATTATTAAATATATATTCATGGTATTTTATGATTCAATTTTTCATTATTAATTTTTGGTCATACGAATGAATTAATCACAACGTGATATGGGACTTTGTCTCAATATCCATTTCTTTGTGAGTTAGTTGGTTTTGTAAACCTAATATTTCATATGTGGTGTATCCACTTACCATTTTAGATCATTTTTTATTTTTTATTTTATATATTTAATATATCCATATTAATGTTTCATAGATATGAGTATTGTCATAAGCTGTATACCCTTTTTCATATAGTGTTTTTTTGGAATGTTGATTTAACTATTGAAATATTGTTGAATCTGTATCCTCTACTCTATATGGATTTTGAGAAGTATTATTTTACTTTTATTAAATCTATATATCAAGAATTAATTTGTCATAAAGTTATGGTCGGGTACCTCTATATTCCCTAATGCATCTAGAGGACTCGTGAGACAAAACAGTCGGCGATAAACCCTTCGACTTTGTTTCAAAAAAAATCAGATGGGTTTCTACCTAAAGACTTAAACCGTTTCGATGATATAGTGGTCTCATGTGAAATATACATGATGTAAAATTATTAATCATTCCATGTATTCATTTTCATTTATTACTATCCAATAGGATTTCAATTCGACAAAATATATGGATGCGGTTTCATTCTCAGTTTATTATATGGCGTGTATTTTTCATTAATTCAACATTCCGTATTGACTGTTCCGGTTTGTTTTTGATTTATTTATTATTGATTCATGATTCTGCTATTACTAAACCATACCGAGAATTCGATCTCACCCCATTCATTTGTTTAACTTCAATAGGTTATGAGGAGAAAATCATTTATTGAGTTCTCAAGGATGCAGTTCATTAGTTTTTGATATTTATTGTTTTGTGTTACCTTTCCCAATGTAATAAGAGTTACATGTATGTATTTGGTTTCATCAAGAGTACTAAACTGATCATTACTTGGGATTTAATTAGTTTTAATCATGCTAATGTACTTAGTAGTGAAACAACTCTAAACTTCTAGGGTTGGGGCGTTACATTTTCTATTAGAGGAAGTTTAACAGAAAAATGGAAACTAGATTTAGAAAACATAGATTAGGGAACAAACCAATAAGATTGTCCTTGAAGATATACATACAAGAGCATCCTGGTATTTTAGTATTGAAAAGAATATGTGGATATTTCAAGCAAATACATCCATTTCTTGATAAAAAACATGTAGAGGTGGCTCTACCACAAATTTACCTAGGACTGAAAGCTCCGACAAGGAGTTTTGGGCTTGACTCAGGGTATCATGGTGCATGATAATGGGCCTTACTTCACTCTTGGTCAGAAACACTCAGGTAATATGATTAGGATATTCTCATTTTCTTTAAAAACCATTATGAAGGTTTTTAATGTATATTCTTCCTCAAGAGAAACCCTATTTATGAGATTATCTATGCATCACATTTCAATTTATGCTAAGTAATTTTCTAGTTGTGATTATTAACTATAATACATAACCTAATATAGTGTATTCCTGTTGACACTCTATTCTATCACAGAGTCCAAATATGGACTAAGGTGAATCCCTCGAGCAAAGGAGAGGGATGATTCATCAAATATTGAAAAGGCATTAAGGTGCACAAATATACATGTGCACCATCCTTGGGTGCGTAAGTCACTTGCGATCTAGCTATGGGGCGCACAAGTCACTTGCGTGCCCTAAGTGAAATTTCGCCCAAACCTCAGGTGGCCTATAAATACCCCCTGTGGGCCCCCCATTTCGAGGACGAAAAATCCAAAAATTAGATTCAAGCTCTTGTTGCCCATGTCTCTGTCTGAATTATTCCGAACACTTCTAAGATAATTCATTACCTAGAATGGAACTCTAAAGAGGAATAACAATGACTTAGTATTATAACTCATCAATAATTGTGTCCCTTAGTGTCCAGACCATAAGGGAAGTGATGATACTTGCGCGCTGCCTTTCCCTCTCTAGGAAACTTGCACACCACCCATCTGAAAACCTATAGGGATGATATCAAGGGAACAATTCTAAGTCACCCAAGTATTACCCTACGGGTTCTTCATTGCCCAAGTGAACTCATGTCATGCAAGTATACTTGTGTGACCAGGACTTGCGCACCAGACCAATACTTGCGCGCCTCCTTCCATTTCACTTCCTTTCCTCAAATCCACCTCTCCTCTTCATGATTTAGCCTTCAAAAACCTCTTCAAATCCATTAATGACATGGTTGCTTTGTTTTATTCCTTATCTGAAAGGAATTCTGTGGAAAATATCTCAAAACCTAGTGATTTACATAAATTTATTTCACTAAGGTGAGATATTTCCTTCATTCAACCTCATCCTTTAAGATGAGAATATCTTTAATCTAGGCATCCTCCTTTGGAGTAAGCCCCATGATCCTTGTTCTTGGGCATCCTACTTAGGAGTAAGCCCTATGTTCCCTAATCTGGGTATCCTCCTTATGATTAAGCCCCATGTTTCAAGTCCCCTTAACCTGGGCCTCCTTCTCAGGAGTAAGCCCCAGTCATAATTTCATTTGATTTGGGAATCCTCCTTAAGTGTAAGCCCCAAGTTCTCTAATATGGGCATCCTCCTTAAGAGTAAGCCCCAGGATTCATGTTCCCTTAACCTGGGCCTCCTTCTCAGGAGTAAGTCCTAGTCATAATTTCTCTTAACCTGGGCCACCTTTTCAGGAGTAAGCCCCAAGTTTCATGTCCTCTTAACCTAGGCCTCCTTCTCAAGAGTAAGCCTGAGTCATAATTTCTCTTAACCTGGGACTCCTTTTAAGGAGAAAGCCCCAGTTGTAATTTATTTTTATTTGGGCTTCCTTTTCAGGAATAAAACCCAATCATAAGTCCCTATTAAATTTTTTCTTCCTTTTCAAGAGTAAGTCTCGGGTTAAAATCCCAAATCTCAATAAAGTACAAACACCATTATGGACCCTGCTCTTGGTCTTATTTTATAATATTCTTTGTCTTAATTTACTTGGGTTGTCATACATACATAATCCCCAAAATCTTTCTTATGATTGCATCTATCCTGGCACACTTTTCAGGTTTTACTGATACCTCTTTTTTCTCAAATCGAGCATGACTCACGTGAGCTTAGAGTGTTAAAGTAATTATGACATATTTCTTTGGGCCATTAATCATGCATAAACCTCAGACTTTTTCACTCAAACTACGTGGTTTCTGATTCCATTTCTAACAAGAATATGTAGTTAGCCCATATGCGGGTACGATCCCAACTCTGAAATAATCCATGTCTTTCTGAACGACAAAAAACATCAAGTGCCCCACTGAGTGGCTTTAAAACTAGTATGGTTATCATAATCACCATGATATTTCTATATAATGTGTTGAAGGATACCATTGACTGAGAATCTCTAATAAATAAGAGTGATTCTCTATCAACGAAGAACCTAATATACCTATAAAAGATTATCTAAATCTCATACACATCAATCATTGATTTCCAAATCAAATGGAAAACTCATTTTTTCATGCTCGGTAAATTAATAAGGATTCGCAAACATAACTCAAATCTATAAGAGTGTCCCAAAGTAGACAATAATTCCCCCCAAAAAGGTGTGATGAGTCTGACCTCCCATCCTCTCGACCAATACAAATTCTTAAGCCTTATTGGTCCAGAACTAATGAGCACCTACCTTGGGATAGTAGGTATAAATGGATATAGAATCATTGGATGTTTCCAGTTCTATGAATAACCCCGTTAGAAACAAATTGGATTTCTTGAACCTTAAACAAACAAGGTCATCCCCAATTCCATAAGAAACAAAAAATGGTGAACCCGATGTGAATCCTTAACCAAGTTAAATGATGTTTTACTTATTTGTTAGGCCCCTATTTAACTCAATGTAATGGCCAACAAAGAAATAAATTACATATTTTCTCATCCAAAAGATGTAGTCTGGCCAAACTTATCATGATTATGTCTGTTATATCAAACATGTACTCTTTTCCAAGATATCTCTACATTACATAAATGGATTCATTAATGTTCACACCTATGAATGCCCCAGCTGCTACTCCTGCTGGATCCGTGTCTGCTCTGAGGACGACATCACCTACTCATCATCTTCAACGTTTGGTCTCAAATGAATTTGTTAAGGAATACCATCAAAACAGTACCATTCAGAATCTGGAGGCCGCTCGACAAGCCTTCCATGTTAAAAACATACCATGGTTTACCAAACAACGATGCCCAATGGTCAAGAAGCAGGTGGTGCCAACCATCGTCTCCAATTGTTTCGGGTCGTTATGCCCAGAACGCAATCACCAGTACCTCCCATATTATGGGGAGTTGAATTAGAAGTTCACTTAAGGATTTAATTCAAAAAGATAGACGACCTTATTGAGGTCTCCCATAAACAATCGCTTCTAGACTCGTGCGGTAGTGCAGCCTCAACATGATGAGAGTACCACCTATAGGGGTTCGGCTCAGGTTCCTCAGACCCGAGCTTGCAAGACGAACCATAAAAGGAGAAATCCAATCAACAGGGAGTAGGTTCTTACTTCTACCCCCTCCGGAGAAGTCCATCAAGCCATCTTGATGGAAAACAACGAGCTGGAATATACACTCGTTTGTCCTGATATTAATGCCCAACAGACTCATCTAGAAGTAACACGCCAATCCCGCTAGGAAATTCTAGCAGAGTATTATAGGCAGGCATATACACTTGTTTATAACTCATCATCCAGTCAGCAGGCTCGTCTAACTACATCCAAAGAAGCTCACCAATTTAATATGGTGGCAACTGATAAGCAGGAACACACACCTGTTTACAATCACCAATTCTGTCAGCAGTCTCGTCTTCCAGTATTGATGGAAATTTATCAACCATACCTGAAGAAGAATACATAGCAGGAACACAAACCTACCAATGTTCATCAAGCCTGCCAACAGTCGCGTTTGGTAGCACTTGGAGAAGTATGTTGGAATGCTCTGACGACAAATTTGGAGCAGACTCAACACTCTGCCCCCACACATGAGTACTGTCAGAATTCACTGACAGGAAAAGGAGGAAAGAAGTGGGAATACACACCTACTCCAAGCATGTAATGGACGTATATTCATATTCCATTAGCTGATGTCACCATGCACATTCTTACAATGGTGAGAGAGTAGAAGAAAATCCCTGCCCAAATTCTGGATGTATGTCAGAATATTATAACAACTTCAGAAGCATCATATGGAAGGAATAATAAATCTATCCCTATCAGTGGAGTGACTCATCAACATATCAATCCAGAATAGATACACACCTCTGTCCCCATCCAGGAGGGTTATGGGTCATACTCCCCCATATCATACGGACAATCAAGATAGACACATACACCTGATTTGAATGGAGATAATCAGCCTAACATGGAAATTTCACTTAAATAGGAACATACACCTTACCATAATAACCACTTTCATCAATAAGTTGTTTCCAAAGTGAGTAAGAAGGAATCTAAGAAAAAGACCCGTCCAGCTGAGTCAAGAAATCAAGAGCCAATCAGTAATAATGTCATGAACAACCTTCACCAAAAGGAGGGAAGGGTCAGCAGATTTCCAGGACCTTCCTTCTTTATGTTGAAGGAGAGATAATGACCCCCGAAACCCGCCTTCAATAGGTCCCGGAGTGGAGACTAGCACCAAGGGTATATAAATTTCTCACAAATGGAAGGAATTACCCCTTTTTGTTTTATAAGATCGAGAGATTAGATGATGAAACTCAACAACACCAAGGTAAAACAATATTAAAACCAAAAAGAAATAAATCATTCCCACATGCATGTTCTAAAAGTAAAGCCACAAAGTACAAAAGGCGAATACAAAGGTAAGTACCAAAGAAGAAAAATAGTACTGCAACTGCCCCAAAGGTCCGAGCTAGTACGGTCATGCACGATCCCCAAAGTCCTTCTGGAAACCTGAAAGCTGTTTTATATAGGTAGGGTGAGCATACAATTACACTCAGTAGGGAAAACCAAAGACTCCCATGCACAAGAGGGGGAACGTACTAAAGTCCCATGAGAAAAGGAGTAAACTAAACACCTATCAAGGTAAACTATCCACCCCAGGCCTCACCAAGGCACACTCCACAAATAATGCAAGTCAAGTAATATATATATTAAGAGAACATCGATGTTTGGGTACCCCGTTCCACATTCCCACTCGTTATTGGGACATCCTACGCATCGGACCAATCCAGCCATTCTCACTGCAGTCCCACTGCCACACCCTCCCGCACACAACTGGGCCACAACCACACGTAGTCTCACAGCTAAAATCCCACCCGCACACACCTGGGCCATAACTGTCACATGTAACCATGCCTAGAAACACCTAGGCCATAACCACCACCACCACGCCCGAAGACACCTGGGCTGGAAGATCCACTGCCATGCCCGAAGACACCTGGGCCTCATCCCGAAGACGATAGGGAAACCACCTGCCGCACACACCAGGCCAACCGTCACACTACCCCGCCCGAAGGTTCTTGGGATAATAATGGACCTCAGGCCATCACAACCAGCCCGAAGATACTTGGGCTATCCGGGAAAGGGAGAAGAAAAGGAGCTAATAACCAGCCACTATGAATAGTGTTGGGAAAAACACCCTTCCCCATGAAATGGGGGTGTTCGGCACTAAGTGCTCAACATGGGTGGGGCGCGAATAAGAAACACAAATCTATAAGTATATATATAGGTAACAAGCACTCACCCAAAGATCAGGTCTTTCTAACCATCCTGCAGAACACAACACCACTACGTCCAAGTCACAAGTCATGACTCTCACCAACAAAACCCATCTGTCCCATTCTTGTTTCAAGTTCAATGAAAATGTTTAGTTTAGTTTAAGCACTACTGGGAAACTAGTAAGCATAGACACACGTCCAGGAAAGTAAACAATCAAGCAACAACCATAATGCCCATACCCAGTTCTCAACAACAGAGGATCCCACCCCAATTCGTGATATAAACAAGTACCCACCTGGTCTTAAAACTCACAACCACCGAATCCATACCAACAGGGGATCTCATCCCCCAAATTCACACAACCACTGAGAGTATAAGTATAGGGGATCCCATCCCCTCCCACATCTCCAGAAATCAGCCCGAAAAAGAAAACAACCAACTACCACCACCAACACAAGTCAGGGCCATGTGGGTATTTTCAGATTTAAACGACTTAACACACTCCATGATTTCAATTTTAGTGTGTTTTAACCGAGGTTATCACATAAGGATTGATCCTGGTGCCTCACTTTATTTGGCCGGATATACGTGGTTAACCAATTTACTTTTCACAGCAGGAGTTTACAACCACAAACAGTCCATTTAAAACATCAGCAGGGGTTCATTAGTGCACAAACAACGACCACCAACAACCTCAATTTTCAGAAGGCATAAGCCAGCACAACTCAACAAGATGGTCATAATATAAACAACATCAACAATCACAGCCCCCCCACACCCTCTTTCATTATAGAAACCAGTTCATTATCTTCATTTAGGTCTGGTTTATCCAAATCTACCGGACAGAAACACACCCACCCCGCATGATACACAAAAGAGAGAGGTGGAGGAGAAATTCCCTACTTATTGATATATGATCGATGTTTAGGCAGGGCGCGGAACATTATGGATAACGATGTGGCGCGCCCATTGAACCAGAAGGTGTTTGTGAAAAGCCGTGATCGAGGAAAGGAGAAACCACAGCTAACCCTTATTTTATAAGAGCCGCAGACGGTTGAGATGAGAACGCGAAACTGCGTAAGGTGCGGGGGTCATGGGTTGATCACGCAGCTCCACTCGTCATTAAAGGGCGTCGGGTGGTTTAAAATGACTCATTAATAGATTAAGTATTTTATTAAATCTATTATGCGTGTAACGAGTCTTTAAAACACGCTCAAACATGTCAAAATAGGGTTTAAAACCCTATTTGCGCAAAAGGGAGCACTACTGGAAATAACCCGCGGGGTAGGCTAGAGCCACTGGTAGCTGAGAGCTACCGGTGGGTGACAGCTACCGGTAGCTGAGCTATCGGTAGGCTACAGCTATAGATAGGCCGAGCTACCGGTAGGCTGCAGCTACCGGTAGGCCGAGCTACCGGAAGACAGAGCTACCGGTAGGCTGCGGCCACTGGTAGACCGAGCTACCGGTAGACAGAGCTACTGGTAGCAGCAGCTACCGGTAGAATGAGCTACCGGTAGAAAGAGCTACCGATAGGCGGCGGCCACCGGTAGACCGAGCTACCGGTAGGCCTACTACCGGTAGGCTAAGGCTACTGGTCGGCCTACACCACCGTGATTCCCAGACCCGAAAACCCAAAACGAGATTTTCACAAAGTAATGGACCCCAAAAACCTGAGCCATTACATCAGATACCTCTTAAACGATTCTCATCCTCGAGAATCAAAACAAAACTAGAAGGGAAGAGAGGGTCCGAACAACCACCTCGAAAGATACCTCTTAAGAGATAACCCATGCTAACTAAAACATTTCCCCACCAAGAACCAAACAATATACCACGCTAAACTGCCCGGGCATGTGGGTTGGGGAGTCGCCTTCCCCATGTCAAGATATTATTTGCTTTGGGCGGCACTGAATCGCCTGCATGGGTTTAATTGCATCCACCTTAATGCGCCTTGATTAGGGGTGGGGTTCTCCCCTCCCCCCATAGCCAGGGCTTTTCACACACAAACAGAGGAAAGAAAACTAGTACATTTCATAGCCAAAAAGGACAAAACATTCTACCACACCAGGTACAATAAGGAACAAAACTCAAAACAACTCTGGGTACTGGGTATGCATCTGTGCTTCCCTCTCCCACGTACTCTCCTCAATCCCACCATGTCTCCACAACACACGAACCAAGGGGATGGTTCGCCCACGAAGCACCTTCTCCTTGCAATCCTCGATCATCACTGGTCTCTACACAAAGGTCACGTCATCCTCGATGTCCAGCTCACCCCAATCAAGGACGTGTGAATCATCGTGCAGATACCGACGGAGCTGGGACACATGGAAGACACCATGTATCCTTAGTAGCTGTGGTGGCAACGCAAGCCGGTAAGCCACCTCGCTAACCCGCTGCAATACTTCGAAGGGTCCGATGAACCTGGGGGAAAGCTTACTCCCCTTGCCGAACCTCCGCTTCCCACGCCGAGGGGATACCTTCAAGAACACGTGGTCCCCAACCTCAAACTCCAAGGGTCTCCTCCTGGTATCAGCATATGACTTCTGACGGTCCTGGGCCGCCTTCATCCTTTCCCGTATGAGCTGAACCTTCTCTGTTGTGTTCTGCACCACCTCCAGGCCAAGGATGCCTGACTCTCCTAATTCGGCCCAACACACAGGTGAACGGCATGGCCTCCCATACAAGGCTTCAAACAGGGACATATCGATGGTAGAGTGATAACTATTACTGTAAGAGAACTCTACCAGGGGCAAGTGTTGCACCCATGATCCTCTTGAGTCCAGAACACATGCTCGTAGCATATCCTCCAAGGTCTGGATGGTGTGCTATGTTTGTCCATCTGTCTGGGGATAGAAAGCAGTGCTAAGGCATAACCGGGTGCCAAACGAATGCTGAAATCCTCTCCAGACTCATGAGGTAAACTGTGCATCCCTATCTGAGACTATAGACCTCGGAAATCCATGCAACCGCACCACCTCATCCATGTACTTTCATGCCAAAGCATCCACAATACTCGACTCCCTGATCGCCAGAAAGTGAGCCGATTTCGTCAACCTGTCCACTACCACCTAGATGGAGTCGTATCCCCCTTGGTACTTGGGTAGTCCCGTGACAAAATCCATCGAGATGTCATCCCACTTCCACTCGGGGACATCTTGGGGCTGCAGTAGGCCGCCCGGAACTCGGTGTCAACCTTCACTTGCTGACACATTAAGCACTTGGTCACAAACTCTGCCACCGCTCGCTTAACTCCGGGCCACCAGAACTACCTCTTCAGTCTCTGGTACATCTTGGAAACTCCTGGGTTTACCGCCAGGGGTGAGTTGTGGAACTCACTGAGAACCTTGTCGTGCATCACTCCTGGAACAAACAACATTTTCTGGAAATGCATCTTGTTCTGACCATCCTCTGTTCATCCTTCCGGAGCATTTCCCTTGTCAACTCGGTCACGCATCACTTCGCACTCCAGGTCTCCCCACTGAGACTCCTCCACTTGTCGAAACAGAGATGACTGCACTATCATCTGATATAGGCAGCCTCTACCGCTATCCATTTTCGCACCCAGGTGTAAGGCAGCCAACTCCTCCATTGCCTTCCAGGCGTCCTCCGACTCTCGGACCACATCCTTCTGCGTCTTCCTAATCAAGGCATTGGCCACTACATTTCCCTTTCCCTCAGTATAAGAGATCTAAAAGTCATAATCCTGGAGGAACTCCACCCATCTCCACTGTCGCAAGTTTAAGTCCCACTGGGAGAAGATATACCTCATGGTTTTGTGATCTGTAAAGACCACAAAGCGTTCCCTGATGAGGTAGTGCCGCCATAACTTTAGTGCAAAGACGACCGCTACAAGATCCATGTCGTGGGTGGCGTAATTACGCTCATGGGGGTGTAGCTGCCTGGACCCATAAGAGATCACCCCTTGTCACTGCATCAACACGCATCCCGGGCCTTGTCTTGAAGAATCACAGAACACCTCATAGGTCACTCCTTCTTCTGGTAATCTTAGCACTGGGGCACTAACCAACTTCTCTTTTAGATAGCTGAAGTCTGACTCGCACTACTCACTCCACACGAAAACCAGGTCTTTCTTGGTCAGGGCTGTTAAAGGGGCCGCAACTTGGGA
Source organism: Viscum album (assembly GCA_963277665.1). Lineage (NCBI taxonomy): Eukaryota > Viridiplantae > Streptophyta > Magnoliopsida > Santalales > Viscaceae > Viscum > Viscum album. Next base: position 1,032,246,921 of record OY728130.1, read on the forward strand.
GAAGGTGGGTACGAACCTCCAATAGTAACTTGCCAGCACAAGGAAACTACGGACCTATGCCACATTCTTGGGTGTTGCCCAAGAAACAACTGCCTCAACCTTTGACAGGTCCACCGCTACCCCTTGCTCGGACACCACGTGCCCGAGGAAGTGCACTTCCCATGTCCAGAACTTGCATTTCGACAACTTCTCATAGAGCTGGTGTTGTTGGAGGACCCCCAAAACTGTCCTCAGGTGCTCTGCATGGTCCTCTTCTGACATCGAATAGATCAGGATATCGTCGATGAACACAACCACGAACCAATCCAAGTACACCTGGAAGATGGAGTTCATAAGCCCCATGAACACAGTCGGGGCATTCGTAACACCGAAGGGCATGAATACGAACTCGAAGTGTCCATACATGCACCTGAAGGCCGTCTATGGGATGTCGCTCTCCTTCACTCTCAACTGGTGGTACCCAGACCGCAAGTTGATCTTCGAGAACCATCCTGCCCCTTTCAGCTGGTCTAAAAGATCGTCTATCCTTAGAAGAGGGTAGCGATTCTTGATCATCACCTGATTCAGCCTCCTGTAGTCTATGCACAACCTGAGACCACCATATTCCTTCTTTCCGAACAATACTGGAGCACCCCACGGTGACGCACTCGGGCGAACATAACCCCTCTTCATCAGATCGTCAATCTAGATCCGCAACTCCCGTAACTCTGAAGGCGCCATCCAGTAAGGAGCCATCGAGATTGGTCGAGCGTCGGGCTGCAGGTCTATCACAAACTCGATATCACGCCGAGGGGGTAGTGTCATCACCTCCTCAGGGAAGATGTCCATAAACTCACGGATGATCTCTGGCACTTCCACCATTTTAGCATCTACTGATTCCACTGTCAGCTCGGTCAATAGGGAGAGGAGAGGTTCCTCTCGCCTATTTTCCTTCGGACTTCTCCGCTCGCCGGTGAAGGTAACATGCCGACCGTCCATGTTCGAGAACACCACCCTTCTTCAGAAACAGTCGAAGATGACACACACATAGAATAGCCAGTCGATGCCTAGGATGACATCGTATGGTTGAATCTATAGTAAAATAAGATCCCTAACCGACTGATGTGGCCCTATCATCAGTCTACATCCCTGACAAACAATCAAAAAGATGGTCTGACCTTCGACTGGTGTGCTCAATACCAGGGGCACTGGAAGTCTATCCACATCTAAACCCAAGGCACAAGCTAGACTGGGCGCAACAAAGGAGTGCGAAGCTCTGGTATCGAACAAGGCATAAGCAAGAGTGCTAAACAGACTGATCATACCTCGAACAACCTCTAGCCCTGCCGGAACTGCTGCCTCTGCGGCGTGCAAATATCCACGCCCAGCTCTTCTGCCCCTCGGCTGCCGACCAAATCCCCGACCACGCCCCGGTCGAGGTACCTGAGGAGCGCCCTGAGGTCATCCTCCTCCTCCTACGTCTTCCCTCGGAGGAGCGGTAGCTCGCTGTCCCTGCTGCTGCTGCTGGAAAGGTCTGGCTGGAAGCTGCTGCTGGGGCAGGTGGTGGGGCTGTCCACCACCACTGTACTGCACCTGGTCTGGGCACTGACTCCGGAGATGTCCAGGGCTCCCACAGATGAAGCACCGTGGTCCCGGGCCCAAAGGAAAAGGGCGAGGGCCGGGGGATCGAAACTGAAACTGCATTCTGCTCCCTGCTGGTCAGAACCTGGAGGGTCCTGACACTGGAGACCTCGTGCTGACGGCCTTTCACTTTGATGGTCCCAGCTAGATCCCCTCTCGTGACACTCCTCCTAGAGAATGCATCCTCTCCCCCACTTCGGCATTCCTCTGGACCTCCATGTATGTCGACAGGGTGAAGGGGGTAACATCATACTGGAGGGAGGGTCGGAGTGCCTCCTCTAAACATCTTGCCCGAGACTCCTCGTCGAGAAAGTGGTCCGGAGAAAAACGTAGGAGGTCCTTTAACTTGATCCCTAGCTCCCTCACGGACATACTCCCCTGCTGGAGGGTGAGTCGCTCCTGCCTCTATTCTTCCTTCATCGTCTAGGAGAGGAATTCTGCCCGGAACTCCCTCTCAAAATCCGCCCAATCCACCTCAGACTCTCTCCTCTCCCCTAGGTAAAGCGTCCACCACTGACGCACCACTCCCCACATCTGGCTGACAGCCAGAGGAACCCAGGACTCGGCCGGGGCCCGAATCAGGCTGAAATCTATAACTAGCTCCTCTAGCCAGCCTTCCGTCTTCAAGTCGGAGGTGCTACCCTCATACATCTCGAGGGCCTGTCGCTGGAAGGCCCGAAGAGTCTTCTGCCACTGGTCATCCTATTCCTCTCAATCAGGTCTCTGTCGATCGACCAAAGTAGTCTACAGGGCCTCGATCGCCCGTACCACACGTGGTCGCCTTCCAGGTGCCATAGCTGCAAGCTAAACAAGGAATGCCTAAGCCCAAGTAGTGCAGAATATTGTTCTTAAAACTTCTTAAAATTTTAATTTATTCTTAATTCCCAAGACATCCCAGAAACCCAAGAACACAAGTCATTATGATGCATGTACCTTTCCCAGGGTCTCTACCCTGCAATCAGTGTGGCCTCACTTGGTCGTTTGGTAGGTCCAGAGTCCTTGCATCGGATCATGGGGGGGCCCTAAAATCCCGAGTCCTAGCCAGTCTTCCCTGGCCTAATTCACGCGCCAAGTTCACCCAACACTGTTGCCTTACTATCCCATGTAATCCTCACTATGCCTGACTCCTGACTCCATCCTATCTCTCAACCATCCCCTCTGATACCATTCTGTCACCTCCCGCCTTCACCAAAAGGAGGGAAGGGTCAGCAGATTGCCATACCCTTCCTTCTTTATGTTGAGGGAGAGATAATGACCCCTGAAACCCACCTTCAATAGGTCCCGGAGTGGCGACTAGAACCAAGGGTATAGAAATTTATCACAAATGGAAGGCATTACCCCTTTTTGTTTTATAAGATCGAGAGATGAGATGATGAAACTCAACAACACAAAGGTAAAAGAAAAGTAAAACCAAAAAGAAATAAACCATTCCCACATGCATGTTCTAAAAGTAAAGCCACGAAGTACAAAAGGCGACTACAAAGGTAAGTACCAAAGAAGAAAAACAACAACTGCAACTTCCCCAAAGGTCCGAGCTAGTACGGTCCTGCATGATCCCCAAAGTCCTCTAGGAAACCTGAAAGCAGTTTTTATATACGTAGGGTGAGAATACAAGTACCCTCAGTATGGAAAACCAAAGACTCTCGTGCACAAGTGGGGGAATGTACTAAAGTCCCGTGAGAAAAGGAGTAAACTAAACACCTATCAAGGTAAACTATCCACCCTAGGCCTCACCAAGGCACACTCCCGAAATAATGCAAGTCAATTAATATTTATATTAAGATCACATCGATGTTTGGGTACCCCGCACCACTTTCCCACTGGTGATTCAGACATCCTACGCATCGGACCAATCCCGCCATTCTCACCGCAGTCCCACTACCACACCCGCCCGCACACACCTGGGCCACAACCACACGCAGTCCCACTGCTGAAATCCCGCCCGCACACACCTGGGCCACAACTGTCACATGTAACCATGCCTGCAAACACCTAGGCCATAATCACCACCACCATGCCCGACGTCACCTGGGCCGGAAGATCCACTGCCATGCCCGAAGACACCTGGGCCACATCCCGAAGATGCTGGGGAAACCACCTGCCGCACACATCTGGCCAACCATCACACTACCCCGCCCGAAGGTTCTTGGGCTAATAATGGACCTCAGGCCATCACAGCCTGCCTGACGATACTTGGGCTATCCGGGAAAGGGAGCAGAAAAGGAGCTAATAACCAGCCACTATGAATAGTGTTGGGGAAAACACCCTCCCCCATGAATTGGGGGTGTTCGGCACTAAGTGCTCAAATTGGGTGGGGCGCGAATAAGAAACACAAAGCTAAAAGTATAGATATAGGTAACAAGCACTCACCCAAAGATCAGGTCTTTCTAACCAGCCTACAGAACACAACACCACTGCGTCCAAGTCATAAGTCATGACTCTCGCCAACAAAACCCCTCTGTCCCATTCTTGTTTCAAGTTCAATGAAAATGTTTAATTATGTTTAAGAACTAATGGGAAACTAGTAAGCTTAGACACAAGTCCAGGAAAGTAAACAATCAAGCAATAACCATAACGCCCAAACCTGGTTCTCAACAACAGAGGATCCCACCCCAATTCGTGATATAAGCAAGTACCCACCCGGTCTTAATACTCACAACAACGGAATCCATACCAACAGGGGATCTTATCCCCCAAATTCACACAACCACCGAGAGTATAAGGACAGGGGATCCCATCCCCTCCCACATCTCGAGAAATCGGCCTGAAAAAGAAAACAACAAACTACCACCACTAACACAAGTCAGGGCCATGTGGGTATTTTCCGATTTAAACGACATAACACACTCCATGATTTCAATTTTAGTGTGTTTTAACTAAGGTTATCAAAGAAGGATTGATCCTAGTGCCTCACTTTATTTGGCCATATATATGTGGTTAACCAATTTACTTTTCACAGCAGGAGTTTACAACCACAAACAGGCCATTTAAAACATCAACATGGGTTCATTAGTGCACAAACAGCGACCACCAACGACCTCGATTTTCAGAAGGCATAAGCCTGCACAACTCAAAAAGATGGTCATAATATAAACAAAATCAATGATCAAAGCCCCCCCCCCCCATTTCTTTATAGAAACCAGTTCATTATCTTTATTTAGGTCTGGTTTATCCAATTCTACAACACAGAAACACGCCCACCCCGCATGATACACAAAAGAGAGAGGCGATGGAGAAATTCCCTACTTATTGATAGATGATCGACGTTTAGGCCATGCGTGGAACTTTACGGATAACGATGCGGCACGCCCGATGCACCAGAAGATGTTTGTGAAAAGCCGCAATCGAGGAATGGAGAAACCATGACTAACCCTTATTTTATAAGAGACGCAGACGGTTGAGATGAGAACGCGAAACCGCGTAAGGCGCGGAGGTTGTGGGTAGATCACGCGGCTCCACTCCTCATTAAAGGGGGTAGGGTGGTTTAAACTGACTCATTAATTGATTAAGTATTTAATTAAAACTATTATGCACGTTATGGGTCTTTAAAACACGCTCAAACAGGTCAAAATAGGGTTTAAAACCCTATTTGCGCAAAAGTGAGCGCTACTGGAAATAACTCGCGGGGTAGGCCAGAGCCACCGGTAGATGAGAGCTGCCGGTGGGTGACAGCTACCGGTAGCCGAGCTACCGGTAGGCTGCAGTGACCGGTAGGCCGAGCTACCGGTAGACAAGGCTACTAGTAGGCTGCGGCCATCGGTAGACCGAGCCACCGGTAGACCGAGCCACCGGTAGATGCAGCTACCGGTAGACCGAGCTACCGGTAGACAGAGCTACCGGTAGACAGAGCTACCGGTAGGCCGCGGCCACCTGTAGACTGAGCTACCGGTAGGCCTACACCACCGTGATTCCCAGACATGAAAACTCAAAATGAGATTTTCAGAAAGTTATGGACCCCAAAAACCCGGGCCATTACAAATAAGGCCTTGCTCGATGCTGGAGTTCTTGAACCCTCAGACAATTATCTATTTCAAATCAATATTATACTCTCTTATTTCCCAATAGTGGGTATAATGATTCTGAAATTCTTCATCAGACACATCCTCATTAAGGCTTTCTTCATGATAGCTCGGTCGATCTTGAAGTATCATCTTCAGATGATATCCACGATAACCCTCTGTGTGTCTAGAAGATCAAGGAGAAAATGGTTTCATCTTTTTTTGTAACCCACAATGGTGGTCCTCCCCATGAAGATGAATTTAGCTACGAAAGTCCTCTCTGCAGTAGTAATTCGCATTTCCTGGAAAAAATTTCAACGGACAATGCAGTAACGAGAAAGCCCTCTTATCTTGAGGCACTTGTAAATGTGAATCCATTCATGTCTTATGCTTTACCACTAGCAGGTGAAATACTTTATCAATCAGAAGATAGCCCGGGGTGTAGGTTATTCTCCAGACCACCCCTAGGTCATTTATCTTCTAATTTGATAAATTAATTCTCTATAAATCTTGTTGAATCTGATGAAGTAACAAAGAAACACCATCTTTTTTCTAATCAGGTAGATGAATCTTTATCGAATGATAAGGAGGACGTGCTGAATATGAGAAAACAACTGGTGAAAGGTGAAGTACCAGTCATGTTTTGGCCTTTGGCTGGCTCTCAGTATGATATTCCAGTGATGTTGATGGAAGAATGTATTCACGATATTCACCTAAACATGTGGAAAACTCATTGTCACTTGAATAATAAAATATTATGTTATGATGAATATGAAAATCATGTTATGATAATAGAAGGGTTACAATGCCAAATTGATTTGGCATCTCTCTCGGTTTCCCGATATCCAAAGGTTGAAAATCAACATAGAGACCTTTAGCATGCATGCTTTGGCACACAAAAAAGGTTGCGCCAGTTAATTACCAATGCCTCATCTAGTATTCATATAAAGGGAATGGGTTTTCATGGAGAACTACATTTCACTGTACTATCCAGTCAACAATGTTTGCCAAAAGTGGTTTCAAGCAATGTTATTTCCCATGGAAGGCCACAAATACCTGGTTTTTTGTGTAATCAAAGGATTTCTCAGAAACAAGCCTCATCTAGTTCTTCCCAAAGTCAGGAATACAAAGAACAAGTCATCGAATTACTATTGCATCAGGGAAATGAGAATATCGAACATGCTTCTCATTTAGAGCATGCACATCATTAGTTGACATAAGTGTCAGAAATCATCCAATGGTCATTTGAGCCAGGTGATTTGAGTGGATGTAGGTTGATGCATCCGGCCAATTTCCAGACTAATGTCCACAAAGTCAAGAGATATTTTCTGAAAGTATAAGATGTACCAGTTCAAGAGCCATCTCATCTTTCTAGACTAGGGACTCTTTTAGATCAACCCTTGGGATCAACAGATGGGATTTAAGGAGTTGAGCTGGGAAAGCTAGAACAGCCCCAGTCCACCGGAATGGGGACTTTTTCAAATCCTCAATCTCTTCCTCAGTGAAAGTCAGTCTTCTCTCGATTAGGGAAGAAGCCATAAGAGGAACGCAGAGCCTAATTATCAAGAGATTCCCTCCAAATTACGGTTCATCAAGAAGTTCATGATGAATCAACTTAGCAAAAAGCAATGTATCATAACGGACATGGAAGAAGACAGTATCATAGAAATGCCGATTGAAGGGATGAAATGTGTTATGCATCAATAAATGTCATCAATGCTATTATTACTGATCCCCCAGTACATGAGGTTCACTCAGAGGGATCAGATGAAGAAGTTCCTGTTTAGGAGGCTGTGCACATAGAAATAAATGAAGAAGGTGTGCGTACCAGAAGCCGGAGGGATGCCCAAGGGAAAGATATTCCTTCAGGAAATGCCCTTCCATACTCTAGAAAGGCACATGAAATGGAAAAGGTTAAAAGTCAGGTTACATCCCACCCTAACTCTGGAGAAGGCCAATCACTCTCATTAGAGAAAATGTTTTCACAATAAGAGGAATAAATGAAGTAGTTAAGGACATTGAATGCAGAACTACTTCACGGTAGTCTTCCTCCTAATCATACTAAAGTCAGTCAGTCAAGGTAATTTGTTGAAGATACTGGGATATATCACAAATATCCACCTTTACATGTACACCCTCATAGGTATAATCCTATGGGTCATGCGCAACAACAATCGGTAGTGCTACCATCAGTTGCAATACCCATCACCACACCTGTCCAAACTCCAGTTATTGCACCTGCTCAGGTCCAAGCACAACCAGATGTTTCTCAAAAGTTAATTAATACCATTGAGTCATTAACAGCTTGGTTGGAAGCTATGGAGGGAAATCATTCAAAAATTCAACTAGAAAAGAGAGCCTACCCTGAATGGGTGGATGCAATTCCTTCCACATCAAATTTTGCAAGTACCACATTCTCAATTTTTAATGGTTCGGGAGATCCAGAACAACACATAACACATTTTTTTCTCATTGTGATCCTATGATGGGATCTCCTCAACAACATGAAGCAGTTAAGGCTAGGTGTTTTGTACAGTCATTACAAGGGCATGATTTTGTCTGGTATACATGCTTGAAATCCTGGTCAATTACTGGGTGGGAAGATCTCTGTCAATGATTCCTTCTTCAATTTATCTCAACATTTACAAAGGCCTTAGTTTTCGCTCTTACAAAATGTAAGCAAAGGGAAAATGAATGAGTTTCAGATTTCAATTCTTGATGGAAGGGATTAACATATTCTGTAAGCATATCACTCCCTTAAGAGGAGTTGTTGCCATTCTATGTTGCAAATTTGCTTGATGAATTACGCACACTGTTGATCCCTGTGAAATACACAGGAGGGTTTTGAGACCTTAATTAAATCTCTAAAAAGATCTAAGATTCTCTTACAGAGAATAAGGATAAAAATCGTGAAATTACATCAGCTCCAGTAAGGATAATGGGGGGTGTAGAGACTGCTACAGTTACACTTAAACATGCACTTGTACCTACTTCCTCTTCTAAACCTTCATCTTATCGAAGGGATCCACCTATTGAGCATAAACAACAGAAGTCATCTCATTAAGATGATCAAAGAGATAAAAGATGAAAATAATTTGAAGAGTTAAAGAACAAATCATATTCATTCTGAAATGAATAAGTTCTTGGTTACTTCGTTTCGGCTCTGGAAAAAACTTTGGTTCATTTTCCAAGGCCTAAAAGGCCGAAGAAGGAAGTAGATAAATACCATACCCACTATTTCCCATTTCATCAGATGTTGGGGAATCCCATTCAAGAGTATTTTGTCTTCAAAGACCTCCTAAAAAATATGGTGGACTCAGGATAGGCAAAACTAAAAGGTTTTTCAGCCCAGGTAGCATGTGTTACTGCTACAGATCCAGAGGAAGAAGGTGAGTGGCACAAAGTCAAAATAAAAAATGCACAGAAATATGATTATTGGATGGTCAGGAAAACGATCAACCGAAATCATTCCATTTTATGAATGCAATTGAAGAAACCAAATGAGTCTTCTGCTATGAATTCCATAGCAAAAACCCCTTCATCCGAAGGAAAATCCTCAACGAGGTGGAATAATTCGAAGAAATAAGAGCAGTCATAAGAAGAGGATCTCGTGTCAAACCATAAGTTGTCATTGACTCTAACATATTTTATGTCATCTACTTCAAAAGCATGGGAACCTCCCCACCAAACGGCATAGCCTAAACTGGATAATCAGTTAGAATCTTTATCTGATGAAGAGTTGATCTTTGGTTCTGTTAACATGATTCACTTAACGGATTCATATGCAAGCTGCAGTTTCGATCTTGATGAGCCTGAGTTCCGTATTTCAAACAGAGGAATTAGAGGGAGTTCCAGAGGTCTAGGATATAGGGGAATACATGGATATATCAAAATCCACTATTCCAATCCTACCCCTTCTAGAACTATATATATTGTAGAAAATCATGGAAAAGCCCTTCATCGGGCTCAACAAGAACAAGAAAGTTTATCCACACATGGTAGATTCAGTCTTGCCACAGTTATTTTGGATGATCGTTTAGAAGTTACACCTTCTTACTCTCAACAAATAAATAAACCTAATTAGTCTAATATGCCAATGCTAGGAGTATTTCCAACTCCTACCCCGATACAAGATGCATCTACTTACAAAGCATCAACTTCTAAGGCACCTTCAAAACCACATGTTCTTATTGGGAAATGAAGACCTTTGGACCAAATTTATGATGTCTTGAAAAATTTGGCCAAAGAACCGGCCAAGTTATCAATTCTAGATGCCTTGAATATATCAAAGGATCTTTGGGAGGCACTTATTGAGGCTTTGTCAACTCCTCAAGAATTTGAAACTAAAATTGTTGTGGCTGAATTCTACCATATAGAGAATAATCCTGTAGAATTCCATGCAGTGATATATTTTATAGATGATGATGAAGATGATGTTGTGCATGGACATATTAGACCTTTGTATTTACCTAGCATGTTCAATGATGTAGACATCCAACGAGCTTTCATTGATAATGGTTCAGAAGTCAAACTCATCCCGATTCAGACACTACTTCTATTTGGCCTCACAAAATCTGATTTATCTATTTCTACTTTGATGTTGCAAGGATATGATAAAAATGGACAAGAACCTTTGGGTGAGATTACACTTAAAACTCATTTTTTGGACCTTTTATCCAGTTCAGATTTCATGGTCGTTCATCATGACACAACATTCAATATTTTTCTTGGAAGACCTTGGCTACATCAACATGTGGATATACCTTCATCATACCATTAATGTCTCAAATATTGTTTCAATGGTCAAATTGGGAGTTTGTATGGTGATAAAGCCCCATTCAAAACATGTGAATCTCAATACATTGAGGTAGAATTATATCAAATGGAGGGAAAGGAGATATCTACAACAAAGGAGGTTACCAAAATTAATGGTCCATATGGTTTGAAAAGATTATAGTAAACCCATTCACACATGTGAGTATATATTATGTGTTTCCTATCAGTCAAATTGACAGGATGGACCCAAATCCAAATACTCTTATGGAAACATCCATAATTTCAATTACAATAACCAATCCAAAAAGCATGTTATAAATTGTGGATTCACCAGGAAATGATGAAAGCTCAAATGGAGATGTCTTCATTTCATCCACTGAAATCCAGCAATTCTATACCTCATCATCCAGTCTAGAAGAAGTTATAGCAATTCCAGAGATGAACGATGATGTTGATTCTCAATATGTCATCTCCTCTTTATTACCAAAGGAAGACCCTTAATCATTAATATGGTCTGAAATGGTAGCCTCTTCTTCAAGATGTTAAAATTTTAACTTCTCTCCTGATCATGGACATTCTGCATCATCATCTACTATGCAAGTAGAAACAAAAGAAGTAACATATATTGAAGAAGATGAGGAAGATCTCGGGGATGCTCCTCCATCATTTGAAGAAGGTATCTCTACCACTGTGGATAAACTCAGAGAAATAAATCTACATACATAATAAGATCCACGCCCCACTTTAATTAGTGAGGCCATGACTCTTGAAGAGAATGAAATGTATATTTCATTTTTAAATCAAAACTGAGATATGTTTTCTTGTAACTATACAGAAATGATATTTCTTGAACCTGATGTTGCCACTCACCTTTTGGGTTTTCCAGAAGAACATTGAGGATTCAAGAAAGTCGTAAGAAGAACAAACCCAACTTATTCCTCCAAAATTGAAGCTGATGTGGATAATATTATCAAGGCTAAATTTTTCAGAGATGATCAGTATCTCAAATGGATGGCTAATATTGTCCCTGTGAAAAAGAAGAATGGAAAAATTAGAGTTTTCATTGATTTAAGAGATCTTAATCCGAATTATCCCAAGGATGATTTTCCATTTCCGATTAATGAACTTTTGATTGATGCAATATCTAGCTATGAAGAACTTTCCTTCATGGATGGATATTATAGGTATACTCAAATCCAAATGGCTAAAGAAGATGAAGAATGTACAACCTTCAGAGCCCCTCATGGTGTGTTTTTCTATCAGGTGATACACTTTGGCCTGAAGAATGCATGTGCAACGTATCAACGTGACATGCACCGTATCTTCAAACCCTTTTTAGGGAGATTTGTTGAATATTATGTTGAATATTTGGTGGTTAAATCTAGACAACATTCTAATCACTGGGCAGATTTGGAAATCATATTCCACAAACTTTGAAAACATAATTTGAAGATGAACCCCTTGAAATGTGCTTTCAGGGTAACCCTAGGAAAATTTATCGGCTTTGTTGTATTCCATCGTGGTATCAATGTTGATCCTGAGAATACAAAATCAGTCCTTGTTATGTCACCTCCTAAAATTTGAGATAATTATAAGGACTTCAAGGACACATGGCCTATATTTGGCATTTCATTGCCAATTTGGTAGGTAAGTGTTTACCCTTCACCAAATTAATGAAGAAGGGAGTCACCTACCAATGGACCGAAGATTTCCAAGAGGCATTTTATATCCTCAAGAAATATCTCTTGACTCCATTGGTATTAATGCCACCTGTTGAAGGAAGACCACTTATACTCTATGTGACAGTTTTAGAGCGATCATTGGGTGTCTTCCCTGCCCAAAAGAATGATGCTGGGAATGAAAACATCATTTACTATCTCAGTCGGACTATGCTTGAGGCAGAAACTCGATATTCAAGTATTTAAAAGTTCTTCCTAGTGTTAATATTTGAAGGTCAGAAATTGAGACACTACCTGCAACATCATGAGGTCCAATTGGTATCTCTCAATAACCTGCTCAAATTTATCCTTAGTCGTCAAATTCTTACAGGATGTTTGGAAATGCGTGCAGTTATTTTGTAGGATTTTGATATCCAGTATGTGTCTCAAATGTCAATAAAGGTCCAATATCTGGCTGATTTCCTTGATAAACACCCTTTAGTATAATATACACCTTTAGATATTGAACTTCCTGATGAGGAAGTCTTTTCTATAAAGATAATCTGCAAACATGGGAAATACACTTTGATGGTGCCTCCAGAAGCCCAACAGGGAAGAAAATAGAATATCCTAAATTCAACAAAGTTGGGATAGGAATAATAATTATTTTCCCAGAAAAGGTATCATTTCCTAATTCCATCTTATTGTTGGAAGGTGGTACAAACAATGGAGCAGAAATATCATGGTTTTATCGCAGGATTGGAGTTAGCGCTTCAGGAACATGTGAATCACAAAATGTTTAAAAGTGATTCAGACCTGGTAATCAATCAAGTCAATGTGGACTATGTCATCAGAAAAGAAGAGCTATTCCCTTTGTATGATTATGTATGAGAGTTAATAGTGAAAATTCATTCCGAACTGACATTTTCTTATGTCCTGCAATCACAAAATGCTCACGCTGATGCATTTTCTAATGTAGCCACAACTCTAGAAGATCCAAATCGGGATGAAACAATCATCATTATTGCCCACTTTCATACAATTTCACCTTATGTTCAAACCAGAATAGAGGAAATCAATGAATGAAGTCCCATTTCATAACCATATGGTCATACTAAAAGATGGATGATAGCTATTAGGGAATACCTTTAAAATGGAATACTCCCACCGCATAGATCCCGTAAATAACATGTCCAGTGATGTGTGGTCAATATTACTCTTTATGATTTCCCATATCACAAAAAAATCTCTACAAGCAGGGTTTTTGTGGAATTATCTTCAGATTTATTGATGGTGAAGTGTCAATGGCTGTTATGAAAGAAGTACATGCAGGAGTCTGTGGTGCCCACGAGTCTGGACATAGACTGTCTGATCAAATTCGAATACATGGATACTTCTAGCCTTCAATGATACAAGATTGTGTTGATTTCACTAAGAAGTGTCATTCTTTCCATGTATGTGCCAACTTCATTCATCAACCCCCAAAGTTGCGTCATACAGCTAATTACTCATGGCGATTTTCCACATGGGGAATGGATGTAGTAAGACCTTACCCTTCATCTATATCCAAGTAGTATAAGTATATTCTTACTACTATTAAATTCTTTTCCAAATGGGCAGAGGAAATACATATCAATGAATTTTGTTCTAAAACCATTGTTAGCTTCATCATGTCTAACATCATTACCCTATTTGGTGTCCCTCATAAAATATTGACGGACAGTGGCACCAACTTTTGTTCATTTGAGGTCAGGAAGTTGTATCAAGAATACAAAATCAAATCCAACCATTCATATTGGTGTAATGCAGCATCAAATGGCCAAATAAAATCCTTCAATAAGACTATTTCAAACATACTTCAAAAGATTTTGGATAAAGATAATAAATCATGGACTGATAAAAATTTTCATGATTTATGACCTTATCGGACCACCACCCACACTGCTACAAGGTCAACTCCATATTCATTGTTATATGGAACATAAGCTTTCTTTCCCATTGAGGTTCAATTAAATTCGCTCAGATTAGCCTTATGTGATCAGTCATCTACAGATGAACAATCTCAAAAGCGATTGGCTAAATTGGAACGATTAGATGAAAATTGATGGTTCACCCTGCACCACATGGAAGTATATCAGAATCGAATAACACGGGTTTTCAACAAAAATTTTCATCTTCATTCATTCATTCAAGGAGAATTGGTATTGGTCCTCATAACTCCCATGATACCCAGAAAGAAACCTCCGAATCTTGAGCCAATGTGGGAAGGACCTTATTCAATACATAAGGTCTACTCCAATAAAGCTTATTCTTTAATCTCAATGGATAGAGAACACATCACGACTACAACCAATGCCAGATTTCTAAAGAAGTATTTTTTTAACACAAATACACCCCATAGTCTATACTCTAAGACTTTAAACATCATGGTCCCCCATAGTCCCCACTGCAAGACTTTAAATAGAATGGTCACTCTTTCGTCCAACATGACGTTAAACTGTGTCCCTTTTGTCCTACATGACATTAAACTATGCACATGTCCTACAAGATGTTAAAATACAATACGTCCTAGCTACATGATGCTAAACCGTATAGCACCATTTTTTCTATCATGAAATTAAATTGTGTCGTGATCCTTATATGTATTACATGATGTTAAACTATGCACCATTAGGGTTGTTGTTACCTCTTATTTCTCACACCGAGTATGACTCACATGAGCTTAGAGTAAACATCAACCATAACACCCTCTTTGGGATGCTAACCACGCGTAAGTCCTAACATCATCATCGGGTTGTCCTCAAGTACAACTTGATCACCAATTAATTCGTAATCGAACTATGAAGACTTTGATCCTTGCCTTCTAGGCTGGGTATGCAAGAAACCTCCTGTGGTTCAAGCCCAAAGCCAACATCATCACATCGGATCACTTCTATCTCATATGATGTTGATCCGTGAATCCCCCCCAAACCAATCTATTCACATTGGTTCATCATCGTCCTTGCTATATGATGTTAAACAATACAATCCCCCGTTGTCCCTTTCCTTAGAGGGAATCATCACTGACATTAATCTCCAATCATTTCATATTTCAAAGACTGCATGCATACATGGTAATGCCAAAACCTTTAATATTGGGTCCAACCATAATTGCACAAAAGTCCCCTTTCACCCTTCACTTGTTTGAAAGAATTCTGTACAGAGGGTATTTCAAGAACTACGTATGGCTTGATTCCCATCCTTATGGGATAGATAGGAACGTTCGATCATCCCTCAAATCCAGCCCCATGTCTTTGGGAATGACCCCAAATTCCACTTTCATTCCCTTGGCTAAAAAGTCCCCCCTGTGAAAACATGACTGTGGTATGAAAACCCTGGTCTTCATTCACATTAGGTTTATAAAACACACAATATGTATTCTTCATTATAGTTCGAGCTCTATGAACCTAAACTAAGATCTCTTACATTCTCATCACACATGACATTAAAATGTATTTAAAGAACTACATTTGTCTTGATTCTCAATCTAATGAGATATGTAGTGAAGTCCAATATCTCAATTCAGGACCCAGCTACAACATGATTATGGTCAGCATTGGTCTATGTATCTCCTTTATGCATTGGACAATACCCATTTTTCATGTGTCATACTCCTAATAATAAATACTTCCATATCTCTATAAACCTTATCATGACTTATGGTCCCAAAATGTCTGATACCCAAGAATTCTTTTTCCTGACTATGCAACATGTGCCCTTAGGCGGCCTTGCATAAGTTGTCTACATAATAGACCTGTCAGCCAAAAGATTATATTATTTGACTATCCAGCCAATGCCCTTAAACGGCCCTGCATAATTCAACACCCTAACGAGTTTGTAAAATGGTGGTAATTTAATTCTTGGGAGGAAAACCTCTTTTGTCCTTATTGGTCCTAACCACAATATGTTGGAATCCGCAAAAAAATATCCATCCTTAACATATTTGTCCCATACTATTTTTCATGATCTGAAAGTATTCAAGTCTCTGGTTTATATTTCCCTTCCCTACGTTTAGGTAAGACCTTCTTAGGAGTGACATTCATCCTATTCTTTGAAAATGTGATTGGAAATATCATCTTCATATTCAAGTACCCCTCTTTATATAGAAAAATATATGTTTTTGAAAATTTAAATCTCCACAAAAATTCACAGGATTTTTAGCAATAGAAAGGTAAAATTTCTGAGAGTTCTTTTGCCTGACTATGAAGCATGTGCCCCTAGGTGGACTTGCATAAGTTGTCTACATAACAGTCCTATAAGCCAAGAGATGCTATTTTTTGACTATGCATCCAATTCCCTTAAGTGGCCCTACATAATTCAACCCCCAAACAGGTTTGTTAAATAGTTTAACTTCACTCTTAGGAAATAATTCCTCTAATGAATTTTAGCCCTTTTTTCATATCATCCCTCAGATTCAAAATTTCAAAGGTCATAGTTTACAAGTTTTCCCTCATATTTGAATGTGGTAATATGTTTTCAAAAAAATTATTAAGGAATTGAATCAATTTTATTCCCTTCGTTCAAAGATATTTTGACCTTAAACATTAGACTCTTTTTATGTCTGACATGCATGACTTTAAACTACCAACAAGAGATAGGGTACTCATTAAATTGGAAACATGTAAAAGGAAATCTGACAAAAAAGTCGAGTCCCATCTTTCTAAATGTACATATTGTATGATTTAGGCAATATTGAGCAACAAAAGATGAAAAGTTTTTGGGGTTGTTTGTATCAACCTAGAAAAAATAAAACTATTCTTACAAGTCCATTGGCTTAGGGAAAATTAATTAAAGCATGTAGCCAGAGAATGCAGGCACAAATGATTGAAGATGAAAGTGTTTTTCATTGATGAACAAGAATTAGAAGGACATCCACAGTCTGAAGTCTCTTCTCGTTTTCAAGAATTAGAAGAGGCTCTCAACATAACTCTTCATTTGATTTACGGAATCCTGAGCTTCATCATCAACCACCTGGAATTTATTCATTAAACTGGATACAATAAGAGACGTAGTAATACCAGATTTTCTTGGAACAATTGTAAAAATAATTTTCTTGAGTGCGTTTTCAGAAAAATTTCTACTGATCAAAAGTGACTCTGTTTCTAGGCAAGAGACATGGATGATGGATACATGAATTTGAGAATGGATCATTGGATGTAATGAGCCTTTTAGAGAGAGTACTCTTTTCAGATATTATTCTAACATCATGATATTCCTCCCTCCAGCAACCACCAGCAGAAAACATATCAGCCCATGGGTTTTCCATTTTCATACTTGCAAGGAAATGGCATGGAGAAAAAATTTGAAAGTTTACACAGTTGTTGCTGCTCTTAATTCATAGCATAACCAAAATAGAGGGGTAGCAGTGCGGATGCATCTCGGGCATATAGTTCTTTGCATCTGGAACATTGACTCCTTGTAGATGACCATGGCCATATAAAGGCGAGTAAATACTTTGTGGGAAATTGACATGATATTTCTTCATGTTCTTTGCCAAATCTGGGAGAGTTTTTTCATAGATATCATAGTAATCATGACCAAAGATGTTCATAATAACATTATTACACTTGCTAGCTAGCTCATCAGCCGATCCAAGTCTCCATGGAGCCATTGAATATGCACAAAGATTGAAAAATTAACTTTTATGTAAGTTTATTTTTCATAAAATTTGTGAAGAAATTGAAAAAATGGCTAAGTCATTAAGGCGTGAAAGTCTAATCTTGGCGCGCAAGTCTAAGCCAGTTGTGCAAGTTTTATCATGCTAGTAATGGTGTGCAAGTCAGAAGAAAACCGAGGAAGCATGAAACAATGAATAGAAGTGGAAACGAGAAAATTGCAAAGACACCCACCTAATGAGAGATCCCTTACGCGATGAGAGAGAGAAGCGTTTGAAATATGGATGCTTTGTGCAAAGTTATGCCTATATTTATAGGCGATCCAAAGACTTTCACTCCATATCATGTGCGCCTCGCACCTGTGTTTCGATACCTACACGCCCAAATATAGTTGGTTTTCTCCTTTACCTCAGAGTCAAATCCTCTTTCTTTTTCGGGATCCAACTCTGAGGGGGGACTTTTGTTGACACTTTGTTCCATCACAGAGTCCAAATATTGACTAATGTGAATACCTTGAGAAAAGAAGAGGGAGGATTCATCAAATATTGCAAAGGCATTAAGATGCGCAAATATACCAGCGTGCCAGCCTTGGGCGTGCAAGTCGCTTGAGCACCAGCTATGAGGCGTGCAAGTCACTTGCGCACCCTAAGTGAAACTTCTCCCAAGCATCAGGTGGCCTATAAATACCCCCTCTGGGCACCAAATTTCAAGGACAAAAAATCCAAAAACTTTGATTTATGCTCTAGTCGCCCAAGTCTCCATCTGAAGTCTTCCAAACACTTTTAATGTAATTATTTACCTAGAATGGAAGCTCTAATGAGGAAGAATAAGCTCTATGTATTAGAACTCATCAATACTTGTGCGCTTAAGTTTCCAACCCTTAATGTACGTGATGTTACTTGTGCACTGCCTTTCCCTCTCAAGGAAACTTGCGCGCCACCCATCTGAAAGCCTGTAGGGATGATATTAATGGCTCCAATTAAATTTCAACCAAGTATTAACCTACAGGTTCTTTGTCGTCCAAGTGAACACATGTTTCACAAGTATACTTGTGTGACTAGGACTTCCGCGTTAGACCAATACTTGCACGCCTCATTACAATTCACTTCCTTACCTCAAATAAACCTCTCATAATCAAGATTTAGCCTTCAAATCCCTCTTCAGAGATGTTTATGGCATGTTTCTTTTGTTAACATCCTTATCTAAAAGGAATTATGTGGAAAATCTCTCAAAAACTAGTGATTTACATAACATTATTTCACTATGGTTAGAGATTCTCTTCATTCTATATCGTTCATTAAGATGAGTAGATCTTTAATCTGGGCATCCTCCATAGCAGTAAGACCAAAGTTCCTTGTTCATGGGAATCCTCCTTAGAAGTAAGCCCCAAGTTCCCAAATATGGGAATCCTCTTTAAGAGTAAGCCCCAGGTTTCAAGTCCTCTTAACATGATACTCCTTCTCAAGAGTAAGCCATAGTCACTATTTCTTTTTATTTGGGCATCCTCCTTAAGATTAATCCCCAAGTTCCGTAATCTGGGAATACTCCTTTGGAGTAAGCCCCATGTTTCAAGTCCCCTTAACCTGGGTATCCTTCTCATGAGTAAGCCCCAGTAATAATTTCTCTTAACCTTGGCCTCCTTTTTAGAAGTGAGCCCCCAGTCTCAGGTCCTCTTAACACGGGCCTCCTTCTCAAGAGTAAGCCCCAGTCATAATTTCTCTTAACATGGGCTTCCTTTTTAGGAGAAATCGTAAGTATTAATTCTTTTTTATTTGGGCTACCTATTAAGGAATAAAACCCAATCATAAGTCCCTCTTTAATTTCGGCTTCCTTTTCAGGAGTAAGTATCGGGTAAAAATCCCAAATCTCCATAAAGTAGAAACACCATTATGGACCCTGCTCTTGGTCTTCTTTTCTAAAAGTCTTTGTCTTTATTTACTTGGGCAATCATACATACGTAAGCCCCAAATTTATTCTTATGATTTCATCTTTCATGGAAAAATCTCCAGGTTTTACTGATACCACTTATTTCTCACATCAACCATTACTCACGTGAGCTTAGAGTGTAAAAGTAATTATGAAATCTCTCTTTGGTCCATTAATCATGAGTAAATCTTAGGCTTCTTCACTCAAACTATGTGGGTTCCGATTCCTTTTCTAACAAGGATACAATTTTAGTCCATCTGTGAGTACGATCCCAACTCTGAAATAATCCTTGTCTTTCTGAACGGCAATAAACTTCATATACCCCATTGAGTAGCTTTAAAACTAGTATGGTTATCATAATGACCAAGAGATCTCTATATAATGTGTTCAAGGATACCATTGACTAAGAATCTCTAATAAATACAGATTATTCTCTATCGATGAAGAACCGCAAATACATATAAAATATTCTATAAATCTAATACACATAAATCATTGATTGCCAAATATAATGGAAAACTCATTTTTTATGCTTGGTAAATTAATAAGGATTCACGAACATAACTCAATTCTATAAGAGATTCCTAGAGTAGACAATAATTTCCCATAAAAAGGTGTGATGAGTCTGACCTCCCATCCTCTCAACCAATGCAAATTCTTGAGCCTCATTGTTCCACAATTAATGAGCACCTACCTTGGGAAAGAATGTCTAAATGTATATAGAATCATTGAAGATTTTCAGTTCTATGAATAATACTGTTAGAAAATGATTGGAATATTTGAATCCCCATTTCCAGAAGAAACAATTCCATTATTTAAAAAGGGATCTTAATGGTAGAAGGGGAGTCAATACTCATGGAAAATGTTGGTATTTCTTCACTATGAAAGTCAACACTGTCAATGATGTTGTGGATCACATAATGACCATATTGTGACAACTTACTCATGATGTGATGAATAACCATGAAACACCTATGTTGGATTGTTTATGCAGTGGAATCCCACATAGTTTAGTGGTACTACTAATCAAGTGGTAGCATAGAGTTGGATGATGTCTTTGAAAATATATTCATTGAATTAAGATGGAATGAAAATGAAAAGGTAGTCCTCACAGTGTATTGTCTCAATGGTGATACTGATCAATGGTGGTCCTTGATCCATAATACCACGGAGGAAGAAGAAATAGAATACATGGAATGGAGGAATTTTAATGAAATATTCTTTGAAAAATATTTCCCTCGTGAGCGAAAAACCGAAATGATGAGGAAACTCCTTGGATTAACGAAATGGGAAGAAGAAAATGTTACAGAGTATGAGGAAACCTTCAAAGGAATAGGAATGTATTCCATAGATTACATATATGACTCTAAAGAGAAGATTGGTAATTTTTAAGGTATTAAGAAATGTCTTCAAAGGGTACTAGATTCTCAATCATTTTCATCATATGATGAAATTGTATTATGTTCCATAAAAATAGACAAGGAATTTTCTAGATAAAACTTGTTCAAGTGTAACCAAGAAAATAAGTGGCACTATAATGACCATGGAAAAGGTAAATCACCAAAGAAGAACACAGAAATGGAGAAATTTCCCTTTTTATAGAACTATGGAATGAATCATCATGTGAAATGCTTGAAAGGAAAGGGACACAACTATAAGTGTGGAGAAAATGGTCATCGATCCGTTGAATGTAAGGAAAAGAACCAAATCAATGATATTAAATGATAAAATTTTAGAGAGATGGGAAACTATGAAAACGAGTCTCTTAAGTACCAAGGAAACTTTCCTAAAAAAGGACATGAGAGCAAGGGAAATCTTATGAGATTACAACTGCGGATGTTGAAGTTTGTAATGATGTGGTGGAAGGTAATTTAATTGTTTTCTCAAACATAGCCAATGCATTATTTGATTATGGGTCATCGTATTAATTTATATCTTCCCAATTTCCCATGAAAATTATATGTGTTAAATATGATTTAATAAAGGTGTTTTCAGTCCACACTCATATGGGATGCGTCATTGCAACAAAGGCATGTCGATCAGTGACCCTCATGACTCATAAACATTCTATAGTTTCTATCCTTATCATCATATGAATTATGGAATTTGATATAATTTTTAGTATGAAATGGATGTCAAATTATGATGTGAAGATCTATTACAAGGAGAAAGAAGTTAAATTTTTTGAAAATGGTTTAGAATCGCTTACCTTTAGAGCAGAAACCTCGCTATATAATTCTTATCTAGATCCACCCCCAGTAGCTCTACTGAATGAAATTCATGGAGAAGATGAAAACCAAATATCTATGAGAGAATAAATATATATTCAAATTGAAGATGTATATATAGTGTAAGAATACATTGACGTGTTTCCAATGGATTTACCTGGACATCCTCATGACCAAGAAGTTGAGTTTTCTATTGTTTAAATTCCTAGAGAAAGACATATATCAAAGACTCCATATACAATTTCCCTTATAGAATTAATGGATCTAAAGAAACAACTAGAGAAATTGTGTGACAATGATTTTATTCAACTTAGTGATTTTCCATGGGGATCCCCTATCCTCTTTGTCAATAAGAAGGATGGATTCATGAGGCTATGCATCGATTATAGGGAAATCAATGTTATTACAATAATGAATAAGTATCCTCTTCCAAGATTTGATGATTTATTTGATCAAATTCAAGGAGACACATACTTTTGGATGATTAACCTTCTATTTAGATATCATTAGTTGTGTGTGAGGATCGAAGATATTCTAAAGATAGAATTTGAAACCAGGTATGGTTATTACAAGTTCATAGTGATGCCTTTTGGACTGACTAATGCACCATATGATATCATGGATCTATCAAATAATGTTTTCAAGTAATATCTTGATTAATTTTCTGTGGTATTTAATGATGATATCATGGTATACACCAAAAGGCATGAAGACCATGAGAATCACATGTGGATTATTCTAAACACTTTTATAAGAAATGAAATATATGGGAATTTTAGAATGTTTTAATTTTGTCTTCAATCAGTCTCTTTTCTTGGCCATGTTGTGTATAAGGACGGAATATTAGTTGATCCTATGAAGACAAAGGCAATCCAAGAATAGACCATGACAATGGGCATAACTGAGGTATGCAGTTTTATTGGATTAGTTGGTTACTATTGGCATTTTTCCAGAATTTCTCCTGACATGAAAACCTGTAAACCATGATCACATGTAAATGGGTTATGTTTGTATGGAAGAAAGAATGTATAGAATTCTTTGAATAATTGAAAATAATATTGGTTAATGATCATATTTGGACTCTTCTATCTGGAAATGATGGATTTTTAATATACATTGAGCCATCAAAAATTGGACTGGGTTCCATCCTTATGAAAAATGATAATGATTTTTTCAAAAACATCAAGGAATTTGAATAATCATGAGAAACATTAACCAACTCATGATCTTGTTTTAGTAGTCGTAATATTTTCTAAGAAAATATGGAGACATTATCTCTACGTTGAAAGACTTGAGATATATACAGATCATTAGAGTTTGAAATACATTTTTACATAGAAATAAGTCAACATGAGGCAATCAAGATGGCTCAAGATACTCCAAGATTATGATTGTTCAATAAAATATCACCATGGAAAGGAAAATAAGGTGGAAGATGCATTAAGAAAGAAATATCATGGACTTATGACCCAAATGTGGATTAAGAGATATCTTATATTCATGGATCTTCTAATGATGGATATTGGAATTGTAAAGGATGGGGAAACAAAATTACTCTTTCAAATAATTTCTAAACCATCTTTACTAGAGAAGATAAAAAAATCTGAATCTAATGATGAGAATATAGACAATAAAAATAATGTTTTTAAGGATGGTAGATTGATAGAAATTTTTTATTAGGAAGGATTTATGAAATTTGGAAAGATGTTATGCATTCCATTAGTACATGAGCTAAAAAGGTAAATATTAGATGACACTCATAGATCAAAGTTTCCTATACACCCTGGTATCACTAAGATGCATATAGATTTGAAAGAACATTTTTGGTGGGATAATATGAATCGAGGTATTGATGAATATGTGTCAAGGTATTTAGTTTGTCAATAAGTGAATGTTGAGAGAAAACATCCTAGAGGGGTGATGCAACCTATACCTATTCATATGTGGATGGGGGATTACATTATAATGGATTTTGTCATAGGACTACTGAGGACACCAAGAAGAAATGATTCAATATGGGTAATTGTTGATGATATGACAATAACAACACATTTCCTTGATATAAGAGAGGGTTTACCACATGAGTTACTAGAACGAATTCATATTAATGATATTGTAAGACTTCATATTAATGATGTTGTATGACTTTATGGTGCACCTATATCAACTGTGTCTGATTGATATCCATAGTTCACATCAATACTATATAAAAAGTCTCAATAAGGCTTTGGATACTGAGCTTTATATGAGTACTGCTTCTCACCCCCAAACCGATAGCCAGTCTAAAAGGACCATTCAAACACTGGAAGTCATATTGATATTATTTTCTATTGAATTTCAATTTATGTGGGATCAATAATTACCTTTGGTGGAATTTACCAACAATAATAGTTTCCATTATAGCAATAAAATGGATCCATATGAAGCATTATATGGTAAGAGGTGACAAACTATAACTTTTTGGGATGAATTTGGAAAGAGGGAACATTTTGGCCCAAAACTTATCAACAAGAGAACTCCAATGGCCAAGAAATGATTAAGCCATATTAAAGAATCCCAAAGTTATAATAATTGTTATGATGACAAATGGAGAAAGGATTTGTAATTTCATGTAGGAGATCATGTATTCATAAAAGTATCTCTGTGGAAGGGTGTCTTAAGGTTCGTTATGAAATGGAAACTAAGCCCCTGGTACATTGGACCTGTTGACATTCTAGAAAGGATCAGAGCTATAGCTTACTATTTAGAATTTTCACCTAGTCTCTTTAATGTTCATAGTGTGTTCCACGTCTCATTATTAAAGAAATACATGGCTGACCCCAAACATGTACTCAACCATGAAGAAATAGATCAGGAATCTTATTTTTTATACTGTAAAGAGTTTGTTGAGATTCTTGACACAATGGAGTAGGTATTGAGAAATCATACAAATTTTCTAGTAATGGTTCTCTGGAGAAACCATAAAATGGTGGAATCTACGTGGTAACTTGAGGATTTTATCAAGAAGAACCACCCACATATTCTTAAAGGGCTTTATACATGAAAATACATCGAGGATGAAATTTTTGAAGGTGGGAATTGTATAACACCTCAATAATTTTATGGTACGTTTCTCTTAAATACATTCAATTCATTAGATATTTTATATTTCAGGATGCACTAAGTCTCTATGAAAGAACATTTGGTTATTTATAGGATAATTTCATAACCATGCCATTAAACAAAAAATTTCCACACATGTGTTATGAATATAAAAAAAATGGCCATTTATGGTTCAGATCAGTATGTTATTTAGAGTCTGATAGAACCAAGTTGTTTTTCTAGTCAATTGAAACATACCATTTTGAATAGTAATACGAATAGTAATTTGACCATTATGAATAGTAAATCATTTTATTATTTAATTTTCTTAAGGTTATAAGGTAATGATATGTTGTTTAATTATTCATGGTATTAAAAAAATTATTACAGATTTAAAATTGTAATTTTTGAATAAATTATGATTTTATTAAAAAATTAAATTAAAAATATATAGAAAACAATTTCAAAAAATAGATTTATTTTTTGAGTTCAACATGTCAAATAATTTTTATGGTTAATTTTTGGGATTTTTCTACGATACATGAATTTTTCTTTAATAGTAAAAATATTGTTTTGAGTTTTCGGTAGTTTAATTCCATCATAATGATTTAATAATTAATATAAATAGTTGTTCGACTTGCTTATCATAAAATATTACATGAGATATCCCAAGCGGCTAAAACCATGGGCAAGCTCATGGTTTTACAAAAACCACTAATGATGTGTCCCATTAAATTAATAAAAAAACTCCCTCTCATTTACTATAAACTCCCACTCATTCCCTTCATTTTCATTAATTAATATCCCAAATCCATGAATATCTGGTAGTTTTATATCCCTATTAGTCATCACTAGGTGTATTAAATCCTATAAGTACCTAACATTCATGTTTTGTGAGTTACTCTACAGGGTAAGGCAATCTACCACCCTTCTCTTTTCAAAAACCATTCATTTTATGTTTTCCCTTTTATGTTCAACTAGATTATATTAGGATATGTCATTACATATTCCACTTTATTTTCAAATAATGTAATAGTGATGTCATTCCCCCTATATCTCATCAAAATATTTTATAAATTTTTATGTGGCGCTATTATGCTGCCAAATGTTCTTGAGGGATTTCTCAATTTTTCTTTTATTTCATGTTCCATCATGTTCTTTTTCCTTCCAAATCACCCCTCTTCAATGTGACATGAAAATTAAATTATGTTACATGAACCATAATTTTATTATTCTAATTGATTATTTCATCATCATATCTCTTTCCCCTTCCTCTTATAATAAAAATGAAAACACCGTCTGAGATGTGTTAATTTATCACATTCAAGGACGGCGAGTTATCATTTTTATTAAAATCATAAATTAAAGTAATGAAATAGTTTTTATGGTTGTACGAGATCATAATATATTTATTTCATCTTATTTAATGTTCTAGAATCCTTACAGACTAATATTATAAAATAATAAAACAAAACAAGTTCATAATGCACAAAACCGTCATGTTAATCCAAGCCTTTTTCGTTATCATTAAACGACTGAGTCATCCTCATGATATATATCCCAAAAATAATTATATGATCATTTATAATGTCACTAATAAAATATATTAATAATTCTGGTTTTTATCCACATTTTAAATGAACTTCCATTCATGAATACAAGTAAACTGATCATGAAATCCAAGGATGAAAATGATTCGTAAATAATAATATTAAAACTCGAAACCCATCAAAAAGTTCATTAATGAACCTAAAAATGTTATAATAAATTAATTACATATTGATGAGGTTATTTAATTGTTAAATAATTAAGGTAAAGTTTATTATTCAGGTCATTGAGATCAATCGAGGACACATTCGTGCATATTGTAAGGGGTTTCTTATCTCACTTTTAATTCTAGGAGATTTCAATTGTTTGTCACTTATTTCATGGATATGATGAATTTTTTACTTCAAGTTTATATATATTATCATTATTATCTTTATATTCTAGGTATTATATGATTAATTTGGTTGTTATTAATTTTTTTTCATACAACTCAATTGATTACAACGTGATAAGGGACAATGTCTCAATATCCATTTCATTATAAGTTACATTGTATTGTGAACCTAATCTTTCTTATGTGGTGTATACAATTTCCATTTGAGATCATTTTCCATTTTAAATTATAAATATATTATATATACATTTTTTGGTTTCATGGATATGAGTATTTTCATAAGTTGTATACCCCTTTTCACATGGTGTTTATTTGGAATGTTATTTTGACTATGTAAATATTAATGAATCTATATCCTCTAATCTATATGAATATTGAGAAGTCATATTGTAAATTTAATAAATATATGTATAAATAATTATTTGTACATGATGTGAATGGAGGATCCCGCTATATCCCCTCGATGATTTGACATGTCTAATGAGACAAATCAGTTGGTGACAAACTCTTCGAGTTTGTTTCCAAAAAAATCAGATGGTTTTCTAACCACAGACTGAAACCATTTCTATGGAATAGTGTTATCATGTGCCAAATATTTTGAATCCAATTAATAATCATTCTCTTTATTTATTATTAGTTATTACTATCCACGAGGTTTTAAATATGAAGAAATATATGGA
This sequence comes from Viscum album, assembly GCA_963277665.1. NCBI lineage: Eukaryota > Viridiplantae > Streptophyta > Magnoliopsida > Santalales > Viscaceae > Viscum > Viscum album. The sequence continues at coordinate 1,032,274,484 of OY728130.1, forward strand.
TGCAGTTTCATTCTGAGTTTATTAAAAGGGGTGTTTTTTTCCGTAATTCACAATGACATATTGAATATGATAGTTTGTTTATGATTCAATTATTGTTGATTCATCCATACTCTATTAGTAACCCTTACTTATCATTTGATGTCACCCCTTCCATTTGTTTACCTTCAACATGTGATGAGGAGGAGATCATTTATTGACTTCTCATGGATGAAGTTTATTATTTTTTTGATATATATTGTTTTGTGTTACCATTACAAATGTTATAAGAGTTACATGTATATATCTAGTTTATTTAAGACTACTAAACTAATCTTTCCTCATGATCTCGTTCATTTTAATCATTCCAATGTAATTAGTAATGCACTGACTCTGAACTAATATGGTCAGGGCGTTACAAGTTTGAGCACTATCATAGTTCTCAGCATTCGATGACAGATTGAGTGAAGGTGATGATTGATAAAATGACCCCTCTGTGTTTGTATGAGACCAAATTGAGTGTGAACTTCGCCTTACTGGAAGAATCACAAGGGACCTCCTAGGGGGAGGAGGCTGGTAGAGGAATACCTCTAGAGTAGTGTGAGGTCACAAACTCGTATGTGGAAGAGTTTGTAGAGGCTCATGAGGTGACACCCTAAACCATTTTCTTGAATTCCTCATCCAGGCCATTTAAGACTTCTCAACTAAAACATGACCTATGCAGGAGGGCCTCATACGCAAGACCCTTTCCTACGTGATAGTAGATATAGCAGTAGTAACATTAGGTTCTACATCCGCGAAGATAGGGAATATCATGACTAGTAGGTCAGTGACACACTGGGTGGTTCTTCTAGAGTCTTAGGACTTCCCAACCATATAATAAGGGCCACAACTTGGGTTCATGATGGAAACAACTCATGGGTGAGACCAACAATTCAACCTATATAAGCCTCATTCGTAGAATTTGTAACTATCATCCATTGGATCAAGTCAATGTAAATCTATGTGTTTTTTACATAAATAATTATTCAAATGGTGTGGGCTACCTTGGTGAGGATACCTGGTGCTTCTGGGGATGCCTTTCCCTACGGAACGCTGGTGGTCGTGGAAGTAGATACCCAAACTAACCAAACTATTTCATTATCGATCACTGGTGGGACCATAACCATGACAAATCCTGAAATCATTGAGGTAGAATCCAATGATGGGGAGAAATCAGATGATATGGTTCCTGACCTACCTAACCAGACACTAGATGAAGATCCTGCTGAAAAGTTCCTGGCAGTGTTCCCAGCATATTTGCTTGCTGACCCTGAGGAACGAGATGAGATAGCTTCTGATGAAGAGAATATAGAGGTCATACAACGCCAGTCCTGGAAGCTGATTATGCTCTTCATTGGGGAGACCCCATAAGAGCAATGGATAGATCAAATGGGGAGTCTCCAATCCCAGCTGTATGAACTATGTGCTGGTTGAGTGGATTCCCAACATCCTCATATGCTCATTCAAGACTTCATGGTAGAGAAGATTCGAGTGCATGATCATAGGCTTGATGGGGGATAGTAGTATAGGATGTCGATGAAAATAATGAGGCTCCAAGTGATTCAAAATGATATCCAGCGGCTATGGGTGTGGGCAGACGAGTATTCCTCTTTTCTTGACATGTAATCGGGGCTCGAATCATGCCGGAAGGCCCAACAGACAGAGGCTGAAGAACAAATGAAACGATCCATTGAGGAGATGGATATCATTTGAGTTAATGAAGAGTAGGCCAGGATCATAGATGATGAACTAAATTCTATCCCCAACAAGGAGGAGCGGGATCTCAAGAGGCTATAGAAGATCCATGATGCTAATATCCATAGAGTGGCAGATATAGAATGCTCTGTTGAAGAGGTCAACCCATCCATGGGAGGGGCCAATCCAGGGGTGATGTAATGTGTGTTAACTAATGAACATAACAACAAGATTTTCTATTTTATGTTGATTTCATGCTTGAGATCTGATATTTCTTTTGGTTTTCTTGCATTTCTATCAAATTCGAGAAATATCGCATAATTAATCCCTAAGCTCATGTGGGTCATCACCGATGCGAGAAACAAGGGATGAACACATCGTTATTAAATCAGAGTATGAGAGTTAAAACCATGATTTGGGAATCCTAGGACTATAAAAGCAACCCAGATATCCAATAAGAATGAGGGAGGCCAAACTGGACAATGAAGTTCTCAAAATAGTCGATTTTCTATTTTCCCAATGTGTTATAGTGCACAAGCGGTGTAACGCCAGAGGAGTTAAAATCAATCCAAATAGATGGGAGTGGATGTGGTAATCACGATACAAAAAATTGATAAACCATTAGGGAATACATGAAAATTAAGGACAACTATTGACCATGTTCGAAACATAGTATCCCTTTTGTCTTATCCTGAAATGGGGATAACAAATGAGGGATGACTGCTGACCATGTTCAAAACACGGGGCCTAACTCAAAATATTATCCATTAGTCTTCTATAAAATTAACCCAAGACACTAATAGAGCCATTGGATGGGCATACATACTGTTAGGGAGTTATTTTAGGCATGAAGGAGGATGCAGATCCAAATAAAGGGCATGAAAAGCCTTGATGGTGGAATGATGGTTTGTTCGAATGCGGTCCAACACTCTTTAAATTACACCACCATGTTGGAAACACATTAGGTGGGCACATCGGTCTGAACCAATATGAAACTTACTTCTAGACATGAACACTCTGGTGAGGACCTAGAATGCCTTGTAGTTTTATGTCATGTCAAGGAGGATGATATACATGTAGTTTACTGTTGTACGTTAAGGACAGAGGCAATGAACAATCCGTAAAATGGGAGACAAAGACAGGATGTCCATATAGGGATTTTAAGATCCCGTGGATAGATTTGGGATCTAGACATCTAGATGTCACTATGTATCCATCTAGGGAAGTAATCAAGACATACATAGTTCTTGGGGACATCGTGGTTAGGGAACAATGTTGGCAGAGAAAATCCTCATTGGTGAGGAAGATGATGCATCCCATAATTATCATGGGGCATCATGAACTTGTTTAGGGTAGAACTGAAATTTCATGTCATGCATCAAGTATATGGCTACCCGGAAATGAAAATTACAGCATGGGGTATATCCCAATGTGAATGAGGACTATAAGAGCCCTCACCACACAACGTGTCCCAGTGGGATTCTTAGTTATAGACCATAGGTGGCCTAACATGGGGTTGTACCTAAAGGAAAGTGCTCGAGAATTCCTACATACCCCATGGGGATTGTAATCAAGCCATAGGTAGTTCTCATATTGAAATATAATTTCATGTGGGATGAGGGGAATGTGAGGTACAACTACACCAGTACACGTCTGGCCAAAACTACTAAGCCCACGTGAGTAGTGCTCGATGTAGGAAACAAAGAGTAGTGATGGTATTGTCCTGGTACAAGGAGGCACACATTAGGGGTAACAGAAACCTAGGTTAATAATGTCCAATCATTATGGATCTTCCTGCTTAGCACACCTAGATGTGTGAAGGACTAAATTTTAGTGTGTTGGAATTACACTTAAAAATAAGGGCATGGAAATATGTGAAACATGATGTTCGAGATCTAGATTTCAATGATAGTGGAATGGATATAGATTAATGTTTTCCACCATGTTCAAAACACAACATTCGTTTTGTGTTATCCTGGCGTGGGGAAAAACAAATTATAGTTGACTACTAACAAGGTTTGAAACATAGGACCTGTCACAAAATGTCATCTAAGGTTTTCATAGGCATTTCCACAAGACGGTAGGTAACCCAATGTGGCATGAGACCAGGATGTAAAAGCAGTTCCTTCAAATATGGAAGAATATGGGGATCCAATGAAAGGATTAGTCCAGAATGAATATGAAGTTAGGAAATTTCCATTCGATAATTCCATAATTTGGGCTATTTTTTCCACGAATCATTTGAATATGACATTGATGAATGCCAGAAAGAGAGGTCAAATCCTTTTCCAAGGATAAGGGTCTGGGATATTCAATCCCCCAGTTTATGTGACAACCCTGCTTTTTATTACAACTTAAACATGCTTTATTACATAAAACTTCACTTGATACAACAAAGAAGATCGAGAGGTTTAGTGTCTTTGGGGATTAGGATAATTACATAAAAAACATTAAACTTGAAATACAACATCCTTATTGAAAACTTCCTTTACATGACCACTACATTCCTTCGTACTTAGCATTGCATGGGATAACCTGAGGACATGCATAAGAAAAGGGTGAGATATAAAGCCCAGTAAGGGAGTAAACAATGAATAACATGAGGAGTGAAATACATGTTAGGCAATAGGCATATCAATAGAGAATAAGAGAAACATGAACATAAAGGCATGATAATGCATGATAATCATAACATGGAAATGTGGCAACAACACTTAACATTGGATTAGCATGAGCCAAGGCTCATTGCACATGGAGCATGAGTAAACCCTCATTGCACTTGAAGCACAAGTAAACACTCGTTGCACTTGAATTAGCATGAGTAAACACTCATTTCACATGACGTATCATGATACTATACTTTACCCAATGCATTGGAGCGCTATCAGGGCGCACCCTTCTTAAACATTTCATTTCATGCATAAGTGTGCCACATGGATCATAAAACATGGATTCATAAAACATAATCATTTATTCCACGATAAAGGAATGTGGAATTCATACATGAAACTTTACAATCAATAAGTAAATGTGCATAAAGGTGAATACCCTTGATGGAGAAATGGGCATGGTATTCACTACACAATGATATTGGCTTAGAAAATCAGTGTGATTTCGGCAGCGTAACGGCGTGACATAAGAATTCATAAAAAAGTCTGATGAGAGAGAAAGGGGTTCCTCATCATATTTACATGTAATGGACAGTAAGAAGGTCATATAGATACATGTCCCAACAATTGAAAAGGAATTTAGATTCATGATACAAAAGTATTGCTTGAATATAAAAGAGGAGAAAAAGGTTCCTTTCGGAATTTCGGCATAGTAACGGGTGTACATGGGAGGCATTTAATGAGAGAGAAAGGGGTCTCCCATCATTCAAACAATAAGAGGGCAGTATGGGAGAGGTGCGAAACCATACCCCAACATTCATAAATGAAATTAAAAGGGCAATAAAACTTAAATAAAATTGACAAAAATGAGAAAGGAAGAAAAACCCTTACTTGGAAGTGTGCTTCCAAAGGCTAGAGAGAGGCTTGTGAGAGGCTTCTTGGGAGCTTGGGGCACCTTGAGAGGATTCTAGAGAGAGCAGGGCAGAGGTTGGACGAACTTAAAGGGCTTTGGGTGAGGAGGGAGTGGGAGCTTGGGTGGGTTTATATAGGAAAGGTGAGAGAATTCTTTATTATTTAGGTTTGGGACCCCTTATATTAAAAAAATCCAAACCACAAACCATCCCATGGTATTTGCCCATGGTTTCTGGAAAAGGAAAGAGGAAAACAATATTTTACAAGTCCAAGGTCCGAACTTATTAAAAAATTAGGGTTGCTTATGTGGAGGTGAGTCACACTCCCATGGAAATTAATTTAAAAAGGCAAAGTGTTGAATAAGTCTTGAGGGCTCCATTAATGCTTTGAAAAGTGAGTCAAACAAACCCAAAACCTCATTATTTTAATGATAAAACACATATTGGCCGAACATAAGGATTATGGTATTTTATTACATCACCATTGGGTCATTATGATGTCATAAAACACATTATATATTTAAATGGTATTTAATTTTTACCCAAACATTTGATTGTCTCAGAAAATTATGAAAAATTCACCGTTGGATAATTTCGACGTCCTGATTCCAAAAATAATATTTATTTTATCTAAATAATTTTCTAAATATGTGAATTTTCACTTTTAAAATAAAAACCGACATTTATAAAAAAATTCACGGGTTTTGACAGAAATGGCTTTCAAACCTTAATAAAAATTTTAATTGCATTCATAAAATTGTAAGATCATTTATATTTAATAAAAAATAATTTAATATTAATAATAATATTTTATTAAAATATTATTTAATTCAAAAATCCTTTAATTTAATAAAATATAATTCTTAATTAAATAATAACTAAAAACACCCTTTGTACTTTAAAAACTAATTACAATGTATCAAAAATGACTAGAAATTATATTCATTATTATATACAAAAATAATGTACATGAACATGGTGCTACTTATTTGTTACATAACCCCTTAAAATAGCCGCATAAGACCTAAGGGTAAGGTGTGCGATGGTGACAGACTCTTGGGGTTGCTCGGATAACATCGCTCGAGTGGTAATCTCTATCAACTTCCATTTTTCCCGTAGACGATCATGTTCGAGCTTGACTTGATGAAGCTCAGCTTGGGCTTGGTCAAGGGAAAAGCCCAAAGACGCCACCTCCTTTCCGAGCTCCGACAAATGGGCTTCGTAAGGGGCAATTCTACTGGATGAGGCCATCGCTTCCTTTGTCTGAGTAGAAAATTGGTTCGTTAAAGCCTTATATTTAAACTACCCAGATGATCGCTGTTCAACGGCTATAAAAGTAACGGTCAAAAATCTTAACGTTAAACTAAAGAAGTTGACATCTTATAAAAACATTTTTTCATAAAGAAACATTTAACTGGATCAAGAGGGATTTTCCATTAATGAAATTTTGGGTCGTTACAACATTCCCCCCTTAAGAAATTTCGCCCTCGAAATTTTCCTTTTCCCACACTAAAACAAATGTGGGTAACTTAGCTTCATCATATCCTTCGACTCCCAAGTTTCTTCTTCAAACTTGTAGTTTCTCCACAACACCTTGACGAGGGGCATTGTCTTATTTCGTAGAACGTTTTCTCTACGATCTAATATCTTCACTGGTTGCTCCTCATAAGAAAGATCATCTTCCAATTGTACCACCTCGGAAGAGAGTACATGTGAAGGGTCCGGTATGTACTTCCTTAAGAGGGATACATGAAAGACATCATGCACCTTGGACATAGTCGGTGGAAGTGCTAGTCGATAGGCCACAACCCCAACACGATCAAAAATCTCGAATGGGCCGATGTACCTTGGACTTAACTTCCCTTTCTTTCCAAACCTCATGACCTTCTTCCACGGAGATATGCGTAAAAACACCATGTCTCCGACTTTAAACTCAAGGTCTCGTCGACGATTATCTGCATAACTCTTCTGTCGACTTTGGGATGCCTTGATATGCTGCTGAATGGTTTTCACCTTCTCCACCATTTCTTCGACCATTTCTGGTCCAAGCAGCTTACGTTCACCGACCTCATCCCAACATGCCAGTGTTCTACACCTTTTCCCATACAGGGAATCATATGGTGCCATTTGGATGCTCAAGTGGAAACTATTATTATAAGAGAACTCAACCAGAGGAAGATGTTGATCCCAACCTCCTTTAAAGTCCATTGAGCACGCTCTCAACATATCCTCAAGTGTTTGGATAGTCCGCTCGGATTGGCCATCAGTTTGAGGATGATAGGCCGTACTGAAGTTCAGTTCAGTATTCAGAGCATGTTGAAGACTCTTCCAAAACTTAGAGGTAAATCTTGGATCTCGGTCAGACACAATAGATAGTGGTACTCCATGCAACCATACCACTTCCCTGATATATATCCATGCCAGTTGATCCAAAGAGAAATCCTCTCGAATAGCAATGAAGTGTGTAGTCTTTGTAAGACGATCCACAACAACCCATATTGCATTGTTGCCTTTGGATGTCCTTGGAAGTCCGGTGACAAAGTCCATGGTGATGTTCTCCCATTTCCATTTTGGTATGGGAAATGGTTGCATCATCCCCTTAGACTTCTGCCTCTCTGCCTTCACTTGTTGACACACCAGGCACTTTGATGTATATTCAGCGATCTCCTTCTTCATATTATCCCACCAAAAGTTTTCTCGGAGATCTCGATACATCTTTGTGCTCCCTGGGTGAATAGAGAAATTTGAACTATGTGCATCATCCAAAAGTTCCTTCTTCAGCTCCGAACTTGATGGAACACATAGTCTTTTCCCAAACCGCACAATTCCTTCTTCATTAACATTAAACTCTGAAGATTTTCCCTTTTTATAGCTTACACTTTTTCTTGGATTCCTGCATCATCCTTTTGAGCATCCTTTAACCTTTCCAAAAGAGATGGTTGAGCAATCATTTGTGAAAGGATTGATGATGTTCACTTCTTTATGATTCCCACGTCCATCTTCATCAAGTCTAAGAAGATTGGATCCTTCTCAATTCTCATCATTGATAGAATTGCTGGATCCTTTCTACTTAGGGCATCCTCCACCTTGTTCGCCTTCCCAGGGTGGTAATGTATTGAACAGTCATAATCCTTGATGAGCTCTATCCATCTTCTCTGGCGCATATTAAGCTCTTTCTGTGTGAATATATATTTAAGACTCTTGTGGTCAGTATATATCTCACATTTCTCTCCATAGAGATAATGCCGCCAGATTTTCAAGGCAAAGATCACCGCCGCCAACTCCAGATCATGCGTTGCATAGTTTCGCTCATGGATTTTCAACTGCCTTGAGGCATAGGATATCACTTTATCATTCTGCATCAGCACACATCCTAAGCCCTTCTTCGAAGCATCACTGAATACCACAAAAAGCTCCCCACTTGTGGGTAAAGTGAGCACAGGTGCAGTGATAAGCCTCCTTTTCAACTCCTTGAATCTTTCTTCGCATTCATCACTCCAAGAAAACTTTACTCCCTTTCGAGTTAGCTTGGTAAGAGGGTTGGACAATTGTGAGAAATTTCTCACAAATCGTCGATAATATCCAGCTAACCCCAAGAAGCTACGGATATCAGTTACCGATGTTGGCCTCGGCCATCCCTCAATTGCATCTGTTTTGGAGGGGTCCATAGATATCCCATTGTTTGTGATGATATGACCCAAGAATGAGACTTCATTCAACCAAAACTCACACTTGCTGTACTTGGCATAGAGCTTCTCCTTGCGCAAAGTATCTAGTACAGTTTTTAAATGCTCCTCATGGTCCTCCTTGGTTTTGGAGTATATTAGAATATCATCTATAAAGACTACCACAAATTTGTCTAGGTAATCTCTAAAGACTCTATTCATCAAGTCCATGAATATTGCTGGAGCATTGGTGAGTCCGAAAGGCATTACTATGAATTCATAGTGCCCGTACCTTGTACGAAAAGCAGTCTTGGGGATATCTTCCTTCTTCACCCTTACTTGATAATATCCCGACCACAAGTCGACCTTGGAGAAGTATTGTGCTCCACGCAGCTGATCAAACAAGTCATCGATTCCTGGGAGAGGATACTTGTTCTTTATCGTGATTTTTTTAAGTTCACGATAATCGATGCAAAGCCGCATTGACCCATCCTTCTTCTTGACGAAGAGGACTGGTGCACCCCATGGTGATGCACTTGGGCGTATAAACCCTTTATCTAGATTCTCCTGTAGTTGTTTCTTCAGTTCTTCAAGCTCAACCACAACCATTCTATATGGAGTCTTGGATATTGGTAGCGCCCCAGGTATAAGTTCAATTGAGAACTCAACATCTCTTCTTGGAGGAAGACCAGGAAGTTCCTCGGGAGATACTTCAGCGAATTCCCTCACAATAGGCATTTATTCAAGGGTGGTTTCTTCCTTGGACTTAATCATCTGAGCCAGATATGCGTGCTCATAAGGCAGTAATATCCATGCTTGAGATGATGGAGCTAAAGTAGATTCATCTTCCTCCTGATACTTGTAAAGAATCGGGGGTCGATTCTCCATATGGAGTGTGATTTCCCTCTCCCGACAATTTATGTTGGCTCTATATAAGGAAATCCAATCCATGCCAAGAATTGCATCAAATTACACCAAAGGGAGTATGACGAGATTTGATGGGAAATTCAATCCACAGATTATAACAGGGGAGGACTTATACTCATGGGATGCAATGATTTCCCCATTTGCCGTACTCACCGACATCTTTACTTCCATGATTTGTGGTGGTGCAGGGATTGCTCTACTAAACTTTTGAGATATAAAAGAATGCATAGAACCTGAATCGAAAAGTACGTTCTCTATTCTTGAATGAATAACTAGCGTACCTGTCACCACTTCGTTGTCGGGGTTCACTTCGGCAGAAGTGATGGCAAAGTTTCTTCCTTGCTGTCTTGGAGGTTGCTGGTTGCCTCCGATAACCCTTGGATTAGGGCACTGATTCACAAAATGACCCGGTTCTTTGCATTTGAAGCATTGAACAACGCGTTGAGGTTCAAACGGAGCAATTCTCTCCTCTGTCGCAGCTGAGGGTCCTTCTTGCTGACAGTTAACAGCTAGGTGCCCTTCTCTTCCACACTTGAATCATTTTCTTGTCCCCCTAAGGCAATTTCCAGGGTGCTTCTTTCCACACTTTTGGCAAGTGGGGTGCTGGAATTTCTTAGCGCCGTTGGATTTATCCATCGGACCACCAGCATTGAAGTCCACCTTCCGCTTCTTGTCCCCTTGATACCCATGTGATTCTACGATCTCCATTTCAACCTTGAGGGCACATCGGACAATTTCCTCATAGCTGTCGAAGTCACGGATCGCTAATGCTTTCCGCAAGCTAGGCTTCAGCCCACCAAAGAAGCGGTCAACCTTGCATTCGGGGGTAACGACAAAGCCGGAAGCATATCGTGCAAGCCTTGTGATGTTTGCCTCGTATGCTCCCACAGATTCCTCATCTTTCTGGTTGAGGGAAAGGAAGTCCCTTTCCATCTTAAGACGGAGGGTGCGCGGAAAATATTTATCGAAAAACATCTTCCGGAATTCCTTCCATTCCAAAGCCTCGATCTCCTCCTCAGGCTTCGTATTTTTGATCAACGTCCACCATTGATCAGCTTCACCCTCCATACGATAAGCCGCTAGGAGAACCTTCTCTTTTTCAGATCATTGGAGGATGGAGAATATCTTTTCAATGGAGTTGATCCATTGTTCAGCAATCGTGGGATCGGATGATCCACTAAAAGTAGGAGGCCTTTGTCTCATGAAGCATTCAATAGCGACTTGTTCTTTCTTAGGGGGGGTTGAACGTTCCTCTTGACCAGTGTTTCTATTCAAAACTTGAGTTAGCTGAGAGAGAAGTGTGACAAAGTTCGCGATTCCCGCTCCCATTTGATTGGGAATCTCATAAGTACAATCATCACACTGATCTTCGCAACGGTTGTTAGCCCGAGTTCTCCTATTACCGGCCATTGGCTGGAATAAAAGGAAAGTTAGGGGTAACACATAAAGGGTAATCCAAAGAAAAAAGTTGATGACTTATAAATAAACTTTAATCTCTTTAACTAATGAGTCTATAGGATTCAATCCAGGCTTTTCATGATCTTCCTTCTAACATATATCCTTTGGGGCATTTTTCCCTTAATAAGGGTTCATACTAAGATTGTGAATTTATCAAAACATATCCCCCGGGAGTGTCGTAACCAAGAGTGCAGCAAGGCCCGTTGTCGTGCACCAGTTCCCATTCGAGTCTAGCTCAAAGCGGTGTTTTCGGGTTTTACCCCTAGGATACATCTGTGCCAGAGCCGCCTCTACCTGCTCGTATCCAGACAGGGATGTATTTGTTTGATAAACCACTTACTTAGTATTTACCAAAACTTAGGGATGTTTTTATTATGCTTAGTCTTGTATCTAAGGCTTTACTAGAGTTTCCTAATCCCAAAAATAACTAAACCTATCCTCTGATACCAACTGTGACAACCCTGTTTTTTATTACAACTTAAACATGCTTTATTACATAAAACTTCACTTGATACAACAAAGAAGATCGAGAGGTTTAGTGTCTTTGGGGCTTAGGATCATTACATAAAAAACATTAAACTTGAAATACAACATCCTTATTGAAAACTTCCTTTACATGACCACTACATTCCTTCGTACTTAGCATTGCATGGGATAACCTGAGGACATGCATAAGAAAAGGGTGAGCTATAAAGCCCAGTAAGGGAGTAAACAATGAATAACATGAGGAGTGAAATACATGTTAGGCAATAGGCATATCAATAGAGCATAAGAGAAACATGAACATAAAGGCATGATAAAGCATGATAATCATAACATGGAAATGTGGCAACAACACTTAACATTGGATTAGCATGAGCCAAGGCTCATTGCACATGGAGCATGAGTAAACCCTCATTGCACTTGAAGCACGAGTAAACCCTCGTTGCACTTGAATTAGAATGAGTAAACACTCATTGCACATGACGTATCATGATACTATACTTTACCCAATGCATTGGAGCGCTATCAGGGCACACCCTTCTTAAACATTTCATTTCATGCATAAGTGTGCCACATGGATCATAAAACATGGATTCATAAAACATAATCATTTATTCCACGATAAAGGAATGTGGAATTCATACATGAAACTTTACAATCAATAAGTAAATGTGCATAAAGGTGAATACCCTTGATGGAGAAATGGGCATGGTATTCACTACACAATGATATTGGCTTAGAAAATCGGTGTGATTTCGGCAGCGTAACGGCGTGACATAAGAATTCATAAAAAGTATGATGAGAGAGAAAGGGGTTCCTCATCATATTTACATGTAATGGAAAGTAATAAGGTCATATAGATACATGTCCCAACAATTGAAAAGGAATTTAGATTCATGATACAAAAGTATTGCTTGAATATAAAAGAGGAGAAAAAGGTTCCTTTCGGAATTTCGGCATAGTAACGGGTGTACATGGGAGGCATTTAATGAGAGAGAAAGGGGTCTCCCATCATTCAAACAATAAGAGGGCAGTATGGGAGAGGTGAGAAACCATACCCCAACATTCATAAATGAAATTAAAAGGGCAATACAACTTAAAGAAAATTGACAAAAATGAGAAAGGAAGAAAAACCCTTACTTGGAAGTGTGCTTCCAAAGGCTAGAGAGAGGCTTGTGAGAGGCTTCTTGGGAGCTTGGGGCACCTTGAGAGGATTCTAGAGAGAGTAGGGCAGAGGTTGGACGAACTTAAAGGGCTTTGGGTGAGGAGGGAGTGGGAGCTTGGGTGGGTTTATATAGGAAAGGTGAGAGAATTTTTTATTATTTAGGTTTGGGACCCCTTATATTAAAAAAATCCAAACCACAAACCATCCCATGGTATTTGCCCATGGTTTCTGGAAAAGGAAAGAGGAAAACAATATTTTACAAGGCCAAGGTCCTAACTTATTAAAAAATTAGGGTTGCTTATGCGGAGGTGAGTCACACTCCCATGGAAATTAATTTAAAAAGGCAAAGTGTTGAATAAGTATTGAGGGCTCCATTAATGCTTTGAAAAGTGAGTCAAACAAACCCAAAACCTCATTATTTTAATGATAAAACACATATTGGCCGAACATAAGGATTATGGTATTTTATTACATCACCATTGGGTCATTATGATGTCATAAAACACATTATATATTTAAATGGTATTTAATTTTTACCCAAAAATTTGACTGTCTCAGAAAATTATGAAAAATTCACCGTTGGATAATTTTGACGTCCTGATTCCAAAAATAATATTTATTTTATCTAAATAATTTTCTAAATATTTGAATTTTCACTTTTAAAATAAAAACCGACATTTATAAAAAAATTCACGGGTTTTGACAGAAATGGCTTTCAAACCTTAAAAAAATTTTAATTGCATTCATAAAATTGTAAGATCATTTATATTTAATAAAAATTAATTTAATAATAATAATATTATTTTATTAAAATATTATTTAATTCAAAAATCCTTTAATTTAATAAAATATAATTCTTAATTAAATAATAACTAAAAACACAGTTTGTACTTTAAAAACTAATTACAATGTATCAAAAATGACTAGAAATTATATTCATTATTATATACAAAAATAATGTACATGAACATGGTGCTACTTATTTGTTACATAACCCCTTAAAATAGCCGCATAAGACCTAAGGGTAAGGTGTACGATGGTGACAGACTCTTGGGGTTGCTCGGATAACATCACTCGAGTGGTAATCTCTATCAACTTCCATTTTTCCCGTAGACGGTCACGTTCGAGCTTGACTTGATGAAGCTCAGCTTGGGCTTGGTCAAGGGCAAAGCCCAAAGACGCCACCTCCTTTCCGAGCTCCGACAAATGGGCTTCGTAAGGGGCAATTCTACTGGATGAGGTCATCGCTTCCTTTTTCTGAGTAGAAAATTGGTTCGTTAAAGCCTTATATTTAAACTACCCAGATGATCGCTGTTCAACGGCTATAAAAGTAACGGTCACAAATCTTAACGTTAAACTAAAGAAGTTGACATCTTATAAAAACATTGTTTCATAAAGAAACATTTAACTGGATCAAGAGGGATTTTCCATTAATGAAATTTTGGGTCGTTACAGTTTAAGGTCCTAATATGGACCCTTGATAGGTGGCTTTGTTTAATGGAATGTGCATAGTGTAGAAAACTAGCCAAACCGAATGCGTAGTACTCATAAGATGATCTTAGTCAATGGTCATAGAACTTGGAAAATAATGGGATGGAGCAAGGGAGATACATGGTGCTGTGCATTGAAAAATACAATGTAAATGAGGATAGTAGGAGTAAATATCACACCATGCTATCCCTATAGTGTTCGGGCAATGGGGGCTGAAAAGGGGAAGGATTTAAATACCTAGCATTGGACCCTAAAAAAAATTTTTGGTCATTCCTATGTATCCCACATGGATGGGAATAAATCCATACATAGTTCTAGAAATTTTCACGCAGTTTAATGTCATGGTATAATGACAGTTGGATCTTAGTTTTATGGTCTTATAGCTCAGACCATAGAGGCAAAGGACGAAGGGAGACACATAGTGATGATATTGAAAAACACAACATGAAAGAAGAAAATTTAATTTTTTATCACACCATGTGCTCCCATGGGAGATTTGAGATGGAGGGACCGTAAGTGAAAATTGGGCTGGGCCTGTGCCCGGGCATTCCTACGTACCCTATTGTGATGGGGATCTAGACATACATTGTTCAAGAGGTGGAATGATAGGGTATCAATTCTAGGGAAAATACTATCGTGGGAGTCTATCCCACACACCAAAAGAAGAAGAATTTGAGAGATCATGTTTTTTCTTTTTGATGGATGTGTTTTTTTGAAACAATGACCCCGAGATGGAGAATAAAGTTGTCACTATCGGAATAAAGCCATGTTTAGGCCTTGAAATAATGGAATGGTGGATGACTGATGCCATACAAAATGTAACCTCAAGTGAATACATCATAGTGAGAGGCTATTTATATTGTGCATCCATGACAATAATGTCATAGTTTAGGGTCTTATGATAAGGCCAGCCTATGTATTTTGATGTTTCACAACAAACAGATATTAGTTTAGTGTCAATTGGAAACAAGCAATTTAGTTTAAGGTCATATTTCCTGGACACATATAGAAGAACAAGGTTTTAGATGGAATGTACAAGGTGTGATAATGAATTCCTGAAGTGAATGAGGACAAGGTATACACCATACCGTGTGCAACTCTTGAGTAGACACCTCCGGCTGAGGGGCTAGAACATATTAGAGGATATGGGGATGAGTCCCGACATAAAATGTCTGGGTGTTCCTACGTTTCCCATAAGGACGGGACTCAAGACATACATAGTTCTAAGAGTGCAGTTTAGCATCATGTGGGTTGAGATGTAGGAGAGACTATCTTCTAAAAGGGGAGTACGTGGTGATACTATTGCAAACCTGACTAGAATGAAGACAGTAGGAGTCCACATCATACTACTCAATCCTATAACATTTTGGTACAAAAGGCTGAATAGGAGAGATAATTAGTTGAGAATTCTATGGTCCTGGAGTCAAAATGTCACGACATTCCTAAGTATCCCATAAAGTTGGGAAACAAGTCATATGTACTTATTGAAGGGTTCCATGAAGTTTAACATTATACGGCCGAGATGTAAGGAGATTTTAGTTTATAGTCAGAGAACTCAGACAATAGAAGTGAGAATCTTCCAAGCAGGCATAAACCTTGAAGAAATCCCTAATCCCACATGATCCGCACTTGATGTGGGAAACAAGGGTGGATAAGATCTCTACAACATGTGGAATACAGAGAAATGAGAAACAATAAGGAACCACAATGATACCACACCATGTATTCATCCTCTCAAAGTGCACAGACTTACTGAGGGATTTCACCAAGAGTATCAAAATTCACCTTGGACATGATGGATTGGAAAAGGATGCGAATCGTGCAATCAATATTTAGGGCTTAATGGGGGTGTTGTGATAATAGAGGATAACTATAGACCCTGTTCTAAACACATCATCCATATCATGTGACATGAAATGGGAACAACAAATGAGACATGAAAACTAACCATATTCACAATGCGGGACCTATATCGATTCGTTATTTGAAATTATCAGGGACTTTCACCCAAGATGGTATGAGAGCACTGGTTCCAATCATCCATTCTATTCAATGGGTCCTTTTAAATGTGAAATATGATGAAATATCAAATAGAGGGGAACATGTAGCAAGAAAATTGGAGAAAACATGTCTACATAGAATCCAAAACACTAGGTCCTGAACCAGAGTGCTCTTAGGAAAGTTAGTGAACTTCCAATGACATTAGAGGGGCCTAATTTGGGAGTAGACGAATCCAGAAGATGAGTGGAGAACAAGTGAATAAAGATATCTCAAGATGGAGTAATGTGGAGTGGTTATTGCAAAACTGACATGAATGAGGATGTAATCCCATACCACACCACATACTCCCTCCCAGAGGACTGAAGCTATTGGGGAAAAGATATTATGAGGTTACTAAGAATAGTGGATGGACCTAAAGACCAAATATCGGGGTGTTCCTTTGTATCTCAGGAATACGAGAGTCAAGTCATACATAGTTCTGTAAAATGTCATATAGTTTAATGTCATGCGATAATGACAGTGATAGGAGGGGGGAGTCGATGAGGAATGTGTATGTCATGGTGAATAACCTGATGTTAATGAGGGTGTAATCACACATAGGCCACAGAATTCATCATTACCATAGAAAAAACACGGGCCAAGATGCTGAGAGAATGTATAGATGAACTTAGGCTGGACCCGAAGATAAAATTTTTGGGTTTTCTTACGTATCCCATAATGATGTGCATAAAGTAATACATAGTTCATGAAATTTTGTGCAGTTTATCATCATGTGAAAAGGAAAACGATGGATGGTCATCTCAAGGGGAAGTATGTGGCTTGGTGAAAAAATATCCTGATATGAACATGGATAGAGAGTCTATACCACAACACACGATCCTAAGTGAGAACTGGGGTCAGGGGTCAAAAAGGTAAAGGGACCTAAGGTCGGGCCATGAATGGAAATTCCCATCCTACATGCAGTTTATCATCATGCAGGATGAGTGCTGAGTAGTTTTAAATCTTTTAGTTCAGAAGGATCACACAATTTAACTCATGCAGTGAGTACATAACAATTTAAAGTCACGTGGGACTGTGTTATGCGACCCTTTATGCGGGTAGTGCCTTACCCAAGCTCATAAGACCATGTGATAATTGCTCGGTGTGGGAAACAAGGAAGGGGGTCAGGTTCTCCCTAGAATATAAGGGTATGATAATGGAGGAAGAGATTGGGTGGGGTTGATCCTGACCTGACCTATATTTGTCCTTCAAGCACACAAATATTCTATGGGATAATATAACAACATGAATCACTAAAACCAATATTTTGGAGAAATGGGGGGGGGGGGGTGACAGTGACGGAGGATGGTGGTTGACCACGTTTGAAACACAGTATCCATATCGTGTGTCCTAAAATGGGATCAAAAAATGAGTTTTGACTACTAAAAATATTCGTAATGTGGGACTTGTATCAAATTTTCATCCAAAATCCACAGGGACATTGGCCAAAAATGGTAGGAGAGCCCTGTGTCCAATTATCTATTTCATTAAGGGGTTCCCTTAGATGTGAATGTTAATGGATGCCCAAAATATGGAAATTCCTGAAGCATGAATATGCTCATGCAGTATAATGTCATAAATTAAGGAAGAAAGAGGTGGAGGTCTCCAAGGACAGGAACACATAGTGCAGTGGTGATAAACCCAATGTGAATGAGGACAAGAGACCATACCACACTATATGTCTTAAGAAGCATCTAGGCCAAGGGTCTAGAACAAAGGGGAGATCATGATGTTTGGGGATGGGCCTAAGGACAAAATGTATGGGTCTTCTTACATATCCCATGAGTATGGGAATCAAGTCATACGTTATTCTAAAAGGGCTATGTAGTTCAACATTGTGCAGTAAGGAAATGTGGGGATAGAATAATGGGAGGGAAATGTGGTGAAATCATTTCGAACCAGACATAAATAGGGCCAAGGAATTATACAATACACTGTGTTTGATCCTCCAAGATAACTACACCAAGGATGGGTAGTTAACGATAAGGATTTGGGGGATAAACTCTATGATGAAGTGTCTGAGAATTCCTACATATACCATGAGGATGGGAATAAATCTGTACATAGTTAATAAAAATACTATGTAGTTTAATGTCATGTGGAATGGATGCATGGAGATATTAGTTTAAATTTATATATCTCGGACCTTTTTTCTATTCATCGTCATATGGGGAAAGTGATGGGTAGTTTTTCATCCTTTAAAATGGGAGGGTCACACATTTTCATGTCATGTGGTGAAGACATGAAAGATTATGGTTATGTAGGACCATATACAGTTTAAATTCTTGTGGGATGAAAGATAGTTTAATGTAATGTGGGGCAGGCTTACTCAGGAAAAGTACTACTTGAGGAATTTGGAATTACTAGGAAGCTTTAAATGCTCACCATCCATTGTAACTACGGAGCATGAGCCATTGGGGGTAAAGATTGTTAATTATGTTAGGTCCTTCCCATTTGGACTCCAGTTTGGGTGGTTTCCTTCTTGATATTATTGTTTTTCCCATGGCCAACAACATGTCACCTTGTAAGAAAGAGAGTAGGCAAACGTTCTTATTGAAATATCTAACAAACTTTTTCTGATGTCTCTCTATATTGTGTAGGGAATAATGACTATTCTCATCGAGTACATCCAGTTCACCAAGACAGATATATACTACCTTATCTGAGGTATGTTGATTGTAGATTGTTTTTTGCAATAAAGGCTACTAAATATTGATGGGAAGGACTTCCTCTATTCCGTACACCTGGTAATATAGGATCACCATTGTGGAATTGCGAGTCATCGTTCGATAATCCCAGAGTTCATTGGGGTGTTTATCTGGCCAACTCTTCTGGTTATGACCAACCATCTTCTACAGAATGTTAGAGCGGGTTTTGTTGAATGCCTCGATCTTCCAATTTTCATGTGCGTTATAACATGATGAATGGTTAAAACAGATGTTGTACGTAGCATATAATTTCTTCATTTTGGATTCCTAGATGTTGGTGTCATTAATGGGGATGATGACATGAGGGATTCGGAAATAGTAGTTGATATTGTATCACACAAATTCAACAATATAACAGGACTTCACCTCATTGATAAGAACTGCCTCTTACCTCTTCGAAAATAAATTTATAGCGATCAGAATGGATATGAAGTAGAGAGCTTTCACCAATGGATATGGTCCCACAGTATAGAGTCTCTAGACTATAAAGGGACAAGAGTAATTGGTAGTGTGAAGAGTCTCTGACATTTGATGCATAATGTTGAATGGATTTGGAATGCATGTCACCTCTTGTAAAACTTGATATAGTCACAAATCATGGAGGGTTAAAAATACCCCAATATATGAATCTAGTGAGATAGTTTTGGCCCCGTCCAATGAGCCCTATAAGAACTGGAATCAAACTTCTTGCAAGACATGAGAAATCTCACCTCCTTGAATGAAACAAAGGATAATCCCATCTAACCGACCATTGTAAAGGATCTTCTCAAAACTAGGAATACTATAGAGGGTGAACTGCAATGCCTGTCGTCAGATTCTCTCACACAAGGCTCAAACTACTGGGAGATTACCTTACTGGAGATACTTAATAAAGGGGGTTTTCCAGTTGGGAATCACTTATAGCCCTACGTCAGGGGGACTCAAGGGTCATGATGTGACGGAAACGATGGTAAGGTGGCTTACATGCGGGGTATAATCATCTTCTAGAGTATATGGTGAAATAAATATTCGATGCGCCACATGGATAGTAAAATCATCTTGGTCATGTTTTGTAAGAGACGAGGCTAGGATGGCCAAAGTGCCATCTCAACCATTCTATGAATGAGGGACATGAGGAACATCTGGTCGAGATGGGAACTAGGAAATCAACTGGAAGCATGATCCAATAGCAGTATGAGCTCCAGATTCCTGACGACGTAGTCATCATTGATATTTTTGATGACTAGTTTAGAGTCCCCTTTCACATGTATGTGGGGAAAATCAATATTGATGGCCATATTGAGACCAGTAATGAGAGCCTGGTACTCCAGATCACTGTTGGTACAACCTTCTAAAAATAAGAATGAATATTGCATAAAAACTTGTTTTGGTGTGATGAAGATGATACCTAGGGTCACTCTGTTGAGTCTGGGGTCATTGAGTATTCTTCCGGTAGGAGTTCAAGAGGCACCATCAAATACAATTTCCCACATGGAATGACATTGTCTACTAAGAGGATTGCCTCATTGGGAAAATCAAAATCTAGAGACTGGTCTGTGGGAGCTGAATGGGCCTCAAGGAAGTCTTTCCAAGCCTGTACCTTAATTTCCTTTTCATGGGAAAACCTGATTTTGAACTGCCATAGGATCACATACCACTAATCTATATGGACTATCAACATGGGGTGGTTCAGAATGTACTTCAACTGATCAACTCTAGACACTAGCTCTATCGCATGGTGCTGTATGTAATGTCTCAATTACTTCATAGCGAGTACTAGTGAATGTAGGCTCTTCTTGATAGTGCAATATCTGGTCTCTATATCGAGGAGTAAGTGACTGAGATAGTATAAATTCTTATTCATTCCCTTGTTGTTATTTTGGGCAAGGAGGTCACTGAGTGATCATTTCAAAGAAATCACATAAAGGACCAATGGCTTTCTAGAAATGGGTGGCATCAGAACCAAAGGCCATAACAAGTAGTACATGATCTCTTAAAAGGCAGTCTAACACTCCTCATCTCCCTAATAATCAGTGATTTTCTTAATGATATGGGAAAATGGATGACAATATCCAGCCATATTCGCGATGAATCGACATATATAGGCTAAGTGGCCTTGAAAGCCTTGATGCTCTCAGATGTTTCTCAGAGGAGAAATCTTGATAATGGCTTTGATCTTCTCCGGTTTGATCTCAATGCCTATATATCTGAAAACGATGTCGATAGACTTTCCATAGGTGGCCCTGAACGATCATTTAAATTGGTTCATCTTTAGATGATCGGATCATAGGTAATCGAATAGTATCTCAAGATCTCTGATATAGTCATGGTGTTGGTTATATTTGTTCACCAGATAGTCTATTTATATTTCCACCAATGTCCTTAAGATCAGTATGAATATATGATGCATGGCATGCTGATAGATGTCACCTACATTCTTTAGTCCCAAGGGAATTACCTAGTAGCAGAAAGTACCTTGTAGTGCCCTGAAGGCTGTATACACTTCATCCTTGGGATCCATTTGGATTTAGTTATATCCAGAATAACAATCCATGAATAAGAGATCTTGGAACAGAGTAGTTCCATCAATAAACAATTTTGTTGTATGAAGGGGAAAATCATCCTTCAGACAGTGGAGGTTAAGATCCCGAAAGATGATACACACTCTGATCTATCTGTACTTCTTCCTGACAGGGAGAATTTTGGATAACCATCTGGGATATTGGAAATCCTTAATGAAGATGTCTCTGATGATATTATTAACCATGGCCTCAACCATTTCACCATAATAATGGTGCATCATTCTAGGAGTAAGTTTAAAACCGTAATGATTTGCTGGAAGATCGAGGTGGTAGATAGAGACCTAAGGATCTAGTCCCTGAATCTCATCATAACTCTAGAGAAATACATCACAGTGATGCTTCAAAAAGTCCATTTATTGTTTTTTCTCTTCGACAGGCATAACGACACAGATCAATGTGGGTTTTGGATCCGTCTCGTTACCAAAGTTCACATGTACCAATTAATCTACTGAGGTATACACACACTCTTATAAAGATGGAGAAGTATTATTTAAATCCTCTTCTTCACTTATTGAGGATCAATCCTTAGTGGGAGGTGATTCATCTGAGACAAAAAATCCTAATGGGACACTGCTTCCAACCTCGACGGTGGTGGACACTGCATCAGGGGATCCCATACTGTTGAAAGCATAGCATTGAATGCTTTTGACCCAATCCCATCTAGCCTTCATCCTAAGGGTCCACACTTGATGATATCAAACCAAAAGTGTAACATTGGGTTGATCTGGATTATCCTCGACATGAGAAAGACACAAATATTATGAATTTATATCACCATGGGGCACACATCTCAATACCTTATGGGAGTAGGAGGCTCTAAGATCGCTCGAGCCCCATATGCGTAGGAATACGAGGTGATATTCTAGGATCACATTGACTTAGGAATATGGTTTCCCCTATATCTAAAAACAACTATGAATTTCTCTAGATCGTGAGTAACAAATTCTAGTTAGTGGATTTGGAAGAATTAGGCATCATCTAGGCCTTCCCACAGGTCGGTCACAGCCATAGCGAGTTTAACCTCGTTAGCGTGGATCTGCTTGTCCTTGATCTGGTAATAGTTGGCATCCATGTAGCAGGATTTGTAAGAGGAAAAGTGAAACACATCACCTTGGATTATGCCTACTCGACCACTAAGAGGGTACTTCATGAATTGATGACATGAATAAGGGATCGTCTCGTGCAGGTGGATCCATGGCCTACCCATTAATGTGTTTTAATCGGTGTCTTGTGAGATAGCCATGAACATAGAGCTGAATATCTGGCCATCGAACTGGTTCTTCAGGTGGATCTTGCCAACTTTTGACTATTCCGTCCTGGCATAACCTTGAATTTTCTGGTCAAAGGTGATTAGATCAACCTCAGACAATCCCATCTTTCAGAGTATCTGGGTCGGAATAAGGTTGCTTTCATAACTTGTGTCGACAAGGTAGTGGTGAGCCTCAATACTGTTGAAATGGCCTGTGTTGTAATGTGGGCGGATGTTCCCCTATATGGTAGAAACTTCATATTCCCTTGAGAAAGTGATGATGGCCTACAACTCTGCATGCTCGACTACCTCAGAACGTAAGACTTATGCGACTTCTACCTCTATCTCAAACTAGAGGTGGATTCCTAAAGCCTCATCAAGGGATTCGCGCCTATCCGTGGATAGGAAAAGAGCCCCAAGTATGGAGATCCTCATAAGGATGCAGGAAAATTCTTAAGGATATCATATGTTTGTTTCAAACTTGAACTTCTTCTAAATGGAGGTCATTCTATGATAGGGGTATAACGGGCCCTTGTGGATAGACTGGCATATGACTAGTGTTGGGAATGTCCCAACATTCACTGGTCAAAATGAAAGTAGTGACTAATAGAAGAGGGATTGATGACTAAGGTAGATCTCTAAAAAGATGTGGATGATTGTACCACGGTTGTGGTGGTTATGCGTAACAAAGTAGTACAAACTGCTGTGAAGGTGGACCTGGTGAAATCAAATGGGAAGGTTTCACGTGTTGAGCTCTATGCTGGGCCCATTTTATGCTTTTAGTGGCATGCATAGCCTGGATGGAAGAATTTATTGAGGAATTTTGATGACCCATAGAACCACATCTCTGTTGACACTGGTGACTACTTTGGACGTTAGGAGGATATGTTTCACAGTCATCATTGCCGGAAACCATATAGGGGTTTACTAGCTCAGTGGTATTAACTGAAATGAACCCTTGGTCATGTAATGAATAATCCAAAATCATTGTATGGATTATGGTCATAATCACTATCTTCAAGGGCATGAATTCCCTGAGAGTGTGGGATGACGATGGAATCATTAGGGGGAATTTTTTCCACTTGTGCTGCCGATGCTTGCCCTTCTGTGAAGAGGATGGTGGGACCTCAATGGATAAGTAGTGGCTATAGATGATGTGGTGACTTCTGAAGCCTCTGTTCAATTCAACCGTACATAGATAATACCATGGGAACATGTGACTACCTTACAATCCATCCATTCATCATATTTCCGAGACTCGCGGTTAGGAACCTGCTACCTCTCACCTTCGTTGTCACTGAAACTGTCGGGCTGTATGAATACAAACGTCACATGTGCCTATGCTGGGCCTAACCTGACTACATTGTTATAAAACTGGTCTTTAATCTAGTCTTTAAACACATAGCACTGATTGAGGGTGTGCCCCAAGATTTAGAGATATGGGGACTAATTTGGGCGGTCAGTGAGATCCACCTCTTTGGGGCCTCCTGTATTCCGGCAACCATAGGATTCCCTGTTCCAAGGAACTTATGAAATACACGGGGACCTGATCATCATTGAATGAGTAGGTACGATTCCTTATATTAGTGAAAGGGGATTTGAGTGCCTAGCCTGGATGTGTAATTGGAGGATCCTATCAAGGAAGTGGAATCTGGGTATCTCACCAAGGTGGTGGAGGGGTGTTACGCTGGGGTGCCTGCTAATTCTGGGGTGGTTGCTACTGAGCCGGATGTTATTCTTGAGGTGGTGGGCCTCTATGAGGTTGTGTAGGTGGCTCCACTAGTAATAAATATAGCTACATTGGGGCCTCTATTTGGGCTACCTTGGTTGTCTCGACCTTGGAATCCCTTATGACAGGAACTGCAGGAGGAAATAGACATGCCTACTTGGCATGATTCAAGGTTTCTTCTAGACGCTGGGATTTATCTGAGAAATCCTAGAATCCCCCGGGATATTTATTCTTGATAAGGGAGTGTACTAGTTCAATTTTTTACATTACACAAACACATTGTCAGTGGCTGTTATTGAGTCAGTGGCACAACATGGTAGTAGGTGAGGCCTTTCCACCTAGAGAAAAATTCTACGATATGCTCGTTAGGACTTTTAATGAATTTTAATAGGCCTGCAATACTCATCTTCTAGGTGGTAGATATTAATTTGTAAATAAAATTCCTACGATGATCCTCCCAGAGGGCTACTGACCCAATGGGTAGCTGGATATACCAGACAAATGTAGGGTCTTCTAATATTTGTACAAAACACCGGAGTTTGGCGGCCTCTTACTGCACTGGAGTTACTAGAATGAGTCCAAACATTGAGATGAAGTGGTCCAGATGCTGTAGGGGATCACCCTCCCCATTAAAGGGGGTAAAGGTAGGGTTCCCGAAACTGGGGGTGTTGTCATATCATCCACTCATGCCGAATATGGCTTTCCATCAGGCAGAATTTCCACATGTCGAGTTTCCAAAACCTCGAGGCTGGTGATGAGAACATCGATCAAATCATATGGCCAAAGATTCAAGTAATTATGAGGATCCATGACCAGCAGTGTTTTGGAAGGTTCTTCAACATGATAAGATGTCCTAGTGGCTTATGGAGTGGCTGGTGGGATGAGTGCAGAGTAGCCTGGGGAGTCTGAACTAGGTCCTGAGAAGGGTTTTCATGCCCTTCATCTAGATTTGGTGAGGCATACCATGCCCTCTTTCAATAATCTCCAGCCTCTATCCTGTCAATGTGGGCAGAATGGTCAGGGTCACCTAAAGGAAACTCATTGGGGGTAAGTTTTACTTTCCCTGTCTACCCCGGTCGAGGTCTCCTTAGTTTGGTAACAACTCCGGAACACGTTCTGTGAGAATTTCATCGACCATCTTCTTATACTTCATGATCTATTGACATAACATGTCCTTTTCTGGATCATCATTCATCTTATGCACTAATCCAGATGGTTCAAAGGGTTTGATGACTCCAAGATTCCCTTTTCCCTTATTGGGATTTTGATTGGGGGCTAATTACTAGGTAGGTATCGAAGGAAACAATAAATTTCTTTGCTGGTGAGTAAATCGTCATAATGGATCCAATAGGTGTGGAACTCTCCCAGGTGGTAAGATCTATTCAAGGAGATCTAGATCATTTTCTCCCTTTGATAGGTTGTCCATGTTAACCGTGACTCTACCTCATGGTATATCGTCAATATCACATGGAATGTCAGGTTGGCACCAGATTGAACTAAAATTAATGGTGACATAATACCCCCAACAATGAACCTGAAAATTAGGGAAGCCTCATTTATAATCTTATAGAGGAATTTAATGCACTGAACGCATCTTTGATGGAGGGTCCATTAGTGACTGGGAGATTCAGGGCACTGTGCCATATGGAGCACAGCTAAGTAGACCATAAGACATTGATGGCCAATATGATCAATGTGTTACTAACTCTTCGGGTAAGGAACTCACTGATAATGGAGGCAGAAGTGTGTCTCCTAGAGGTTTTGGTAGTAACATGTGACTTCCTACTAGATAAGCGATTCTGGCGCATTGATGTTCATTGTTGCAATTGGCCTGAACATCATTGGGAAATGGTCCACTTCTAGGATGTCCCACAATCTCCTTGGCTTAGACATGGGATTCAACCCTTGGTTTCACCATTCATCGAAAAGGGGAATCTGTAGAACTGGTAATGGAACTAAATTAGACTTATGAGATGGTAGACTAGACGATTGAGAATATGGACAATGGGCTGACAAGACACTTCATTTTGGGTTGTCTTGCAAAGAATGCAACCACTAAGACACCACATCCCGGTAAGATGGACTGGCAACCAAAATTTCCTACGTTGGGACCTAGTTACAAATTGGGGCCCATGTTGTTACTCATCCTCCATTGGTCCTCATAATAACTCTTTTATGATCTCTGGTTTAGGTATATAATGATCTTGTTGACGATTGGAAGGATTTCATGTCTAGGACCTCGAATGATGCCAAATATTCTTCCTCATAGATGTATATTCAGAGGGAGGTGGGTATTCGATGGAATTCACATTCCCGATGTGTGAGGCATATACACCATGCTCCAGCCCCGGACCATGACACAGATGATCGGGGTGAGGGTTACATCATTGAATAGCACTTATCCTCAGAGTCTGAAAAGCAGTGGGGTTTAATCATGGTCTGAATATTCTCAGCCTTCTTCATTTAGAGGTGGCGACCCACCCTCCTACAATGGAATGGCTCTTTAGGATAGGGTGGATTTTTGACACAAGGAGTTCCTTGGGATGAATTAATGCTGGGGTGTAGAGGACTTCCACTCAGATGAGTTAGGGGTAATTAACACCTTGAAAAATATATAAGGGAACATGGGGAGGGCTTCTGTGTCCACCAGTTGGTGTGCAGAGGGAATATCTATGTGAAGGGTTGGAGCAGGTAGGACCTCTGCTGTAACAATGGGAGTATAGTTCTTAATTCCTTTGTTATTTCCCGTAGTAGTAACAGAATGAGGGAGGTTTTTGTACTATTCAAACTAAACATGGGGATGAACTCTACGTTGGGTGCTGATGAAGCGGGGCATACCTCAGCTCTGCTATTTTCTTGGATGAGGAGGAACTTCTTAAGCTGTGGTGAGAATATTGGGAAGACCCCCAAACTGATGGATGACCTAGATAGGAGGATCCTCGCATTGTTGACACGTGACACAACGAACGACTCCATACTTGGGATCATGGTTTTGAGGGAAACCTCCATGCTGGATTTCATTGATGCGAGGAGGGCCTTCCTCGAAACTGATTGTGGCATGGGGATGACCTCAATGTCGATCTTGTGAGATGGGAGGACCAGTGTTATCATTGGTGGTGGCACATGGAGGAACTCTGTACTAGATGTCATCATAGTGGGTCAGCCAGTGATCGATGCCACCAGTGGTGGTGACTAAGAGAGGCATCCCAACCTGGCCATGGGGTGGTTGGGGCCTCAATCCAGTTCGGGTGCATGAGTTTCCTTGTTTAGTAACAATAGATCCTTGAAGTTATATTTCAATGGTGGATTGATCCATGGTAGTTGTTAATGATGATGCTCCCTTGCGGGAATCCTCCTCAGCTTCCAACCAATGTTTTCGTCATCTTAACCGAAATCGGGATAGTGGTGTAGGTGTATAACTCACCTGATCCCTAGCATGTGGGGTTGGGTGGTGGCACTGATGCGGCATGGAAAGATCCCTCCTTGTCACCCCCCCCCCCCGAGACGGGATTATTGCTAGGCTGCTCTAGACCTCCCTCATCTCATTAGCTTAGGGGAGGGATCTGTCAAAGCACTCTTGGGAGAGGCTTTCAAAACAATTGTAGGTCAGAGTGGGGAGTAGTGGCTCCCTCCGTGGCCCTTGGGGGTAGCAGTGATGATGAGGCATATAAGCCTCAATTTCATGTCGGGCCATATCTCGAGTTGGTCTAATACCTTATTCCTCGTATCGTCGAATGAGGTCTTTAATCACCATCCTCTGAACAAGTTCAGATGGAGAGATGGGGCGTGGGCACCCTGCAACGGTTGATGTGGAGGCCCTCCCTAAAGAGATGTGGTATCCTGGGATTTTCAAATTGGTTTTTCCCCAGACCCACTTCAGTTGGTGGGTAGTGATCGGTTTCATGTCATAGCTAGGGTCCTTAGAAGTAGGTTAATTCAACCATTAGCACTGAAATAAGGAAAGCCGTGTTCAGTGCCCCAGCGTCGTCCCATCCTCCACGATTGGTAAGAAGGATCCATGCTAACAATGTAACAAACCAGTATATCCAATGCTCCATGACCTCAATATCTAGTGAGTTTCATTCAAGGCCCACTATTTTCTTAGTGGGACCTAGAACTAGATAACTGGATCATGTGACACGCTTATCCAATAATGTTCTGAACACTACTAATCTCCACATTGAGGAGAAGAAATTTACATCGGGTTCACCATTTCTGTTTCCAACACTTTTACCAGGGTGCATGCCCATCTATCATGGACACAATGGTTTTTTCACCACATTCCCTCTTTCGAAAAATAGGTGACATCTGTCACTTATTCAGGGATGTTTGCCCCATGATCAAAACAAGATGATGAGATGTCGGTTCCTCCATCCATGGATTCCCCCACAGAACTCCCCATGTATGCCTGGTCTCTGTTAAATATTAAGATGTTGTTCGTCAATCTCTTCCCAGTTCCTTATCTTTATTTATTTCAGTTAATTACGTTACATGTTTCAAGACATTCCAAGGGTTAAATCTAGGGTAGAACCCTTTGGTCTGGGGATTAGTCACATTGGACATCACTATCATGTCTGGTAACTGAAACACTGATGCGTACGGGATACACCCCATTATGATAGGGATTATTGAGGGCGTAGATGCTTGAGCCATCCCACATCGAGTGTGGGGAATTATATGCAATAGGCATGTCCTTGAGGTTTTCCTAATCTTCCCATGATTGACACAGGGTATACTGTAGGTTTAACATCTGGAGGAGACCGATAGGACTGATCAGAACACTGATGGGAGTGGATCATATGGGTGCATCCACAAGAGGGATAACCTGAGAGTTTATTTGGTTAATGGATCCGAATGCTATAAAATAGTGGACCCTGGGTGGGGTTTCCCATAAAGGGAATATGTCACACCGTGAAGTCTGATCTAGACACCGCTGAGGGAGGATCATTGAAAGTGCACCCTAGAAAGGGAGACACCAAGATTTACCAAAGTAGAGGATTGAACCTCAGGGTGGTTACCTACATACCATGCACATGAGACAAAGACCAAAACACGCATAGCTTGTAGGGGCGATTAATCAAGTTGTACACAACAGATAGTGACGTGAAGTCATGTTGGGGCTTACACGTGGTAAGAGGCCCATCTCAAGAGGAGTGCTCTTGGTTGGATGGTTATGGATTTCATGGGGCTTATGCATGGTTTGATTCCCCGACACCATAAGGAATAATGATTGGATGAATGGAATGACCTAATCAGGATTTGGTGGCCCATCTAAGAATATGGATTGATGATTGATGGTTGAATGAAGTGGATGAGAGTAATGGTATGGAACAAATGTGAAGATGGTGGTGGTTTTGGGATTGAAACTCATGGAGGATTCCTATGTATCCCCATTCTATGGAATAAAAATCCATATAGTT
The DNA here is from genome assembly GCA_963277665.1 of Viscum album. Lineage (NCBI taxonomy): Eukaryota > Viridiplantae > Streptophyta > Magnoliopsida > Santalales > Viscaceae > Viscum > Viscum album. The sequence goes on from OY728130.1 coordinate 1,032,304,613, forward strand.
CGGTGGGGGCAATGGGATGCCAGAGGAGGTGACCCATTAGGATGGAATCATGGATGGTACCCATAGGAAGTAGAACATTCGGGTTGGGGCATGACCTTCCCGAAACACAGAGGCTCAAGGGAGAGGCCGAGATGAGATATGGGTGATTGGATTGAACCTTAGGGATGCCTCCTACATATCCTCATGGTAGGGAATCATTGATAATGTAGTTTAGGATGGGGTATAGAATCAAAGTGTACACAAAGGACTGTGACCCGATGACATACTGGGTCTTATGCATGGTTAGCCGCCTGAGAGTGGGTCTAATGCTCAGGGGAGGACTAGAGATGTGGGTCCCAACAAAGGGGACTATAACGGATTACTGTTAATTTGGGACTACAATGAATTACCGTTGGTTAGGTACTATAACGTTTTATCGTTGATTCAGCTCTATAATGGATTACCGTTAGTTTTGGATCACAATGGATTACCATTGGTTGGGGTTCAGAACTACTTATAGTTGGTTGGGGATTGCAATGGATTACCATTAGGTGGGGTTGAACATCATGGAAGAATCCTACATAACATGCATAGGAGATAAGGATCAAAACCCTTGTAGATCAAATTCATACATTTTAACGTTATGTAGGAAAAAAGGGGCATACAGTTTAACATCATATGGGACAAGGGTGAACCTATGTGAAGTGGTCCGTACTAATGGGTATTAGGATTGAACCTCAATGATGATTCTTACATATCTTTCCTAGAAACAAAAAGGATCAGTTTCAATGTAGTTTGGTGTGGGGGATTGGTACTTACATGATAAGGTAGCCCAAGGAGGATGTCATGATCGATGCTTACTATAAGCCCACATGAGTCGTAGTTGGGGTGAAAAGAAGAGTTAGAAAATATGTGACAATCACATAATAAAAAGTGTGTCCGTGAGTCATAGATATGGGGATTACGCATGAATAAAATCCTAGATAAGAAACATGGTCCTACACTTGGATAGCCTGTCAGAGAGATAAAGATTGGGATTTACTCCAGGATGGAGGCCCAATGTCGACAAAGCCCAGAGGGAGAGGGATTGGGTAACGAAGGTCCCTATACTTTTTTGTACTCTAGTCATTGGGGACAGAAAGAGAGGAGGAGAAGGGATGCTACCTCTAACAAGAAAGGATAGGGGTATACACCAGGAGGATTTCCCTTCCTCATGAAAAAATGACACTCCAACAAGGAGGATCACATTCCATGTGAGTAAGATCTCACTCCCTTTGAGATGAGAGGGCGTGGGTAATGTCCATGATGGGGCACCTCGTGTATATTTCATTGGGTGGGGGTACTGTTTAACGTCACATGTGGAGGACGATGGTGCTTGGTAGTTTAACATCCTAAATCTCGGACAAGGAGGGTTCACTCTTCACCCATAGGAATTACAAAACGAATACCCTCCACCCGTATGGATGGGAAGGCATAAGCAATTCCCAGCAGAGATAGGGTTGTGGAGTGATCTACTGATGGGATCACGTTAGCATGGCTATGCGAATAAGCAATATCCATTAGTGTGCCTATGTGAAGAAGAATGGGGCTAAGAAACATAACACGAAGCACTGCCCAAGGGACATTGAAATCATTCGGTACAAACCTTGAGGGACATATGGGAAAAAGGTTTGTTAAGCAAAATTGTTCTCACGAAGTGAACATGAGGAGCTCTAGTTCTCCACAGAGTCAAAAGACTCTTCAAAGGAGTTTGCTTCATGAATTGGAGTGTCCAAGCCCTAGCATGGGGTATAAATGCATATGATGGGTGCTTCATGATGTATGAAGGATTTCGTGGAGTAGGAATTCAGGAAGCAAGGGTGAATTGGAAATTATAGGACTGTGAATAAATGTACTTCACAAAGCACTATGACCCTACCTTATCATGTGGTTTATATGTTCATGGAAGGTACTTTGCGAAGAATGTATTCTATAAGAAGAACAGAGTTCCCCTAGATACCTCCTTCCATTGTGATGGCCAGTGGGATTTGTGAAGGGAATCCATAATTGAAGAGGGGTTGTATTTGAGCTAAGGTAAATGTACTTCGTAATGATCAAGTACCATAAAGAGATAATTTTTCTCAATCATTCGTAGAGTAGAGGTTGCTTCGCAATTTGAGGGATAAGAATTTTAAATGTTGGGGTATACGTCATTTGGGTCGGAAGGAGTCTTGGTATATATGGGAAAGGGGTGGCATAAAGCTCTAAGAGCTCATTGTGGAGCCACGTGGCACATTGTGATCAGATTCAGATTGCATTATGTTTGTCGTTACCACATAGTCGTCTGTCATCCCCTCCTTGGTGTAGGGGCCCTGCAGTCCCCTCCATGTTTCTCGAGGAGGATTTCATCAATTTTCAAGGGATTTAGAAGTTTATCTAGTTACTATAATGTCATGGAGATTCATTTTAATTACATCGTAATCGCGGAGAATCCAAACTATTTACTTTGCGATGATAGTAGAGGGGCCCTCAGCTTTGCACTGGCTCCAGTGATGAGGTGCTACGTGAAGGCTGCACTGTTGAAGGGCTCTATGAATGGGATACATGAAGTAGCCTCTTTTGAATTTATGTGTTATTTTTTAATTGTTCTCTCTACCCATATTTTGGTGCCATCAATTTCACACTAGCAACACCCTTTGCTGATGCTTCCCTCTGTTGTCATGCCACCCACACCACAATTGTTGTCTCTAATGTTACTCCTATAGGAACTACATATATAGGCTATATCTACCTTATAGCAATGCCATGATGTAGAACTTTCCAATGTAAGTAATGTTGTGGGTTCTTCACTACCGTTAAGTGTGTTTTTTTACATTTTATATCACCACCTTTAAATATGGTAAGATACATTTTATATAAAAACCATTAAAAATGGTAAGATAAATTCCATATTTGTACAACCAACCAACTAAAACAATATAAAAAAATCCATACTGGTGCAGGTCCATCACAACTGGTATGTACAATTGGCTACTTTGTATATAACCTCCATTAAAAATGGCAGTCCAAATTCCTTACAAGTACATCCAAACAACCCCAACAACATAAATAGTGGTATGGTACACTTTATATAACCACCTTTAAAATTTGTAAGCAAAATTTTATATAAGAACCATTAAAAATGGTAAGCCAAATTCCATATAAGTATATCCAAACAACTCAAACAACAACAAAACCACAGTAGTGGTGCGGGTCCCTCACAGTTGGTCCTATAGTTTGCTTCTTTCTTTATAACAGCCTTTAAAAATGGTAATCCAAATTCTATAGAAGTATAGCCAACCAACTCAAACAACATGAAACCCTATTCCTGAAAAATAGCGACACATGCCTTTTAGAATTTATGATCAATTATAAAATCATCACACTTATTACTGCTTTATTTGAAGATGTTTCGTCAAATCAAAATATCCTTTCCAATTTAAAAATTATTCTCAATAAAAAATCAAAGGAAATATCTCCATTCAGCAGTCACAGTAAAATTGACATTTCATAAAACATGTATATTGGCAAAAATTAAAACCCAAATATTACTTTATTCAATTTGGGTTCATCATGGACCAACTAGTTTTTACTTCATTTTTTGTGCCAACCTTATCATTCACGAGCCATGTTACATCTCAACTGCCACATCTGGGGTGTCTGTGACTACATGTTCATTTATTTAATATCTTTCCCTTAAAGCAGGCTCAATAAAAATACTGACTTATAAGTGATATAGAAAATCATTTTTTATGACTCGACACAAGGTTAATGAGAAAAATAAAAGAAAATAAGTTTGAACTTACACCGGATTGGTAGCCCAGTCTCAGTTCTAGGTCATTCAGTTGACATAAGGAGGCTGATCAGATGATTTGTAACCTTGGGGGTCATCTCTGAGCAGTTTGGATGTTTGTTTTTTGTATGGTACAGTTTATCTGATTGTATAAGGATAGGGATACTCATTTTATAGGGAATAAATGATTGGAAGTACGTTATTTACCCTACCTGGTAGTTATGAAAATTATATGGAATCTTTCTTAAAGAACCTGATTCCCATTATCAAAGGAAAGAATGATCAAGGAGAAGCACAAAAACATGCATGGTGATCCAATCATGTATGTCACGAGGATATAAAGGATTCCTGGATGAAGTAATCAATTCAGGGGTTTGTCTTGGGTGATATTGTCTCAACATGGTCTTCTGAGCCATTAAGGTGAATAAGTTATCCAAATATAATTTGGATGGTGGGGCTCAAAATTTCTGGTAAGAGAGCATAAAATGTATTTTATTATTGAAAGGATCACCTTTTCTTGATAATTATGTGATGATAGACCATTTAAAGTAGGGAAAAATAAACTTCAAGAATCCCTTGGAATTTATAAGACCAAGTTTATTCAAAACATTGAATTTCATAAGTTAAGATGAGGATTTATAGCTATTCTCTAGATGATGTTCCATGCAATGGGTAACCTGTAGTGACCCTAAAATTTTATATATAACATTATATTATTTTATGCATAAATATACATCAGAGTACAAGACAATGATCGTTAAGTCTAGTTTCTTGGAAGACTAGGTACATAGAACATAAAACAAGGGGATAAAAAGAAATTCATCATTTAATATCCATAAAATCTCCTAACATACTTTTAACCCTTACATCTATGCTGGGTACCCTGGGTAAAACATGAACAAATAGATGAGCTAAAAAGCCCAGCATGGGAATGGATATATGAATAAATCTTAAGCACATGAGCATGGAGGCATGTCATAATGATATCCAAAGAATGGAAAATATGAAATCATATCATATAAGCATGGAACCATATAAGAACAGAATCTTATAAATTTGGAAGAATAATAATACATAACTTTTTTACGGGTCGATGCTAACCACCAATCCTGTTACCCAATTTAGTACGGGTCAAGGCTAACCGCCAATGTTGTTTCACATCGCCTCTCATGAGTCTTAACTTTACCCAATGAATTTTATCTCTATCTAGGCACACTAATCTCACAATTTTCATGAATATTAATTCCAAATAAGTAACAATACATAATCAACCAAACATACAGATAAAGATACCCATGAATGAATTTGGTACCACGATCAGGACATAAAGCATAACTGATGTGCGTAGAATTAAACTGTCCATGAAATAAAGGTATTAGAACATACACAGACGTTCATATGGTTAAATTGGCACATAAAATGGTATTTGAGGTCAAATATAAGTGATAACATATAATAAATGAATTTGAGAAACATTATCATTAAAGCATTTTTGTACGGTTTTAAGGAAAATACTATAGAGATTTTAATACCAAAAAGAGAAAAATCTTTTATATAAAACAATAATTTAACCAAGAAGGTATTGAGAATAATATTTATTATTTTATATAGACAATTATATCTTAAAAAAGAGGATATAGTGCACTTGAAATTTTTAAAAGCATTTGGGAAGTCCCATTAAAATGTTTTTGCTTCTCAGAAAGTTCTAAGGAGGGAATCATTTAAAAACATGTATATCCCAAAAATATAGTGGTGAAAGGGTATTAATTAATTAATTTTTAAAAATAAATAGAATTTATAATATGTAAATAAACATATAATATAACACCATTTTCATATAATGAAATATAAGTCAACCCAAAAGAACAAAGAAGGTTCGAGTAGAATTCGGTATCGGCATGGTGTCGGGTGTAACCAAGTGGGATTGATGAGAGAAAATAGGGTCTTATCATAACATATACATCTTGAGGGAAGTATTAGGGTGGTTAAAACATATACCCCATAATTTTGGATCACACAAAAAAGGCTTATCATAGAGGACAATATTGACTAAGAGGGAAATGTAGAGGAACTCATACCTTAAGTCTTGTGGTGTTCTCCACTTGTCATTAATGAACTGAATAAACAAATTAGGTTTATTAATTAATATGTAAATAAAATTATATATATGTGTAATTTATTTATTATAAACTTTTTTGGGTTCATTCAAGTCCTTTTGGATTGTTTACGTGGTTCAATTTTATTGTTCGGGGCCATTTGTTTTCTTGGATTTCAAGATTGGCTTACTTATATTCATGTTCAGTTAAACACATATGATGAAAGTGGTTTTCCAGAATTGAATTTGTATGTTATTAGTGAACATCCAAGAGATTAAATTGTTAAAAAAAATAATTTTATTACTTGGAGTGAAGTTTAATCATTATATATAACTTTAGTCACAATTGTTTTGGGTTAATTGGTGGGTTTGATTAAAAATAACATGTTTTGCATTATAAATTACTACAACTTGTACAAAATTATTACATAACAAAACCAAGGATATATTAAATATATAATAATATGTTTCAACCTTTACAAAAATGGTTTCATGACCATAATTAAACATGATAATTAAAATTGATAAACAATTGTCCTTGAATGTGCTAAATTAACGCACCTCAAATGGTGTTTTCATTTATTTAAAATAAAATACAAGGAAATTATTATTGATAATGAAACATACCAGTAGCACAAAACCATTCCATTAAATTTATGTTATTAGAGTTATCATACCATTTGGGTGAAGGAAGGTGAGGAAAGAAACAAGAAAAGAAAAGAACTTAAAAGAAATGAAAGAATTGTAAAGAGGAATTTACCTCCCAAGTATTCCTCCTTTTAGAACATCTTAAGGGGAGGGGTTTTTGTATTTTGAAGAAACTAGGGGTATTTGGATGTGGGGAAGAACTTGGGGGAATTTTGGAAAAATATTGGCAAGGCACAAGGCTTGAGAGTAGTGAAAAGAAGAGGGAGTGAGGGGAGTTTTATAGTGGGGAAGAAAAGGGTTTTCATAAATTTATAATCATTAGTTTATTTATTTCCCTCAAGAACCTCAATAGTGATGATTAACTGACCATAAAAATTAATGTGTGGATGTGATTTGTAGATGATGGCCTTATATCATCCATATATATTCTGATGACTTGATAATCAATGTAATTATCATTTATCATAAATTATTGTATTACACTATTCATCATAAATTCTAGTATTTTAGAAAAATCCCAAAAATTAACCTTAAACATTTTTTGACGTGTAGGATCAAAAAATGAAGTCCATTTTTCAAAAATAATTGTATTAATATGGTTCATTTAATATTTAATTAAAATATTAATTTTTATTAAATACCCAGTTTTAAAACATTCATTCGCATATTCTAAAATGTATATACATCATAATTTCACTTGAATATTATTATAATACTATCATAGGTAAGGTTACAATTCGTTAGGGTATATCAATATTCAGATGGGTATCTTACTATTCACCAAAAAATAAGGTTTTCTTATCAGAATCCAAATAACTAACTGATCACAACTATGTAGGTCTGATTTTTGAAATTCCATTCACAGAAGTGAGAAAATTATGTTTAAAGGTAACATAACACATATTAGTTAATTATGTAATGATTTCATGACATATTTATAAGAAAAGAATTTCCAATTATAAAACATTGGGTCATTACATTGCTCATGAAACAATAACTCTGGACAATCCATGCTAATAAATAATATTAGAGTGAGATGTGAAGGATTTGTATGATCTTGTCTTCAAATAGATTTATGTGTGCTGTTTAGTAAATAAATTCAAATAATCAGTATAGTAATTAAAATGGAAATAAATTTAGTTTTTAAATGTTCATTGGAAATGAAATATTGAGTTTTTATAATCAATTCATATTATAGATTTTATATTCACTCATGTACTTAATATTAATGGTAAAATCATACATCCAAAAGTTATAATACCCTCACACAATTTGACATCACCACATATCATTATACTATATAGATTAAACTATTCAACCTTGCATCCTAAGGATGTTAATTAATCATAAAAAATGAAGAAGAAAAATATAACAATTCAATAATTGACATGCTTAAGATATGTCGATCATCAATACTAAAGAATTATATCACATTATATAAAACACAATCAATTGAATGTTTGTGGAATTCATAGTACTATAATAAATAACATGATACATTCATATAATCATTACACGTAATGACCATCAGACACTTCATAATTAAGAGTTGTTCTTAGGGTTCTAAGCTGAAAACATTTTATCAGGAAAAATCTCTTTATGAAACATTTCCCATAGATAAAGAAAAAAAATCAATGATTTGTAAAATATAATGAGTCCATAGTCAATATTTTTTTAATAATTCAACCTATGATAACTCACCCAACTAAAATTATTATCATCATAAATCATTTCATACATAATTATATATAAAAAGACAATTGATTTTAAATTCAATGAGATCATAAAAACGGGTCAAGATATGATATGATTACCTTGAAACGATCACATAATACACCAATCCAATTTTGGAGTAAAAAATCAAAATAAAACCCCTTTAAAATCATATTAACCACCATTAAAATGTTAATAATGAATAAATGTAAATGCGATATAATCTAGAGAAACTCATTTGAAACTATAAAAATTCAGGATGGTAATAATTGTTTAAAAATTTATGGATAGTCAGATCGGTTTTTCTATCACTTATTCTTTACACTGTATTAAGAATAACATGCTATATGGATTATCAGTCATGAAAATAATAAAATCGACTAGAATTTAAAAAATATACCTGAAACATTTCCTTGATCATATCAATGAGTGATCATAATGATATATATAACAATCACATAACACTTGTATTTTTATTCCATCAATTATCATTAGCGTCATGTTATAATGAATAAATCCCATTAATATGTTTTCATCACTCAATGCGGTATACATTTCCCTCGATATTCATGGATCATTTCATCAAAAATCAAAACAACCACAAAAACATTTTAAAAATATCACTAAATAGAAACACTGGAAAACTCATATACCCCACTATAGTCATAGTGAAAACTACTATATAGTGATCTCTGAAAAATTTATAAAATTGTAATCATTATCTATATTAATTTCAATTTATTTTTGTTAGTCATTATTTCCATAATACAAAAAAATTGACTGTCTTTTACTTATAGCAACTTGGCTTTGGAAGATATTATCAAGGAAATATCATATATATACCTTTCCCCTGTCTATAATTTATAAAATGGATAATAACTTCCTTTGGACCCATAACTTAAAAAATTGTCCTATATATTTATATTGAGATATCCAAAATATGTCTTATCTAAAATATTGAATAATGCTTAATGTCAATAGAAAAATTGTAAAAAACTATGAAATGTATCATCACACTTCCTCTTATGAATAACAAAATTATATACATAGAACATTCTGAGAAATAAAGTTCTATGATAAAATGGTTTCCCATCCTGAATGAGGAGTACAAGAATGAAACTAATGTATTTTCCCGTCATGTGTAGACTAAGAATAAATTCAATAATTACATATCCAAAAAGATTCATATGAATACTAACCAAGCATAATTCAAGAATAAATATAGTAACTAATTATTATTATATATTCCATTATTAGAAAAAAATGTAGCTCAATATAACCAAATTTTATTATAATATACTCACTCAACATTCTACCACGTTTTCACAACATAAATGATTTATTACATTGTATCAAATAATGGAATGAGTCTAATTTGTTGAAATTCTGTGGAATAGAATCTAAACATCATTCCTAATTCCACATTATTTCACAATAATAAATAATAATGACATAAACATACATATCAATTCATATCCTAAAGAGAAAAATCTAAATAAAATATATATTAATTTCTATATGAATATATAATAAATCATTCACTACACATTGAAATACAAACCTTTGAGTTTTCTTAGTAATATTAAATATATTTAACTCTTTTTAACAAATAAATTATTTTCTACTATCTCAATATTGGAACAACTTAGTAACCACTAATGCAGAAATGATCATCTCAATCACATTGACGACAATCTGAAGTATGCCTGACATTATCTAAAGGTCAAGTTCAAGCTCATAACATTATATGTGGATATTAATAGATCATTCGTTGATCAGGTTGATTTAAAATAACTTCAATTTCAATAAAATCTATAGTCATAAAATCCCAAAAATCAAGAATTCAATCTATCGGATGCTCCTTCGAATAATTTATATCCATAGTTTGGTAATGAGTTATCAATGATATTCATACAAAAAAATTTATTGGTTTCTTTAATCCTTACCAAAATCCTCTAATGTGAACCAATAAACCAAATTACCTTTTTAAGGTGGGGATTGATTCCCAAAACAGTATCTGGAGCCTCGTGAACTTCTCATCCACCATGAATCCCCCATCGTAGATTGATTTTCCCCTTCTTAACACAATTTGGAGTTGATCAGGAATGTAGAAAATTCTTCGGCCAGTCAGGAATTGAGCTTACGACACTAGGTCATCTGTGGGGCTCTACATTTTTTCCACCATAACCTTTATCTCGTGCTTCATCAATCCTTCTTCGTTCAGCATAGGGTGGAGTGGGGACCGTGGTTCCAACATTGGCTATGGTAGATCCCATAACATCTATGAACGAAAATGAAAGTCTCTCTCAAAGGGATGATCTACTGGAAGATACTCCCCTTTGATCCTTCCTAGTTTATTCAAGAATGACCAGGGCGATTCCAAGGAAGGGGAATCTAGCAAGATGTCATGGAATACCAGTAAGAACAGCTACATCGGGTCATCTTTGTGTTCTTTTTCTTCGATAATGATTAATTATTCCATCCTCTCCAACTGGGGAGCATCCTGCCACCAAGGCGGTCGGGAGGAAGTCGTATCCGAATCAGAATAACCTCCCTCTCCCCGAAAACCCCATCTGGTTTCATCCATTATTCTATACTATGGAGTGGGGTGGGGTTGGAGTGGCGTGGGGTATTTAAATAAACCCCTATCACCACGGAAAACCCTTTTAATCATAATAAAATACTATATTTAAATAATAATAATTATATATATAATGAAAATTTAGGATTCCATTTTAAGAAAACTGTATTTTCACCAATGATAGGTTTCCAACTACTATCAAGGCATATTATAATTTACATTTGATTATTATATACAAACAACCATGTTTCAATTACAAGAATTATCAAACCTCTATATTGGATAAATAATGTAGAAATGGCATGGATTATCATCTCAATTATCTTGTTTGATAGGATATTAAATTATTTATATAATTAAAACCATGGAATATATTGTTTTTATTTTCCCATATATATATACTAAAAACAAATAATACATTAAATAGAACTAATATTTGAAAAATAACCACTCATAAAATTATATCAACTTGAGATGAACACTCCCTCAATTTATAAACATCATTCCATGATAGAAACAATGTTTGGATTAACCACTATGTCATGTTTTAAAAAATTAAATTGTGGATGGAGAAAAAATCTAATGGAATATATTAGAGAGAATAATCAAACATAACATGCATATATACCATATAATTACACTTTAATATTTATTATAACTGAAAATAAATCACACACCCACAACTTATAGGTTTAGTGTCTTTGAATATTAGACACATAAATGTGTTGTTTTAGAACATAGTGTACACATCTTCCATAATTTCATAACACTTGACCACCTCTTAGACATATCATATGTTAAATTATTCTTAATAAACAAGGTAATGGGTGAGCTCAGATTCTTGGTATGGGGTAAAATGTGAGAGATATCAATCAGGACAAATGAAGATCATAACTTAGAACAATATGTGTATGTAGGTTTGATAACATTATCAAGGTATAGGACTAAAACAAAAAATAATCGTGCATAATGGAATATGAATCATAAAACATAACAAGAATCATAACATAAGGAATTTTTCATAACATAAAAAATTATACAGTGGATTGTTGTACATACATAAGCATATGAAATCATATCTTCATGGAAAAAATCATTTCCAATACCATAATCACATAGTGCACAAAATGTCCCTTAAAATAGTGGGCTATGAAAATCCATCATATAATATAACATAAAATTTTTTTAGATATAAGATTTACCCAATTAATTTTAGGACTATATAATTTCATGATCTCCCTTAACAACATGAAAAACTATACATATGTGTTCCATATAAATATGAAACGATTCATAAATTCATCAGAGCATGATAAAATGTTGATAATGAAAAGGGTTTCATAAAAATTCCACTATTATATAAAAGAAAGAAATATTGGGAAATAAAGTGGATTGTGGAATTAAATAATATCTACAATTGAACATGATAAACATCAGAGGATATTGTTTTGGATGAGAAACAACTCATCGGTAGCCAATAAAACATTTAAATGATATAAACGTATATATTTTTACACATTTTTCTTAAAAATAAAATATTTTGAATAAATATTTTATCCGGGTATAGAGAATGGTTGTAAAAAATATTTTAAACATTTATTGAATAAGAATGAATTAAATTGATGCTTCATAAAGAATTTAAAACTAAGTAATGGAATAAATTATCTAAGCAGAAAATATAAAATAAGAGAGTTAAAAATATTCCTCTTATACTTTTTGTGAGTATGTCAAATTTATGAGAAAGTGCCCTTAAGAAATAATATGAGTAGATATAAAGATATCCAAAAAATAATATGTAATATATGCACATGGAAGAGAATGTTTCTAGATGAAAAAAGAATTTATAATGACATATCCATTTCAAAAAATCATTTTAGTTGAATTATAAATCAATGAACTGTGAAATGGTAAAAATACATGTGAAATTGGAAAATAAATCAATGGAGAAGAAAATAATTTTTAATTTAGAAAGAAGATATATTCAAATTACCAAATAAATTTTTATAATATATACAATCTCAATTTAAATGAGAGATTGCAAGAGAAACTCTTATGAATTTTTAATGTTTGAATCAATATTGAAAAGAATGAGATAACATGAGATGTATTTTTAAATATGATGATGAAATAGACCAAACCATTCTAGCATGTTCCATTGAATTCCTAGTTGTGTAGAGTCATCATGAGGGAGTTTGAAGGTGTTCTGGTGGCTTGGGAGGACGTATGGCCATTTAATGGGCCCCCAAAATGTAGTGTTGGGATTGGTGGTGGCTGTGTCATGCATGCATGAGAACGTCGACCATTTCAGTTCTACATTTTAAAAATCCAATGATAGTAGCTAGTTGTGTGGTGCATGGTCACACCATGGGGAGTGAAACAGCTATGGTGGTCACTTTAGCTTACATTTTGGCCAGGTCAGGTTGGTCACCTATATGAAATGGGGACCACTAAAACACCTAAGTAGAGGGTATTTTAGTTAGAGTATTTCTCAATGGAATATGAAATAGAATAGGTTTATGGGGATATCATTGTGTTTTTTATCTTCCATAAGAATTAATTATATGGTGTTTCCTAGCTCATGAACATCCCCTTACAAATGTGGTCGATATAAAGTTTTATTGGGGATGATTGATGGCCCTCAATATTTGATAGAGACACCCTTTATAGTTTCCTTATGATGTTATATTCTTTTTGGATTTCATTATTGTACAGTGGGGCATGGCGGGGAGGGGGTGGGGGTTTTAAATAAACCAATTTTATAAAAATTCATTTTCCTAATGTCTCATTCATATTACACATTTCATTCTCTCAATGATGAAATGAATAATTTAGGATGAATTTTAGGCGAAGGATAATGACGCATGGACAAGAAGTGGGTGGTAGGATCTCAATAATTATGCTTGTTTTTAAATGGAAATAAAATTTAATCACCTAAATACCCCACACCCACATCTACACCCTATATATATATATAATATTAAATAATATATATTCAATAACATATATTATCATCAATTAATGTATTATATTTTGATATATATTTTAAAATTTATATGAAAATTTATATATTATCTTTTCTTAATTAATTTTATATATTAACATTTCATAATATGATAACTATTTTAAATATATTTGGACATTTACAATAACATTCATGTGTCATATAATTTTTAACTAGGTCTAGTAATAACTCATTAAATGAATAGAAGAACCAATAGATTGAAATACCAATACATTTCCTCAAGTCCATGCGTTGCATCAGTGTTATGATTGGGTAAACTAATGTTAGGTAAGAGTAGAAAATAAACTTATACAAATTATGTAATGGCAAAACAACATAGTTAAGTGTAAAATAAGTCGATAAAGTTTATGGAAAATTTATATAAGTGTTAAAAAAAGATATGTAATTGTAAACTGAAATTAATTATGGGTTAACTAATGTTACGTAAGGGAAACCTAAATTCATGTAAGCGAAACACATTGTTAATTAAGGATAAAAATAAATTTATGTATGTGTAACAAAAATTAATTTACAGTAAAATAAATTAATTTAGGGAAAATATAAGTTATATAATGGTAAACCAATTGTATATATTTGTAAACTAATTTTATAAATGGGTAAAATAATGTTTTTAAGGGAAAACAACGTTATATAAGGGTAGACTAATGTTATGTAAGGGAAAATATATGTTATTTAAGGGTTAAAAAATGTTATGTAAGGGTAATCCAAAACTCATACAGGTTAATTAAGGGTAAACTAATGTTACATAATAGTAAAATAAATATAATTAAGTGTAATCTAAAGTTCTTTAAAGGTAAATAAAGTAGTGTAAGGTTAAACTAATGTTAGGAAAGGGTAAAATATAATAAAGTGTAAAAAAAGATATGTATGGTTAAACTAGATTTATTTATTGGAAAACAAGGTTAATAAAGTGTAAAACATATGTTAATAATGGTTATAAAAGGATATATAAGGGTAAAAAATAGCTATATAAGGGTAAAATAGAGTTAAAAATAGACAACTATAGTTAGCTAAGGGTAAAAAATAAGTTAAATAAGTGTAAAAAAGTAATGTAAGGGTAAAATAATGTTATGTTAAGCTAAAAAAATAATTAATGTTAAACTAAAGTTATTAAAGGATATATAATGTTATGTTAGAGTAAACTAAAGTAAATTAAGAGTAAAATAATGTTAATTAATTGACAGCTATAGTTAATAAAGGGGTAAAAAAAATTTGGTATGGGAAAAACTAAAGTTATGTAAGGCTAAAAAAATGTTGGGAAAGGGTAAAATAAATTTAAGTAAGCCGAAAAAAATATGTATGGGTAAAACCAAAGTTAAGGGTAAAACAAAATATTTTAAGGGTAAACAAGTAAGGGTACACTAATGTTATGTAAGGGTAAACTAATGTTAATAAAGGAAAAAAAGTTAAAAACATGTTTCTATATATTAACATTAATATAAAATTTTTAAATACATATTAAACATTATATTAACACTATTATATTCATATTAATATTTTAACATTGAAAAATCTATATTCATTAACATGGGTATTCATAATTATAAATTACTCTAACAATATACTATATATATGTATATATAAATATATTTAAATGAATTTTCATTTATTTACATACATGTATGTATGTGGAGTACATATCTATATATATGTATATATATTAAGAAATGAACACACACAAGCATACATTTGTATACACAAATTACTATAAGTATATTCAAAAGTACTTTCAAACATATATTTAAATATATGTAAATTCTTAAATTAATATATAAATCTATATTAACCAAATATAATTACATATGAATTCAATTTTATAAAAATATACAAATATAAAATTTTGATTATTTATATGTATACACATTAACTCATATATACACATACATATTTAAACATACACATATAGACATTAATGAGTGAATTTTATTATATTCAATATATACAATATTAAATATATATTAAATAATATATATAATTAATATATATATATATATATATATTAATAATGAATCTATATTAAATTTACAATTATAAAACATACATTATTTATTCATTAAACATGAGCCACACTCAAATACAGGCTAGCATTAAGTATATACCTATTCAACCACATGCATATATATTAATAATTCCAAAACATATTAATTTATGAATACATAAAGATAGATTATATAATTATTAATAGGAAATCCATTGTGCAGATCTCTTATGGGAGAATCTCAAGACAAATATCCAATTGAAAATCTCATATGGGTGATTCAAAAGACAAATATCCTATAAGAAATATCATATAGGAGATTCCTAGGATGAAACTCTTATAGGAGATACAAAATACATATATATTCCGGGAGATTCATAGGACAAATATCATATGGGATAATCACATGAAAAATATCCTATGGAAAATATCCTATGGGGGATTTAGAAGACAAATCTCATATGTAAGTCACATATGGGAGATCTTTATGTCAAATCTCATATGGGAAATTTCTAGTGAAAATTTTCTATCGGAGATTTACATTGTATGTATATATGTGTATGTATAATTTTTTTTCTTGTATATAGTGTCCCAATATTAATGTATATAAACATTACATCACTTTTTCAAAATACATTAATTATTGAAAACGGGCACCCAATGACTATATTAGTTTATTTCTTTTGGGAGATTTGAATATAAACCTTATAACATAGTGAAATATCTTCAATGTTCCCCATAAATATATCCCCACATAGTATTTCTACATATGAATCATTATTCATGACATGGTGAAGAGAAAACACATGAAATGGGTGGGATCAAATTATTAGAAAGCGTTAATAAATGAAATTTGTAAGCATATAATAAACATAATGGTATGAGAACATTATCAGGATCATTAGAATATCATACACCATGTATCAATATTCCTAAACATGAATCATGGAATAAATATTTTTTAGTTCATATGACATGAATCATAAGGAAATAAATAACATGATCCATAAAATCATAATATAAGAATATGATTTGGAATTGTGAAATAAACAAATGAGTATAAAAACACTTTATCATGGAGGCCTGATAAGGCCTTTGTAACATTTTAGGCTTGGATTAATCACTCGTATAACATCTTCAAACTTGGGATTCCTTCCCATGTACCATCCTGTTTCAGACATGAGATGTCCACCTATAACACCTGTTATTTCAGTCTTGGGTTGTCATATTGTGTTCCCTCTTGTTTTAGGCGTAGGGTTTCCTCCAGTGTACCCTTCTTTTTCGTGCTTGGGATATCCTCCAATGTACCATTTTAGCTCCTAAAACATTTATCATAACCCTAGTCATTTGAGGGAGATATAGGTCGGACTCATCTCTTAATAAAATCATTTATACACATTCCACAATATAATAACACTTCCATTATATCATGACCCATAAAAATAGACGGGTTCTATGAAAATCAAATCCCAACCGATAAAATGAAATTGGTATCATTAACATTTCATAAATTCATAACTTATAGAAAAGAGAACTGTTTCAAAATCATTTCATCCAAGCATAACCCATGAATATAAGTAGGTTTCAAAAGAATATAACCTCGGGAAGAGAAACATGTGTCATAAGAATCATTCCATCAAAATAAAAACCATTAAATAAACAATATGAATTAATCCTTTGGTGCTTTTCTTATAATGGAATGAGTATCTTCAACAGATATTATCTTAAATAGAAAATAACATAGAAGGATATTTTTAAAACATTTAATTAGGTAAATAGACTTTATTATTTTAAAATTCTATTTAAAACATAATTTTTTGATAACCATTTTCCTTAATCTAAACTTTAAAACCTATAAATAAATAATTGAAAACATTTCGGATTCATTTTTCTCCAAAAAAATATAAAGTGATCTTGAAAAATTTTTGAAACCCAGATGTTATCAATATTTTCATATCTTTTTACATACTCGCTTTACTGATTTTATATCAAAATGTGCATAATTGTTGTGAAATATTAATGTTTAAATATTATATATAATTTTTGAGCACTATTTGAATTTATCCAGATTCATGTCTGTTAAATGGTTTATCAGTAACATTATCCTTACTCATCCAAATTGAATGATTCTTGTATTTTGGGGTTCCCAATTCCAATTCCAACATTTCATTAGAAGTCACCTCTATAAAATTCGTCCATTTAAAGGGTCATATGGACCACACAAGAAGGCCCAAGGAAACTATGAAGAAACTGGACCATATATGAAGGTTGAATTACTGGGATCAATCCAGAAGTCCAAATACCATAATTATCCTCCCATGTTCGGAGGACATTTTAAGGCGTCCATGATAAAAATTTCAGAACCCAATCACAAATACAAGGGGCCCAAATGATGCATTGATGTCCAACCCACCATTCTAGATGGGAATTACAAACAGCACACTAATATTGCAATTTCTCCTGATTTAGACATCCATTCGAGCTGAAGTTTTTTTTGTGAAAGAGGAGATCCGGGTGGCCAACTCTGCTGAAGAAATTATTTTTATTTGAGGGCATATTCCTATTCCAAAACCCATTAACATTATGGACTTCGAAAAAGTATGTTTTGAAATGGACAGATCTGAATTGTTACTAAAACTGCCATAACATTGTCTCAATATGTCCAATGGCCTCTGAAGTTTCACAGTAGACAGAAGACATGTTTAGATACAACTTTGAAGAAAGATATTTCTCAGGATTCGGTTTTCTAGATGTTGATATTGGCAAACCAAGTGGAGGGATATTTCTGGAAGGTAAACAGTCCACCACCTTGGGCTATAAATACATCCCCTCCTCTCCTTTCAAAAGGGTTGGCATTCCAGAACAAAGGAGGATTGATTGGCAGTACCACGACCCTACCGATGGCTTGGGAGGATCTGCCAAACTCATGTTTTCACTTGATAATCCCTTCCTCTTCTCTTTGTTTTCATTTACTTTTGCATTTTTCTTCATTGTGATTTTGCAGGTGTTTTTCTTTGTAATTATATTTTAATGAAAGTTACTTATTCAATATCTCTTATTCTCATCCAACTTCTATAGTTTAATATTTATTTTCATAAAATAGTTTAAATTCAGTTGAATCCCCTTCCCTACTTTTGCTTTTTCATTCAATCGAAAATCTATTTTTAATTTTCTTCATCGTCTGTGTGTGTGTTCCGTGCACTACTCTTATGTTGTACCTTTCTTTTTCTTCTCTTTATAATTCATCACCATAAACATATATTACTAGACTAATAACCATATTAATGGATCAGTAAATCTCTCATTGTGGTGAGTTTTAATTTAGGTATGTTAAGCGATTGAGAGCTTTCGCTCGATGAGTATTCATTGAATTAACATTGTTTAAGTTGGACTTAGCATGTAATGGATTAAGGACTTGTTTTGTTTAACGTGTGGTTTCCATGGATTATTGGAACCATAAATACACTACCATAAATAAGATATGATCAATATTAGAACCCTATGTTATGTCAAGGCTTGGATTAAAGCCTTAACACTTGGGAATTCAAATCAACGTCAACTTGTGACATGGGTGTTAATTTAAATGAAATATAAAGCAAAGCTTAAGGATATCACAAGCTTAACTAACCTAATGATGAACTTAACCCAATCATTATCAAATTTTTAAATCAATCATAATAAATTATTTATTTTTATTAAGCTCTGCAAACAAACCCCCCCAATCAGAATAAAATCAACTAAAAACAAATGACTATTTCAAAGTATCATCGCCGAGGATTCGACCCGAGTGCTGCTATACACATTAGCAGAGCACCTGAAATTTGACCGGTCGATAGGCGACAATCAGCCGTGCATTTCAAATGGATCTATTTCCTGGCATGGTGCTTTATGTACTCATTAGTTTTTGGTTATTTTAAAAAAACCAAAAAAAAACAACTAAAAAATTAATTAATTAAAAAAAACACAATGAAAAACTCATCTTCCTCTTAAAAATCATTAACTGAAAAAAACACAAAGAAAACCCGTCTTCCTCTTTCTTCCAAAATCTCTTTGAATGCCTCGTAGCCTTCCAAACAATCCCACGAATTTTTTTGACCCTGAAATTGAGCGAACACTTCGCCAACTTAGGAGGAACATAAGAGATAATCAAATAATTTAAGAACCAGTCCTTGTCCAACTAGTTGAATTTTGAATGGCCAATCCTAAGGAAAAAACCCTTAAAGAACTTGCTGCACCTGATATGAATTACCAACCTCTTGGTATTCAATATCCAAACATAGAGGCTGTCTTCGAACTCATGTCAGGTTTGATTCATCTTCTTTCTCATTTCCACGGGCTATCCAGTGAGGATCCACATCTCCACCTTAAAGAGTTCCAAGTAGTGTGTTATACCATGAAGCCTCAAGGGGTTTCTAAAGAACAAATCAAGCTTCGAGCCTTCCCTTTCTCCCTAGCTGAAACTGCTATGTCATGGCTCTACTACCTTCCTCCTGGTTCCATAACCACATGGAATGACATGAAGTGACTCTTCTTAGAGAAATTCTTTCCTGCTTCTCATACTACTTCTATCCGAAAGTAAATAAGTGGTATCCATCAATTCCCAAGTGAATCACTCTTTGAGTACTGGGAGAGGTTCAAAAAGCTTGTCGCAACCTGTCCACTTCACCAAATCCCTGACCAACTCTTGATCCAATACTTCTATGAGGGGTTATTGGCTATGGAGAGAACTCTCATTAATGCCGCAAGTGGTGGTGCTGTTGTTGATAAAACTCTAGTAGCTGCAAGAGATCTCATAAGTAACATCAATGAAAACACACAACAATTCCATACTCGAGCACATGCTCAAGTCAAACAATCCCAAGATAATCAATCAATTGAGCCAAACAAAATGACTGAGTGGATGAGTGGACTTACAGGTCTTGTGTGACAACTAGTTGTGGCTACCAAATCCCCAACCTTGTCTTTTCCACAATCAATGTTTCCTGGACCTGTCAAAAACTGTGGAATCTGCAACACTCCATCTCATCAAACTGACACATGTCCACAACTTCAAGAGTATCAATCCGATTCATATGGACCAATGGAGATCAATGCATCATATGCTTAGCAGAACACCACTCCTCAACTATCAAGTCAGTTTGTTTGAAACTTCAACCAACCTCACTCTGAGCCCTTCTCTTCTTCCTATAACCAAGGCCTGAGGTATAGTAATACTGTCTCTCATCCCCCTCAATTCCCTCCTCAAAACCCAAACCAATTCTAATATGGTCATATTGGTGGTAACTTCCATCAACCTTATCCTTTTTTTCCTCAACCTCAAAGGAACAATCCTCCTCCTTGATTCTATTATCCTAGTGAGCCTTCCCAATTCCAAAACCAATATAATCGATTTACCAAGAACCAAAATCAAGGCAATCCCAATCTGAGACAAGCCTCTTCTTCCAAGAAACCATGGGAATGTGCAGTGGAAGATCTTTCCTCCTTCACCGATTCTAGCCTTAAAAACATTGAAACTCAAATAGGTCAACTTGCATCCCACCTGATCCAACAAAAACAATCCAATTATTCCGAACTTCCTACCCAACCATTACCAACCACAAGGGTAATGTAAGTGGAATTGAACTTAGATCAGGAAAGAAAATTGTTGTGCCTCAAGATAAGTCTTCCAACCCTACTTTGAATTATGAACTAGAAAATGAAAAGAAAAAGAGACTTGAAAAGGAACCTGAATCCATTACCTCACCTCCTTATATTCCACATAGAAACCGAATTCCATTTCCTCAAGCTGTTTCTAAACCAAGGAAGTCTATTGAACCTGATCTTGAAATGATCGCCATGTTTAGACATGTTGAAGTCAACATTCCCATATTAGATTCCATAAAACTAATTCCTAAGTATGCAAAGTTTCATAAGGAATTGTGCACCCACAAGAGGCAACTTAAGACCTTTGAAAATGTTTCCACCCAGCAGTCTATTCCCATAAAGTTCAAAGATATAGGGACCTTTACAGTCCCATGCCAGATTGGAAGTTCCATCTTTGAAGATGCAATCATAGACCTAGGAGCCTCAATTAATTTCATGCCCAAATAAATCTTCTCCATCCTTGGTCTAGGCCCCTTACATCCAACAGGTGTTGTCATTTAGTTATCCAATCGAAGCATAACTAGTCTTGAGGGAATAATTCAGGATATACTTGTCTGAGTCAATGATCTTATCTTCCCTGCTGATTTCTATGTCCTAGACATGGAAGGTGAGATGAACTCTTGTCAATCTCCACTAATTCTAGGAAGACCATTCCTTGTGACAGCGAGAACCAAGATTGATGTCCATTCAGGCATCCTATCCATGGAATTCAGTGACCAACTTGTAAAGTTCAACCTTTTCCAAGCCATGCGATACCCATATGAGGATCACTCTGCATTCTCAATCCATGATTCTAAGGACACTTCTAAGAGTCACTTGAACCCGATTCCATCATGTTCATCCTGTTCTGAGGAGATAGGATGTTGTGAAATCTTCACTAGGATTAACCAAGACGTAAATGGTGAAGTTGATGTGGACCTTTCATTCATCGACTCCATCAATTTAGAGGATCTTGAAAACCCTCTTGAATCCCATCTCAACTCTGATAAAAAATGCTCCACCTTGGATAGTATTGGGAAAAATGAATCTGAAGCAACTAAAGTCCCATCCTCCATTTCTGAGTTTCCTAACCCAAAAATGAATGATGATACTAATCTGAAACCCCTCCCTACACACATGAAATATGAATTCCTCTTCCATGATCACTCATATCCTATCATTATCTCTGCTTCACATACTGAAACTGAAGAGTCCAAACTTGTTCAGGTTTTAGAAGAAAACAAAAAGGCCTTAGGGTGGACCGTAGATGACATACCAGGAATCAACCCTGCTCTTTTCATGCATCACATCCATCTTGAGGAATCATCCAAACCAATTAGACAACCACAAAGAAGACTTAATCTACTCATACTTGAGGTAGTTAAGGAAGAGATCACCAAGCTTCTTCAAGCTGGTATTTTCTACCCAATTTCTGATAGTTAATGGGTTAGTCCAATTCAGGTTGTACCAAAGAAGTGTGGGATAACTGTTGTCACAAATGAACATGGGGAGGTAGTCTCAACTCGAGTAAAGAACAAATGGCATGTATGAATCGATTATCGAAAACTGAATGCTGAAACACGAAAAGATCTCTACCATCTTCCATTCCTTGATCAAATTCAAGAATGATTAGCTAGAAAGTCACACTATTGATTTCTTTATGGATACACCGGCTATTTTCAAATCCCAATCTCACCTCAAGACCAAGAAAAGACTACTTTAACATGCCCCTTTGGAAGATATGCATATAGATGAATGCCTTTTGGCCTTTTCAATGCTCCTGAAACATTCCAGAGGTTTATGATGAGTATATTTTTAGAATTCATTGAACACTGCTTGGAAGTCTTCACGGATGACTTCACCATTTATGGTGAGTCATTTGAATCCTGTTTAAATTCACTCTCTCTTGTCCTCCGAAAGTGTTTCAAGTGCAACCTTGTGTTAAATTTTGATAAATGTCACTTCATGGTTGCTAATGGGATTGTTCTAGGGCACATAGTTTCAAAAGATGGTATTGAAGTCGATCCTGCAAAAATTGAAGCTATCCAATCACTTCCTCTGCCCAACTCTGTTCGAGACATCCGATCATTCCTCAGTCATCCTGGTTTCTATCAGCGATTCATCCATAACTTTAGTAAAATTTCCCTCCCACTCACTCGTTTGCTCCAAAATGATGTCACATTCCATTTTGATTTAAGAGAGCCTTCATTGAACTCAAAACAACTCTTACATCTTCCCCGATAATCCAACCATCGGATTAGTCCTTACCCTTTGAATTGATGTGTGATGATTCTGATAAAGCTGTTGGGGCTGTTCTTAGTCAAAGAAGAGAAAAGATTCCTCATGTCATATATTATGCCTTAAAAACATTGGATGAAACTCAATCTCACTACACTATCACTGAAAAGAACTTTTAGCAGTTGTTTTTTCCTTAGATAAATTCCGGACCTATATTTTAGGTGCCAAAATCATCATCTTCACAGACCATTCTTAAATAATGTTCTTACTCATGAAAAGTGATTACAAACTGAGGATAACAATATGGATATTAATGGTCCAAGAGTTTGACCTTGAAATAAAAGATAGACCAGGAAAAGAAAACCCTATTGTTGATCACTTGAGTAGAATATCTAATTCTTCTCATTCTGTAATCATCGTTCCTGAATTCCCCACTGATCACCTTTCATCTCTCACTCCAAAGTTACCATGGTATGCCCCCATTGTAAATTACATGGTTTCTGGTGTTTTTCCTGAAATGTTTTCAAAAGAATGGATAATGAAGTTGAAAAGTGATTCAAAAAACTATTTTTGGGAAGAAAATAAACTTTGGAAAACTGGGGATAACATGGTAATAAGGAGATGTGTCGATGAAAAAGAACATTCCTCTATCTTAGAATTATGTCACTCAATGCCTAGTGGTGTCCACTTTGGACCACTTTGGACCTCCCTAAAGGTCCTAGACTCTGGATTCTTCTGGCCTTCACTCTTCAAGGACTCACATGATTTCTATCAATCATGTCCCACATGCCAAATGTTTGGACCAATTTCCAAGAGAAATGAAATGCCCCAAAAGGCTTTAATTTTCTATGAGGTCTTCAATGTTTGGGGTATCGATTTCTTGGGACCATTTCCTCCTACCAATGGATTCTCAGACATCCTTCTGGCAGTTGATTACGTTTCTAGGTGGGTCGAGGCTAACCCCCCCCCCCTCCCAGAAAAGATGATTCACATACTATTAGTGAGTTATTAAAGACACACATCTTCCATAGATTTGGCACGCCACTTTCCTTGATCAGTGACTTAAGAACCCATTTCTATAATAAAACCATGGTATCTCTTTTGCAAAATAATGGGGTTATACATAAACATTCAACTGCATATCACCCCCAAACAAATGGAATGGCTGAACTTTCTAATAGAGGAGTTAAAAGAGTGATTGAGAGAATTGTAAAACCAACCAGAAAAGACTGGACTGAAAGACTTGGTGAAGCACTTTGGGATTATCAAAACTGCCTATAAAACACCCATTGGGATGTCTCCTTTTAGGCTAGTTTTTGGCAAAGCATGTCATCTACAAGTTGAAATCCAATATAAGTCTTTTTGTGCTGTGAAAACCTATATTTTTTATTGTAAAAAATCTGGTGAAGAAATATTATTGTATTTGGCTGAACCGGAGGAGCATCAACTTGAATCCTATGAGAATTCCAGTCTGTACAAAGAGAAGGCTAAGGTACTCCATGACAAACAAATCTAGAGAAAGGTATTTCATGAAGGTGAAACAGTAATTCTCATCAATTCTCGATTTCGGCTCCACCCAAGAAAGCATAATTATCATTGGGATGGTCCTTTTGTGATTAATAATGTTTACCCATTCGGTGCAGTGAAAGTCCAAGACCTCTATTCCAAAATGACATTCACGGTTAATGGACATCGGCTAAAGCATCACCATGAAAGGACACACAATCCTGGATTATCACCGACTTCCATAGGATCCCCAACTTCTCCAGTTGACAAACCACTAGATGGAGATGGCGACCTGCCAAATCCAAACCAGGGGGCACCTCTTTCCCTTTAACTCTCTCTCTATCTCTTTCTCTCTCTACCTCTTTCTTCTTCTTCCTCTCTCTTTCATTTTTTACCACTTTATTTTTCAAAACCGTTTTTTCTCATTCTCTTTTGTGTGAGTGTGTCTTTATTAAAAACTAAAAAAATCTAAAAAAGAGAATAATAACAAAAAAAATATACAAAAAAATAAAGAGTCTTGCTTCCTCACCATCAAGTTTTGAAATTTTTTCCAACCCTTTTGGGGAGTTAACAGACATGTTTTCAGCTCAAAAATTTTGTTCTTTCATCATGACTTTGGATAAAGAATTTTGTGTCAAAATTAACAAATTTTGAATTCTAAATTTTTGATTTGGATAATGATTTTCCCAAACCGTGAGGAACAACATTTTCTTTCATGCCAAGGAAACATATGGCCATCTTTTCAAAATGTGTGTTTTCACCCCCATTTTTGAGTCTTGAGTTTGTGGACCTTTGAGATGAATTTACTACTTTAGTGTGCATTAATATGATATAGGAATTTTCTGAACCACATGGGAATCATAATAGCCAAATAGCCACCCATTAACCATACCATAATCCTGCTTTTTAAATCCCCTTTAATCCTATGAAAACCATTTCATTGATATCCACATTACAAGCCTAATACCTTATCCCACCCAATATCAACATGGATATTCATTACATAAGTTTTAGAAATTTAAGTGTGGGGGGGGAATGGATTTCATTTTTTGATATCATTTCCTTACATTCCGGTGTGTTATAATATGATTGAGGGCAAGCATCCATTTCAGTGTGTGGGGGGGGGGGAGGTTGTCATTTAGTGGGCTTTGGAAATGTATTGTAAAAATGATATTGAAAAGTGTTCAAAAAAATTAAAAAAAAATCAAAATCAAAATAAAGAAAAAATGAATATAAGAATGGGTTGTCTCTTGGATGGGTCAAATATAACTCTTACTCAACATTTGATCTTGTCATAACTATTACAATTACTATCATGAGGAGAACAAACATGGGTTGGGAGATGAGTGTGAGATCTGTTTCAAGTTCAACTTTCGAAAAAATACAAAAAAAGAACACCTTCCATATATATTCTTATATCATTGGGAGAAGTTGTTGAGTTTTGTAAATATTCCATATTCACATTCCCATCACATTTCCCCCCCTCTTTTGTGTCTTGATTCACACAATCATGCCCTTGTAAATATGTGTTTTCATTTCCTTCAATATTTTATTTCAAAAAAATGTGCATTGATTTTTCTATGTTCGTATTTTAACCCTATTCTTTTCTCTCTTGGACATTATATTCCTACCATCCCATAGCCATAGAAAAACCCCTTAAATAGACTTATTGATTCTTGTTAACTTTGGAAAGGGATTGGAGGCTGATAGCTCTTACAAACTCTATGATTTTCCCTTTTGGTTGGTGAAAGAGTGAACCTCCACAAATGAATTTTATCATCTTGAGAGGTGTGAGTTTTGAGTGTCCACATTTTCCATTTCTAAATTTGAGCATGAAAAAATTAATTAGTTTTGGAACATTATTTCAGTAAGAATTTGTGGTGGAATTCAATATGGATGAGTGAAATAGTCTAAACCTCCCCTGATTTGGGAATACATAATTTTAATATTTGTTGGTGAGTAAAAATGAGTTTGCCTTTTTTATATTTATTGCCCATGAGGAAATTCACAAGACTAAGTGCAGGGCTGTTGATGTTATTTATATTTTAATATCTTTTTACATACTTCATTTACTGATTTTATATGAAATGTGCATAATTTTTGTGAAATAATAATGTTTAAATATTAAATATAATTTTTGAGCACTATTTGAATTTATCCAGATTCGAGTCTGTTTAATGTTTTAAAAATAACTATCACCTTTCTTATCCAAATTTCGTGATTCGTGTTTTTTAGGGTTCACAATTCCAATTACAACCATTCATTAGAAGTAACCATTGGAAATTTAGTCCATTTATAGGGTCATATGAACCACACAAGAAGGCCTAAGGAAACTGTGAAAAAAATGGACCATATATGAATGTTGAATTACTAGGCTCAATAGAGAAGTCCAAATACCTTAATTCTCATCCCAAGTTTGGAGGCCATTCCAAAGATTCCATGATAAAAATTTCAGAACCCAATAACAAATACCAGGGGCCCAACTGATGTATTGAAGTTCAGCCCACCATTCAGGTCGGGAATTAAAAACAGCACATTAATATTGCAATTTCTCCTGATTTATACTTCCATTAGAGCTGATCTTCTGCAGTGTGAACGAGAAGATTCGGGAGGCCAACTCTGTTGAAGAAATGATTTTTATTTGAGGGCATATTCCTATAAAAAACCCATTCACATTATGGACTTCAAAAAAGTATGTATTGAAATGGACATATCAGAATTATTTACTAAAACTGCCATAAAATTGGATCTATAAGTCCAATGGCCACCAAATGTTCACAGTAGACAGAATACATGATTTTCGACAACTTGGAAGAAGGATATTTCTCATGATTCGACTGTCTGGATGTCCATATCGGCGAGCCAAGTGGAGGGGTATTTTTGGAATGTTAACAGTCCACCTCCTTGGGCTATAAATACATCCCCTCTAATCCTTTCAAAAGTGTTGGAATTTCAGAACAAATGAGGATTGTTTGGCAGTACCAAATCTCAGCCAAAGGCTTGGGAGGATCTGAGCAACTCAATTTTTCACTTGAGAATCCATTCCTCGTCTATTTTTTTTCATTTACTTTTTCATTTTTCTTCATTGTAATTTTGCAAGTGTTTTTCATTGTAATTCTATTTTAATGAAAGTTACTTATTCAATATCTATTATTCTAATCCACCTTATGTGGTTTAATATTTATGTTCTTAATATAGTTCAAATTCAGTTGAATCCCCTTCCCTTATTTCGCTTCCTCATTCAATCGAAAATCCATTTTTAATTTTCTTCATCGTCTGTGTGTGTGTTCGGTGCACTACTCTTATCTTGTCCCTTTCTTTTTATTCTCTTTATAATTCATCACCATAAACATATATTACCATATTAATAACCATCTTAATGGCTGAGTAAATATATCATTGGGATGAGTTTTAATTTAGGTATGTTAAGCAATTGAGAGATTTCGCTCGATGAGTATTCGTTGAATTAACATTGTGTATGTTGGACTTAGCATGTCATGGATTAATGACTTGTTTTGATTAAAATGTGGTTTCCATGGATTATTTGAACCATAAATACACTACCATAAACAAGATATGATCAAGATTAGAACACTAAGTTATGTCAAGGATTGGATTAAAGCTTTAACACTTGGGAATTCAAATCAACGTCAACTTGTGACATGTGTGTTAATTTAAATGCAATATAAAGAAAAGCTCAAGGATATCACAAGATTAACTAACCTAATGATGAAATTACCCCAATCATTATAAAATTTTAAAATGAATCGTAATCAATTAGCCATTTTAATTAAGCTCTGCAAACAACCCCCCAATCAGAATACAATCAACTAAAAACAAATGACTATTTCAAAGTATCATCGCTGAGGATTCGACCCGAGTGATGCTATACACATTAGTGGAGCACCGGAACATTGACGGGTCGATAGGCGACAATCAGCCATGAGTTTCAAACCCATTGTCCTTAAAATCATATAAAATATGATTAAAACCTCATCTGGAAACCATTTATTTGAAAATATACTTTTAAAATTTACAATTAATACATGAATATAAATTTTCAAAGAATTTATGGCGTGTAAATACACACATGTTATATGAGATAAAAAACACTCCCTATTCATTTTAAAAATGATAAAAAATTCCACTTTAAGAAAGAGACAAGTAGATTAACTTGAAAACATTATTAAACAAAAATGGGTAAAAATGAATCATAATGATCATGTAATATTAATAAAATATTCTAGAAATTACTTTTTAGAAAACATGGTTTTGAAGGAACACGAATTTTCGACCGAAGAGAGGGTAGAATCAAATTTTATTAAGAATGAACTTTCTTAACTATATAATGTATCAATGAGTTGAAAATGGTACTATAACATGAATAAATCATGAATAATAATAGGAGAAGAAATTTAATGATTTTTTTGACATATTGATCATAATATTTCTTCAAAGGAGGCATAAACATAATCAATCTTGAAAAGCGATGAGATTTTTTTCAATAAACTCTTCTAACTTGTTAACTTGGTATCATACTCTACAAGTAATAATAGGAAATTATATGATGAAAAAAACATCATTAAAATAAATATATTGATGATATAACATGTCAAATGGAAATATATACACCTAAAAAAATAATGTAGGTGCATAATAAAATATGCGTCTCAAAGATGAAAAATTGGGACAAATCTGTCTTTCCGTTTTGTCATCTTTTGAAACATTAACCCCATGAAATAATGATCATATATTTAACATGTAAATACCAATAAATTTAATTATAATAATAATTTAATACATATATGGGGATTATACACATCACATAAAAGGAATGGGTGGTTAATAAAACATGTATCTTAGTGAAATAAAAAGTGAGATGAAATCCCGTTACATTGTGTATTACATATCTCCGTACTCGTAACAATCTAGCTAATAATAAATATATATTTATTATAAATATTTTACAGAAATATATTATCATATATAATTCCAAATAATTTTTTATTATGGCATTATATTACCCGCAACTTAACAATTATATGTTAAGTTTACGCTTAGGGAAATTGATCGCTTTTTTTTCGCATGTGTCAAAATATGTTATATCATTGATATTTATACTTATATAATGATTTTGAAAATTTTAACCAAGATGTAAATATCAATTATATTCAGTAAATGTGTAATATAATAATATTTAAAATTATGAAATGGAACACACTATTCACAGAGACTGTAGGCCACACGTACGCATGGACGTTGCTTCTGTTTTTCATGTCGTATTGAAAGAAAAAAGGTAAATGATATATATATATATATGTATATTTATATATATAATTATTTAAGAAGAATTATTATATCATATATATCATATTATTTCACTAAACCCTTCATTAATACATTTTATGTTGTGTGCGAATGAATCAAATCGCTTTAAAGGTGTTGTAGTCCACACATCCTCAAATGGAATTATTATATGTACACCACCTGGAATGTGTATAGATATGTGTTTTAAAAGGTGTAAATAATATCAAATACATAATAAATAAAATATATAACATATATAAAGATATTTTCCATCATAATACCCACCATGAGAGGAGGTAAAGGAAAAATGAACAATCATTATTTCGTAAGGTGGTAGTTCACTGCACACGTAAATAGTATGTTCATTACCCATTAGATGGAAGTGTGTGTAAGTGTAGGTAAAAATATTTGAATAAGAAAATCCTAGTATATTTAGTAAACTGTTTATAAAATCAGAAAATAAAGAGTGTGGAGGGGGTGGAGAAAGAAAATAAAATAAAGGAGCTTGAGAGAAGATGTCAACACTTAATCGAGTAGCTCCTTTTGGACTGTTCCAAAAGAATTACATGAATAGATTTATAATGAATGGGAGGATTCCAAGAGGAAGGTACGGATTTTGGGATTTTTATTGGCCATATCCTAGCCAAACTAATGTTATTTGGATTGTGTTAAGAAGATGGAGGGTTGGTGGCCTTTTATAAGGAAGGGAAAGGACACACTTGGCATTTTTGAAAACAAGTTAGGTGTACCCACGTTTTTACCTAAAAAAGTTATACCAAAATAATAAAACACTAGAATTTATGGTTCATGGCCAAATAATTTACTACTAATGGGTGTTGGACAAGTTTCTAGGTTGTTTTGGGTCTTCAATTTATGGGTTAGTACTTTTTAACCTAATTTTCCTTCTAAATCATTGTAATTAATTTTAATAACATTCACTAATATTTTTGGTCTAAAACTAAGTTGAAATTATTATAAATTATAAATTATTTTCATTAAAAATAAATATTCCATTTTTTCAAAATATAATCACAGAGTTTGATGAAATTTATTTAAAAATTATACTGTTTTCGGTGCGACATTGCATGTTTTTAAAGTAACAACATCCAAAAGTTTGCAATGTTTTTATAACTAATTTCAAAGTAAAAGTGATTACAATGACATAAATTGGATTAATTCATGAAAAAAATGAACTAATTAAACTTTTAAACCATTATAAATGTAATTTATCCCGAAAAATAAATTATATGAAAAAATTTATTATTTTCACTATTCATTAAAAAAGTTAAACATTACAGAAAAATACAAATCATTCATCGGAACCGTATTACTATGTTATTATATGAGATATTATTTTTTTAGGACATATTAAATATATAAAAGTTCCAAATACTAGATTTAAAATTTTTTCTACATTAAAAAGTGTCAAAAAAACCATAATAAAAATATAGGGTTTTAAGCATAAATTTATATTTGTTTTTATTTTATTTATATCAAATCAATTAGCTGAATATGAAAAGTATTTTATTGAATATATAAAATATATATTACATTAATTATACTTAGTAATTTTAATTAATTTAATTTATTAGGGTAAAATGGGGTTGTGACCATGCTAATAATAATATTTTTTTTATTCAATCAATTTTCATATTCATTTATAATTATTTAGAACCCTTTGAATTAATATTATATTTCTGTAAAACACATTTTTTCTTAATTAATTCATTTATAATCATAATAGTATTTTAACATCTAGGTTATATCTCATTATATTAAATAATAATATTTTTAAAAATATATTATAGTTTTCTTACACTCTGTATTGCGTGTTACACAAGACATTGAGGAAATTCATTATTGCATTCAATTCAATATAACCTCGGTGTTCCATGTAGGTCAAGCTAGAATTTATATTGTGTGAAGTGCATGATTAACTTGGATTTTCATATAATGTAATCCAAACATGGTCCTTTAATATAAAATAAATTATTTTTAGTGTTTTGTGAAATGAAAAATATTAAAAATGTTAAATTAATTCAAAAAAAGTATTTCAGAAAATAACAGTGTGTAACATTCTACCCCCCTTAAAATTATTTTTACTAAAAAAATAATCGTGGATATCATTTATTAGATACATTAATGTTTCATTCATAGAAACCCATATCATAATAATTAATACTAAAACATCCCTTAAAATAGAAAAGTTGGAACCATAATGGTTTCCAAAAGTAACATATAACTAGGTTTCCACATTGGAGAACATATTATGAATTTGAAAACATTTACATATAAGAGAAATCTAAATATCTTGTTTTAGGGCTGTGTGATTGAGAACATGGTTAAGAGAATTTTAGTAACCAAAAATCCATAAATATTTTATTATCAAAGGGACCATTTGATTCATCTAAAATAACGGTACTAAGATAAACTCTTAGGTTTTAAGATCATTTCCCTTTGGTTTAATAATTTTCAGGAGAAGATATACTTACTTGATTTTATTCCTTTTCATATTCACAATTCACCCTTTGATTGTACCTTGATATATTTTCACTTTATCTCTTACCCTATGAAATGAAGGAGAATTTTTCATTCCTAAATTACTAATAGATCAAAATATCCAAGATAATTCATCCCATATCGTTTAATTTACCCACAACAAAAGGTTTTTAGAGAATGTTATCCAATATTCATAAATCATCATTTGGTGTGATAATACTTTAATCTCACAAACGTCATCTGATGTTTAACTTAAACATCCTATAAATGGTTAACCTTACAATGATTCTAAAAGATGATAACACCAAAATTTATAATTAATGTCACTAATTCATCTTAATATTGGTCTCGTATATATCAAAAATAAACTTTTAGTTGTCTCATTGCAAACATGCCAATACCCTCATCGTATATTATCTTGAAGACTGGTAATAACCTGAATTACCTTAAATTCTTTTGGAAAAAATGCATACATCCTTATTCCAATGATTATTGGATAAATTATCTAAGAACAAGATAATTTGAACTTCATCCATGATGACATATCACACATTGTCAATAAAAGATCAATCAAGCCTAGGGTAATCATGTACATACAATTTACATCATCAAAATTGGTCATCTTTTTATCCAACCCAAACACAATTTTCTCAACATCTTGATCTAATTAATGGTCACCTCCCATTAATAAAAATAACATTTTTCTAATTCTTATTCAACATTAACCATATAAATTTCATTCTATAATGAAAAATTATACCAAAAATACATATATTTTTTAAGATTCAAATATCATGATATATGAATTACAAAACATAAATACTTCTTTTATTCTAAATCCATTACCCAGGATTCATTAACATAAAACTTAATACCTTTTTTCCTAGAATAAAAAATATGAATCATGTCTTAAGGTTCTAGAACCTCAATATAATCAATCTTTTTATGTTTAATATAAATAATACAAGAAGAATATCATGTACCTTTCACATGTCATTTGCGATCTGTTTAACTTTATAAGAATAACTGAGGTTCATACCACCTTCCTGATGATATTTACACATGGGAAATTTTTTTCATAAATCCCATATTTTCTAAACCTGAAATATTCAATGTTAGCCATGTTATTTTTGGTTCCCACAATGGACTAAATAAAGAAAGAACAGGGTGAAAAACTAATATCATAGAAGAAAACATCATAATTATGAAAAATTGCTTATAGGATGTCTAAATCATGACACCTACTTTTTAACTAACAAAACCTTTGTTTCTACTGGGTTATTCATTGTCGTCTTACATTTATGTTCTTTGTTATGGGTTATGAAGAGTTAAGGAATTTAAAAAGAATATCCACTGGGAGTGTCAAACCACATGTGCAGAAAGCCCTGTTGTCATGTACCAGATTACCCCGAGTCAGGGAAACAAACATCATTTCAGATATATTATTCCTATTTTATTCTATTCCATAGCCACATCCACTTGTAATATCTATACAGGGACATATTTAAATGTAACCACTCACTCTACCCTTTACCAAAATTCATGAACATTTTCCTAAATGTTATTTCATCTTTCTACATATCCTCTGATACATCACATGACATATCCTTAGAAAAATACCAAGGGATATCACTAATTATTTCCCATCCTAGTTTCCAATGTTTATATAAAACATCTCCTAGATATCTACTATAGAGACCTAGTATTAACATACATATATATTATATCCGTTTTTCAGAATACATAATACATTACAAAAATAGACACCCAAAAACCATATTAGGTTATTATCTTTTGATGCTTGGACAAAAAATCTTCTAACATAGTTAAATATAATCAATTTTTCCCACAATGATCTACCCCCTTATAATTTCTACTAAATAACCTTTCTTTATAACCTGGGGAAGGGAATACACATGAAAGGGTTGAGCTTAAATGCACTGTAGGGTTAAATAAAGGAAATGTGTATTCATATCATGAACATAACGGTATGAGTACATGATCATGATAATTGGAT
This sequence comes from Viscum album, assembly GCA_963277665.1. NCBI lineage: Eukaryota > Viridiplantae > Streptophyta > Magnoliopsida > Santalales > Viscaceae > Viscum > Viscum album. The sequence continues at coordinate 1,032,339,629 of OY728130.1, forward strand.
GATCATTCCATGCATATCAAAAATCGAAAACATGAATCATGGAATAAATATTTATAGTTCATAAGACACAAATAATATTGAAATAAAGAATGCAATCGATAGAAGAATAATATAAGAATAAAACTTGGAATTGTCACAGACACATAATAATAAAAAAAAATTGTCAAGGAGGTCTACCAAGGACTTTGTAACATGTTTTTCCCAGTTTAATCAACTTTGTACCTACTTCAAGATTGGGATTCCATCATGTGAAACCTTTTACTCTAGGCTTGGGATGTCGCCCCATGAACCCTCTTGATTCAGGCTTGGGACTTCCTCCTCTGTATCCTCTTGTTTAAGCTATCAAATGTCCCCCAATGTACTCCCTTGTTTGGGTATTATGATTTCCTCCTATATACCGTTTGAGATCATTAAACAACTATAATTATCCAATTAATTAGAGTTTAATATAGGTCCCATCCATGTCATAATAATATCATTCATACATCTGCCACAAGATAATAAAACATTTAACATATCATGACCCATAAAAAGATATTTGTAATATAAACATCAGAATATAACCCATGACATGAAAAGGGTTCCATTAACATTTCATCACATTATAACCAATATAATACATATAGGTTTTATAATCATTTCATCACATCATAACCCTTGAAAAGAATTGGGTTTCGAAAGCATATGACCCTGGAAGGGAAATGGATGTCATAAGCATCATTCGATAAAAACACAAACCATTCATGAAATAATATGAATGTATCCTTTGTATAATTTTATAGAAGGGAATGAGTAAGTTCAATAGATATTATCATAGATTGAAAGTAACATAGAAGTATATTTTAAAAAAATGAAGGTAAATATCATTTCTTCATTGAAATGGCACTGTAAAACATAAAACCTTTTGAAACCCATTTTCTTTAAAATAAACATTAAAAATTATAAATAAATATTTGAAAACATTTTGTAAATGTTTTTCTTTGAAAACCTATAAATATATCTTTAAAACATTTTGAAAACCATTTTCCATAAAAAATTATAAAAGTAGCTTCCAAAAACAATTGATAAAAATTTCTATGAAAAAATATTTTGAAAACAATTTCATAAAAATTTAACTTTTAAACATTAAAATAATGCTTCAATGAATTGGCAATGGGTAAAATTGTATACACCATATGAGGTAAAAATGAAAATTCCATTTGTATGGTAAAAAGGATAGTAAAATTCCTCATTCAGAAAGTGATTGGAATATTCCATTGAAAATATTTATAAATGAAAAAAAGGATACAAATGAATTTTATTTGTAATAGGATATAATTAGAATATTCTTGGGAACCCCTTTTAGAAAACATGGTTTTGAAGAAACACCTATTTCCGAATGAAGAGATAGAAAAGTTGGCCTTCCTTAAAGAACACATTCTTAACTATATTATGTATCAAGGATTATAAAAAAGGTATTAAAACATGAATAAATCATGAATAACCAAAATATATGAATATTATTTAATTTTATTTATATATGGATCATAATATTTCTTCAATGGCAGCATAAACATAAACAATCTTGAAAATGGATGATATTGATTCAATACTTTTATAACGTTGTAACATTTGATCATACTATCCATGTAATAATAAGAGATTAAATTAATCTCAAAAATCATATAAAGAATGATATTCAGGATATAACATGTATATTTTATGTATATACACCTTGAATAAAAAATATAGGTGCGTAATAAAACATGTGTCTCAGTGAAAGAAAATTGGGAAAAAACTGTCTTACTGATTTGGTATCTTTTGAAACATTATCCCTAGGACATAAATATGATATAATGGATACATAAATACAAATAAATGTTAGTATAATAATCATTTAATACATCCATGGTCAGTATACACACTAAAAAAAATGGAATGTGTGGTGATTAAAGAATGTTTCTCACCGAAATAATAAGTGAGATGAAATCCCTTACCTTGTTTCTTAACTCTCTTCACAATAATAAAAATGCTTGTATGATAAATAAATGATTTTTAGACATATTTTCTAGAACTATGTTATTATATCTAATTCCATATATGGTTTTAGTATGAAATTATATTCCACGATTGTTAACAATTTTATATTAAGGTTATGCTTAGAGTAATATTAGGTTTGTTTATCGCATGTGTCTTAATTTGTTATATCATTGCTCTATATACATATATAATTATTTCCATAATGTAAAACATGATATAAATATCTTTAATATTCAATAAAACTGTATTTTAATAATTTATATATTTATGAAATGTAACACACCATTCATGGCGATGATTGGTCGTACGCACGCATGAACAATGCTTCCATTTTTATTATCTTATTGAAAAAAGGTGAATGAAATAATTATATATATATATAATTATTAAGTTTGCATTATTATGTCATATATATCATATAATTTCACTAAATCTATCATTAATACATTCCATGTATTGTGCTAATGAACCACATCACTTTGAGGGGTGGTAGTCCACACTTCCTCAATCAAAATTATCATATTTACACCAAATGAAAAGTATAAATATATATGTTTTAAAAGTATTAATAAATTTTAAATTAATTATAAATATAATATACCACATATATAAATAGAGTTTCTATCATACTGTCTAACATGAGGGGCGGTAAAGGAAAAGTTAATAATCATCATTTTGTGAGGTAGTTGTTCATCTTACACATAAACAATATAATGGTTACCCATTAGTATGATGTGTGAGAAAGTTTTTGTCGATACATTAACTTAAAAAAATCTTAATATATTTAGAATAATTACATTATTACACATGAATGGAATAAAGAGAGTGGAGGTGGTGGAGAATGAAAATAAATCAAATGAGTTCGAGAGAAGACGTTACCTCTTAATCAGGTAACTACTTTTAGATTGTGCCAATTTGATTTATAAAAAAGGGGAGGATTCTAGGAGGTGGGTACAACTGTTTTTTTGTATATTGGGAATATATTGACCTATCCTAATTGGTTTGGGAGGTTTGAATAAGATGAAGATGTGGTGAACTTTTATAAGGAAGGGAAAGGACACAATTGACATTATTGAAAACAAGTAATATGTACCCACTTTTTCACCCAAAATGAGTAAAAAAACCCAACACAACACGATAATATATGGTTTATGGATGAAACATGGCCAATCAATGGGTGTTGGATATATTTTTAGGTCACATCTAAACCTAAATTTTCTGTTAATCGTTGTAATTAAATATAATTTCTTTCACAAATATTTTTTATCAAAAAATTTCTTTACCTTTTTAAAAATTATAAATTATTGTTTTTAAAAATATGTAATCATTTTTTACAAATTATAATCATTTAATTATCATAATTTTATTTAAAAACAATCAAATTGTCAGCACAACATTGAGGGTTTTAACTTAAAGAAAAGAAAAGTTTGCTAGGATTTTCTCCAAGTTCAATATGAAATTTATTCAAATGAACTAAATTGGATTAATTTATAAGAGTATGATATAATTACACTTTTAAAAAAATTTACATGAAAATTATCCTTATAAATAAATTTTATGAAAACTAATTTTTGAACTAAAATTCATTATTTTCACTGTTAATTAAATAATGAAACTTCATAAAAAATACAACAAATTTACCCTATCAAAATTAATAAGTTATGAATTAAAATATGATGTTCATTTTGAAAATTTGACTATATAAAAGTTTCAAATTTTTTATTTAAAATGGTTTCCCCATTAAAAGGTGGTAAAAATTCCATAATAAAAATATAGGGGTTTAATAATAAAATTGGGTTTGTTCTTATTTTATGCTAATAAAATCTATTAGACGAATATTAGAAAGCTTTTATAGAATATATAACATATATATTACATTATTATCCCTCAATAAATTTAATTAATTTAATATATTAGGGTGAAATAACTATGTGACTATAATAATAATAATATTTTCCATTACATTCAATCAGTTTACATATTAATTTCTAATTAATTGGTATCCTATGAATTAATCATAAATTTGTGTAAACCAAATATTTTCATAATTTAGTTAATAATATTAACGTTTTTCAACTTAATGGCTAGGTTATATGTCATTATATAAAATATAATTATTTTTAATAATATAATATATTTTTGTAACACTCAGTCTTACGTGTGACACAAGCTATTGAGGAAATTTATTGTTGCATGTAACAATAGAAAACCTCGGTTTATCATGTAGGGAAATCTAAATTTATGTTGGTTATAGTGCACAATTAGCTTCTAATTTAATATAACATAATACAAACATCGTAATTTAATATAAAATAAATTATTATTAGTGTTTCGTGAAATTAAAAAATCCAAAAGATTAAATTAATTCAAAAAATAATATTTCACAAAATCTTGGGGTGATAAAATGAATGTATGTGTGAATGTGTTTCATAGAATTGTATGTAATCATATAGATTTATATTTGAAAAAAATTGTGTTGATATATATTTAACTACTTGTATTAATATTGATATATTTTTGTATGTAAGAATATAGTTATATTTAAATATATGTACGAAATAATGTACTTATAAAAAATTAAAATAAACGAATATATGTTTATACATCACATGGATTTTTCTATATATATATGCATATATGTAGGTATATACTTTACACACAAACAATCACATATGTATATATATATATATATGTGTGTGTGTGTGTGTGTGTTTGTAAACACTCATTGCTTTTCTTAATTTCACACACACACACACACATACATTTATAGTATGCTGTTATATTGTACTATAATTAATACTATATATAAAAATGTTATACATAATAAAATATACATCAAAAGTTACAGTGAGTATTAATATGTATAAAAAAATGTTTGAAGACATTCATTATTATAATTTTATATATACATCTATATAGGATATTGTTATAATGATATATAATCAATAATATATATATAAAAGTTATAATTGATAAAATATTCATAAAATAATATGCATGTAAGTATTTATAAGCATACACAAATGTAATAACTCATATATATATATATATGTGTGTGTGTGTGTGTGTGTGTGTAGTATGTAGTTATATTGATTAAAAAATGCACTATAAATTCCCATTGCAAGATTTGGATTGACTTTTTGGGTTGTAAATTTACATTATATACACATAAATATGTAATAAATAAATTATATATATATATATATATATTATTTGTGTGTGATAAAATAAGATTTAAATATATTTATCTACATATAGGTAATAGAACAAAATTAATATAAACAAGGTATATAAGAGAAAAATACACTGTAAATTTATATTATAAAACTTATGTTTTATGTATAATTTTATATATGTTTACACACAGACATATTTATTTGCATGGACCCATGAATGATCATACATACAGTTGTATGTAATCATATATATTTATATTTTTAAATAATTATTTTAATATGTATATATGTAGTCATTATAGTATATGTGTATGGATATATGTACTTTTATACATTCACACACACACAAACTTATATTTTTAATTTTTTTATTTATATGTTCTTTTTAGTGTCTTTTTATTATAATAAAATACATAACAACAGTTTAAAAAAATATATTGTATGTTTTTATTATAAATCTATACTTTTATATAAAAAAATAAAGTTCAAAATAATATATCATTAATGGTTCTAGATTTATTCATTTTGATATAAATATTGCAATGGTATTGACATATTGAAAATTTATCATCATTTGAAAACAATACATAAGATCAATATTTATAAGAGGGAAAAGAATTTTTTATAAAGGAGAGATTATATCAACTAGGTTATGGTGGTGGCATATGGGTGTGGGGGAAACATAGGTATGATAATACAATTATTTGTTTTATTTGAAAAAATGGTGGACTGTTGGGATTTTTTGGCCACATGTGGATTTCAAAAAAGGAGGTGTTCATGCCTTATTTTATGTGGTAAACTCAGTAGATGTTAATCCTCTTTTTGGAGGATTATTCGTCTAATGACTCATACAAATAAATATTCAATAGTGAAATAATTTTTATAATTTTTTTATTTTTTGGAAAATATATTATCTTTAACCTTGGAGGAGGATGATTAAATTATGAAAATACTATTATGTTTTAAATAATGGCTCCAGTCTTAAATTAAATTAATCATTTTTTTAATAAAATCACTGGTTACCCTGCCTAAATATTAGGTGTTATTGTAATTTGGATTTTAAAATTTATATTTTGATATTTACAAAAGAATGAATCTAAAAATTAATCATAAAAAATCACCACTTCACTGTAGAATATGTTTTTCTGAAAAATTCATGATTTAGAAGATTTTACATTTTATTTATATATTTTGTAGATAAATGTAACATGTCATGGCTTGATATTCCATTTAATAAAAGGTAGAGAAATAGGAATTAAAAAACGGAGTAATCTATACAACTGTAATAGATGTATAAATTTTTACAAGGAATATTAGTTCAATGATAAAATTTCTAAATAATAATTTAAAAATAATTTTGAATTTATTGATGAGAACTGTCTAACGTGATCAGCATATTCCCTGAAATAAATATTAAAAAACTATCATTCATGATGAATACAGAAAATTATGTTTCTCAACTAGTGATAAAAGATAAATAATATAATTATGTTATATCATGGTAAAAGTGAAATATAAATAATCTATAAGGTTATTGGTTTGTCATTAAATATGACTAGACATATAAAAATCCTGAAAATTAGTGGGTGTTATTTTGGAGTTCTAGTGATCAATGAAATTGAAACTATATTTGAGATTAAACAAGTTGGTATTGTATCATTCCCATTATAAGTAATGTCAATTTAGTACAACAACACTACTATAGAGTACTAGACTATCAAGGTAGATCTATGAGTAATTTGGATATTTGTTTCTAGTAAATGATTCCTTAATTAATTAAATTTTATTTCATTGATAATAATGTTATAAATAATGAAAACATATATGAAGTGGAAGGGATTCCATTTTAGGAAAACAGTATTTTTACAATTGGTAGATTTTCAGTTTATGATAGTGTTAGAATAAAATATTATAATTATATTCTAACAGTAACATTTAAAATTAAAAAATTATAAACCCTCTAAATTGGATAAATAATGTTGAAAATTACATGGATTATCATGTCAATTATCTTATATCATCTCTTATTATAATGTTTATATAATTAAAACCTTGAAATAAACTATTTTCACTAATCCCATGTATATAAAATGAAAATAATCCATACACTAAATAAAAAAACATTGGAAAAATAACTACTCATAAAATCAAATCAACTTTAGATAAAAACTCCCTCAATTTTTAAACATCATTCCATAAACTGAAAATTGTTTTCATTAACCCCTCATTTCATGTTTTATAAAATCAATCAACAATGGAGAATATTTTTTTAGAATATATTATTTAGATGATACAACCATGTCATGAATATATATGATATCATTTACACTAGATTTTTTTAACATAACTAAAAATAAATTACAACCCTCTATAATATAGGTTTAGCGTCTTTGGAGATTAAATACCTGATTTGATTATTTTTCAACACTGTGAACATTTCATCCATAAAAGAATCATAAATAATCCATTTATAAATATATCATGTTATATATTTCTTTATTAACTAGGGAAATGAGGAAAGTTTATTCCTCTCCCGAGTTATAACTTGAGAGAAATTAATTGGAAAAATGAAAATCATAAGTGAGTATAAGATGAGTATATGGGTATGAGAACATGGTTAAGGTATATGACCATAATATAAAGGGATCATACCCAATATAATGTATATCATAAAACATAAAAAGATCATAACTTAAGTAAATGGCATAACATATGTATAAATGAAGAGAAATGTGGTACATACCTAAGTATAGAAAATCATTTCCTTATGTCAAGTATCATTTCCAAGAAGATCATCACTTAGTGGACAAAATGTACCATAACATATTGGTCTATGACCATCTCTCATGTTATATGACATAAAGAGTCATGAGATATATGCTTTAAAAATTGCATTTTAGGGATATATAATTTCGGTATCACCATTAAAAACACAATAAACTATACATCTGTGTGGCACATGAACATGAAAAAATTCAAAGATTCATCATACCATGATAAACACATGAGAATGAAAAGGGTGTAATGAAAATTTCTATAAGGCATAAAAAATCAATCTTGAGAAAAAAACTGGATGGTTTCATTGAATAATATCACAAAAGAAACATGAAAAACAATGTAGGATATTGATATATATGGGAAACTATTTATAGGATGATAAAAAAAGTAAAACAATTTATCATTTTATATTTTTAATCTTTTTTACATTAAAATACAATATAGTGAATCAATTTTAGAACTGGGTAAGGAGAGAGGTAATGAAAAATATTGTAGGGCATCATTGAATTATAAATTTTCAAATGGATGCTTATAAATGAATATAAAAGGCGGTGATAAAATAAGTTATTTGTGCGAAAAATATAAAAGATGAGAGATAAAAAAGTTTCCACTTACACTTTTTGAGTTTTTAATAGTCAATAGAAAGCGACCTTATGAAATAATTATATATTAGGATATATTTATAATAATATGAAAATTATGGACACAAAAGAAATAGATTCCTGATTAAAAGATATATTTAATGAAAGTTTCACTTACAAACAACATTTCGGATTGATTATAAATCAATTAGAGAAGAAATGGTTAAAATACATGAAAACCTAAAAAAATAATTAGAGGATAAGAAAATAAATTTGTATATAGAGAGAAAGTATATTAAATTCCCTAATGTAAATTATGACATAGAAAATATCAATTTTGGAGAGATATTGAAAGAGAAACACCAAAAGATTTTTTAATGATTGAATCAAAAGTTAATGAAAGAGACAACTTGAGACAAATTTATAAATATGATTGTGAAATATTGCATTCCATTTTGAACCATTCAATTTTATTAATGGGTGATTGGAGTCATCATTAGGGTTTTTTTCACCCTTATATAGAATATGGAGGAGTTATATCCATTTAGAGGGCTAGCACACCATGGTGTTGGGTGAGGTGGTGGAAATGAAGAGTTTTATTTGGTGACCCATGCATTTTTGTTGTCCTTTTTTGTGCTCTGTTGTTTTGAGCTAGTTGTATAGTGCTGGGTCATACCATTGGGAGTGTAACTACCTGGGTAGTTTTTTCAATAGGTATTTTAGCTATAGAGGTCACCCTTTTAAAATAGGGACCTCAAAAATTCTCATGGTAGAGGTTATTTTGGATGAAAATTTTATATTTGTGAAATATTGATATTGGAGATAGCCATAGAGTTGTTTTTGGTGCGCGTTGAAGGCCAATGGCCTTATTCATGAGGATATCATTCATATAATTCCATGGATTTTATTAGGTTTAGATATTGGTGAGTTACCATATAAGAAATGGGCACACCACTATGCTATATTATTGGGTATGGTGGAATAACATGATGAGGTGATGCTGAGTGAGAAAGTGAGGATGAAAATAGTGATCAATAGCATTCCATGTCACAGATCTTCATTTGGTGATAAATAATATCTAGGATTAATTTCCCATTCCATTGTGAGAGTCTATAGAGTCCTTCTAAAAATCCAAAATACTATACACCATGTTGTGGTACAAGGAATGATGCATGTAAATGATTTTTGATTTTTTGAAGTCACATGATCCTTAGGTGTTTAATTATTTAAAATCGGATCCATTGTGGACTATAGAGTACCACAGGAGTGGTGTGTTTCACAATGTTTTGGTTGAGGCTATTTTGAAATCATATAAAAATTTAGTTCAATTATCTCTCAGATCGATTTTACATTGCTTCCGTAGATCCATAGCCAAACTTTATCCCTCTCACCAGTGTCTAGTGGTCTTTTTTACATCTAAACACATTGGATTTATAGATTTAATTCTATACACTCAATTTACTCTCATTCCTGGTCTTAACCTCATTTTCCATTCTCTTTTTTTATGGAGATTCATTGTGGAGTAATTGTAGGTTCCGAGCATAGTGGAAGTGTGGGTGGGACGACACTCAACATTGAATTTTATCACAATCAATGTAATTTCTGGATTAATATGACGATGAACACAATTATCTATGGAATAAAATGAAATATTTAGATAAAGAATAAAAATAACCTATAAACCATTGATAGGATCAGCATATTTGTTTGATGAATTTAATTGAAATTAAGAAATACCACCAAAGATTTCATTTTTTATTGATGAGTGTGACAAAAAATGAGTGATGTACCTTAATTGCGATATAGATACCAAGGATATATCTCATTTTGTGGTGATCCACAGGTGCTTCACAAATCCCTTGATGTTATCTAAGGAATCTACAGGTGCTAGCGTGGAGGATCCTTGAAATTTTTTCCATCCACCTTTGATCACCTTAATAGCCGCTTCCGAGGCATTCTATGATCCAGTGGAGGATGGGTTCTATAATTCTTGAAATCATTATAGGAGAAAAGAGATCTCTCGATGATTGAGAGATTTTTCTCCAAATGTTGTGAAAAACAATTTCACTGGCTATCATTCTATTTCCCTGTTCATATTAGATTAAAAATATAATATGGAATTTAATTAACCATGTAGTAATAAATAACTAGTATAGGTGTCGTTACTTTTTTTATTATTCCATGTGAAACCCCCTTGTCAAATAATAACAACAATTCTATTATTACCATGACATGTTCTTAAGTCTCCTATTATATATATATATATTATATTAATAAAACATTATTTAACATTATTTCTCACTAGACCCAAATCCTTGTCCAACCATCTTCGAAAATATTTATTGGGCCTTAAATAATGACTATTTATTAATTAAATAAATATATAAATTTAATAGTGTTATTCTCCACTAAATAAATATTCCTTCCACAACATATTCTCTTGAATAACTACAGATAGAATAAAATGTGACATGACAAACTAAAATAATTATTAAACCACAACTAGGAATAATATTTATATAACTTGTTAAATAATAAATTATTTACCTGGCATTATGGATACACTTAGTGTGTGACCCACTACGCCTCATTCTTAGGGGCATTAGGCGAGCCTTCCTAAAGTCCACGGATAGTGTATGACAACACGCCAAGGTACCCATAGAGAAATAAGTTGATGCCACAGTAACATTCCACCACATATGAACGCTTACCGTGTAATTCAATCCTTTTATTGTAATATCTCTAAATTATAAGATTGAAGGTCGGTTTCATCAACCTATATGATTGAGAACTCGTTCTTTGACGTTCAAAAAATAGAAAATTCATAGTGGACACCAAGGAAAAGGATTTATTTAGGCTATATCAAATCCATCACGGGGGCCTAGATATTTACTTCTATTAATGAATAGATGTGATAAATTCTTTCTCGCATTATTCGTTAATGCAATAGTACTTCTGAGACCTCCAATGTATACTACCTCTCTATGAGCATATGTTTCCATAGTTTTCACCAACAAATCCAAGTGCATGACTCATAATATCCATTGATATTAATCATAATGTCTAAGGACCATTACAACATTCTCATATAGGAACATCCAATGACACTTATAATGTGTATTTCCTACTATCGAGTCTCACACTCATAATATCCAACTAAATATTACCAGGAGAGTACACCATGAGGAGGTTCCTAAAATTAATATGAGTCTCCACCCTTGATAGATTGAAATATTGTTTTCTCTTAAAATTAATTCATTCAACCATAGAAAATTTATTCATTAATAGTGTCATGGAACTTATGGGTTCTCATCTTATCGAGGAACTGCTATGACATTTTAGTGGGACAACTACTCTTGGAACATTATCCCACACTATGTCATGAAGAAGAAAAATCATGATGTGATAATGAATTTATTAATATTCAAAAACCTTGTATATAAGTTTATTAATAAGTACAAAGATGTTGGTTATATGGAACTAAGTCGAACAATCTCCCACATTCACTGGATCCATCTTCTAACAACCTTCAGTCTGATAGCTATCAGATGATATTCACTCTTCTACTAAGATTGGAATTTACTCAAGGGGTACAAAACTTTCTTCCACTATGGACACTCTGCACACTGTAACATCACAAGTCAGATAAAAATACCTCATGAGGTGATACTTCTGGAGTATGTGTTTCGTCCATTGATGTTACCATGGTTCCTTTACAAGATCCATAGCTTCAGTTTTATTAGAATAAAAAATGATAGCATCTTTACTCTTATGGTCTACATCATGATCCTACATGCAGTTCCAAATCTAAATGGCTTCCTTCGATGCATTAGAAGCCACTAAATATTCAGACTCCAGCACATAATTTGCAACAACTAGTTTCTATGAACTCTTCTAGCTCACAAATCTTCTGTAGAGACAGAAAACATATCCTAATTGTAAATTTGGATCATTCTGGTCTATCTAAAAACATACATCAACATACCCTATGATAAAAGCTCCTCATATCATCTGTACACCAGTTACATTTCCTTATTTCTTCTCAGATACCTAAGGATAGCCTTAAGAATAGTATAATGTTGTTCCCTTGGATATGCTTGATATCTAGCCACCATGCTTAGCGCATAGGAAACATCATGTCTAATACATTTCATTACATACATGATTGATCCTATCACCAATGTTTATGGGATCATACTCGTTTAATCATTCTCATGTTTTATCTAAGGACACATTTTCATATAAATATGTATGCCTTATGAAATTGGAATCAATCCACTCTTAGATTGTTCCATTTACAAATCTCATTAGTATCTAGTCAATGTATGTACTCTAAAAATATCCAAGATGCCTCTTGGATCTGTCCAGAATGATCCTGATCCTTATAATGTAGGATTCTTTGCCAAAGGCTTTAATGGAGATTCCTTTGTCCAACCTATCCTCAACAGACTGTAAGACTGGTTTATCATTTCAAATAAGAAACATGTCATCAACATATACTAATATGATATCGACCAAATTCACATTAATCCTTTTATAAATGCATATAGAAATCATCAATAAATGGATCGATAAATGGATCTATGCAAAATCAAATATTTTTGGCATCACATAGTGTCACAAACCCTTTTTATTATGTCATATAGATATCATCAATAAAGATACCATTAAGGAAATCCGTTTTGACATCCATCTTAAAAATCTCATAATCATGGTAAGATTATATGGTTATTATGATTATGATGGATTTAAACATGGAAACATGTGAAAATGTTTCATTATAGAAAATTTCTTGATGCTATTTAAAACCATTATCCACTTTCCTTACATTATAGGTACTAATTTTACCCTCCATGTCTAGTTTCTTCTTGAATACCCATTTTCACCCAAATGGATTTACACCAATAGGTGCATCGAACAGAACCCAAACATGGTTTTGATACATGGAATTCATCTCATAATTCACAGCCTCTAGCCATATTGTAGCGTTTAGTCTCTCTACTACCTCCTTGAAGGAGAGAGGTTCATTATTGTCCAACAATAATGAGTCACAATCATTAGTTAAAAGGATACCATATCTCTCTAGTTCCCTTACCTCTCTTGTACTATAATTTAGTACTTATGTTTCAAGAACTACTTCTTCCATGGGGACAGATAAAACTTGTTCTTCTAATAACTCTAGTGTATCTTGATCATCAACATCATCGAATTCAATCTTACCTCCACTCTCCTTTTTGAGGATTACTCCTTCTAAAGAAATACGACCTGTCAGGAAACATTAACATTTATATCTATGGGTTTGTATAGGTAGTATCCTTTTTTTATTTCAGATACACTATAAAGATACACCTCATTTCACATGGAACAAGTTTGTTGGCTTAGATATCCTTAATAAGTTCCTTGCATACCCATACATGTGTATGGGACAAAATTGGTTTCTTTCCACTCCATAGGTTGATGGGGATACCATTAACTGCCATAGTTGTAACTCAAGTCAATGTTCAGGACGAATTCTTTAATGCATATCCCAAAAAGTAATACAACATATTTTAACGACTCATCATCGTCCTCAACATATCCAACAATGTATGGTTCCTCCTTTCACTAACACCATTCCACTATTGTGTATATGATGGGGTGAGTTGAGATGTTATCATAGACTCCCATAAGAGGTCGAATAACTCTTGGACACGATTTTCCCCACCTCCATCCAATCAACGATTACTTATCTTCTTATCAACCTAATTCCCTACTTCATTGATGAACTACTTGAATTTATAAAATGATTCTAACTTATACATCATTAAGTACACATAGACATATCTTCTCATGTCATCAGTAAATGTAATGAAGTAAGAATATCAACCATTATTTTCTACTAGAAATGGTTGACACATGTCAGTGTGTACCAATCCTAGAAGCTCTCCGACTATTTCAACCTATCCACTAAATTTTCATTCGGTCATTCTCCCAAGTAAAAAATTGTTACATATATCAAGTAGTTTGAGCTCAAAAGAGTCTTAATAACATTATTGAATGATCTCTGTCATGCACTTCTTGTTTACATGACAAAGTTAGTGATTCCATAACAGGGTATTATACGAGTCATGTGGACATGATTCATTATTGATTGCCAACATTTAATTTTAGTAATTTAATACCTATAGACTAGTATTTAAATGATCCATTCAATAACATATGTTGTCCTTATAAAAGAAACAACACTTATTACCAAACCAAAATATAAATATAAATGTATATAAAATTGTTACAAAAATTATGTTCTTGGTAACACATGATACATAATAATTGTCATGGAAAACCAAAATCATCCCAACCAGTAATGAATGGGGGTAGTCACCAATGGAAGGATCACCCTGCCTCAAACCAATGGTAGCTCGCATATCCACATCTCCTATAAACTTCTTACAATATCTACTTGAGACCTACATTTGAATACATATATGAGCACGGAAAGAATTATCTAATAACCAATGTGTTGAAATGGAAAGATTGCACATGATAACGAACACTCATTTGGAATCCCCTTTCCTCTGGGATAAATTCTTCTTTGAGTGACATGTCTTGCCACATGAAAATCATACTGAATCCTTTTACTTACTCTACCATTATACCTTCTTCTTCATGGTCGGATGTTGCTCAAGGGATTCAGAATGTTCAGAAATATTAGTTCCCTTCACCTTGTCATTCCTCTTCCTATTCACTATATTGACCATGGGTTTGTCTCACCCAATGTCCTTATCTACATGGAGAATCATGGTCAGAAGTTTGGATAATATATTCTCCTTATTTAACATATTATAATACACAATGAAACTAGAAAAGGCATTGAGAAGTGATGATATTATGAGATCTATATGAAACTCATCCTATAATCAAATCCCAAAGATGTCCATATGCTCAATGTATCCAACAATCTTGACTACATGTGGCCTAGAAGGTGCTGACTCACCAAGCATAGTTGTGGAAAAATTGTTGGAGATCTCATAAATCTCCTGTCTCACCTTCTCTTGATAGAGATCCCCAAGGTGAGACATCATGCTATAAGAATCCATTTCCTAATGTTTTTTCCTGATCACATAATACAAGGATGAAAACAAGAAGTACTGAAAATCTATAGCATCATTCAGATATTTCTCATATAAAGAGAGTTCTCATCAGCCACCTCATTCTTAAGATCAAATGGTATAGGTTCCTCAAGTGAATATAATTTCTTCTCATGGAGGAGGATAATGGATAAATGACACTACATTTCCTAAAAGTTCATGATGGTGGGAATGTTTTCCTTTTCATGTATGGATAACAACAATTTATTTAATGTCATTTTTGAATGTTGTTTCTACAATTAATATTAAAAGAATATTAGTACTTTATCTTCATAATATTAGTCAAATAAATAAATTAATATTTATTAGACTCTCATTATTTTGTCTAAACCCAATATCCCTCAACATTGGATTAGGAATATCCCGTTTCCTGGTTATTCTATTAAAATGGATCTATATTACCTTCTCATTACCCCAACATTTTCTGGTCAAGAAACTCGAATGATTTTAGGTAGGTATTCCAAAATCCAACTACATTAACTCGTAGCACATTGATCGGTTGATTGGATGCCCCAATCCTAAAACTATTAATGATTTCCTCAACCTTTTCCAATCAGTTACACAATGTACTGCTTTGGTAGTCAACCCTTGATATAAACCAAGTTAAGTCAACCAAAAATCTGAAATTAAAATTACCAGATAACTAAAATCAACCAAAATTTGGATGGTTAAGCACATTAAACTGTTTTTTTATTCTGACTAATGTAATTAAAGGTTATATCGACTTACTATTTTTTGAGGGTTTTTATCCTTTATGTGTTAAATTTCACTTATTATCTTTTCACATTCTTGTTAGTAATAAGCTGGACATACTTTTGTGACTAACCATGTCTAAGTAAAATTTCCGCATAATACATTTTATTTTAATACCATCTTCCATTTTTAGTAGTTCATTAGTTATGTGATCGTGAGAATATATCCATAATTAATACCCATGAAAATGATATGAATAAAACAAATTTTATGATCATGAGCTTTATTATAGGTTATTTTATCTATCCGCTGATAAACTAACCCTATCCTAGTAGAGAAACACCTCGAAACATTTCAGGTTCATGTTTATAGCCTTCCACCTATCCACCTTCATATCTCCTTTGATTAGTTTCACCTTCGCTCCTAACATAAACCACCTCCATTATCTTGGGAGCTCCATCTATTTAATATGATTTGAACTCACACATAGGTGTGGGGTAAAGTGGGGTTTACATAAATGAAACCATGGGAACACAAGCCCTATATATTAATGAGGAGAAGGAACACAAGACAAAAAATTTAATTATATAAATAAATTAAAAGACACCAATCACATAAGAAGGTCCAATCTAGGTCATGATCATCTACATTCATGTAAGTAATTACTAATTTAATAAAACTACCATTCATTTTATTAATCGTTCTTAATAAGATAAATCTTACTCAAATCAATTAATTATTATCAATATTTAATCAATAATTTTATTAATTCTATTGATATTCACATCACCATAATTTTAAACAAATAAATTCATATAAAATTAACATTTTACATAAATGTAACTTGGAGGAAACCCGGTGATTATCTGTCCAAATACAACCAACATGTATTATCATTGTATCGTATTTTACTCTAATGACATATAGAATAAAAATATTGATGCCTCCTATCACAAAGTGTACCTCATAGATGATTACATGAATCATGTGATTATTTCAGCCATGTGTTATGCTTCAATGCATAGAGGGATGACCATTAAAATGATTTATAAATGATCTATAGTTTTGGACATTATAAAAAATTTATTTTTTATTTATGTGTAATTTGGTAAAGTATATAACATGTGAGTCCGAATACACGACGTGTACTACATTTCACCATCTTCTCCAAAGTACACAAAAAGGGACTCAATATAAGGCCCCAAACTTAAACCTTACTTAATATTGAATTAAATGAATAATTTACATTGAGGATCTTTTCAGGTTTAGAGTTTTAGAGAATTAGAACATAACTATTACATCTTAAAAGATTACAAAGTAGACACTTCTACTAAGTTTCCATAAAATAAAAACTCTTAAAAAGAAAGATGTCTAGATTCCATGTTTTAGATAGCATGAAATTCCATTGATCCCATCCTTGACCTTATTCCACTTTAAGTCCTGTGAAAAACATTTCGAAATACTTGGGGTGAGCATAAAAAGCTCAGTAAGGGATACACAAAGAATGAAAACTGTTAGTTTTTCAAACATCAAGTAAACCATGTATACTCTATCAATGTAATACCTTCACCTTCATGAAGTAGTAAAAACTCTTCACTGAATAAAGTATCATTACTTACCTTTTTGTAACCCAAGTATTACCATAAAACCCATATAAAGGACACATAGCATATATAAAGGTAACTTGGGACATAAACATACTTAAGTGGAAGAACCATACGGTCGACTTCCACACATATCAATTAAATGGAATAGCCATACGGCCAATTTCCATACATACTTAATGGAATAGCCATACGGCCGACTTCCATACCCAATGCATTGGAGGTTATAACGTAACCACCCGTCCTGGTATTCATGGCACCACCCATCGTATGGTTTATCACGTAACCACCCGTCAAATGTCCAAGTACCAATATAAAATCATAAAACATAAAACCAATATAAAGGAATGATAACATTTCCACATTTCAATCACAATATATAATAGTAGAATCCTTTATCAAAACCATTTTCAAAATATATAAAAGAGTATATGGTATTTATTTTATTTTAAAAACATTATGGCTTGTTGAGGAAGCCAAAGACCAAATAATACTCGCGGCGGCGGAAAAGGTCGTTGTCACCGCGTACGTTAAAAAAACATTCATTTTTGTCGTTTAGTAAAACGCTTGGTAGAAAAAGATTCCTTTTGTATAAACATAAAAGTCAAAGGGTTTTATACACCGTATAAAAGAAAGTTGTGTATAAAATAAAATATGCCTCAATGAAAGGATATTGAGACGAAGTCCCTTACCTCGTATCTGACTTGACCCGACCGTTCTTTAATCTCCTGAATAATAAACTTGAGTTAATTTCTACTTGATTGAGAACCTTTTTAAATTTCATTATTCCTTTTATATCACTTATTGCCATGTTTTAAACATTATGTAACCATTTAAGTTAATAATGTTTTGTCGATATTTGGTTCTTAACTCGAAAGTGGACTTCTTACATTTACATGTTGTTCGTGTGGTCAAAGGTTCTTTATATCCAGAATGAAATTCCTTATTTGGATATCATATATATCATATATATCCAGCATATACATGTATTTATAATATTACATAATCATATAGAGGTAAGAAATGAAATGCACCGTTCATGGAGATGGTAAGCCGTACATACGCATGAGTGCTACTTTCATTTCTTTGTCATATTATTGGAATTAGAACTAAATGAGAGGTATGTATATTTTAATTCCAGAATTATATTCATCATTTAGATATATCATTCAGTATATATATCCATTATATACATGTACTTTTAATAGTACATTACATTTGGGGATAAGAAATGAAATGCACCGTTCATGGAGACGGTAAGCCGTACGTACGCATGAACGCTACTTTCATTTCTATCTCATACTTTAATGGAAATAAATAATAATGATATAGAGGTATATTATAATTCCAGTATAACATCATATATAATAACTTTAAATCCATCCTTTACACGTCCCACATATGGCATTAACGAATCACATCACTTTTAGGGGGCGGTAGTCCGCACTTCCTTAAATGAAGATATCGCGTTTACCCATAATGGAAACCATAATGGTATGCCCAAAATTAAAAAAAACAAAAGCTTTAGAAAAACATAAACATATTATATATCATATATAAAAATAGTGACATCATAATGGCCACCTTTGAAGGTGTTAAATGAGTATTGAACAATCATCGTTTCGGGAGGCAGAATTTCGCCATCCACGGAAACCGTATGTTCTTTAACCATTTGATGTAGTTGTGTGAGAGTGTAGATCAAATAAATCTTATAACAACATCCTAGAATATTTATGATACTGGGGTTGTTACAGAAGAAGTAAATAAAAAGAGTTTAGGGGGTTGGAGAAGAAAAATAAAACAAATGAACATGAGAGAATGAATTACCTTTAAAAGAGTAACTCCTTTTGATTTGAGCCTAAAGGCTTCCTTTGAAAGGATTCAACCAAAAGGGAATACTCTAGGATGAGGAGAGGGATGTGGAGAGAGTAAATGGGCAGGGGTTGGCTGAGCCAATTGCTTGAGAAGTGTGTAAAATGAGGTAGAGGTGGGGGCCTTTTATAAGAGGAGAGGAGGGTCACTTTTGGAAAGTAAAGAAATATTACTTTATTTGAAAATGTGTTTCGGTTTTAAAAGGTCCCACATTGATATAATTCGTGTATAATATGATAAGGCTTCGAAATACACCCATCCAATAAGTTTTGGACATGTGTAGTTCATAGATTTTACATTATCTTTCCATTTTATTTAAATCGTCAAATAATGATGTCATCGCTGCATCATTATTATCTCATAAATAATTTAATTTATTTAATGTCTAAAAATTATAAAAAGAATACTATGATGTAGGAAATCTTTTTGTATTTCCAATGAATATTTATAATCAAAATTTTGACTTGTATAACCCCACTCAAAAATTGTTTTAGTAAAACAATTTATGTTAGTGTCATTTTCACCTTTATTTAAAAAAAAGGCATTAAAGTCATTATCTCACCCAAGTGGCTCCATGGGGTCCCCTAAATCGACCCATGGGTTGTATTGGTCGGCCCTGACTCACCCAATAGATGTAGGACAAGTCTCATGGTGTTTTCACATTTTTATAATATCATTTTTACCTTAAAGTACACTAATTACCTCTAATCGCGATTAATGAAAAAAGTTACTATTCACCAAAAAATTATTTTCATCCCATTGTACCACATTTTACTTCTTAATGACAACAATTTATGTCGTATTTTGAAATTCAATACACAATGGTGGCAAAATTTCATTTAAATGGAAAATCAGTTTTTATAAGTACCACTTAGTGATTTCACTATTCATCAAAATTAAAGTTTTTCAGAAAATTACCAAAAATTCACCCTAAGCTATATTTGATATTCCGAATTCAAAAATGAAGTCTATTTTACAAAATTCAAAACATATAAGTCAAATTAATTAATTTAATAATTAATTCCCGCTGTCATGACAAATAGAGTGTTTTTTTGAAACAATAAGTATCAAAAGATTGACACTAGTTTAAGTCCGATTTCAAAGTGAAATTAATTCTAACGACCACTATTGGATTTAATGGTAAAAATATTTTCCAATTTCACTTTGAAAACAATTCAAAAGATAATTTAATCATATAAATGAATTAGATTAAAAAGTGGTTTTGAATTAAAATACAACATTTTACAATATTCATTAAAAAAATGAACTTTATCGGAAAGATACCAAAAATTTACACAAAAGTAAATTTTGATGTCCCGATTCTAAAGAAGAGTTATATTTGGTCCAATAGAATTTATAAGATTGATCAAAACTATATTTAATGACGGTTCACCGTCAAAAGGTGATAAGTGAACCCTTAGTGAAAATTAGGGTATAAATGCCTAAAATTGAATTCTTTCCGTATTTTAAGCCTTTATCTTTTATTGGATAAATATAAAAACATTTAAAAACATATATAATCATATTTTAGTTATTCCTATCCATTCCCGTCAGTACAACGGCTACGTGTAAACTAACATTTAAAATAATATTATTTTATTACTAGTGTGCAACGTAAGTTTTCAAAGAAACTCATCGTTGCGTATCGAGTACGCTATCGAAAGTAGAAACCCCTTTTAATTAAAATTAATATTTAATTCGTAAATATTAATAAATATGAAAATTCTTTATTCTTTATTTACCTGGGATGTTACATCCTTCCCCCCTTTTGGGAATTGCGTCCTTGCAATTTTATTCACTTATCAATATAAGTGGGGGTATTTATCCCTCATAGCATTTTCAGATTCCCACGTTGCCTCTTCAATCACATGGTTTTTCCACAACACCTTTACCTGATGAATCACCTTATTCCGTAACACCTGCTCCCTGTGGTCAAGAATATGGATTGGTTGTTCTTCATAAGATAGGTTCTCTTCCAGCTGAACTACCTCTGGACTCAAAACATGAGATGGATCTGGCATATACTTCCTCAACATTGAAACATGGAAAACATTGTGTACCTGAGATAAACTCGGAGGTAAAGCCACTCTGTAAGCAACTGATCCAACTTTCTCCAGAATTTCATATGGTCTAATGAACCTTGGACTCAGCTTTCCTTTCTTACCAAATCTCATCACACTTTTCAATGGAGAAACCTTGAGAAAAACATGATCACCTACCTCGAAAGATAGATCCTTCCTCCGGTTATCCGCATAACTCTTCCGCCTGCTCTGAGCTGTTCTCATGTGCTTCTGAATCAACTGAACTTTTTCTGCCATCTCTTCTACCAATTCTGGTCCCATCAGTTTCCTTTCACCCACTTCATCCCAAAATGCTGGAGTTCGACACCTCTTCCCATATAATGCCTCAAATGGTGCCATCTGTATACTGGAATGAAAGATGTTATTATAAGAAAACTCAACCAAAGAAAGATGTTGGTACCAACTTCCCTGATAATCCATCGAACAAGCTCGTAGCATATCCTCCAATTTCTGAATTGTTCGTTCTGACTGCCCATCTGATTGAGGATGAAAAGATGTACTAAAATTTAATTCAGTACCCAACGACTTCTGAAGGCCTTTCCAAAAGTTATAAGTGAACCTGGGATCACAGTCAGATACAATGGAGAGAGGAACTCCATGTAACCTGACTATCTCATTAAGATACAAACGAGAATGTTGATCTAGAGAGAAAGTATCTCGTATAGCAAGGAAATGAGCATATTTGGTCAAGCGATCAACAATAACCCAGATTGCATTATTACCTCGAGATGTCCTCGGTAATCACACAACAAAGTCCATGGATATGTTTTCCCATTTCCACTCTGGCACTGGTAATGGCTGAAGCATCCCTTTAGGTAACTGCTGCTCTGCTTTAACCTGCTGACAAGTCAAGCACTTCACAGTAAAATCAGCAATATCTCTTTTCATTCCATCCCACTAGTAATACTCCCGCAGATCTCTGTACATCTTAGTACTGCCAGGATGAACTAAAAACGGAGAACTATGAGCCTCACATAGCAACTCATTCTTCAACTGTGAATCACAAGGCACACATAATCTCTTCCCAGACCTCAAAACACAAACACAAACTTATCCAAGAACTCATGGAAAATTCTATTCATAAGGTCCATGAATACAGCAGGTGCATTGGTTAAACCAAAAGGCATAACTACAAATTCATAATGGCCATATCTAGTACGGAACGCAGTCTTCGGAAAGTCTGCTTCTTTTACTTTCAACTGATGGTACCCCGACCTCAAGTCAATCTTCAAAAAATACTGAGGTCCCTGGAGGTGATCAAACAAATCATCGATATAAGGAAAATGATACTTGTTCATAACAGTAATATTATTCAAGGCTCTATAATCAATGCAAAGTCACATTGATCCATCTTTCTTTTTAACAAACAAGACTGGAGCACCCCATGGTGATGTGCTAGGTCGAATGAAACCTTTATCTAATAACTCCTGCAATTGTTTCTTTAACTCTAAAAGTTCAACTTGAGCCATTCGATAAGGGGGTTTTGAATTTGGCGTAGATTCAGGAACTAAGTCAACAGTAAATTCAACTTCCCGATCATGAATAATATCAGGAAACTCATCAGGAAAAACATCAAGATACTCATTTACCATTAGCACATCATTAATCTGAACAGTTCCTTTATTTTCAACAATATGTGCAAGGTAACATTCATTTCCATCTTTTACTAGCTTCTCATCTTTTTGATATGTTATCAAAATCAAGGGTTCATTCTTGTACACAAACTGAAAATCTTTCTGAAAAGAAACCATTTTAGCTCTGCAGTCAATCTTAGCATGATAAACAGAATTCCAATCCATGCCCAAAATAACATCAAACTCTACTAGAGGCAAGACAATAAGGTTTGCTGGTAGATTCTTTCCACACACAAGAATAGGAAGGTTCTTATAATTACTTTTTGTCTCAACGTTCCCTCCGGGTGTTTTTACCATAAGTTCAGGGTTCATATCTTGAGATGGAATTTCCAATTTACTAGAAAACTTCTCAGAAATGAATGATTGTGTAGACCCTGAATTAAACAACACATTGGCATAATCTGCACAAACAAACAATGTACCTAATACCACTTCATTCGATGGCCCAACATCTGCTGAAGTTGTTGCAAAGGATTTCACCACCCCTTTCTGCTTGTAGTCTGGATGCATTCCCCCAGTTGAGTTCTTCGCTGGACACTCATTTTCATAATGACCCATTTCATTACACTTAAAACATCTTACCGTTGGCTTTTCATTGCCTGCTTTATCATCTTCTTTACAGTTACACACAATATGAACAGATTTACCACACCGAAAGCACTTACCAGACTTGGATAAACATTCTCCAGGATGCATTTTACCACACTTCTCACATGATGGATATTTGGTTTTCTTAACTCCTTGCTTATTTGATGAATTCTTCCCCTTTACCTGCCAACTAGACCTCTTATTCTGTTGTTTGTCATAGAACACCTGATCATCGGAAAACTCCATTTCCACCTTCTCCGCACATCGAACAAGTTTTTCATAACATTTTAATTCACGAGAAGCTAAATCCCTTCGATACTTTGGCTTTAACCCTGAGTAAAAATGGTTTATTTTACTATCAAGATCTCGTATGAAGTTCGGATCATACCTTGCCAATCGAGTGAACTTTGCTTCATAAGCAGCCACTGAATCATCCTCCTGCCTCAATTCTAGGAACTATTTTTCCATCCTAAGACGAACCTCCTTAGGAAAATATTTCTCAAGAAACATACCTTTGAATTCGTCCCAGTGAAGATCCTCAATCTCATCACTATCCCTGATATTTTTCAGCATTGACCACCACTGACCAGCTTCACCTTCAAAACGGTAAATAGCAAGACTAACCTTTTGATGTTATGAACACCCCATGACATCAAAAATCTTCTCTAGTTCTTTAATCCACCCTTCAGCTTGCACAGGGTCAGATGATCCTCTGAATGATGGGGGATGTTGCCTCATGAAATGTTCCACCACTGACATGTTCCTCTGTGGTTTATCTGGCTGATCTCGTGCATGGATACCACCACCATTTATAGCCTGAGTCAAATGTGTCATCACTGCAACAAACTGTTCAGTTCCGATTCCGACCATCTCAGGTTGCTGATTTGGAAGGTTGTCTTCCTCCTGATGTCGTCTCAACACAGCTGCTTTGTTTCCTCTGCGGAAAACCATTCTGAACACAGAAATATCTTAGGCGAAGCAACATGGTAATCTATAAATGCTATATTATTTCAATCATATCATAAATTAACTTATAATTTAACAATTTTATAACTCCTAAAGGTGTCTAAACCGACATTTGATACCAACTATAAGGCCCCAGCCTTAAACCTTACTTAATATTGAATTAAATGAATAATTCACATTGAGGATCTTTTCAGGTTTAGAGTTTTAGAGAATTAGAACATAACTATTACATCTTAAAAGATTACAAAGTAGACATTTCTACTAAGTTTCCATAAAATAAAAACTCTTAAAAAGAAAGATGTCTAGATTCCATGTTTTAGATAGCATGACATTCCCTTGATCCCATCCTTGACCTTATTCCACTTTAAGTCCTGTGAAAAACATATCGAAAAACTTGGGGTGAGCATAAAAAGCTTAGTAAGGGATACACAAAGAATGAAAACTGTTAGTTTTTCAAACATCAAGTAAACCATGTATACTCTATCAAAGTAATACCTTCACCTTCATGAAGTAGTAAAAACTCTTCACTGAATAAAGTATCATTACTTACCTTTTTGTAACCCAAGGATTACCATAAAACCCATATAAAGGACACATAACATATATAAAGGTAACTTGGGACATAAACATACTTAAGTGGAATAACCATACGGTCGACATCCACACATATCACTTAAATGGAATATCCATACGGACAATTTCCATACATACTTAATGGAATATCCATATGACCGACTTCCATACCCAATGCATTGGATGTTATAACGTAACCACCCGTCCTGGTATTCATGGCACCACCCGTCATATGGTTTATCACGTAACCACCCGTCAAATGTCCAAGTACCAATATAAAATCATAAAACATAAACCCAATATAAAGGAATGATAACATTTCCACATTTCAATCACAATATATCATAGTAGAATCCTTTATCAAAACCATTTTCAAAATACATAAAAGATTATATGGTATTTATTTTATTTTAAAAACATTACGGCTTGTTGAGGAAGCCAAAGACAAAATAATACTCGCGGCGGCAGAAAAGGTTGTTGTCACCGCATACGTTAAAAAACATTCCTTTTTGTCATTTAGTAAAATTCTTCGTAGAAAAAGATTCCTTTTGTATAAAAGTAAAAGTCAAAGGGTTCTATACACTGTATAAAATAATGTTGTGTATAAAATAAAATATGCCTTAATGAAAGGAGATTGAGACGAAGTCCCTTACCTCGTATCCGACTTGACCCAACCGTTCTTTAATCTCCTGAATAATAAACATGAGTTAATTTCTACTTGATTGAGAACCTTTTTAAAGTTCATTATTCCTTTTATATCACTTATTTCCATGTTTTAAACATTATGTAACCATTTAAGTTAATAATGTTTTGTCAATATTCGGTTCTTAAGTCGAAAGTGGACTTCTTACATTTAAATGTTGTTCGTGTGGTCAAAGGTTCTTTATATCAAGAATGACATTCCTGATTTGGATATCATATATATCATATATATCCAGAATATACATGTATTTATAATATTACATAATCATATAGAGGTAAGAAATGAAATGCACCGTTCATGGAGACGGTAAGCCGTACGTACGCATGAACGCTACTTTCATTTCTTTGTCATATTATTGGAATTAAAACTAAATGAGAGGTATATATATTTTAATTCCAGAATTATATTCATCATTTAGATATATCATTCATTATATATATCCATTATATACATGTACTTTTAATAGTACATTACATTTGGGGATAAGAAATGAAATGCACCGTTCATGGAGACGGTAAGCCGTACGTAGGCATGAACGCTACTTTCATTTCTATCTCATACTTTAATGGAAATAAATAATAATGATATAGAGGTATATTATAATTCCAGTATAACATAATATATAATAACTTTAAATCCATCCTTTACACGTCCCACATATGGCATTAACGAATCACATCACTTTGAGGGGGCGGTAGTCCGCACTTCCTTAAATGAAGATATCGTGTTTACCCATAATGGAAACCATAATGGTATGTCCAAAATGGAAAAAAAAGATGCTTAAGGAAAACATAAACATATTATATATCATATATAAAAATAGTGACATCATAATGGCCACCTTTGAAGGTGTTAAATGAGTATTGAACAATCATCATTTCGGGAGGCAGAATTTCGCCATCCACAGAAACCGTATGTTCTTTAACCATTTTATGTAGTTGTGTGAGAGTGTAGCTCGAATAAATATTATAACAACAACCTATTATATTGAAGATACTGGTGTTGTTACAAAAGAAGTAAATAAAAAGAGTTTAGGGGGTTGGAGAAGAAAAATAAAACAAATGAACATGAGGGAATGAATTACCTTTAAAAGTGTAACTCCTTTTGATTTGAGCCTAAAGGCTTTTTTTGAAAGGATTCTGCCCAAATGGAATCCTCTAGGATGAGGATAGGGATGTTGAGAGAGTAAATGGGCATGGGTTGGCTGAGCCAAAGGCTTGAGAAGTGTGTTAAATGAGGTAGAGGTGGGGGCCTTTTATAAGAGGAGAGGAGGGGCACTTTTGGAAAGTAAAGAAATATTACTTTATATGAAATTGTGTTTCGGTTTTAAAAGGTCCTACATTGATATAATTCGTGGATAAGATGATAAGGCTTTGAAATCCACCGATCCAATATGTTTTGGACATGTGTAGTTTATATATTTTACATTATCTTTCCATTTTATTTAAATCGTCAAATAATGATGTCATCGCTGCATCATTATTATGTAATAAATAATTTAATTTATTTAATGTCAAAAAATTATAAAAAAATACTATGATTTAGGAAATCTTTTTATCTTTCCAATGACTATTTATAATCAAAATTGTGACTTGTATAACCCCACTCAAAAATTGTTTTAGTAAAACAACTTATGTTAGTGTCATTTTCACCATTATTTAAAAAAATGCATTAAAGTCATTATCTCACCCAAGTGGCTCCATGGGGTCCCCTAAATCGACCCATGGGTTGTAGTGGTCGGACATGACTCAACCAATAGGTGTAGGACAAGTCTCATGGTGTTTTCACATTTTGATAATATCATTTTTACCTTAAATTATACTAATTACCTCTAATCGCGATTAATGAAAAAAAGTTACTATTCACCAAAAATTTATTTTCATCCCATTGAACCAAATTTTACTTCTTAATGAAAACCATGTATGTAGGATTTTTGAAATTCAATACACAAAGGTGGAAAAATTTCATTTAAATGGAAAATCAGTTTTTATAAGTACCACTTAGTGATTTCACTATTCATCAAAAATTGAAGTTTTTCAGAAAATTACCAAAAATTCACCCTAAGCTATATTTGATATTCTGAATTAAAAAATGAAGTCTATTTTACAAAATTCAAAACATATAAGTCAAATTAATTAATTTAATAATTAATTCCCACTGTCATGACAAATAACGTGTTTTTGTGAAACAATAAGTATCAAAAGATTTACACTATTTTAAGTCCGATTTCAAAGTGATATTAATTCAAACGACCACTATTGGATTTAATGGTAAAAATATTTTCTAATTTCACTTTAAAACCAATTCAAAAGATAATATAATAATATAAATGAATTAGATTAAAAAGAGGTTTTGAATTAAAATACAACATTTTACAATATTCATTAAAAAAATGAACTTTATCGGAAAGATACAAAAATTTACACAAAGTAAATTTTGATGTCCCGATTCTAAAGAAGAGTTATATTTGGTACAATATAATTTATATGATTGATCAAAACTATATTTAATGACGGTTCACCGTCAAAAGGTGATAAGTGAACCCTTAGTGAAAATTAGGGTATAAATGCCTAAAATTGAATTCTTTCCGTATTTTAAGCCTTTATCTTTTATTGGATAAATATAAAAACATTTAAAAACATATATAATCATATTTTAGTTATTCCTATCCATTCCCGCCAGTACAACAGCTACGTGTAAACTAACATTTAAAATAATAATATTTTATTACTAGTGTGCAACGTAAGTTTTCAAAGAAACTCATCGTTGCGTATCGAGTATGCTATCGAAAGTAGAAAACCCTTTTAATTAAAATTAATATTTAATTCATAAATATTAATAAATATGAAAATTATTTATTCTTTATTTACCTGGGATGTTACACTCAACATGTGTGGTGTACTTTGGAAATATTTGAGTACATGGCATGTCCAGTGGGCCACACGCCATGTGGTCTTCGGGTCCCATTGTCACCGGTCAACTAAGCCATGTATGGGAAAACTTGTTTCCCCCTGACCAAAGTGGGACTACATACCATCCCTAGTGGGCCACACATCATGTAATCTGGCTGACCTTGCGCCAGTCTGTCTAGTAAATATGTGGTGTAAGAATTAAATAAATCACATAAAATAAATGCACAGGGATTGAGTATTTTTTAAATTACTCCTAATGCGATTTACATGACTCCATGGTCTGTAATCAAGAATATGTGGAGTGTATTCCTGTTTAAACAATATGTAATTCCAAATACATGGTGTGTACTATCGTGTCACCTAGATAGAATCATCGGTTCCTCCAAATGATTTTCTCATTTTTAATTTTATTCATAAAATTATATGTTTCTATTAAGTCTATGAGAAGCGATTGAAGTGGAATAGATCTCAAAATTGAAATTACAAGATCGATTAAACATGAATTGACCAGATATATTTTTAATGCATAAATTATCAATTAATTACTCAAATAATTAAAAAGGAAAATATGACTACTCTAATACTACTTGTAGGTTTCGAATGCAGTAGAAGCATGGGTGGGATGAAAACCAACATTGAATTTTACAATAATCAATGATCATTCCCAAATAAATACAATGATGAACAACAATATCTATAGAATGAAATCATTTATTTAGATAAATAATAAAAGGAACACGAAAACTAGTTAGAGGATCAACATATTTTTTTATAATTAATTTAATTAAAAATAATAATTTCATCATAGGATTTATTTCATTGTTGATGTTTCTGAATTCAAATGAGGGATGCACATTCATTGAGATGTAGAGACCAAGGAAATATCTCATCTTGTGGTGATCCACACATGATTTATGAATCCCTAGAAATGGCTGAATGAATATTTTGGTGCTAGTGTATATGATCCTTGAACTTGCGTTGTTTGACATTGATCACCTTGAGAGGTGATTCCAAAGCATTCTCTGATCTGGTGGATGATTGATGATCTCGTTCTAGATAACGTTCTGGGAGAAAAGAGAGCACTTGAGGATTGATGGATTTTTATTCCAATGTTGAGAACACCAATTTCTCTATCTAGATTTCAATTTCCCTAGGTATATGAGAATAACAATATAATGGGGAATTTAATTTACCATGTAATAATAAATAATTATAATTGGTTCCAATAATTATTTTATTATTACATGTTAATCTACCCATATCAAATAATAACAATAATGAAATTATTTTATGACATGAGTTTAACATGAATTTTATATTTAAATATTATTTCATCCAAATAATATTTAACATTATTTCTCATTGGACCCATAACGTGGTCCTCCCATCCTTTGAAATATTTATCAGGCCTTTATTAATGACTATTTTTTTATTAAATAAATAAATAAATTTTACAGCATTATTCTCCTTATATAAATATTTTGTCCACAATATATTCTCTCAAATAACTAGAAACATAATATAATGTGGTAAGGCATAATTAAATAATTATTGAACCTAAACTAGGAATAATATTTATTTATCATTTTAAATAATAAATTATTCAATTGTGATTCTGGATACACTTAGTGTGTGACCCTCTAGGCCTCTTTCTCAGTGGCATTAGGCGAGCCTGCCTAATGTACAAGGCTACCATCTAGAAACATGCCCTAACACCCATAGAGAATAAATTTTATGCTGTAATAACATACCACCACATACGAACACATAATGTGCAATATAATCCATTTATCACAATATCTAAAATTGAGTGGGTAGAATGACCGTGTCATCAACCTATATGCTAGATAACTCGTTCACTGACTTTATAGAAATAGAGCCTTCCTACCAAAAACCATGGCCGTGGATTTATTTAGGCTATATCATTTCCATAAATGTTCCTTAGATATTTACTTCAGGTAATGAACAGAAGTGATAAATCCTTTATATCATTATTGATTAATGAAATATTACATATAAAGAAACCATTGTATCCTACCTCATCACGAGCATATGATGTCATGATATTTTCCAATACATTAAAATACACGACTCATCATATAAATTAAGAATATTATTAAAGTCTACGGACCATTACACACATTCAAAGAGTGGAACATCAAATTACACTTTTAATCTTGACTTCTTACTATCAGGTCCTGTTCCCATAATATCATACTGAATACTAATAGGGGTGTACACCTTGAGAAGGTGCCTCAAAGTCCTATATGTCTCTACCAATGATAGCCTATATCATTTGGGTCCCTTTAAATGATATCATTTAGCCATAAATTTTTTTCCAGAATAGTTTCATGATCTTCTGGGTTCTCATCATATTAGGGAACTGCTTTGACAATTTAGTGCAGCATCTACACATGGGATATTATCACATGCTATGTCACACAAAAGACCAATCATGATGTGATACGGAATTTATTAATAATGAAACCCCATCAATATAAGATTATCATAAAGTAAAAAGATGTTTGTTCTATTGAACCAACTCCAACATCCTTCCACTTTAACTAGAGCCAATTGCTAACAACCATCAGTCCGCTGGCTCTCTCATGATATTCATGCTTTTGCTGAGATATGCCTTCAGTCAAGGGGTCCTCCACGTTCTCTTCTATAGAAAATCCGCTCAATGAAACTTCACCCCACTAATGAAAATCCCTCAAGTGGTGATACTTCTGGAGTATGTGTTTCATCCGATGTTGTGACCTTGTCTCCTTTTCAAGAGCCACTTATTTAGTATTATCACAGTACCAAGTGATTGGTTCATTACTGCTAGGCACCACAAAAATCTCAATGATGATATTCTGAATCCAAATGGCTAACATGGAAGCATCAGAAGCTAGTATATATTTAGACTCTACTATAGAATCAGTGAAAACTGGCTACTATGAACTCTTCCAGCTTACAACTCCTCCGTGAAGATAGAAAACATATCCTAATCGCAACATTATATTATAATGGTCTGTTTGAAAACTGCCATCAACATACCCTCAGATAACTGTATCTTTATCTCTAACATACACTAGGAACATATACATAGTTTTTTTCACAAATACTTAAGGATAACCTTAATATCAGTCCATTTTTTTTCTCTTAGATCTACTTGATATATACCTATCATGCTTCATGCATACATAAAATCAAGTCCAGTAAACAACATGGCATACATGATTGATCATATAAATGAACTTATGGGATATTACTCATTCTATCTTTATCCTGTTGTTTCTGGGGACAATTTTTCTTAGAAATATGTGTGACCCATAACACTAGAACCAATCCACTCTTGGATTGTTCTATAATAAATATCTTTAGTTTCTAGTCGATATATGTACTACTACTTTTCCCAAGAATTATATTTGATCTATCAGAAATGATCTTGATCCCCAGAATGGAGACTTCTTAACCTAAGTCCTTCATAGAGAAGCACTTCCTCAACCAATCCTTAATAAACTGTAAGACTGGTATGTCATTTACAATAATTAATATGTTGTCAACATATACATATAGGATAATGACCACATTCCCATTAAAACTTTTGTAAATACATGACTCACTTTCATTCTTAATGAATCCGAATTATCTTATGCATTCAATAAATATAATGATCCATGACCTGGATGTTTGATTCAATCCATAAATGGATCTTTGAAACTTTCAAACGCTTTTGGAATCACCTAGTGTCATAAACCCTTCCATTTGTGTCATATAGACATATTCTTGAAGGCTCCCATTAAGGAAATAAGTTTTTATATCCATCATCCAAATCTCATAGAATTAGTAAGATACTATGGAGAGTATGATTCTGATGGATTTAAACATTGAAACTTTTGAAAAGGCTTCATCCTATTCAATTCCTTGACGCTGTTTAAAACCACTAGCCACAAGACATGATTTATAGGTACTAAATTTACCCTCCATGTCCAATTTCATCTTGAATAACCATTTGAACCCAACAAGATTTAAATCTACCGACACATCGACCAGAACAAAACCTTGGTTCTGATACATGGAATCCATCTCAGAGTTCATAGCCTCATTACATATTTCAGCTTCTGAGTTATATAATTCCTCCTTCTAAGATATAGGTTCATTATTTTCCAATAATAAGTAGTCACCATCCTCAATGACAAGGAAACTATATCTCTCTGGTTCCCTTACCTCTCTTGTACCCCTATGTAGTAATTGTGTGTCATGAACTACTTCTTCCATGAGTACATATGAAAGTTGTTCCATTACTAAATCATGTTTATCATGAGCATCAAATTCTTTGAATTCAATATTTATCCCACTATCCTTTATGAGAATGTGCTCCCTCTCTAGAAAGACAACTTATCATAAAATAGTAATACTCTTTTCTAAGGGTTTGTATAGTTAGTATCCCTTTGTTTCCTTTGGATACCATATAATGATACACCTCACGCGTCGAGGTGCTACTTTGTTTCCCGAGAAAGCCTTATCAAATGCCTCACATCCTTGTACAAATTTATGGGACAAACTGTGTGTCTTTCCATTCAATTTCATTAAGGGGATACCGTTTCCCACATTAGTTGGTACTTGGTTCAATATGTATACTGCAGTTTGCAATGCATATCCCCAAAAGGACAATAGAAGGTTTTCATGAATCATCATTGATTTTAACATGTCCAACATGGTTTAATTACCCCTTTCACTGGAACCATTCCACCAATCTGTATAAGGTGGATTGAGTTGAGATAGAATCCTAGACTCCCATTAGAGGCAGATGAACTGTTGGTTAATATATTCTCCACCTCGATCTGATCGAAGCTTCTTTATCTTCTTACCAGGATGACTTTCTTAAACTCCATTAATTTCATGAAGGATTATAACATATACCTAATTAAGAAGATATTTCCATATCTACTCATGTCATCTATAAAAGTAATGAGGTATGAATATCCACATCTAGATTCTACTGGAAATGGACTAAACACCTTAGTGTGTACCAATCCTAGAAGCTCTGTGGTTGTTTAAACCATGTCCACCAAATGATGTTTTTGAAATTTTCCCTTGTAAACAAGCATGACATCTATCTTGTGGTTTTAGATCAGAAGAGTCTAATAACTATCCTGATAGATATTTTTCAAGTGCCTCTCATTTACATGACCATGGCGGTGATGCCATAACTGGGTGTTATATGAGTCATGTGAACTTGATTCATTATCAATTTCAAACACTTAGTTTTTATAATTTAATACATTCAAATCATTATTTAAATGTTCAATACGATAACATGTGTTTTCCTTTTAAATGGAAAAAACATATTCCCAAACCTGAAAATAAATCTATCTATATCAAAACTCGATATACAAATTATGTTCTTGGTAAAACCTTTTACAAAATAACAATCATATAAAACCAAAATCACCCCAGTCAGCAATGAGACATGGTAGTAACGAATGGAAAGAGTATCCTTCCTTGAACAATTAGTAGATCACATATCCACCTATCCTTTAGTAATCTTCTGAAGTCTACTCGGATCCTAAAATTTAATATATATTTGAGAACCACAAGATTTATCTAATACCAAATGGGTAGAAATGGAGAGATTTCACTTGATAAAAAACACACCTTTGGATTCCCCATGCCTTTGGGTGCAGTTACTAATCTAGTGGACTATCCTTCCACATGCAAAGAATACTTCCTCATTTTCCTCACCCTACCATTAGACATTCTTCTTCTTGGTCAGATGGTGCTCATGGGTTTTAGACCGGTTATATTACATAGGATACATAACCTTGTCCTTCCTCTTCTAATTCACCTTAAGGACTACGGGTTTGTCTAACCCTATGTTCGTATCTACTTGGAGAATAAGGGTCAGATGATCCAACAATCTATTCATATTATTGATCATATTATAATTCACAATAAGACAAGAGAAGTCATTGGGAAGTGATGATAGTATGAAATATGTAAAGAAATCATTTTGGAATTTAATCTTTAATATGTTGAGATGCTCAATATTTCCAATATGCTTCACTACATGTGACCGAGGTAGAACAAAATTCCCACGATTAGTAGTGAATAAAGTGTTGGAGTTCTCATACCTCTGGTGTATTTTCTTCTCATTATAGAGATCTCAAAGTTGAGACATCATGCTATAAGAATTCATTTCATCATGTTGCTTCAACAGATTAAAATACTGGATGACAACGTGAAGAACTAAAAATATATAGAATCATTAAGATGATTCTTATATAAATTGATTTCCTCATCACTTGCCTCATTCCTAAGAGAAACTGGTAATGGTTCCTCCAGCACATAAAATTTCCTCTCATGGCAGAGGAGGACACATAAACGCCTCTTCCATACCTTGAAATATGTGTTGGTGAGAAAATTATCCTTATCAATACTAGATCAAAATGATATGTTTCATGTCAATTTTTATTGTTGTTTCTACAATCAAGATGAGAATAATATTAGTTCTTTATGATGATAATATTAGTCAAAAAAAAATTACATATTTATTAGCCTCCCACTATTTTGTCAAAACCCAATATCCCTCACCATTGGATATAGAATATTCTATTGCATGAATATTATATTGGAAAGTATTTGTATTCCCTTCTCATTACCCCAACATTGGTTGGTCAAGAATCTCAAATGGTACTAGGTAGAAATTCCAAATTCCAACTATATTAACTTGTAGCTCCATGATATATTGAGTGGAATCCCAAATACTTAAACCATTAATTGTTTCCTTAATCTGTACCTCTCAATTACACCAATTCGTTCTTTGGTAGTCATCACTTGATGTAAAAATATTTAAGTCAACCCAAATCCTCAAATTTTAATTTTCTTCAAATCTAATGCACCCCCAACTTTGGCTGGTCAAGAACATTTAACTATTGGTTTAATTCTAACTAAAGTAGTGAAAGTCTACACCTAATAAATTTTTTATTGATGGATTTTATGATTTATGCTTAAATTACAACTTAATATCTTTTTCCATGCTTTTTAATATTAATTGGGATATAATTAATGGATTAATCATGTCTAGATAAATTTTATGCATAATTGATCTTATTTTAGTTTCATATTGCATGCTTGTTAGTTCACTAATTATGTGGTTGAGAAAATAAGTCCATAATAAATAACTATGAAACTAGAAAAAATAAAACAATGGTTATGACCATGATCTATACTACTGGTTAGTTTATATAGTGGTTCATAATATAAAATTGACCTAGGGGAGAAACACCTTGAACCATTTCAGATCCGGTTTAATAGCTTTCCACCTGTCCAACTTTCTATCTCGTTGGAAATGTTTCACCTTAGCTCGTAAATTGAACCACCTCCACTAGATTAGGAGATCCAGCCCTTACATATGCTTTTAACTCACATGTATGTGAGGGGTAAAAAGGGGTTTTCATAAAAGAAACCATTGGAAGGTTGAACCAACATATTATTGTGGATAAGGCACACTTGTGAACAAATTTAATCTATTAAATAAATTAAAATAAACCAATTATATAAAAAGGCATGATCTAGTTTATGATCACCCACATACATCAAACAAAATAAGAATTTAATAAAACTAGAATTCAATTCATGAATCGTTCTTAGTAAGATAAATCCTGACCAAGTCGATTAATTATTATATTTAATTAATCAATATTTTTAACTTAATCCTTTAATGAATTTACATGATATTCACATTAACATAATTTAAAACAAATAAATTTATTTAAAATTTACCTTGTACATAAATGTACATTGGATGAAATGAGGAGAATACCCATCTGAATTTACACAACATTTATTATCTTCATATACTATTTTACTCTAGAGACATATGTAATATATGATTTAATGCCTTCTAGAACAACGTGTACCTCACAGATGATTAAACGAATCACATGATTATTTTTTCCACATTTTATGCTTCTATGTAGAGAGTAAAAACCTATAATATGATTTATAAATGATATGTTTTTCTATAAAATATAAAAATTTTATGTTTTAATTATTCCTAATTTGGAAATGTACACAATGTGTAAGAATGACTACATGCGGTGTACTACCTTTCACCATTTTATCTGAAGTACACACCTAGGGACACTACATATGATGTGTACTTCAGAAATCCTAGAGTACAGGGTGTGTCCAGTGGGCCACATGTCGTGTGGTATCTAGGATACATGGTCATCGATCAGCTAAGCTTTGTATGAGTTACAATGCTTCTCTCCGACATTAGTGGGACTACATGCCATGTCCAATGGGCCACACGAGTTGTAATTAGGCTGACCATGCGCTAGTCTGTCTGGTCAATATGTGGTGTAAGAATTAACTACACTGAGTGTAATAAATGCTCACAGCTTGAGTAATTTTTGAATTTCTCGCAATGCACTAAATATTACTAAAAGGTGTTTAATCTGGAATACATGGCGTGTATGGTAGTTTACATAGTGTGTAATTCGGTATAAATGGTGTGTATTGTCATGTTGCCTGGAAAGAATCATCGGGGCACCTGTATGAGTTCCTCATATTTTATTTATTATCCTAAAATTATTTGTTTCTATTAAGTCTGAGAGGAACGATTGAGGAGGAATATATATTGAAATTAAAATTATAAGAATGATTAAACCCTAAATGACCCACTAAATTATTAAATATTAAATCATAAAAAATTTATTTAAATAATTTTTAAAAAAATATGACCACTTTGATACCACTTATAGGTTACCAACCCAGTAGAAGAGCATGTGGGATGCCACCCAACTATGAATTTTACTATAATCAAGGATCATTTCAGGATCATTATGATGATGGATGCTAGAATCCAAAAAATTAAATCAATGATTTAGATAAGGAAGAAAAAGAACCTAGAACCCATAGAGAGGATCAAAATATTTTGTGTATAATTAATTTAATTATAATAAAGAAATATCTCCAAGTATTTCATTATTCATTGATGTGACTTACTGTAGATTAGTGATGCACCTTTGTTGCAATGTAGAAACCAAGGATAGATCTACTCTAGTGATGATCAACACGTGCACTGTGAATCCTTGGATGTTGCTGAGTGAATCTATGGGTACTAGTGTGGAGGATCCTTGAACATACATCGTCCACCTTCAGTATCCTTGACAGCCACATCCAATGCATTCTCTGATCCGGTGGAGGATAAGCTCTCTCATTAATGAGATCATTCTAGAACAAAAATGATCTCTCGAGTCTTGAGATATTTTTCTCCAACTATTGTGCGAAAAAATCTCCTTGGCTCTAATTTTCTTTCCCATGGAAAATTAGATTAATAGTATAATGGGTAATTTAATTCCACATGTAATAATAAATAATTAGCACATGTGTCTTTATTTATTTTATTATTCCTCATGAAATCCAAATGTTAAATAATAATCGAAATTATATTATTTTCAAGACATGAACTTAGCTTTCATATTATACATAAATATTAATTTAATAAAATAATATTTAATATTATTTCTCACCGGACCAAGAAGATAGTCCACCCATCCTCCGA
The DNA here is from genome assembly GCA_963277665.1 of Viscum album. Classification (NCBI taxonomy): domain Eukaryota; kingdom Viridiplantae; phylum Streptophyta; class Magnoliopsida; order Santalales; family Viscaceae; genus Viscum; species Viscum album. The sequence goes on from OY728130.1 coordinate 1,032,378,495, forward strand.
AATATTTATCGGGATTTGAATAATTACTATTTTTTTCATAAATAAATAAATAATTTTAACTGCATTATTCACCAATATATAAATATTCCATCTGAAAAATATTCTCTTGAATAACTAGCGATGGAAAAAAAGTGATCAGAAATATATAAATAATTATCAAACCAAAACTAGGTAAAATTATTATTTAATTAAGATTCCAGATACACATAGTGGGTGACCATCTAGGACTATTTTTTAGTGGCATTATACAAGCCTACCTAAACTCTAAAGTTAACATCTTGAAACACACTAAGACACCCATACATAAAGAAGTTGATGAATCAATGACATTCCACCAACTATAAATTCTTAACATGTAATATAATCCCTTAATCCAAATATCTCCAATTTAGAAGGTTTCATGCTAGTGTCATCAACCAATATGATTGATAACTCATTATTTGAGTTTCAAAAAATAGAACCTTCATTGTGAACACCGTGGTGATGGAAGTAATTATGATATATCATTTCCATCAAATGACTTGAGATATTTACTTCCATTATGGAATATAATGGATAAATCCTTTATTTCATTATTCATTAATTATATATTATTTATGACAAAACCAATGTATCCAACCTCATGATGAGCATATGATGTCATGGTGTTCAACGATACATCAATGTGCAGAACTCAAAATATTTGTTAATAATTATCATAATGTCTATGGACCATTATACACATTCGCATATAGGTACATAAAATGACACTTGTAATGTAAATTTCCTACTGTCGGGTCTCATTCTCATAATATCTGACTGAATATTACTAGGGGAGTACACCATGAGAAGGTCCCCCAATGTCATATGCGTCTCCACCCTTGATATCCTATATGATTCGTGTCCCTTCAAATGATATCATCCAACCATAGAAAATTTATTCAAGAATAGTTTCATGTCACTTTTGGGTTATCATCAAATCATAGAACTACAATGAAATTTTTGTTGAATAAATACTATTGGGACATTATCAAATGCTATGTCACGTAGAAGAACAATCATAATGTGACAATGAATTTATTAATTTTCAAAACCCTTAAATATAATTTAATCATTATGTACAAAGAAGTTTGTTTTAGGGAACCAACTCAAACAATATTTTTCAAATTTTTTGATGACATTCAAGAATTTATAAATGGTGGAGTTTTGTGTTTAGGTTTTTGTTCACCTCCCTTTGATGATAGTGGTGGATGAATTTCTTGATCCAGTCATTTCAATTAGTAATTCCTTGACATTTCTTATCTAGTCAAGGGATCCAACATCTCTATACATTAATATGGGAGTTTTTCAATTCATCTTTCTATTGTCTTCTTTTTAGTGGATGGTATGAATTATCTATATGAGATAATCAACTAGATCAATGAACACTAATAGGGAATGTGAGTTATCACATGTTCTTTATCAGTTTTATGTCATTTCCCTGGTAGATTTATATTTTCATAGTTGTTTATTACTATGAAGTTGAATTTTTCTATCATAATTTTTGTGTTTACTAAAAATTGAATGTTTTTATCAAAATTCATAAAAAATATATAATCTCTTAAATATGGAAATGAATCTGCTGTCAGAAAATCTAAAAATTCCTTGAAATCCCCCATTTTAGTGATGTTCAAAATTTTATGAAGGCACATTCTTGATGACAAAGGACCGAATGACTTACTTCTATGGACTTAGTTACCCCTAATGTTTTCTACTAAAAAACATTTATAGTCATGGTTGTTATGAATTATTATGTAACTATAATAGTTTTCCTTTACATATTATTGTTTTTCGAATAATGGGACTATAATTGGTTTGGAAAGGGATATGGAGAGGGGAATTTTATGGTTGTTGTTTTGGCAATTTGTGTCAGAAGATGTGGGAAATTGGTCATTGTACATGACATGGTTATGGAATGGTGGTTTGGAGGTTTTATTGTGTAGTGTTTTTATAGTTTCCCAATGGTCATATAATATATCTGAATGGTAGATTTATTAATGTGACATGGGTTGTAAATGAATTTTAAATGCATTGATTATAGATTAATATTCCATAAATGGGTGGGTAAAGATTGTGAATGAGTATTGGTAGTGGATATGTAATGGTTTTTCATTAAATGTGTAAATGGATTATATAATGAGAATAATTTATTATGAAAATGATTAATTAGGATATTGGGAAAAAAAGTTGGAAAAGGAATAATAAAAATGATACGTGTGGCTATTTTTCATGGTGAGTGGGACTCATTTGGTGGTTTATTGAATAAAGTGATGGTATATGTGTGGGGGTGGTGATATAGAGGTTGTAGTGGAGTGGTAGAGTTTTTTAGTGTGAAAAAATATGATGAGACTATGTGTCAATATTATAACTTTATTTTTTGTGGTTTCTATATGCACCTTATCCATGTTGAGTATTTTATACCAACATTGAAATGTTTTGGGGTGGGTATTTTTCATAACATTAGGGTTAGTGACATATTGATGGATGGATCCACCTCTTCCCTTCACTCCCTTCATAAGTGGTATAATGTGGTGGTACCTAGTTGGTGGCATTAACCAATCAATCAGTTTGTGGAGATTCAAAGTAATGCATAGACATGATATGAGGAGGGGGTCTGATATGATTGGTGGATTTCACAATGTTGATTTCCTTCATGTTCACGATACCCCTATCACCTTGGTTACAAGGTTGTGACTAGATACGTGACATTTATTTGACTTGATACATGAGATTATTTATTGATTCTATTACATTATGGTAGCCATGGTAAGAGTTTGGGATCAATAGGGTTGTGGTTCGACCCACCATAGAATCATATTGGTTATGTGATGATGGATATAAAAGGGATATGGGCATATGATGTTTGATTTTGGGGAATGAGTGAAGAAAAATAGTGGTGAAGTGGTTGTAGGGAACCTTTTAAATATATTACTCTAATTATTATTTTACTAGGATGTGCTATTTAGAATGAAAGACATAGTGAGGAGGTGGGACTAAATACTTATAAGGTGCTCATTGGTTTTACTATTTATTCCACTAGGCATTATATTTCTCTATCCATATTTACATAATAGATCTTGGGTATGATCCTAATGAGTATACAAGTTATGATCAACCGCACACAGAAACACACACACAGACTTATATATATTAAGGGGATTTTATGTTTATTTCAATGATTGAGAATGGAGCTACTAGTTCTTTGTGTGGAGTTTCTGAGTCGGTGTTTCTGTAGGAGTTTTACATGGTACTATTTTATTTTGGAGATATATATTTCTATTAAATTCTAGTACACATGGTTTATTATAATATATTGGTGTATTTATAATTTATGGTTTTGTTTGGTGGTTTTTTCTTGTAGTTCTAGGTTTTGAGGGTAATGCATCCCATATATATTTTCATTTATACCATTAGTACTATTGGGAAACAAGGATCCTATAGGTGGTGGTCCTCAATGGCCACTCTCATCTTCACCACTGTCCAAAGAGTGGTTCCGAGTGGGGGAAGTTCACAACAAATTAATTTTATAAAAATTATGGTAAAATAAATTCATAGGGATTTATATAATTTATTTAAAATAAATTAGGTGGTGAAAATGGAATATATCTCAAAATAAATAAATTAAGATGAGAAACCCTTAATATTACCCATGACAACCATGAATTCACTTTAACCCACATAAAATAAATATATCCTTTAGAATAACTTATTTCAGAACATTATTGATATATATTCCCATTTAAAATATTTAATTATATTCATATATATATATATATATATTAGTTAGTAATAATTTATTTTCATGATCATATGATAGTAGTTCTGATCATTTCATAATAGTTTCGTTATGGAGTTGTCAATCATCATTCGTTGATAATAATTTAATCATTAAAAGACGCTTAATTATAGTATAATCATGTTATATTAAGAATTTATATAGTCACATGTTTATTTTATGGAGGATAAAGGAGTTGATCACAATAATGGAATTTACAACATGCATGTTTCATGTAACGATACCTATAGCCAAGAGTTACTTTAAAATGATATTTTATTTTAGTTACTGACATATAAAAATATAAATTACATAAATTAATATTTAATATCATTTATTACTAAAATTTATGTTTTTATACTAATCTATCATTGAAATTTTGAGGATATAATAACCTTATTAATGTTTATGATAAAACCAATCAAAAATAGAACATGTTATATTAAGAAACAAGCAAGAGTTTAGAGTTATATTATCATAATATCATTTTTAAAAAATAATTATGATGTTAATATAACATCATTAAAGTAGATAATATGACTTAAATGGAGTTAATATGGAATGTTAATTGAAAAAAATGGGAATAATTAGATATTTACATATATGGGATCACCCCTTCCCGTAATGATTCCCCTGAAAATGATGGATTTTGACATACTTCAGGTGAATTGATGAAACAAATAAAGGAATTGGAATTTATTTGGGAGAATTTTGGTATGTATTATAGAGGAAACTAATAGAGAGAATGATTTTGATAAGGTTAGATGAGCGATCCTTTTATAGATGAGTTTGAGTTGAGTTTTGTTTTCCATTTCACATTTCTTAATTATTATAGAAAGTCATTTTGAAATGAAAGGTGAACCATATATTAAAAAACTTGAGGATGATATTAAATAAATTATCAATATTTATGTTAATTTTTATAAATTTTATTCATCATTTTTAACATATACGGTATTTTATTTTTTTAATGATTTACCAACATAATTCAATATTCACCTCGATAACATAATTTTATTTTACAGAAAATAAAAGCGACTATGTTAACTAATTTTAATTTCCAAATTTCAAATATAAATTACTTTTCATAAATATCATTTTCTAAATATGATAAAATTCAATTGTAACGAAAAACACATAATTCATTAAAAACATAAATTTTTTAAATGAAAATCTATTCTTATGTAATATGTAATTATAATTTGATATATTATCATTACTAAATTATTTAGTATATATTAATTATTTATTAATAATTATAAATATTAATTATAATTCATTATTAATTTATATAAAATTCTTGTATTTCAATTTTAACACCATCAATTAACTCATTTGATATATGTAATAATTTTATGTTCAAGGACCATATAACCAACAAACACATTCCCAATAGTCAAATAACAGTAACATTAATCATTTTCATTCAAATATATAACCTTCCACTATTACTTCTAATTTAGTCATAAAATAATTCATTTCATTTATAAAATGTTCATCATATTTATAATATGTTTCGTTATTACCGTTGTTATAATTGGTTGAATGATCTTTGCGGGAATCCACAAGGATGGAGATTTGACATTCATGATCTTTTTATTTACATTCTGTTTTATTCTTATAAAAATTTTCTTATTCATGTTCCATATTTATATCAAAAAATGTATTAATTATTATATTTTATTATAGTATTTAATCTTAATAATGTATACAGTTTTTATTTTAAATTATTTATTTCATGTGAAATAAGTTTTTCAACGCATTCAGGAAATAAAAATACATATTTCTACATTCAATGTTTAATGTACCCCCAAGAAATAATTTAATAACATATGTAGAATCTTGAACGTTATGTCAAACTTCATAGTGTATGAAAATGGATTTCAATTTGTTGACCAACACATTAGAAATTAATGTTATACCCAGAAAATTTGACACTAGAATAAAATATTTTATCACTATTCCTTTATAATACATTTTAATTAATCCATTCCTTAATACATTCCTAACACCTTAGATTATCAAATTAGCACTATTAAAATCAAATTACTATAACCTTTATGATTGTTTTCAATCTTGTTCATGAAACATTGATTTATGAACCACAAAATATATGATGAACATTAGAATAGTAATCAGTTATAAAAAATATCAATTGTTATAATCAATGTGTGTACAAAATACATTTCTTAATCAATTTTAAAGATAAAAACATTATGAAATAAAAATTATGAGAATGGATAATAATTAAATTATAATGTATTTTAATTTTCAAAAAATAACTACCCGACATAAGAGTAACTTCATCATTTTCCCCTTTTGATAATTACTAAACAAGGTCTGTGTTTCTCTCCCTTTTTGAAATTGATAAAAAATATTCATGTAATAAATTCATCTTAATATTAATGTATACATAGTTATATGTGAAATTATTTTCCTCAAAAACTAGAAAATGACTATTGTGAAATAATAAAACACATTAATTAACTAAAAATTTTAAACTCCCCATAAATTCCCACATTTACTCTCATAAAAAATAGTCCAAACTTATTTTGAAAAAAAATAAAATAGGGGATAGTTGATCTAAATTTAATTATTAAAATATAATTAATATATATTTTAATTATTCAAAAATATGTATAATATATTATACTTGAATCTTTAAGAGTTTAACTATGTAATAAATTTTTAAATTTAAGGTATACTGAATTTGACATGAGTTTTATGAGTCAAATTATGTTCTTTTTGGGATTACAGATAGTATAAAGGAAATATGATATATTTTTTAATCAATCAAAATATGATAATGATTTTTTATGTAGTTTTGTTTTCATGGTTGTCTAAGCTCAAATATTCAATTTGGTACTTCTTGTAAATTATATTATGATGAAGGAGAAAACCCCATTGATAGTAGGAAGTTTAGTGTAATGATTTTTAGAATTATTTCAATTCATTTATAGAAAATGTTATATTTTCAATGTGTATTTTTAATATATTCCAATATAATTCCAATTTTATTAATCTAATGGTAGTTAAAATAGTATTTCATTTTTTTCAAGGAATATGATAATATTATATTATTTTCTCCAACCCATACATCATTTTAACTAACTAGTTTTTTCATACTATAAGTTTTGTGGTTTTAAAATAAATAAAAATTGCACAATAGGTATGTGTCAATTTCTAGGTAAATGTCTGTTTTCATGGATTTCTAAGAAACAAAATTCAATGTATTTATCAACAACTAAAATTGATTATATTACTGCTACATGATTTGGTTCACAACCATTAAGGATTATCGAAACTATTTATAATTTTGGTTTTAATTTGGAAAATATACCAATTTGTTGTGATAATATTTATATATTTTATATCTATAAATATAATTTGTATAATTTTTTTGAATAGAAACATTGATATCTGATATAACTTAAATATAAATCATATTATTGAAAGGGAATTTAATTATGGAATTTATTTCAATATACAATTATCTCGCTAACATATTTAATAAGCTCATATATTTAGCTATGTTTGATATAATAAAAATTATACATGGTATGATGGAGATTTATAATCTATTTAGTTTAAGTAAAAATATATTTCGGAACAGATTCTTTACATCATTTTACCTCCAGACCAGTACATGATGGCCGATTCTTTGAAATATGTTTTATCAATTGGTTATTAATTCATTCATTTAATATAGTATCAATTCCTTAGTATCTTTAAATTTTTCCATTGATCCTAAAATATTATAAAATATTTTCAAAAATAATTTTAGACTACTGTATACCATGAAACATTCATTAATTATAGGGGAGCATAAAATAATGATGTAATTTTAGGGTTTGATTCTTTCACAATAAAAGTTGTCTAATTTAGGGGAAAAATATATTCACTTATAACAATGTATCTATTAAAAGTAATATCAATTTGTCACTTTAATAGATTTGATCATTTTCAAATATGGAGGAAATTTTGGATCTTGTTCTTTAATATCTTAAAGGGGATGAATGTGGAAGTGTCACATAATAAGTTTTTTTATTTATTTTTTAAAAATTACAATATTTATTTATTTCATAAGTATAATTTACCATATATTTTATTTCACTATTTTATTCCCTCAAACATGTGTCATGAAATGTATTTTATGAATACAATAATTAAAAAATATGAAATTGTTTATAATTGATAAATAATATAATGTTCATCATAGTTATTGTGAACTGGTATATGGAGAAATAAACATTACTATATTGGTTAACATCACATGTTCTATGAGTTTTCAAATTAGTCGATTTTGAAATTTTTTTCTATGCTGGGACTAAAAATATGAAAAAAATCCAAGCGATCACATGAACAAAAAGTGAAGTGACTATAAGACAAGTAGCCAAAAAATTTATACCAGTTGAACTGCCTACTTAAATGAAGTTAATGAACCACAATGTATTCTAATAATATCTCAAAGCCATAGAGAGGATATTCCATTCAATGTGTATGCATGAAGAAATTTCATTCGACAACATGATTAATTTTTTTATTATCCCTATGAGAACATTTAGAAATGTCCTCAACCCACTGACAGACAAAATATAAATCTACCTTGTTATGAAAAAATTTTGGGAAAGTCCTTATCCAAACTTATGAAGTTAAAAATTAGCATGGTGTTGAACTCGACTTATAATGTAGAAATAGGGAAAAGTTTTTAAAGAGTCTAAGGACGTTAAAAAATTGTAAAAGTATTGATCCAACCTTATAATCTACGATAAGAGATAATTTTGAAAATCAATAGAAGTACCTTATGACCTACCATGAGTGAAAATTTAGAAGGGTGTTAAACCAATTTAATATCCTACTATCACTCAATGTCATTTTATTTCATGATCACTCCAAAGTAGAGCCCTCATAGGTTGATGATTGGAGGAGGAGGATAATGATTACCTAAGTCCCACCTCCATCAGGCCCTGGTTTGGTGACTAGCACTGAGGTTACAATAAACATACAAATGATAGACATTGCCCACTACGAGAATATGTAAAGGGAGAGATAACACAAATACAACAATCAAAACTTTTTCATATATATAAAAAATAAAACCAAGTGTATACATGCAATGCCATATAGAATTAAGAAAACTAAAAAAATTACAAGTACCAAAATAGTAAACATGTTAGTGACCATTATCCCAAATACATCCTCAAAAACCACTTTCTAGAAGTAACCAGACCAACCTCCCAACCAATCTAGTAGACATGAAAAATAGTTTACATACACATTGTGTGATTATAATAGTATAGTTTGTAGTATTCTCCATAGAACCCCTCATGAAAAAGATAATGAAATCCTGATAAATCCTAGTGAACAACAAGTGACACTAACTAGTCACCAAAATTGGTAAACTGTATTTATAGCCTCCCCATTCCTATATCTAACAATGTATAATGTACAAGAGTTCATGTATTATAGTGGTAAATCAAAAAGGTTATCACACTACCATTTTACTACAAGTTTTCTTCTGTTCCCCTACATCACATGGCATGATCCTTATATCCTCCAAAAGAGGATTTCCCGAAAACTCCTAGTCTAAGAAAAAAAAAATGTGTTTCACATCATGACACCATCTCTTCCACATATCCATATATTAACGAAGAAGTTTCTGGAAGTCACCAAAGCCCATTCAATGTGTATTATACCTTGATATTATAGCACAATCCATCATCTCCCATACACAGTGCATGTACCTTGATCCATCACATCACATACTTCTCATATAAATAATAACCAGTTCGATACTATATTTAGAAATATATTTGTGTGATATAACAAAATTACATTACATACCTCAAAAAAAAATATAGGGAAACTAATCTCATGTATACAAACACATAACACCACCAAGGGAAGAGAGAGGGGCCATAGGGGGTAGTTAGCTATTAGTTCGTCATTTTCCTATATGTTGGGGAAAACACCCTCCAAGAGTGCATTGGGTGTTAGTTAGCCCAACCAACATGGTTGGTGTAACATAATAAATCACTAAAAAACATGATATAATACATCTCACAACCATGCTATTGGAATACACAGTACTAGAATCATGTAAAACTCTCTCCACCCAGTCGCCTAATAGCCACTTCTAGAAAATAGATATTCTATAAGCACACATGACTTTAAAGATCAAAATTAAATTACATATCCCCTTTTAATCACTAAACATTTATGTTAATAATTAATTATCCATTAATTATTAATTTAAATTACAATATAATACATAATAAATTTACCATTGATGTGAATTCCATTCCTTCCAGGAATAAGCTAATTAAAACCACAGTTCTGAAGATTATCATTATTATTACCATTTGATTCTTGAAAAACCAACCCCATGGGTAAAACACTTATTAATAATTGATTAATCATTCCATAATTCCATGTACTCATGGAAAATATCCTAATATACTACCAAGTAAATTCATAACCAAGAATATTCAACTACCTTAAGTAGTGAGTAAAGGAAATAAGATTAAAAAATAACCCTATACATTAAGACTATAAACTGACACACAAAAAAAAACATCTATATTCAAGAATATAAATGCATAGGCCCATATTTTTAAGGAATCATGGGCATACAATTGAAGATGATGAGTTTGGGATTTAATATTTTTATCACTGGGACAACGAAACTTCAACGTATTTTGAGATGCAATCTCTCATAGAGGTTCAAGTATCATATGTGAATTTTTGAATGAAAAAATTTAAAATAATAATAGAAAAATCATTTGAATCAAAGTCTGCATGATGTAAGCTCAACATCAGTGACTCGTTCTTAAAGGATCCAAACTCAAACTTGACTATATTATGTACACATGTTTCATGAATCTACATTAACATAGATCATCAAATTTCATGTGCTAGCACAGAGCTATAATGATTCCTTATACATCATAACAATAACTATGATCTCATCCCTTTTATCCCTAATGACATTCGTTGATGAGTTTCTCAGATGGGGACCATCTATCTCTGGGATACATGAGGAGATAGAGGATATCAATTCTATTGGAATGAATATTCTTTGGAAAATAGCTTCTTTATGATATATATATATATATATAGTGGATTTCTCAAATATCCGAAAGGCTTACCTGGCACCTAAAAATAAAAAACCAACTAAATAAGAATTAAATTAAACATTATGGTGAACTAACTATATCATAATTTCATTTATATTTTTATCACATACATTTAATATATTAAAAATATATAATATAATAAACCAGGGTCATTAAAATGACTCATAATTCTTACTAATATTAAATGAACCTTTAATTTTAAAATAAAATTAGTTCATATAATATTTTTCATGTAATCACTAAATACCTTATAAATACATTTAATAAATAAATTCAACCCAATTATTCAGTACATGAATAATAATGTATTTATTTATAAATTTATGAATGTTAAAACTTGTACAACTCTAGGACCCAATAGTGGGTCCCACTATGTCCTCTATACATATTCACTAGAACTGGGAATACTCTTGAATATGCTATTGTGTGTGACCCTCCCGGATCTTATCTCAATAACAAGGAATACAATTCCCATACTAAGTGTAGAGTCAAGTAACACATCAAGGACTCTAATGTGATAAGAAATGGTCATAAAAACAATAACCTTTCCTAAAATCATGCATTGTGTTATATAATCTCTTTGCTTCATGATATATCATAAAAAAGAATGAAAAAATTACGTTGTCATCCAATATTTATATTTTTTATCTTTTTGTATATAATTACCTTATAATACCATCAAAATATATTTATGAAGCTACTACCATCTGGATAATGAGGCCCGAGACATCACTTCCTTAAATCAGTAGCGACAAATTATTTCTTGACCATTCAAATAATGACCTTCCACCAATTTCACAACCAACAAAAACTACCTCTACTCAACTTAAATATCATTTTTTCATTGAATATATGTACATGATTAAATGGTACACATTCATAATGATCTCAATTTATGAGTAAAATACCCATTTTGATAGATAGGAACAACCAATGACACCTGAAACATGTGATGTTTTTATTGGAAGGTCTGTCCTTATGATCTCAATTACTAGATATCACAAATTGAGAACTTCATGGGAATAATCTCAGTGCTTATGAGGCCCCACTACCTAATAGATATACATCAATTGTTCCTAGTTAGTATGACGTATCTAACACATAAGACATATTTTTAAGAATAATGTTATAGTATCTTGAGGTTCTCATTATATCATGGAAACTGCTATAACATTTTTATAAGACAAATAATCAATAGACATTATATTTTAAATCATGGATGTAGAAATATCAACAATATAATGGTAATTTTACATTATATATAACTCACTATATACATTTTGTGGAAACCAAAAATGTGTTGATAAATTTGGTTATAGGGAACCTACTTTTAAAACACTCTCGCTTGAACCAGATCCAAATTGCTAACTATACATGTTTGATATCACTTGATGAGATCATGTTTCTTCTAATTTGTGTTTTTCTTCATGACCTTACATGTTTCCATTGCATGGTAATTATACTGTATTTGGAATTACCTCATTGAGTAAGACTTCTAATGAGATGATATCCCTGAGTATATCACTTTTTACACAGGTAAAACATGAAATTATGGTTAGTACTAGTAGTAGAATTATCACAATTTATATTATGATAAAGCTTTACTTAATAGGAATGATTCCATGAATTGGAAAAATTTGTTGTTTATTTATTCACTACTTATTTAGCTGACTCAAAATCTATAACACACTCAGTATTTGTAGATATAGCTACCATTAAATCGATCTAGCTTAACTTTCTCTTTTCCTTAACTTGAATTAAATATATAACCCGATGTATCTATAGGAAAACTAGTTTATGTCCACATATAATAGGATTACATTCCTCTCCACATACTAGGTACATACCTTTTGTACGTACTGAAGTAAAACTGGACAGTTCTGACTACATTCCTCATAGTTCTCCCGGATACAATTTATATTTTCCCATTATAATGTTCAAGTTGGAAATATCCATTCTTGTTCATATCATTTCATATGTGAATGATCCTTCACATAAGAATATTGTATTCAATATACCACATTAATATTATCATATTCCCCTATATGTCCAATATGATAGAAATATACCATGTGACATCGATAACAATTATCTCTTCAATTGTTACAAAATGTATTTTCTCAATACATTGTCAGTATATGTACTGTTGAAATGGTCTTGGAAACCATTATATTTACCTTAATAGATCTTGTTTCCTAGAACATTGGTTTTCTAATTTAATCCATTATTTAGAGAGTCACTTTCATTATGGTTTTGACTAACTATAAAACCAAAAATTACATTCCATAGGCTATCAAAAAAATATCACTTAGAAAACCATGATGCTTATACTAACCTCTTATACGCACATGTTAAGATTCATTTTAAATGGAGATTATATGAACCTGTTTCATACTAAAATCCTAAATTGGACTTCAATAACATTCACCCCTTATTGGCATTGTATGGTGTCACCATCTCTTTCTAGTTGTGTCACATATAAAGGTTCCATGATTGGTGGTAATGACATCAACATCTCAATTAAATTATAATAGAAATATAATATGACAAGAAAAATTCAAATAGATTTAGGAATAATGATTGGTACTACCAATATAGCCATATTATCCCTATTCTTCTTCCACTCATTCATAGTATCACTTGAATACCCAACATTAATGTTGAATAAAAATCCATTACCATGGGTTTTACATTCTTAAAATGAATCATTCAATGGAACATTTTCATTCACATGCTCATGTGGAACTTGTTCCAATGCCAACCACATGTGAATTTTTGGAATTTATTAATCCCAAGTCAATATTTCTCCCACTATATCAAATAGATATATTCACACTTTTATAGAAATATTACATATCACATGACTATGATTTTTCTATGATGATATTTATATATTGCCTTATACAAATTTTTGGATATTAACTAATATTCATGTTGAGTTTCTCTTGGTGAAAGATTGTTTATATCCAAATATATTTGAATCTAAACACATATTCATATTAAATAATGGATGCATATAATTATATAACTCATATGATATCCATTTGTAATTTTATTTCACATATGGTTATGTGATAATGCATTTATTTTCATGGCATGTCTCAAAAAATGGAAGTCACTGTAATGCATATATATCTCAACATTGATAATCCTTTTAAATACATTATGAATCTATTGTGTATAAGGAAATGTGTGTTTATGAATTGCTCCACACTAAATTATATTGATTAATGATAATATGTAATACTCATCCTATATCCTCATTATTGGCATAAAATATTTGATGTCGATAAAGTAATGTCTGTTCAAGAATTACTCAATGCAACAATATAATAATCAATGGTTGTTAGGTAAAGAAATTCTTCACCATAGTAGCCCAAAGAAACTCATATATTCTTACAATATATATATATATATATATATTATACTTCAAATTCATATTCCTTAAACAACAATTAATGGAATCTTATGAAGTATATATTCCACTAACATACCCTTGGAATTGTTTGCACTCTCTAGATAAACTAATTACAAAATATTTGGGTCTTATATTTATTTATAAAGGTGCATTTATCCATAACTAAATAATTATATGTCATTACAATACATATGGTCATTAACACTAATATGTCTATATAGAATTCTGGGTTTATTCTTGGGAACAACTTTTAGTTTAATTTGACAAATAATAATCTTGCACAACTAGGTAGTAAAGTCTAACTATTCATATTCATCATGTATTTTCAATGATTCATGCATTACATAACTATTGGTTGTGTATGAAATTCCATAATCAACATTCATTTAGAAATTTTCTAGTAGAATTCAACATACAATTATAGTTTTATAAGAACTATACATTTGGAATTGAAATTTTGTCCTTATTACCACTGATGTAGGTAACACACTTCCTTTGCTACTTGGAGAACACACCTTTACTTCTAGCAGTGTTCCTTGACTTCCTTAGGCTATCGATTTAGAAACAAGAATAAAATGAAATATTGTATCTAATATTAATTGATTATAAATGAAATATTACATTTTTTATTAAATATACCTAAATGAGAAGCATATGATTACTTATTTATCAATTCACTACAGTTCCTATTATAGTGACCAATCATATCACATTCAAAGAAAATCTCTTATTGTTCAATGCTCTCCCTCCTTTTCATTGGTTTCATAGAAAGTTATTGTGATGTTTCCTTTAGATGTATACTTATAGTCAGCCATTAGTTCTTGAATTTCTATTTATTCTCCTTGAGAATTAAAATTTTACCCTTCTTTAAATTCTCATCTTCTTAGATAAGCCATTAAAAAAGATATTTTAGTGGCTTATTCATACTATAATTTTGATAATTCTCAATGAAACAAGAAAAATTGGGTGGTATGGATGTGAGAATCAGATGAAATAAAAATTCTTGATTTGAATTGAAACCTAATTCTTATAGTCATTCAATTTACTTTACAATCCTACGGGCATGATGAATAGTGATATTTCCATCTATCAATTGTCACATGATTAGCTTCATCATTGTCACATTGATTTCTTGCTTCACATTCTCCTAAAAAACGTCTCAGAGATGAGGAAACATTGAATACATATCCTCTCATTGGATATTGATGTCGTCATAATGTTATAAACATTTAAAGCATCATACATGATTCCCATGTAAGTATTTTCCTCTTCCCCACTAGCCCCGTATGGAGGCTGATCAAGTTGTGGGGTCTCCATCAAATAAAATTTTCTTTAATATTGTACTACTATGTGAAAGCACCTGTACCACTCTTAGAAATTTTAGTTGATGAGGAAATGATATGTGTCTAATATGGATTAGAGATTATCTGTAGTTTTATATTCCATTTCGCATAGAAAAAATATAATAGATTAACACTTTTATCAAGCTTACTAATTAGACATTAGAAATTAATTAAATAATTAAATCTCTCCCACTATTTTATTAATCAATATCATCTCTCTGTACTAGAATCAAAATAGTCAGTCAAAAGAGTATTCTAATAGAAAGGATCCTCAAAACCTACCGCCATAATTTTAAAGATATGGTTATGCAACTGCTCAGAGTGTTTCATGGTAGGAATATTATTGGACATCAACATTAACTCACATTTCATGTATTGGTAGAGTTAAGTCCCATATTCTCAAATCATAAAATTGATTTACTTAATGTTTTCCTCTAAAGACGCAATAAGATTTATATGTATAATTATTTGATGAAACTTCATTAAAGTCAACTTATAATTCTCATAAGAACTCCCTAGTAGTTGGAGGCATCCTCAAATAGTGTTGACGAGCACCCCATATACATTTTTGTGCTGAAATTCAAATTTTGGATGAAGTTTTGACTTAATATTCCATCGATTGTTTTCAAAATTTTCTGCGACTATAATCCAACTCTATTAAATATTTCTATAGTATGTTTTTCCCATAGAAATGAACATTTTATAATATAAAACAATCATACTTTATTTATTTATTGTTATGTTTATTATTTTATATGATTCCTGCAGTCAAAAAAATTCATAAGATAATAAAAAATTAATAAACGATTTTTTTTTCAAAATCCTTACCAACAATATATTATTGTATAATCCATTTATTATCAATTGATCAATAATGAAATAGGGGTTTGATACCTGAGTCGGTTCATAAATCAATATTCAGGTCAGCCAAATTCCATTACTTATATTTCTCATCTAGTATACAAACTCATATTGGTGTGTTCCATGTCTTGCATCATCATCTTCAATAGTAAAAATATACATTCATGTAGGTGAGGGGGTCATAGGAAGAGAAATTTAAATTAAAAAATAAAACTAATAGATGAAAATTCCCTTATACATATTTAAATGAAAAAGATGATGTGAAAACCATAAAAAATAAATTAAATATTACAAACCTTGCATGGAGTTATAATAAATAATTAAATAAAATAAAACCATACATACACGGTTGATGATCAAGACTAGTTTACTTTTAAATTAAATTCATGATAAAAAATTAATGTGAAATAAATTTATGATCCTGGGAATTTAATAAATTAATTGATTTTTTTAAATAAAAATAATTTATTTTAATATTGTCCAATTATTAATATAATTATTTTTCAAAAATTAAATTAATTAAATATTTTATTTTTATACCCATGTTAAATATTTCTCTCAATATTTAAATGTTATTACTTATTAATTATGAACATTAATAAATTAATTTTGGATATTTAAAATATTGTTTTGGGCCAAAAACCCCTCCCATGAACTCTCTAGGTCGGGCTTACCCCATTTTGGTCATTTTCGGGTCAGGTAGACCCACTATAGGGGGTTTGGGGTTATAGGGGCCCACTGTAGGGTGTTTCTAGGTAGGTCAAGTCAGGAAGAAACTGTGAAATCCGAGATTTAGACCAATTGGTTTGGGGTGAAGAACATGTTTTTTGTGTGCCCCATTCCTTTTATCGAGAAAGATGTTTGCCGAGGTCTTTAACAGAGGCGGGGGGGGGGGGGTCGAGCATCGACCTGACATGGTTGGTTTGGATTTCAAATATAGTGGATCACAAATGAATAGGGGTCATGGGATTGGGAGGGTAATATCCAATGCAGCAATGTTTAAGCTAGGAAATGGAGTCTAGCATACGAAAAAGGCAACATAATGATGGTGGTACAAGAGATGATGAATGGGGAATGCATGTGAAAAGTGGGGGGCGGCTCACGGATCAACGACATGGTTTCTATTGGTGGGGATAACTATCTTAAGAGGTGGAGGACATGAGATAACAAATAGAGACCAGTGGAGGGTAGCAGGTTGAGTGGTTGGTGCCATAGTAGTTTATTCTAAATGGGGAACACCTGGGAAAAAGTTTCACTCAAAATATTTTCCTTTTTTGGGTTTTTTTTGTGTTTTTCCAACATCTAACAGGCCCAAAAAAATATTCCATGCTTTTTTAACAACACCCACTAATTAGATTTTTAAAAACAAAATAAATTAGTTTTTTTATTGTATTATTTTATTTAGGGTGGAAAATTATTCCCTTCACCATATTTGGTAACATGTTACCCAGCCACTGCCTGAAATTCATTTTTATAAAATAAATAAATACAATTTTAAATTTTAAATTCCATAATTTCATCTAAACATTACATGGATGTAAAATATTATTCTAGTTCTGGTTAGAACTTTTCCATCCAATATAGAATATATATATATATATATATATTCATTGAAATAAAAGAAAATACAACTTATTGTTTCCATAATAAAGTTGTTTGGACCTAACTTGACTATCAGAGATCGAATCGAAATGTGGTCAGATCTATTGGCACAGAAATGAATCCATGTAAATAATTAAAAGAAAATAAATTTTTTTCTTTGCTCATAAAATTAAATCAATCTCTTGGATGCCAATTTATATTACCAGGGTGCACAAAATGAGTTAGTGGGCCAAGGATTTAAAAAGTTTCATCATTAGAGCAATGAAACATCATATCTCCTATGATCCAATACAGAGTTGATGTTTTAGAAAATCACATGAATATTAAAAAAACAAAATTAAAATAATAATGAATAACTTTTTTGAATCAAATCATGCTCAATAGTTGCTCGTCACTGATGAACATTGGTCAAAGAATCTGAATTCAACACTCTCTAGAACATCCACACACACATCAAGAATCCACATGATTTTTGATCATTGAATTATGGGTTCTATAACAAAGCACCAATATTTCCTTCAATGTCACAACAATCACCATGATCTTTTCCATTGAAAACTAGAAGAAGTTCTTTTATTGATCACTCAGATATTTAATCTCACAACATTGGGGTTAGGAGGAGACATGGGCTCACAATTCCAATGGAATGAATAACATCTAGTGTATAGATCCTCCCAAATTTTATAGTGGATTTCTCAAATACCAAAAATGGGTTCCCTAACTACCAGAAATAAAATGCCCACTAAATATGTTTTAAACAACACATTATGATGAACTAACCATGTAATATCATATT
The DNA here is from genome assembly GCA_963277665.1 of Viscum album. Lineage (NCBI taxonomy): Eukaryota > Viridiplantae > Streptophyta > Magnoliopsida > Santalales > Viscaceae > Viscum > Viscum album. The sequence goes on from OY728130.1 coordinate 1,032,397,444, forward strand.
ACTCTTTTTAGTTATTCCCAAACCCCTATTTTGTTCATTCCATATTTGGGGTTCATTTGGGGATTCTTTGGGAGAGAATTTGGAAATTTTTTAATGTTTATGGGTTGTGCATGGTTGGCACACAATTTTTCCAAACCATATGCCCTCTCTAGGAAAACTATGTAAATCCCTACAATGAGGGTTTTCACAGTTGGTGCAAATTTAGGAAAACTGTGCACCCACCTAGGTTAAACCAATCAACCACATTAAATGTGGTTCAAGGGTAAGGAACATTTTCGGTCTAACCATGCGGCCCTACCCATCTAACTATGCATAAAAAAATTTTAATCGAAAATTTATTAATAAACATTCTGAAACCCCTTTTAGGTGATTTATAGTTCATTTTGACCCCCCATGTGGTTTCTTCTTCCTAAGGATCTCCTAATATGTGATTTTATCCCCTAAATACCCTTACAAAAGTTGATTGTATTTTGGATATCATCATCTAATATCTACCTGGTAGGTTTCATCTTATAGTTCTATCTCTCCCTCTTTCTCATTTTATCTCCATAGGGTTTTTTGGATATCCATGTTTTTTGGTGGATCTAATCCCCACTATTTCAGATCTTGAATCTAGGTTTGTTTCAAAAATCATCATTATTTATGTTTTTCTTTATATTTTCTCGATTTGGTCTTGGTGTTTCGAAATCCCGTGATCCTGAGATACGTGGTTCTGTTATGATAGCCAATTTTGATTAACCAAAAATTTCTTGATTTAAATTCAATTTTTTGATTTAAATTCAATTGCCTGATATAAATAAAATTTCCTTTGAATGGTTGATTAAAAACCCATCTCCACTGAATTGATTATTTGAAATTGTATTTGGCATGAATTTGGGAAAACACACAAAATTCCTTATAATTGGGGGTGTATTTTTGAAATTGATGGAATTTATTTAAATTTAAATTGCTAAATTTAAATTTCGAAATAGAATTGATGGATTTAATTTCAAGCTAGTATTTAATAAAAATGACATGAAATTATTTTGATAGAAACAAATTGGTTTTATCTTAAAAGGGAATTTTTTATTAAAAACCCATTTTTCATTTTTAAATTGAAAATTACATATGGTAAATGAGAGAATGGGATGAATTTTATTTTAATTAGTCTTAAATCAAATTTCCCATCAGGGTATGTTATTAGAGGACTTTCAATCCTAGGTATTTAGTGACTTATTATAACAATACTCAATGATTTAAATAACTAAAAATTTATATTGAGTAATCACAACCCTGATGGGATGGTGATGAGTCCTCTTTGACCATTTTTAATGGGACATGTGTACACATAATGTTGTGAAAAATATTTGCGTGTTAGGGAGTATCAAAGCCTGGATTTTTTTACCTTTAAAAGATGAACATGTTTCTCATTTGATTAAAATTTTAATATACACCAATGTATGTAAAATGTTTACCATGCCTTCTGAATTTTGAGAAATCTTTTAATATAAAATGTTTATTGAGCCATTTGATTAGTGTATTCCCCTCATTAGAGATGTAAAACATGATTTTTTGTAAATATGATTTTTAAATTACATACCTACTTATTTAAAATTAGAAAACATTTTTTCATTTAATTAAATATAGGCATCTTATCATGGAATCCTTTGCGAAATCATATTGGGGTTTTATCTCACACCCTACATGTGCCGTTGGGTGTTTGTATATTGTGTTCTTCCAGGTTTGAGAAAGGGTATGACGCCACATAGAGGTGGTAGTGCCTATTGATCATTGAGTTTGGAGAGTTGTGTCCATTGGGACATTGTGTGGTTTCTTATTTGTTTGGTATTTTGTATAGTACTTTTGGTTGTTCATACCTATTTTAATTCTGGTATACTTATCATTTTGTGGTTTCTTTTGTATGTAGATTTTCTTTTTTATCATGCTTCCATAATGTTTGTGAATCATTCGTTCCCAAATTCATTTTTTATGATTCAAAGTGCCATTTTCCATCTTGTGGGGATTCAGAGATCCCTTTGGGCCATGTTTTATGGCTCATTATTGGGTTTCTAGGGTAGTGGGGACAGTTCATGACAATGTGGTATCAACACTCTAGTTTGATCTTTTTATCTTGATGTCATTATGATTTTTTTATATCATTTTAGGAAATAGAATGTAGTTACAGTTATGTTCTTGGTCATCTATCACCACAGCGAACCATAAGTCACTAGGGGTTGTTGGAAAAAATGTATGATGTTAAAATATATACATATCCCTGCTTTTGATTTGGAAAAACTGAAATCCAAATATTTTTTTGTCTATATAAGGGGATTAATTTACATTTTTCTCTATTTGAGTGTTAGTCCAATGTTTTTAACATTGTTTCATTATGTTTTGTAGCATCATTCTTCTGAGAATACGTGCAAATAAGATCTATGAGGGAGATACTGATGAACCGCAATGTGAAAATCCTCTCATGGACCCATGTCTGGTTGAGGTGATCGTGCGTAGTTTCCATGCTCTAGGACATGCACCACAATGTGTTTTTATTAAGGATCTAGTTTTGGAATCTCAAAGGGATTTTCTCCAGGATCATTCTCAGGAGTTACATTTCTAGAATCCACTATTATTCAATGAATCCAATTATCCTCCAAAGTTTGGGGAATGGTTGAGCAAGATTAAATATTTGTTTGAGTTCTTGGAGACACCTGATAAAATTAAGAAGAAGTGTGCCACTTTCATGCTGAAGGGACTAAGTTGGAGATGGTGGTCAAAATAAATAAGCATGTGGGATTACAGTAGAAATAGTTGATTTAATGTTTCACCAAAAATTTCCATCCAGAGTCAATGGGTTTTTTCAATGCTATAGAGTACATCAAACTTGAGCTCGCTGGAAGAACTATGGAATATTTTTAAAATTATTTTGCTAAGCTAGTGTAGTTTTCACTTAAGATAATATCAAATCAAAAGATGATGAATCAATGATTCATGGTGGGGATTCAATATGATATTCATTCTTTGGTTTTCATGTAGATGCTACACACTCAAGATAATGTGATGGATAGAGATTAGATGGTCCAAATGGACTTTCCAATCATGTTAGGGTATATAAGAGTTCTTTTTCCACTCAGTGGAAGTATGGATTCCTCTGATGGGAAGAGGAAGCGTGATGATTATCACAGTGGGTCTGGAAATCATGGTTCTTCTAGAACTCATATAGTGAGTGTAAGAGGCCCACTGATATGCCACCGATGTTTAATTTTAAGGCACTCAAAGAGGGATTTAACTGAGGCACCCATGATCCATGGTTTATGTGGACACTTAGGTTAGGTACAATAATATATTCCATGTTTACTATAATCCTCGTAGAGGCATGGGATCATAATCACCTATTAAAACCATGTTGCAATCAGATGCTTCATGATCAAATGGGTTCTAGCCAAAGGCATCAAGAATGAAGCTTCTTCACCTAATAGAACAGTCTCTATTGAAAGAGGATATGAGTCTAATATCTATGATATGTACCGTTAGTATATATTCATCATTAGGGATTTCTTTATTTGAAACTTGTGAATATCATTCTTTTATTTCAACACGTATTGATAATTTTCTAAATCATCATTCTAAGCTATTGTCCTATGTGATGGATATTACTACTCCCCTTTGAATGATGAGAGAGAAGAGTCCCCATTGTCTCTCATGTGTTTTATAGGTGTTAGATATCAATCTTGATTGATTTTTATGGTTTATGACATGAAATTGACTGATGTCATATTTGGGTTGGATTGGATCATTTCCAATGAAGCTCATATATATTTTTCACTTTGATGGGTCTCCCTTACAACAGCTGATGGGGTGTGATGTATCATTCAAAGAGAGTGGGACCCAAGGTTGATTAGAGACTATCCTTCATATACAGATATTGGAAAAGTAATATCAGTGTTTTATTTTGATCTAGAGTGAGAAGCTCTGGGTGGTGATCTCCCTCTTGTTTTATTCGAGTTTCCTGATGCTTTTCCTTCCAACTTCTCCAGTTTGCTACCAGTGAGGGAGGTAGATATTTATGTCGATTTAGTGCATAGTAATAAAAATATTTATTCCTTCTTACAACATGGAACTAGTATAAATTAATGAGTTAATGTCTTAGTTAGATGATCTTATAGCGAAAGGATTTATACACCTGAGTGTGTCTCCTTGGGCGACACTAATTCTCTTTTCTACGAAAGCTGAAGTTTCGATTCAACTTTGTGTTGATTAAAAGAAACTACATAGAGTCACGATAAAGAAAAAGTAACAATTTACATGGATTGATGATGTGTTTTATCCGTTGGAAGGGGAAATTTTTTTCATAAAGATTGATATTTGGTCTTGTTACCTTCAATTAATGATAAATAAATAAGAAATTTATAAAACAAACTTTAGGTGCAGGTATGACCATTATGAGTACCTTTTCATGACTTTTTATTTAACCTATTCTCTAGCAATATTTATGGATTTAATATATGGTGTTTTCCACAAGTGCCTCATTACCATTATGGTACTCTTTTTGGGTGACATACTTGTTTACTTTATATCTGAGGAGGATCATGCATATCATCTCAGAGCTGTTATGATATTATTCCAAAATCATAGAACTTATGCCAAGCTTATGAAATGTGATTTATGGATTCAGAAGAAAAATTCTTGGGACACATGGTGTTAGAACGTGGTATTTTAGTTTATTCTGAAATTTTAAACGCTGTGATGAAATGGGAAAAACCGTGAAATGTATTCCAATTTTGGACCATATTGGGTAAAATGAGGTATTATTGTCAGATGTTTAAGGACTAATCAATGTTTCATTATCCGATGAATACTCTTACTCAGAATGAGGTAATGTTTTCTTAGAATTTATAATGTTAGAATTCTTTTTTTTGAGCTGAAACAACTTTTGGATGCTGCACCAATGTTGACTCTCCCAAAGGTCGGAAAGGTCTATGTAGTCTTCTATGATGTATCACATTCATTTTTGGGATGGGTTATTATGTTGGGTTATCATGTCATTAATTATTGATCTAATTTTTCAGGCCACAAGAGAATAATTATCAACCATTGACATGAATTTATATATGTGAAGCAAGCTATTAAGAGTTGGAGACACTACCTATTCATAGGAAGGACTACTATGTTATCTGACCACAAAAGCATAAGTTATATCTTCTCTAAATATATTTAAATATTTTCCATAGGAATTGGGTGGAATACCTATAATCATTTGAGTATGACATTTTTTATACAATGGAGAAATTGAATGTCATCGCTGATGCCTTGTGAAGGAATCTTCCTCCCCAGGACATGATGGAATTATCAGAAGATTGGAACTTGATGGATACCTTTGCACATTTTCATATTGTATTCCAGGAATCAATGGATGAGGTTTCCATGGATAGTGTTCAGTTTACATCCTCTCATCTCGAGAAGATTCATCAGCAACATAATATTGATGATGATTTCTAAAGCATATAATACTCCCTTTATGGCAGGGATACCATAGATTATTGTTCATCTTCCATTGGAATAATTCTATGCAATCAAAATCAATTTGTTGTACTGTTAGTAGTAAGGAAATATGTAATGAGTTATTTTCATAATTCCTAGTGGGAATTGAACCCAGGAACCAGGAAGATGTTCTATGACATGCCACATAAATTCGTGTGGCCATGTATGAGTTGGGGAATTGGTAAATTTGTCTCTCATTATTATACATTCCAACTGGTCAATAAAGAGAACCAGAAACCTTTAGTTTATCTCCAACCACTTCTAATGCCTACATGTATGTGGGATGAGATCACTATAGAATATTTTGGTTAGGATTTCTAGTACCCATAGAAATAATAATACGATATTTGTTGTGATTGATTGGCTGATAAAATCATATCTATTTTTACCCACTCGTGATACAACCAATGTTGAGGAGTTGGGAATTCTCTATGTGAAAGAGATAGTTGTTTTTCATGGAGTTCCATATTCTATAGTCTCTGATAGGGATCCTTGGTTAACTTCTCCCTTTTGGAGAGGCCTTTAATAGGAACTAACATCTCATGTCCATTTGAGTATGGTATACCATCATCATATGAATGGAAAAACAAAAAAATTATAAAAATTCTTAAGGATATGCTCTGTTCCTGCACTCTCAACATTTTTGGGTCTTGGGATGACCATCTAGGGACGGTTGAGTTCTATTAAAACAGTAGATACTAGTCTATGATTAGAATGTCTCCTTTGGAGACCTTGTATTTCCAGCCTTTCAAATCGACGCAGTGTTGGTCATTGATGTGTGAAAGATACTTGATTGGACCATGTATGGTTAAAGAGATGAAAAAAAATATTCATTTGATTCATATGAGAATGTTAACAACAAAGAGTTGATATAAGTCTTATGATGATCATCCTTACAAACTGTAGAAATTTATAGTTGGTGACATGCTGTTCTACAAGGTTTCATCTTAGTTGGGTCATTGAAAGATAGATCAACAAGGGAAACATTATCCTCATTTTGTCAGACATTTATCGGTTTATGAGTAGGAGGGGAAATTTTGTTAAAATATAGAAATTGAACAATAGTTTTCTTCGATACATGATGTGTTTCATATATCACAACTCCAAAAAGTATCTATCTGATTCATCGCATGTTTTGAGATGAAGTGATCTTGAGGTTAAACATGATTTATCGGTGACTGAGTGTCCAGTAAAGATAGTTGATTTTTAATCCAATGTACTTAATGAGAGGATGAAACCATTGGTTCATGTGCTATGGAATAACAAACCCAATTTTCATTAGGCTTGGCAGAGGGAGGCACTAATGGGAGAGCAGTGGCCTCATCGTTTGGAAGTGAATTCTTATTAGAAGGATTTCTGGGGGAAGAAAGTGTATGTAGTGGGTAGGTTGTAACATATTGTTACCATTTTCAATTATACCTAAACCACAATTTTGATAATTACATGTATGGGTTTCATTTATGGATTCTTTGGGTGAATATATATAAACTTTCAAAGTATTCTGAGTTGTGTATGGTTGGTGCATGGATTATCCAAACCGTGCACCCTCTCATAGAAAACCGTGCAATTCTAGATAGTGAGGGTTTTCATGGTTTCTGTACGATTTTTAAACTTGTGCACCTACTTATGAAAATATATGAAACCCCATTGAAATGAGATCATGGTTACAGAATGTACACCCCCGACCCCAGTTACCCAGAGTCAGTGCATTATTACAAAACATTGGCTTGATACAAGGAATCATGTCCCCAAAGGCCGATCAGTTTAGTAGCCATTGAAATATTAGATACATTCATATGTTTTACATTACATCATGAAATAAAAATATCAACAACAATTTTACCCTTTTGGACACACTTATATCCATATCCTATCCTTGCACGTCAACCATAAAATACTTTTCCCATCTTGGAAAAAATAAAAAATAGAAAGGGGTGAGCTTAGATGCTCAGTATGGATAAATATATAGCAGAAACTTTCATAAATAAGATCTATCATTTAAGGAAATTTATAAGAGTAAAACAAAATATTTTTCAACTTAAACATCAGAATAATATGGAAAAGATAAAATTGAATAATTCCATTTACTTATTCAAATGGATATTCCACTAGTCGAATAATTACATGAAATATCAATATCCACGTTCATAATGATTTAATTCATAATTCCAGACTTCATAACACATATTCAAGGCCTTGTGCCAAGAATACAAATAACAATTTGCAAGGCATTGTGCCAAAACATTAGTTTGTCTCATGAGACTTACTGATGCATCGGGGAGCAATAATGAGCTCCACCCGTCACTTTCTAAGTCCAATGTATTCCTCATATGAAAAGGTTTAAACACAACGTAAACATTTTATTAAAAATATCATACAAAAGGTCAATAATTTATTAATAAACTATAAATGGTATAAAAATAAGACACCGAAAGTCAAACATATCACAAAACCTTCAATAAAATATGGAAGATTTGTATCATAATAAATCAACTTCAATCAATTTTAACTTCCATCAAAGGATGTGGACATTGATGAAAATGATCAGTAAAATTCTTTGAGAGAAATACACCATTTTCATGAAATCATTTAAAAGTCTCAATATTTATAAAGGAATTCATTTAGAATGCATTTTTGAATCGATGATTCCCATAAAACATTCAATCTATTGAAATGAATTATCATTTCAAAACATTGATGTCAATATAAATAAATCCTTAAAACCATTATGTAAACATTGAAATTAATTAAAAGGGTTTAGAAAGATAAATATATAAAAAATTTAAACTGATTATATAGTTAAATATAACCTCCAATTAAACCTTAAAATATTTCTTTTGAAAACATTTTTATGAAATATGGTTATGGATGATAAGTATTTCCTAGTAAATACATACATATAAACAATATCAGATAATAATGAGATTGAGTAAATAAACCTTACCTTGATCTTTTCCTCAGTCGAGGTCCTGTATAACAGCTAAATATTTGTTTTTAAATTATATAAGAATGGAATAGATAAATATGATATCATATATGATATTATAATATTTCTTTGTTAATAATATTTTAGTAGTATCATCGTTTCGGGTGTAAACTGATTTATTTTCTTTTATATGTTTTGTTACATAATCCATGTTTTTATGGATAGGATGTATTTTATTCATATACATAATGGTATTAAGTTATTAAAAATTATTTTTAATCATAAAATTAAAATTATTCTATAATGGTTACGATGGGGAAATGAATCTCATCGCGTTCGAGGAGATGGTAATCCGTACGTACGCACGAGCGAAAATATCATTCTTTTGATATTAAAATTGTATGTAAATGGATGGTATATCATATATACAAAATCATTAACAAGTTTTATATATTATTTACATCACATAAACATCATTATTATACCCATCCCAAAAAATAATGTATTGAATTACATCTACACCATGACGTGGAGACGGTAAGCCATACATACGCATGTATGGTGACTTTGTCACATATCATAGATAGAATAATGGATATGGTTGTCCAATTTTTATAATAAAATCACATTATATAGAAGATAAAAGCATTGATATTTTAAAATAGAATCAATAATTAAAGAGGAAGTGGATAACAAAAAATAACTTGAAAGAGGTTATGAAATATTTATCTCTTCTTCAGGTTCTTCCTTCTAATTTGATCAAAAGGGAACTTTAGGTTAGATTTCTGACCAAATGAGGGCCTCCAGTATGAAGGGAGGAATGTTGGGGGGAAATTTGGGCACGGTTGGATGAGCCAAATGGCTTTGGGGGTGTGAAATTATGAGAAGGGGAACTGCCCTTTTATAATAGAATTGATGGTCACTTTATGAAAAGTCTGAAATATTATTTTACAATTACACCATTTTCGGTTTCTAATGGCTCCAAAATGAATTATTTAAAGGCTAATGTGGGTATGGATCGAAAAAATCTCAACCAATAGGTTTTATAAAAGGTTATATTACAAATATAAACATATCTTTTAGATTTAATTCTTAGTTAAATTGTTTAACGTTTACCACGTCTTCTTGTATTCTTACACTATATGGTTAATAAACATACTCTAAACATTAAATAGAACCTCAATTGGTTCATTAATGACATATATAATTTTTATTACGCCCTTTGTCTGAACCTTTAATATTTAGGAATATTATTTCAACCAACAATATTGTTTTTGTTTTGAAAACTATTTTATGTCAATTTTGACACTATTTGGTATTTGTTTTTTTGTAAAAATCCTAAGAGCATGATTACTTTGATAAAATTTATTTAATCAACCCTAACATATCATATTAACAAATAAAATTTGTTTAATTCATTAAAATTCACAAATTACTTTTTTTGGGTATTTATAATATCAATTATTTTAATCTTATTTTAATAAAGTAATTATTGCATCATCATTGTGTCATAAATAAATTTGATTATTTAATTTCTAAAAATTATAAATAAAATATCATTATGTAGGAAATTTTATTATCTTTATAATGAATATTTAAAGTCTAATTTATCTTATGTATTACCCAATATTGAAAATGTTTTAGTTATGAAAACATGAATTTAACACTTTCAACTCTTCTTTAAATTAAATAATAATAAAAGTACTTATATAATTCAAGCAGACCTAAAGGATAATATATTATTCCTAAGTCTGTTTTTGGCCGAATTACACTTATCCAATTGAAATAGGAAATGTGTTTTGGTAATTATAATATCCTTTTTACCCAGAATTACCCTATTTATTTTTATTCGTGGTAAATAAAAGTCAAAAGTTAATATTCAAAAAAAATTATTTTCAACATATTGAACCACATTATACATAATGAGGATAACTTTGTACCTTAGATTTTGGAAATTAAACTCATAGAATCTGTAAAATTATGTTTTATGCAAAATTTTAAATGCTCCTAGAAGAAGGGTAAAAGGCGGTAAAAAGATCAATAAAATATTATATATCTAAGATTATTATAGAATGATTCCAATGTATTACAATGATCATATATAGGTATTATGTATCTATTTTTATCTATAATAAATAAAAATAAAATAACTAATTACTTAAATATTAAGTCGGTTTCAAATAATAACGCAATGTTTTTCACTATTCATCCAAAATTGAATGTTTTCAAAAAAAAATACAAAAAATTCACCCAAAGCTAATTTTGATATTCTGAATTAAAAAATTAATTTTATATTAACAAATTAGACACATATAAGTTGCATTTATTAATTTAAAACTAATTTCCGTTGACAAAATAAAAAAAGTGTGGTTTTAAAAAGTAAAATCTATCAAAAGATTGACATGTGTTTATATCAAATTTAAATGTAAAATTACTTATATTGACAAAATTTTATTAAATTATACAAATATATTCTAATTATAATTCCAAATAATTCAAATGTAAAATTGAACACTATAAAATATTTTGATTAACAAAGTTGTTTTCAGTTAAAATTTAGAATTTTTCAATATTCACCCAAATATGAATGATAACAGAAAAACACAAAAAAACTATTGAAACAAATTTTTTTTTGTCCCAAATCTAAAGAAGAAGTTTATTTTGTCATATTTAATATATAAAAGCGTAACATATTTGATTTAAAAGGGGTTCATCTATTAAAAGGCTGTAAAATTGCATTTTTTAAAATTACTTCTTATATTTTTAGAAAATGAATTTGTTCACATATTTTGTCTAAAAAACACATAATATGGATTCTAAAATATTATAGATGATATCAATTTCAATATTCAGTTAACACTATTCATAATCTCTTATTAAACGGTTAGTTTGGGAAGTTGTGGTGCGCTCAAACTCTGTGTTGCGTGTTGTGTAAGTTATTTAATTACTCAGAAGAGATATCATAATATGAAATCTTAGGGTGTAACATTCTCCCCTCCTTCAATAAATTTCGTCCTCACAATTTGAAATTGTTCATCTAAAATAAATTGTTAAAAATAAAAAATACCTTTGGGGAAAACCCACATCATAAATTGGGTTAATAAAATTTAGTCTTAATAAGAGGGAACGGGGAATGCAAAGTCACCACCAAATTATGATCTCAATTAAGAGAAAATTGGTGGAAATCAGAGAGAAATAATTGGAGGATAAATGTTAATATTTATAGGGAGTGATTGAGGTCATCAATCACAAACAAGTGTAAAACTGAGGGCCTCAAAGACATCAATCTATGATGATTTAAAATATCATCTGTTCAACAAAACAGAAGGTATTAGGATAACAAATTATTGGTTTTAAGATCCCTTCCCTAAATATTAAGAATTAATTTATTCATAGAATAAGAGGGATATATATATATATATATATAAACATGAAAAATAGGGTATCATCCTTCAACTATTTACTACCACAAACTCATCTTTCACTCCAAAAGATAATAGAATTCAAAAATATTCTATTTATTATAATCCTATAGGGTTCCAAAAATAATGAACTTATAATTAGTCTTTCAGACTATTTAAAAAAACTACATTATACAAACCAATAAATCACGTATGCTAATGGTAGGTGATCCACCCTTGTCGCCCTTCAGTTGCGGGTTCAAGTCTCATGGAATTTCCGGACGCGACGGGTTCTCACCTGACCTCAGGGTTATTCTTTTTATGACAATCCAAAAATAATCTCAAGAAATGATTTAACCTTGAAATTCATACCCAATGTCAAACATAATCGATTCAAACCATTAGACTTATCCAAAATACTCCGGTCCAAACTCACAGTCCAAAATTTATAAGAAGGTAAACACAATGAAGATCCTTTTTTCCACATAATAACATGTGAATACCTTCATCATGTATTCTTTTAAAACATGGTAACACCATGAATTATCATATAACCATATTGATTATATTTATGCTCCCTTATTCTTTATATAATACTAGATATACTCCTTATATCAAAAATGTTTTAAACTCCAACAATGATGGAATATACAATTCATTAATCAGATTCAAGGAAGTCAAAAATATCCAATATAATTTATCGAAATCTGTCATATATTATTCCAAAATCATTACCTTAGTATCAAAATCATATTAAGGATTTTCATTTTCTTAACCATATATTTTCCAAAAATTAAACCAACAATTGAGTCACTTTTCTCTATTCCACACAATCTTAAGTCCGTAATGAAATAGTACTGCATCACAATCCTTATATACTCTATAATTATTATAACATGTACATCATTATTGCAATACTCAAATGATAGAATACATTAATGACAACATGAGAACTCTTAATCATTCATGTTCATATTCAGTAGTATCAAAACATGATTATAATCCAATAGCAACATTTAGGGAATACTATAATAATTTGGACATTGATTCACGTAGTGTCCCAACTCCTTGCAGATTAAACACTGTATGTTTGAAACCTTTTTCATACCCTTGTGATCACGCACTTGGTATCCTTTTTCTCCACACTTATAACAAACTCCCATTCACTTCAAGAATTTACCAAGGTGGTTCTTTCCAAAGTTATCACATAAGGGAAAATCCTTCTTTCCCTTATTCCCATTTTCCATATTTCTTTATACCAGCCTTTTCTTTTCTCACTTCCCTTCAAATCCATAGGACTTAGAGAATTATTTGATTTTCTTATTAACAGATGAAACTATTTCTTCATATGATGATAATACGTGGGAGATTATTTTTTTTTTTCTAAATGTTGGATTAATACCATGAACGATATGATACTTATTACTATCTGTATCATTCGTATTGATGGAGTTATCATTCCTTCTACTTGGAACAGTTTCTAAACAATTGAATTCCCTTGTTCAGTTTATGAATCACAATGAATAATACCAGACTTGTAAAATACCTAATGTAAATTGAACAATTTTGGGATATACTCCATAATCATAAAAAAAATTCTTTGAGGAAGTATTTACTCATAAATCCTTCATAATGGGTTTTAATGAAAATGTGAATTATCCTAAGCATATCCCCAAGAGTGTTGTAACCAAGAGTGCAACAAGGCCCACTGTCATTCCCTAGTTCCAGTTGGAGTCTATCTCAAAGAGGTGTTTTCTGGTTTTACACCGAGGTACATCTGTTCAAGAGCCTCCTCTACCTTCTCGTATCCAGGAAGGGATGTATTGTTTGGAAAACTCCCAAAATCACCATAGTACCAAAATTCTAGGAAGTTCTTCTATACTAATCCTCAAAGTCAATCTTAGGGGAGTGTTCTCTAATCAGAGTTTTTCTAAATCAAGTATCCAAGGATTTTACTAAGTTTATCTGATACCAACTCTAACGCCCTGTCCCCAGTTACTCAGAGTCAGTGCATTATTACATAACATTGGCATGATTCAAGGAACCAGGTCCTGAAAGGCCAATCAGTTTAGTAGCCCTTGATGTTCTAGATACATTCAAAAGTTTTACATTATATCATGAAATAAAAACATCAAAAACATTTTTCTCCTTTTGAACACACTTATATCCTTAGACTATCCATGCAGGTCAACCATAAAATAATTCTTCACATACTGGAAAAAACAAAACATAGAAATGGGTGTGCTCAGATTCTCAGTAAGGACAAAAAATATAGCGAGAACATTTATAAATAAGAATAAACATTTAAGATAGTGTATAAGACTAAAACAAAAGCCTTTTAAACATAATCTTCCGAATAATATGGAAAATATAAAATAAAATAATGCAATTTACCTATTCACATGGATATTTTACTAGTTGAATTATCACATGAAATATGAATAGTCAGTTTCATAATTATGGAATGCATAATGCTAGACTTCATAACCAAATTGTCAAGGCCTTGTGCCAAGACTAAAAATAATATTTTCTCAAGGGCTTATGCCAAGACACTATTTTGTCTAATGAGACTCACTGATGCATCGAGGAGCTATAGTGGGCTCTACCTATTACTTACCAAGTCCATTGCATTCTTTATATGAAAAGTTTTAAACATAACATAAACATTTGTTTTAAAACTAGCGTATGAAATACAATAATTTATTCAGAAGCCATGAATGCTATAAAAATAACACATCTATAGTCCAACATATCACAAAACCATCAATACAATACAGAAGATTTGTATCATAATAAATCAACTTAAATCAATTTTAAAATCAATAAATGGATGTTGACATAGATTAAAACGACCAGTAAATTTTTTTGAGAGAAATACCCATTTTCATGAAATCGTTTAAAAGTATCACTATTTATAAAGGATTCCATTTAGAAGAGATTTTTGAATCACAGTGTCCCATACAACTGTTAAACTTTTGAAAAGAATTATCATTTCAAAGCATTCATATCCACATAAATAAATCCTTAATACCATTTGGAAAACATTTACATTAATTAAAAAGGGTTTAGAAAGATAAATCTTAAAAACATTTAAAATGATGATATAGTTATATATATTTTCCCATTAAACCATAAAATATTTCTTTTGGGATCATTTTTATGATATATGGGTGTTGATGATAAGTATGTCCCAGTAAATACTTACACATAAACAATCTCATATAATAATGAGATTGAGGAAATAACCCTTACATTGTACTTTTCCTTGTTCGAGGGTACCTTAACCTCCATTATAATAGATAAATATTTTTTTATTAAATTATAAAAGAACCACATACATACATATGATATTATATATGATCTTCTAATATGACTATGTTAATAATAGTTTAGTAGTATCATCGTTTCGGGTGTAAACTAATTCGTTTTCTTTTATATGTTTTGTTACATAAGCTGTGTTTTATATAGATAAGATGTATTATATTCACATCCAAAATCATATTATGTTCTTGAAAATTATTCTTAATCATCATATTAAAATTTGTCTTGAATGGTTACGATGGGGAAATTAATCTCATCACATTCATGGAGATGTTAATCCATACGTACGCACGAGCGACAATATCATTCTTTTGATATCAAAATATTATGTAAATGGATGGTATATTATATATATATAATCATTAAATGTTATATTTATTATTTACATCAATTATAATTCATTATTATACCCATACAACAAAATAATCTATTGAATAACAACTACACCACGACATAGAGACGATAATCCGTACGTACACACGTTTGTTGAATTTTTAATTCATAAGATAGATAAAATAATGGATATGGTTGTTACTTTTTTATAATAACATAATATTATATAGAAGATACTGGATATATTTTTTTTATAATGGAAAAAACAAAGAAAGAAAAAGTGGAAGAAGGAAATAACTTGAAAGAGGTTATGAAATATTTTCCTCTTCTTCAGGTTCCTCCTTTTGATTTGATCAAAACCGATCATTAGGTTTGCTTTCTGACCAAAGAAAGGACTCTAGGATGAAGGGATGAATATTTTGAGGATATTTGGGTAGGGGTTGACTGAGCCAAAAGGCTTTGTAGGTGTGAAATTATGTGAAGGGGAAGTTCCCTTTTATAAAAGTGGTGATGGTCACTTTAGGATAAGTTTGAAATATTATTTTATAATAAAACCATTTTCCGTTTCTAATGGCTCAAAAATGAATTATTTAAAGTATATGGTGGGGATAGGTCTAAAACCTTTCAGCCAATAGGTTTTAGAAAAGTTTGTGTTAATATTGTAACCATATCTTTTAGATTTAACTCTTAGTTAAAAAGTTTAACTATTACCGTGTCTTCTTGTATTCATACACTATATGGTTAATAAACATACTCTAACCTTCCAAGAGAACCTCAAGTTGTTCATTAATGAAATATATAATATTATTTAAGCTCTTTGGCCTACCCTTAGAGTTTTAGGAATATTATATCAACCTATAATATAGTTTTTGTTTTAAAAACTATTTTATGTCAATTTTGACACTATTTGGCATTTGTTTTTTTGTTAAAATCATAATAACACGATTACATAGAAAAAACAATTGATTGAAGCAACCCTAACCTATCATATTAACATATAGAATTAGTTTAATTCATCAAAAGTCTCAAAATAAATTTATTTTGTTTTTTATAATATCAATTATTTTAGTCATTTATTAATAAGGTAATTACTGCATCATCATTATGTCCTAAATAAATTTAACTATTTATTGTTTAAAAATTATAAATAAAATACCATTATGTAGGAAATGGTTTTATATTTCTAATTAATATTTATAGTTTAATTTATATTATGTATAACCATATATTAAAAATGTTTAATTTATGAAAACATGAATTTAAAACTTTTAAATATTCTTTAAATTAAATATTAATAAATGTCCTAATCAAATCCAAGTGGACCTAATTTAACAACTAGGCCCCACCCACCAGTTGCCCCAAAAACACGTGGGCCCCACCCTTGGTCCCACCCACGTTCCTGAATGGATTATCTGACTAATGAAAGTCCCCACAGGCCAACACATGTCTTTTCTAGTGTGTTTTGACCTCACTCACACAAACCCTGAGAGACTTCCCAAGAGGTCACCCATTCTGATCACTACTCCGGGACAAGCATTCTTAACTATGGAGTTCTAACCTGGTAGGCTCCTTAAAATAAAGGTGCACCTTATTGACATGAGTCACATCCTTTAGTCATTTAACCCTTTATCATTTGGGGATGTTACAATCACCCCCTTTAGAGCACAACGTCCTCGTTGTGGGCCCTACATCTCAACCCAGGCAGTGTACCGTGCACTTAAGGCTGGGATCCTCCTCTGATACCAAATGTAACAACTGGGCCCCGTCCACCAGTTTCCCCAAAGACACGGGGGCCCCACCCTAGGTCCCACCCACGTGCCCAAACGAGTTATCTGACTAATGACAGTCCCACAGGCTAACACATGTCCTTTCCAGTGTGTTTTTTCCCCACTCACACACACCCTGAGAGACTTCCCAGGAGGTCACCCATCCTGATCACTACTCCAGGGCAACCATTCTTAACTATGGTGTTCTAACTAGGCTGGCTCCTGAAAAGGAAGGTGCACATTGTGGACATGAGTCACATCAATTAGTCATTTAACCCTTTATCATTTTGGGATGTTACACCTAATGGATCATATTTTATTCCTATGTCTATTTTGGGTCAAGTTAAATTTATCCAATAGAATTTGGGAATCTGTGAGGGTAATTATAATATCATTTTTACCCTTAATTATCCTATTTACTTTTAACTCTGGTAAATAAAAGTAAAAAGTTACTATTCAAAAAAAAATATTTTTATCTTATTGAACCACATTTTACATACTGATGTTATCCGTGTATCTCAGATATTTTGAAATTAAACTCACAGAAGCGGTAAAATTATGTTTTATGCAATTTTCAAATGATCATATAAGGTGGGTAAAAGACGTTAAAAAGTTCAATAAAATTTTTTATATCCAAACTTATTTTAAAATCACTCCAATGAATTAAAATGAACATATATAGGCACCAAAAAATCCCTAGATCCTGGTGAAAACCTGCTCCCATAAGACTAAATAAAGAAATGTTTAAACAGTACAAACCACTCAGGAAAGGGGAGCTTTACACAGCCTCGTATACACAGTACCAATTCTATCATTGCAAACAAGATCATTGCAATAATCTGGAAGAAAAAAGGACCAACTAGAGCTCACCTCCAGAATTGACCTTTTTGAGAGTGCATCTGCCACATGATTTGCTTCCCTAAACACATGAGAGACTTCAAGGGTAATTTGTTCTGCCATCTTTAAGGAACCAGTCCAAACAGGAAGAATCCTCCATAGAACATTCCTGGACCGCTCTTTGAGGATATGCAGAGCAACAGAAGAGTCCAATTCTATCCAAATATTTCTCCAATCATAACGAGTAGCATAATTTATTACCTTTACTATAGCCTAGAGCTCTACCTCAAGAGCATAACTATTGCAAATGTAATGAAAGAAAAATCCCTTTATGTATCTATTTTTACCTTAAATAAATTAAAATAAAATAATTAATTACTCAAATTAAAATTCAGTTTTAAAAAATATAACCGTGTTTTTCATCATTCATCAAAAATTGAAAGTTTTCAGAAAAATACCAAATCCACCAAAATAATAAAACTAATGAACCACCTTTATACCTATTGTATTCCACTGAAATGATGTGAACT
This sequence comes from Viscum album, assembly GCA_963277665.1. NCBI lineage: Eukaryota > Viridiplantae > Streptophyta > Magnoliopsida > Santalales > Viscaceae > Viscum > Viscum album. The sequence continues at coordinate 1,032,416,075 of OY728130.1, forward strand.
TCCTACTGCAGTATTGCTACAACTCCAATCTCCACTAAAATCTATTATAACTTCAATATAAAACCTAAATCCACCAAAATAATAAAATTAATGGTCCAAAAATATATGGACCCAACCTTATTACATACGTAATCTTGAATTTAGTCAAGAAAACACTTCCTTTTACATTGAGGACCATTTCAAGTTTAGATCTTTAGAGAATTAGGACAATACATTCATGACATTACACATTCTTATAGAGTGGATACCATAAAAACATTTTCAATTTTTTTAAAACATAAAACAATAAAAATTAAAACAAGACTCCTTGACAATTCTTCAACATTTAGCATGGATTACTTCCTAGTATTACACATCCATTAACCTGTGAAAAATAATTTAAAAACATGGGATGAGCACAAAAGCTCAACAAGGGATGGAAAATAAAGAATGATCACATTAGTCCATGAATACTCATAACGTATGAAAATATTTTCAAAAGATATGCTTGTCACCAATATATACTTTGTTCGTGTAACATGAGATTACACAAGATCCACAATAACAAAAGAACATAAATATAATTATAAAGGTATCTTGAGGCATTACATACATAATCTTGTGACCATTCTTGGCTACCTTATAATTTGTAACCCTCACGACTACCTTACTTTGTGTAACCATCAAAGTTACACATGGAGTAACCATACCGCTGACCTCCAACATACTCGTACCCAATGCATTGGAGGGAAATATAGGTCCCACACTTTATCATAAAAAATGCCCAAGAACCAAAACATAATCATACAACATGAATAATTCTATAGAAACATTTCTTTGGAATTTCGTAAAACCAAATTTTAAAAAGAGGATTTTTAAAGAAAAGCCCTTTATAAATATCTTACAATTGAAGAGAGACTTAATAGAGTGCATGGAGTATGCATATATACTGTAAATACATATAATAAAACATAATAAAAATATATCCCATTAAAAAAAATTTAAATATCACCTAAATAATGATGTAGAAGGTTAACCCAAAGAATTGAAATCGGGTTAAGAATTCCCTTACCTCAGGTTTGTCTTACATATAACTTGTTTAAACCTCTTATTTACCTCTTCTCCTTGATACCCTCTTTAAGGGATTTTTTTGGCCTTTTGGTGAGACCAAAATCTCTAGGATGTGGGGATGAAAATTGGGGATGTAATTTAGCATAAATTAAAGAATTCTCAAGGCTTGAGAGGTGTGGGAGGAAGAGGGGAGTGAGGGTGGTATTTATAGTGGATGAGAGGGGGTATTTTTCATTATTTTAATCATTATCAAAAAAATTTCTCAATAACATGAATAATCATAATTCATGTGACCCAAAATAGTAAAAATTGCATGTGAGTTTGATCCATGTGGGATTACATCATCCTTTCATCATCTATGATGCATTAAATAATGTATTTTTCATTTATCATATTTTATCATATGTTACTATTCATAAATAATTCTTGAATTTCAGAAAATTCCCAAATATTTACCCTAATCATTTTTCAACGTGTAGAATTCAAAAATGATGTCCATTTTTGAAAATATGTTTCTAAATATTATTAATTTAATTTTTAAATAAAAGAATACTTAATTCATACATTAACACTTATAATTCTACAACTACTTCTTTATCACAATGAAAAAGTACCCAAGATGTTATTATATTCTATCCTTAAGAAAATAAAATAATAATTAAATTTACTATTCATTATGGTCATATCACTATTTATATTACTATTCATAACTGTATGTTACTATTCACCAAAAAACTAATTGGTTTCATCAGACTCTAAATAACATACTGATCATAATTGTAGATGATAGTTTCTTGAAATTCAAAACATAAAAGTAGAAAAGTTATGTTTTGAAGGCTAGTTAAAAATATCTACTAAAAAAATGTACCATGAATTTCTATTTATTTTTATAAAAACTTGTGGGGTTACATTATCCCCACCTTTTGGAAATTGCATCCTCACAATTTTATTGACTTATTAAACAATGGAGGGTACTTTTCACTCATAGCATTTTCATACTCCCATGATGCTTTTCAACCATGTGGTTTCTCCACAAATCCTTTACCAAGTGGATTACCTTATTCCGCAATACATGTTCCCATCAATCAAGAATATGAACTGGTTTCTCATTACAAGAAAGGCTCTCTTCTTGTTGAACTACTTCTGGGCTCAAGACATGTTATGAATCTGGCACATAATTTCTCAACATCGAAACATGGAAAAAATTGTGTACCTAAAACAAACTCGGAGGAAAAGCTACATAGTTTTCAACTATTACAACTTTCTCCAAATTTCAAAATACTGATGAACCGTCGACTTAGCATTCATTTATTACCGAAATGCATCACACATTTCCAAGGAGATACTTTAAGGAAAACATATTCACCTTCCTCGAAAAATAATTCTTTCCTTCTGTTATCTGCACAACTTTTCTGCCTGCTCTGAGCGGTCCTCATGTGCTGCTGAATCATCCTCACTTTCTCAGCCACTTCTTCAACTAATTCTGGCCCCTTAAAGTTTCTTTCACTGAGTTCATCCCAAAATGCTGGAGTCTAACACCGCTTCCCATAGAAGGCCTCAAAAGTTTCCATCTGAATACTAGAATGAAAACTGTTGTTATAAGAAAACTCAACTAAAGAAAGATGATGATCCCAACTTCCTTGATAGTCCATTGAACAAGCTTGAAGCACATCCTTTAATGTCTTAATCGTTCGTTCTGGCTACCCATACGATTGAGGATGAAAAGTTGCACTGTAATTTAACTCTTTTCCCAATGACTTTTTAAGTCCCTTCCAAAAGTTAGAGGTCAACCTGAGATCTTGGTCAGATACAACGGAAAGAGGAACTCCATGTAACCTAACAATATCCTTGAGGTACAATCAAGAAAGCAGATACAAAGACATTATATCTCCAAATGATTGAAAATGTGTAGAATTTTTTAGTTGATCAACAATAACCCAAATCACATTTTTACCTCAAGAAGTCTTTGGCAGTCCCACAACAAATTCAATGGATATATTCTCTCATTTCCACTCTGGCACTGGCAAAGGTTAAAGCATCACCTTCAGTTACTGCCTCTCTACTTTAACCTATTGAAACATCTAACATTTCATGGTAAAATTAGCGATATATCTTTTCATTCCATCCCACCAATAATACTCCTGAAGGTCTCTTATATCTTAGTTCTGCTAGGATGAACAGAAAATAGAGAACTATGAGCTTCAGACAACAAATCGTTCTTCAACTAAGAATCCCTATGCACACACAAACTTTTTCAAAATCATAAAACACAATCTTTATCAAGATTAAATTCTGGAAACTTACCCATTTTAACCGATTATACTTTTTCCTCTAGATCACGGTCTTCCTTCTGCGCTTTCTTAATTCTTTCGGACAATGAAGACTGCACTGAAACCTAAAACAAAATAGAGATATTCCCTGCACCAACAACTTATATGACAAAATTCATCAAATCATTAGTCAAGGGATCATGATACAAATGTAACATTGTTAATAATGCATGATGTTTCCAAATTAAAGCATCATCTACTTTGTTTGATTTTATAGGATGGTAATTTATCGTGCATTCATAATCCTTTGTTAGTTCTATCCTTCTTCTCTACCTCATGTTTAATTCCTTCTGAGTGAATATATACATTAGAATTTTATGGTCAGTATATATTTGGCATTTGGTTTTGTATAGATGATGAATCCAAATTTTCAAAGAAAAAACCACAACTACCAATTCCAAATATTGCGTGGGATAATTTAGCTCATGAGGTTTAAGTTGTCTCGAAGCACAGCCAATTACCTGATCATTCCACATCAAAAAAAACCAAGTCCCTTCAAAGAAGCATCAGAGTAGATGACAATCTCGCCATTTTGGGTAGGTAAGTCCAAAAATGGACCATTCACCAATCTCTTATTCAGTTCAAGAAAATAAACATCACATTCTTCTGTCCAAACAAGTTTAACCCCTTTCCGTGTTAATTTAGTTATTGGACTAGATAATCGTGCAAAGTTCTTAACAAACCGTCAGTAATAACTTGCTATGCCCAAAAAAATATGAATCCCTATAACATTTTTTGGTCTTTGCCTTTCATCAAATACTTTTGTTTTGGCAGGATCAACTGTTATTCCATCCTTATTTACAATGTTCCCAAGAAAAGAAATCGGTTGCAACCAAAAATCTCACATGCTTAATTTTCCATATAGTTTCTTTTCTTTTAATGTTTGTAAAAAAACCCTTGAATGTTTTTAATTCTCCTATTTATTTTTAGAAAATACCAGAATGTCATCAATAAATACAACCACAAACTTATCCGAGAACTCATGAAATACTCTATTCATAAGATTCATGAATAAAATATGTGCATTAGTTAATCCAAATAAAATAACAAAAAAATCCTAATGACCATATCTTTTAAGAAAGGTTGTTTTCGGGATGTCATCCTCCTTCACCATCAGCTGATGGTCTCCGGATCTCAAGTCATTCTTGGAAAAGTACTGAGGTCCTTGGAGATGATCAAACAAGTCATCAACATGAGGGAAATGGTACTTGTTTTTAACAATTATGTTATTCAAAGATCTATAATCAATGAAAAGTCACATGGAAACATCATTCTTTTTAACAAAAAAAATAGTGGCTCCCCATGGTGAAGTTCTTGGATGAATTAAGTCTTTGTGATGAAAATCCTGTAACTGATTTTTCAATTAATGAAGTTCTATTGGAGCCTTACGATATGGGGGTTTGAAAATTGGATTATCATTCGAAACTAAGTGAATTGTGTATTTGACTTCTCGATCAGGTATGAAACCGGGTAACTCATAAGAAAAAAAATCAAGGTATTCATTTAACACTGGAATATCATTAATTTGAATAGTTCCCTTGTTTTCAACAATATGAGAAAGATAACATTAATTTCCATCTTTCAATAGTTTCACAGCTTTCTAATATGTTATCAATTTTATGGGTTCATTATTGTATACAAACTGAAACACATTCTTAAAAATAACTTCACTATCTCTACATTCAACCTTTGCATGATAATCAGAAGCCCATTCCATCCCAAGAATAACATCAAACTCAACTAAGGGTAAACAACATAGTTTGCAGGTATAGTCTTTCCACGTACCACAATAGAAAGATTATTATAATTCCTCTTTGCTATAACATTTCCCCTGGTGTTTTAACAACAATTTCAGGTCTCATTTGTTGATGTGGTATTTCCAATTTACCAGAAAATTTCTCAGAGATGAAGGAATGTGTATACCCCATATCCAACAAAACTTTAGCAAAATTTATGTGAAAAAATAGAGTACCTGATACAACTTATTTGGATGGCCCATCATCTACTGATGTAGTCGCAAAGGATCTCACTGCACCTTTCTTCTTGTAGTCTGGATTCTTTGCATCATCCAGATCTCTCTTTGGACAGGTGTTTGCTTAGTGACTAATGTAACCTCATTTAAAACAATTTATAGTTTTCTTATCAGGATCATTCATAGGATCATTTTCATTTCAATCTCAGGCCATATGTATAAACTTACCACATTTAAAAAACTTTTTTGTTTTTCTAAGACATTCCTCAAGGTGTTTCTTGCCATATTTTTCACAAACTGGAAATTGGATTTTTTACTATCATATTTCTTTGGTTGATTCTTACCCATTGCTTGCCAACTGGACCTCTTATTCTCTTGGTTTCCAAAATGCATGTGATCATTAGCAAAATCCATCTCTACCCTCTCATCACATCAGACAAGTTTCTCATACCATTTGAATTCACAAGAGACCAATGCCCTTCAAAACCTTGGCTTAAATCCTAAGTAAAAGTCGTTGATTTTGCTAAAAAGATCCAGAATAATACTTGGAGCATACCTTTCCAGTCGGGTGAAGTTCGCTTCAAACAAAACTATTTACTCTTCCTCCTTCTATTTCAATTCAAGGAATTTCTTCTCCATTCTATGTCGCACGACCTTAGGAAAATAGTTTTCGAGGAAGAGACTTTTAAATTCATCCCACTCTAAGGCATAAAAATCTTCTCTACCCCTAATATTCCTTACTATTGACCACCACTAATCAGATTCCCCTTCAAAACGATAAATGGAAAGACTTACCTTTTGATTGTATGAACATACCATAACATCGAATATCTTATCAAGGGATTTGATCCATCCTTCAGCAGCTACTGGGTCAGAAGATCCATTGAATGCAGGAGGATGTTGTCTCATTAAATGTTCCACTACTATCATGTTCCATTATGGTACCTCTATTGGTTCTCTTCCATGGATGACACAACCATTTATTTCATGCGTTAGCTGAGCCATTACTATCACAAACTTCGGTTCCAATCCCTACCATTCTAGGGTGTAGTTCCAGAAAGATGTCATTATGTCGATGCCTCTCTTCTTCATCATCCCTCTTCCGTCTACGAACAACCATTCTGAAAAAATATGTCTCAAATGAAGCAACACGATAATCTGTAAATACTATAACATTTCAAATTAAACATAGAGTGATATTCATTTATGGTATTCTATTAACATCACCCTAACCACTAATGTTATCTAAACTATTATCCGATACCAACTATAAGGACCCGACCTTATTACATACATATTCTTGAATTTAGTCAAGAAACCACATCCTTTTACATTGATGATCTTTTCAAGTATAGAGCTTTTGAGAATTAGGACAAAGCATTCATGACATTAGATATTATTACAGAGTGGATTCTATAAAAATAGTTTCATTTTTTTCAAAATATAAAATATTAAAACATAAAACACGACTCTTTGACAATTCTTCAACATTTAACATGGCTTCCTTTCTTGTATTACACACCCGTTAACTAGTGCAAAATCATTAAAAAACATGGGATGATCCCAGAATCTCATTAAGTGATGTAAAACATGGAATGATCACATTAGCCCAGGAATACTTGTAACGTATGAAAACATTTTCAAAAGACATTCTTGTCACCCATATATACTTACTTCATGTAACATGAGATTAGACAAGATCCACAAAAACATAAGAACATAAATATAACCATAAAGTAATATTGGGGGATTACTTAAACAACCTTGTAAAAACTCATGGCTACTTTATAATTTGTAACCCACATGGCTACCTTACTTTGTGTAACCATCACAGTTACACATGGAGTTACCATACAGCCGACCTCCAACATTCTCATACCCAATGCATTGGAGTGAAATATAGGTCCCACCCATTATCATAATAAATTACCAAGAACCAAAACATAATATTACATCCTGAATAATTCCATAAAATCGTTTCTTTGGAATTTCGTAAAACCGAATTTTAAAAAGAGAAATTTAAATAAAACCTCTTTATAAATATCATACAATTGAAGAGTGACTTATTAGAGTGCATTGAGTATGATTATATACTATGAATACAAATAATTAAACATAATATTAATAGAAACCAACACAAAATAAATTTAAATATCACATAAATAAGGAAGTAGAAGGTTGTCCCAAAAATTGGAAATGGGGTTTAGAATTCCCTTACCTTGGGTTTGTCTTACTTCCAACTTGTTCAAACCTCTTCTTGACCACTTCTCCTTGAGATCCTCCTTAAGGGATTTGGTTTTGGTATTTTGATAAGACTAGGAGCTCTATGATGGGGGGATGAAGATTGGGCAGGGAATTTGGATGAAATTAGTCAATGCTCAAGGCTTGAGAGGTGTGGGAGGAAGAGGGGACTGAGGGTGGTATTTATAGTGGAGTAGAGGGGGTATTTTTCATTATTTTAATAATTATTATAATATTTTTTCTCAATAATATGAATAATCGTACTTCATGTGACCCAAAATAGTAAATATTGCATCTGAGTTCGAACCAAGTGGGCTTACATCATCATTGCATCACCTATGATGCAGTAAATCATGTATTTAACATTTATTGTATTTTATCGTATTTTACTATTCCGAAAAAATTATTGAATTTCAGAAAATTCCTAAAAATTTATTCTAACCATTTATCGACGTGTGGAATTCAAAAATGAATTCCATTTTTGAAAAATAATTTTCTAAATAATATTAATTTTATTTTTAAATTAAATCATACTTAATTCAAGAACTAATAGTTCTAATTCAACAACTACTTCCTTATAATAATGAAAAATTAACAATGATGATATTATCTACTATCTTTAAGAAAATCAAATATTAATTAAATTTAGTATTTATTAGAGTCATATCACTATTCATATTACTATTCATAAGGTTATGTTACTATTCCCCAAAAAACAAGTTGGTTTCATCAGACTCCAAATAACATACTGAACACAATTGTAGATGATAGTTTCTTGAAATTCAAAACATAGAAGTAGAAAAGTTATGTTTTAAAGGATAGTTAAAAATATCAATTCAAAACAATGTTCCATGCATTTTTATTTATTTTTAAAAAAACATTGGGTGTTATAGAAAATCTATGGGCTGTTACATTAGATACATCTCAAATGATTCTCACTATTAAGAATCGAAAAGAAATCCTAAACATAAAGAGGTCCAATCAACTACCCAGTGAGATACCACCCAAGGATTTCATCGTACCTCAAAATCTTCCAAAATCCAGACATGTCAAGCCAAGTAGCCATAATGAATCTTGCACAACCATATCACCACACAACCACATCACCTCGACCATCAAACCTCTATACATACCAAAACACTAACTGTCCCTAACAACAAAATACACTCCCCGAACATACAAATCAGAGAACTCTATCACCCAAATCAACATACTATTCTCTGTGGGTGGCACAAATTCACCCACATGGTTTTAATCACGTCATGGTATAATGCATCTCAATTAGGAATCTGTTCCCCCCTTTTCCATATATCATAACTTTATCACACATCATAAACCAAAAAATAGTGAAGAACTGATCATTGAATAAAACAATAAGGTCCCAAAGATCAAATAATAATAAAACTGGATCAAGGATAAACCTAAAAAAGAACATGGTACTTGGAAAAAACATGATTCTGACACTCCCAAGTACTCTTATCTAGGCCAGCATGCCTTTAAAACACACAAACCAAATAAATGATCCATCTATGCAACGCCTACTCTTCGTGATCATAGATATATATAGGTTGCACCCCAAATATCACATCAACCTTGATTTAAAAATAATACCAGTAAATGACATGAGAGTCTTTATGAAGATACCAGTGAATTTAAGAGACAAGGAAGATGTTATGGATCCTCTACAACAATGGTGTAAACTCCAACCCACATGCCACCTTTCTAACTAACCCCAACATGTCAAAGGGAACAATATACCCAAGATAAATATTACTATCTCATCCAAAAAACTTCTTCCCACATCAAGAGGAAACATTCAAGAACATGTGTTCCCCAAACATGAAATCAAAGGGAATCCTCCCGCGATCATTATATGACTTCTTCCTAACCTGCACCACATTCATCACTTAAGAAAAGATGAAGCTTCACTATGGTTCTCATCACCAAATCATGTCCAACAACTGCTGCCTCCCCAATCTCTATCAGACATAATGGATAACAACATAGTCGCCAATATAAATCCATAAAAGATCCATGATAATGGAGGATGTTGGAAATTTTTATAATAAAACACATCAAAGGGAACGATTCATATGCAGGATCCAACAAAGATGATGATGCATGGTCCTGATATATCCTCTAGCATCTAGATGGTACGCCCCACCTACTTGTCCATTTGAGGGTGAAAAGTAGTGATGAGGTGTAATTGAGTGCCAAAATCATGTTGTATTCAACTCTAGAATTGTGAGGTAAAATGTTAAGCCAGATCTCATACCATTGACCTTAGAACTCCCGGAAACATGACCACCCCATCCACATAATTGTTAATCAAATCATCCACTACACCCAAATATTTGATCGATTACAATTGAGCTGATTTTATAACTAATCAAAAATAACCTAGATAATATCACAACCTCTATGTTTTCGGGGAGAAAATATGAATAAATCCATTAACACCTAATACTATTTCCACTCAGGAACATGCAATGGATACAAAAAATATCTATGGACAAGATGAGTGAGTATTAACTAGTATAAAACGTAATAGTTTGAAACAAACATTTCTACTCCATGTTTAATCTCAAGCCACCAAAACCACATCCAAAAGCCATGGTACATCATGGATACACCTAGGTGTTCCTCAAAAGGTCATATATGAAAATAATGGTTGAATCCATCTTGGATCACCCTTGGAACAAACAAACTCCCATGAAACAACACATGGTTCCAAGTGTCCTCCAACCGTCCATCAGAAGCATTATCGTTCCAAACACGACAATGCATAACCTCTACCTATGCGTCTCCCCACTGAGACTCCTCCAACTGCCACATCAGAGAATACTCCACTTTTTTGTAAATCAAAAACCCTATACCATTAAGCAAAATTTAATCTATGTTAAAGGCTTGAAACTTCTTTATCCCTTTCCGAACATCCTAATATTTTTGAACAACATCATTCCCCAAATTCCTACTCAATGTTTCTGAAACAAAATTATGTTTTCCTGAGGAGTAAGATATCTAAAAATCATAATCCTGAAAAAACTTTATCCAAAAATTCTTCCAAAAATTAAGATCACACTAGAAAATGATATACCTTAATATATTGTGATCTATGAAGAACAAAAATCACTCCCAAATGATGTAATTCTACCACAACTTGATCGCAAACACCACAACTTCCAACTCCATATCATGGGTGGCTTAGTTATTCTTGTGGGGATGTAACTTCATAATCCTATAAGATATCACATTCCTCTACTATATTAAAAATCATTAAAAGTCTATCTGGGAAGCACCCAATAATACATCAAACACCATGACCTCCTTTGGGAACTGAATCACTGGAGAACTAACAAACCTTCCATCGAGGTAACTAAAAGGTTATATGAATTGATAATTCCATAGAAAAGCATGGTTCTTTCTTGTCAATGTTATAGATAGGGATGCATATCATGATATGACAAGAACAATTCTCTAAAAGTATTATGTAAGATCATGAAAATTGTGAACCCCTTCCACATTCCTAGGTGCTACCCAAGAAGAAACTACCACGATCTTCGATGGGTCTACAAACCCGGCTAATAATCCGAATGACTGTGTAATTGAAAATATCATGTGAAAGACATAAATGTGGAAAAAGTTATATGATGTTGGTGGATTTGAAGAACCTATAATATGGATCTAAGATTATCAGAATGGACATATACTGATTACCAGTAGATCAATATATTATCGATGAAAATTATGACAAACTGGTCTATGATCTAATGAAACATGGACTTCATAAGTCCCATGAACATGAATAGTGCCTTCGTACCACCATATAACATTACTAAAACATGATGTTACCATACCTACATCTGAAGGATGTCTTTAGAATATTCCCATACTTCACCCTCAACTGGTGATATCCTGACCACAAATCAATCTTAGAAAACCAAATAAAAATTATCATCTTTTAAAAAATAAAATATATCCTCATAAAAGTGTAACCGTTCTTGACCATTTCCTAATTAAACCTATTGTAGTCTATACACAACATTATAATACTATCCACCTTCATAGTGAACAACACTAGAGAACCCCATGATGACAATGTATGCTGGATAAAACCCTTATGCATCATGTCATCTATTTGAGTCCTCATCTCTCACAACTCAAAATGTGTCATCCAACATGGGGTAATAAAAGTTGGAGAAGCTCTGGGATGCATTCTTTCCCAAAACCAATATCATGTAATGGGCGTATCATCACAACCTCCTTTGAAAAAACATCCAAAAACTCTCTAACAAACATGGGTACCTCTACTATACAAGCATCCACTTATTCTACTAAAAACTAATCCATCAATGATTTAAGGTGCTCAACATGTCGGATGCATACCTGAAAACCCTGCTAGGTGAGGAAAACTTCATGTTGGCCATCCAAATCCATGGACACATCTATCTTCCTTAATGTAGTAGATAACGAAACATACTAAATAAAAATAGTATATGACAAGGGTAACATTGTATGGCTGCATCTATAGCATGAGAGATCATCACGAGAGTGTTGTGGATACATCATCAGTCAACAACTTTGGTAAACATTAAAAAATATTTTCTAGACTCAAATGGTGTAGTCAACACTAGAGGCATGGAAAGAATGGAAACTCACCTTTTTATTATATAAATATTTAATATTGTGATACAATGTTTAACAATTCTAAGATCTTTTTTGGTTTAGTGTCATGGAAATAGGAAAAAAATACATGTAACAGATATATATGTAAAAATTATTATAATTCACTTGCTATAATTCTTAATAGGTTCTTCCTAGGGTTATTTTACCATATCCCATAACCATGGGACATACATTAAGGAAATGGGTGATCATAATTCCCTACAAAGGAATAATGAAAAAAAAACACTTAGAAAGTGATAAGGAGGAATATAAACAAGGAATGATCTTATGAATATGTGGTATATCATAATATAAATGACATGGAAAATAATTTTGAAATGTTTCTATTTCATAAAAATAGGACATTCATAATCATAAAACCAAGGTTTATCACTATGGTGTCTGAAATCATAATTACTGAGGTTATTCTCCAAGGTACCGTAAGAATGTTGTCTCTAGAGACTAATTTTTTATCCAATACATTAGAATTATATTAGGGAACACCCTTCATATGAATTAAATCAAGTGATACAAATTCATCATAAAGTAAATCATTTCTTCAATAACCAATGGAAATAAATAAAAGGATTTATATAAATTTAATTATGTAAGAAGTTCATAATGAATTGAACAAAATTAATTTTAAGACATGAAAATGGAATAGGGTTATAATATATGAAAATTCTAGAGTAAATAACATATTTTTACATCTAGGTAATTGACTATGTAAATAGAAGAGTATTGGGTATTGAAAATAAGAAAATATGTTATGAAAAATGGAAACATTCATGAAATGATTTCGATTGCATAATGACATACATCATGGATAATGGGAAAAGCATAATGAGATATATTAGGGGTATCCCATTGGTAAAACAATATTTTGGAAGTAGAGTAGAAAGATATACTGAATAAAAATCAAAAATCTAAAATCATTGAAGAAACATAATAAAGATGTACTTGAATGAAAAAGGAGAGGATGAGGATTCCCTTACATTGAAGAGTTGCTTCCTAAATCATTGAGGGGTAGCCCTTGGGCCACAGAGAAACCTTGGTTAATCCTTGAATCGACTATTTAGGATTCGATAAGTGGATATATGTGTGGATTTTTAATTTTTACTGGATATTAGTTGCTGGAAGGGGTATTTATACATGGGGAGGGTGGCTTTTAGTGAATAAAAATGTTTATTTTGTATTTATAGCTAACCAATATTGGGTGGAATTAATTAAAATTATTTTCTTAGAAAACTAATGTTTTCAAGGATGTTTTATGTCATAAAATACATCAGTAACCAAATTTATTTTTTTAGGTATTTTAATATTTTAGCTTTTAAATTTAACCTACTACATTATTTTACCGATGCCACAACAACTGTTTTTTTACCAATGCCAATTTTTTATGTCTAAAAATGAAATTGACCTGATTTCATAATTTGGACATTATAATTCCAAATTAGTAATTAATTTTACATAATTGAAATTTTAAAATTGGAAAAAATTAATTATAACGTGATACGTGTATAACTCATAAAAAGAATTTTTTGAAAGGTTAAATTTGTAGTTTTTAGAAATGCTATGAATTTTTTTCTAATAGAAACACATTATGTAATATGTTGTTACTTAAATAATTTTAAATTAATAATTAGTTTTAAAAAATTTAAAAATTGATAGATTCTTGAGTACAACATAAGATTTATTTTATTTCATAAAAATAGTATTTTAACTTTTTAACCATAAAATCAACTTTTTAGATAATTTCCATAAATTCAAAATAAGATAATTTGGATGTTTTCAAAGGAATATTGAAACATAATATATCAATAAAATAATATATATGTGAAAATATTTAATTTGAAAAAAAAATTATAATTTATTTAATATTAATCTTTTTTGGTCATAAATTACTTTTTGAAAATTATAAAATTTACTTTGGACTTCCTTATTTTTGTTATCTTCCAAAAGTGTTTTATATGTAAATTTCAAGAAAATAAAATTTATTTAAAAAATATAATTTAACATATTCAATAATTTTAATAGAAATTAAATATTTATATTATTTATTTTAAAAAATATGAATGGTCACTTTATTATGTCAACCGAAATATCATTAAACAACTTTATGCTTAATGAATTGTCATAATTCACATGAATAGTATTAGAAAGAACTCCTATTATTTAACATAAAAATATCCCTATAAATATCCTATCATAATGTCTTCATTAATCATTACTTAACATTCAAATGTTCTAACACATCCACTGAAAATGTTTATTTTTTTCCTAACAATTAATTTATTTTTTATGAACTTTATGGTTTGGTCGATATTCATAGAGAATTTCAATCTAATAGTTTTTTCTGTAGTTAATGATCTATTCATTAACGTTTATATGCAATCATTGTTCGTAGTTGTACTATTATATATATTTTCGAGATGTATGACGTTCCCATGAAATGAAAATGTATTTTTATAATATTTTATTTCAAAACATAACAAAAATCAATTAGGGGGAAGAGATCCATTAACAATATAAGAACATTTTACGGGTTGTTTCATTCTCCCCCCTTTAAAGAAATATATCCCTCAAAATTTTATTTTACATTATAATTTGAAAATAGTTGAGGGTATTTGTACTTCATGGGTTCTTCAGGATCCTTTGTAACCTCTTCCAACTTGTGATTTCTACGTAGGACCTTCACAAACCATATTATCTCCTTCCTCAATACTTGTTCCCATATGTCAAGGATCTGAATCATTTACTCTTTTTTTGATATTTCACCCTCAAAATCTAAACAATTAGTATCAAGTATATCTGATGGTTCATACATATAGATTCTTATCAGGGACAAATGGATGAATTTATGGATATTCGATTGATTTGGAAGTAGTGCAGCATGATCGGAAACCACCCAACATGATCCAGAATATCAAATAGTCCAATGCACCATGGAGTGAGTTTACACTTCATTGAAAATATAAATAATCGCTTCCATTGAGATATCCATAGGATAACATGATCCGAAACAAGAAAATCTATGTCCTTCCATAGTTTATCGAAATAGATTTTTTAATATTTTTGATAATCCTTGATGTGTTTCTGAATTAATTAAATATTACCTATAGCTTCCTTCACAATTTTCAGTCCCAACATATTCATTTCTCTTGATTTTTCATAACATTTTGGAGTTGTACACCTTTTTCCATATACATATTGAAAAGGTGTAATTTAAATGCTTGAGTGAAAATTGTTGTTATATGATAATATTACAAGGGGAAGATATTGATCCCAAATCCCATTAAAATTTAAGGATATATCATGTAACATATATTCCAATGATTTAATAGTCTTATCAAGATTTGAATTAGTTTTAGGATTGTATACTGTGGTTAGTTTTACATATATATTCATAATATTAAGAAGTCTCCTTTAGAAGTAAGAAGTAAATATTGGATCTTGATCAAAAACAATTGACAAAAGTACCACATGTCGTTTGGTTCATTTTTTGATATAGAGGCGAGTGAGGCTCTCCAGAGAGAAATTCTATCGTATGAAAATGAATTGAAATTAATTTTTCCAAAAAAATGATTACTCATATAGTATTGAAACCCTTTCCTATCTTGTGAAGTCATTTAAAAAATCCTATAGTGATATTATCTTTCAAACACATAGGTATGGGTAGTGGTTTTAATACCACATGAAGAGGTTTTATATATTCCTTTACTTGTTTATATATAGAGTCCCTTGATGTGTAATTTGAAATCTACCTTTTTCATATTATACCACCAATATGGATCTTGAAGGTCCCAATACATTTTAGTTCTTCCGGTGTTTATAGAGAATGTAGAGCAATGAGATTTAACCATAAGCTCTTTATTTATCTCCTAAATTTTAATAATATATATCATTGTACCAAATTTCAATACACCTTCTTGATCAATATTAAATTCATGAAACTTCCAATATTTTATAGCCTCTCTTTTCATTTGAATTAAAGGATCATCTCCTTGATGTTTCTTGATCATCTCTAGTAATTTCAGTTCAGAAATAATTTAATATAGGATCGATGATTTCTATTCCCTTATGATTCCTATATACAAACAAACTTGGTCCTTAATAAATTGATCGCATTTAATCCTCATCTTTGCAAGGCCACTGGGATAATTTATACTTACTCTCTCTATGAGTTTGTTCACACTTTTAGGGTGATAATGAGTTGACCAATCATAGCATTGAAAAATATACAACTATCACCCTTTTCTAATGTTTAGTTCCATATAAGTGAATATATCCTTAAAAATTTGATGGTGTATGTATATATAATACTTTTTACCAAAAAGATAGTGTCTCAATATCATTATAGAAATGATGACTACAACTAACACCAGATCATGGGTATGATAATAATATTACTGAGTGTTTAACTATTATGATGCAAAGGCAGTCAAAATTTCATTTTTCCGAAGTAAACATCAATATACCTTTAAATATGAATAACTAAAGGGGTCAAATTGTTCTCCAATAGTTGTTAAGGACAACATAGGAGAAATAATTAACCCCATCTTTATTTTTAGGAAGATTTATTCACAATCCTTTTTCGAGATGAACTTAAACCCATTTTGAGTTAACATGGTTAGTGGATTAAAAAGGTGTGAATTTTTTTAAAAAATCATTATATAGAATGTTACCAGACCAATAAAGCTGATAATATTTGTTACAAGTGTAAGATTTGGCCACTTTTCTGTAGAGTAATTATTTACAAGATCCCCTAAGATTCATTATTTTTATATGTTGTGTCATAAGAAATAAACATGTTTTAACTAGAAAAAACATTTTATAAACTTACCCAAAAAATTATCCTTTCTCAGAGTTCCTAATATGATCCTTAGATAATCTTCATGCTCCTCACAATCTTTCGGAATAAATCAAAATATCATCAATAAATACTACCTAAAAATTATCAAGTTAGTCCTTAAAGACTCTATTCATCAAATATATAAATATGTCAGGATAATTAGTCAATATGATTATAATAATGACAAAATAATAATTCATATATATTTTTCAGAAGGTATCCATTGTGATATGTTCTTTCTTCACCCTTAATTGATGCTAAAAAGGCCAGAGGATAATCTTGGAAAATAATCAGGCCCCACTAAGCTGGTAAATAAATCCTCTTTATTTGGGAGAGGGGACTTGTTCTTCACTATGATCATGTTAAGTTCCCAATAATAAATATTTAGATATATTTATCCATCCTTCACTATTAAAAAGTCAACAGGTTATCCCCAAGGAGACACATATGATCAAATATCAACCTTCTCAAAAAGCACTTGAAGTTGTTTCATTAACTCCACTGACTCCACATTTTATATTATAAAAGGGGTCTTTGACATTTCCATGGATTCATACATGAGTTTAATGCATAACTCAACAAAAATTTCTAGGAATGGTCAATGTAACACTATAATAAATACATCAATGCGTTCTCAAATTATGGGGACATTTTTATCTTTATACTTTCATTCCATTCTCCCTCTTCACTGATAATATCCATAAAGAATGCTATGGGAGGATATTATGGACAACGATCGATCCAAGAGAACCGTCCTTTTAAAATAACTATAGGTTCTCCATTAAGGAATAATTTTTTTTTGATTTATGATATTTATTATAGTACTATAATTTGAGATCTATTCCACCCTTAGTATATTGTTGAATTCTACCATGGTAATGACTATAAGATTTATGATGATATTTTACTCATCAGAGTTAATAATAGAGTTTATATTTAATTTGTATTCTAAGATAATCCCTTATGGAGTATTAATTAATGACTCTTATTATAATATAACCGGTATGGATTCTATATTCTTTGCCAACATGGATGAAATAATGGAATGTGTTTAACCAAAATCAGACAAATTACATGCTAGCATTGTGAAAAAATGAGGCTACCAGCCACCAAATCATTTGAATCATCTACTTGAGTCATCATGATTTAAAATTACCACCCTTGATCCAAAGTCTTATACTATGGTTGATGGTGTTTTCCCTATATTATCTTTTTATCTCGTTATTGATTAGAATAGTTATTAGCTTTCCACACTTGAAGCATCAAACATCAAGCAGGGACAACACCATATTCCCTTTGTAGTTACTGTTGAGAACTTGAGGATTCATCTCACTATGAGTGTTCCATGCTATGTGGACATAGATTTTTCACTTATTGCACTTTCCACTTCAAAACAAGCAGTTCCCCAAATTCTTCTTCCCATATTCATTTTAGGTGGGAAGTGAAACATTCTGTCCTTCTCTTCCATGATCAATGATATTCCATGATCTTAGATCCCTTTATCTGTTGTATTCATTCAACCTATATGAATATTAATTATCTATGAATAATCATTAAACCATCAAAGAACTCTACAATAACTCCTCATTGCTTTAATAGTCTTGATTTTCTAAATTCATGTGCAGATAGGGTCTCTGTCCACCAAAGAAAATACCAACCTTTCCATTTGGATATATAACAAATCCAGAGGTGAAATGAGAAATTTTTGTAAACATTATTTAATAGATTCTCACTGATTCATATTTCCTTTTCTTCATCTCTAAAAATCCCCCCTCAATTTTTTGTTTACATCATATGGGAAAAAATATTTTAAAAATATCCCCCTAAACCCTTCCCACTTCATAGTATCAATCTCCCCTCTTGGGTTTGTGTTTTTAATCTATGTCCACCCATAATTAGATTATTCTAATCTTCGGTATACATCTAGGTTAACATTCATTAACTTTGAAGAGTAAATAAAGGGTATCTTTTCTATGAAGGTAATCCATTTTTAGTAACCAAGATATCGATAGATCCACTAAAAGAAGCTAGTCATTGATACATGAATGATTCATCTACAATTAGTCACTGCCTTGGTGAAGAAAGATTCTCTATATGGATTTGGTTTTTATTTGATGCACACCTATCATAGGGAATTTAAAAAGAAAATTTATTCTCTAAATGCAGCATAGAGGCTGACCAGGGTTGTCTCACTTGAGGAGCTTTCTTAGATATCCATTTACTTAATCTATATCACCTAAACTAATTATTTTTATTATTTTTAATTAATCTAAGAATGAAATGAAATTTAAATTTCAATTTAAATGTTAAAACTAATACAAAAAAGAAAATATAGAATGAGATTAATGAAGAATGAACTTGGTCCTAGGGTTGGATAACACAGGTTCATTCATTATTTATTAATTGTTTAAATTCAATTTTATAATTCATTTATTGAAACCTCATTAATGAATTACATTACCTGGATTTATTTACTTTGTGATTTTAGTATGCGTCTGACACACAAAACCATACCTCCTATAATAGTCAAATAGGATAACACCTCATCCGAGAATAAAATTCCTAAAGGACCTGGCTCCACCGTATGCCGTTTCATCCCATATGGCAACCCCATATCCACTGTATGAAGGGTTTTACAATGATAAGGGAGGTAAAATTAATTGATAAAGGAAAAGAAATGGATTTGGGAATAGTGTTGTGGTGCACAACAACCAAACCAGTGCAATATTCTCACCTCCACCACAAATAGATTTAAAACATTTTGAATTTAAAGTGCAATACTCAAGATCACCGTGAAACCAACACCAGGGACAAGCCTCAGGTTAGCCACTTTCCATGGGGATGTTCATATGAATCTTGATGGAACGTTGTAGAAGAAAATAGTTGAATTATAGTAGGGTTGTAATAGAAATAAAGTGGAAAAGAACGTGGAAACACATTAATTAAAATATGAATACATTACATGAGAAAATAAAACAAAAAATACAAAGAGAAGGAAAGAAAATTCCTATGTTAGAATCATGTCCCTAGGAATCCAATACAAATTTGGTTTCAAAATCCCTTTAAACATGGGTGAACCCCTCTTTATATAGGCCAAGGGGGTACCATCCTTCGGTCATCAAATTTTAGATCTTCAAAATCACTGTTTAAGATTTTTTGCAGATTCTATCCATCGAAAGATTGACCATGTTTGGCCCATTTAATGGAAAAATTTTTCCATGATGTCTTCTATAAAGATCTTAAAAAATATGTTTTAAGTTTTATCACAAATTATCATATTTATCTTCTATGTTTATTACAAGACATGGACAATTAATGCTGATCTTTTATTCCTGAGGAAATTTTCCATTTTTTTCACCAAAGTATCAGCATCCATGGACTGCCTTAATTGTGGGAAATCTTCAAGATCATTAACATATGAACTTCTTATTTAATATTAATCCACATAAAATTTTAATCACCTCAATTTGAGGTGTATAGGACATGTTATGATTAATTTAGTTAGGTGGGGTCCATAGGGTCGTCCAGAATAATTGTGTACATTGATTAAATTTTACAGACCCTTAGATGGTCGAATTAAATACTGGTTCAAACAAGAAAGATAAAGAAAATACATATATGAACCCAATAAAAATGAATAACATGAATTTTATTTATATTTTAAATGATATTAATTAATTACAAAATTGATAAAAATCTGTCAATATTTCCAAATTAAGCAGTTTTCCAATTTTATCCCAAAACACATCATAAATCCAAAATAGTTGTAAATAACTCAAATTGTTAAATTTTTAGGGATTAAAACTTTGAATTACATATAAAAACTGATGAAAATAATATCTATATCAATTACCCCATATTTTAACTATGCTTGTCCTCAAGCGTAAAATAACAACATGGAATTCAAAGGGCACCAATGTTACCAATATTTAAGTTTCAATAAAATAAAACACAATGATTATCAATGCCCAATAAAATTTTCATGTTACAAAAAAAATATCAATATAATGTCCAATTTTGCATTGAAACAATCAATTCAGGCATTTTAATTTTCCCCTTTGAAAAATTATGGAGCTTCTCCTTTCATTCATTCAAGCTTCTCAATTTATTATTATTAAACATGTCAAATAATGATCTACCTATCTTTTGAAACTTTTCTGTCATCACTCATGATAAAATTAATAGTGGAGTCATGATCATTCATGAGAACATTATCCTTATTCATAGGCTTGTAAAGGAACAACTTTCTCCACTTTTTCAAGAAAAAACATACATAGAATCATAAAGACCTGCAATAAAGGTTCAAATGACTCAGTGGCTTAGGGTTGGTGGGTAAATGATTGAAATAATTTTAAGGCTAGAAGTAGGAGGTTTGACTCATATGTAAAATTCATGATTAATCAAGTTAAAATACAGGATGAACCTCAATTAAATCCTTTATAATAATTTGAAACACAACAACACCCACATTTTATGACATGGGACATGAGTCAATAAATGATTACAACGAATGATGTCATCCAAGTTATCCTCCTCTTTTTTTATTTTTTGTAAATCTACAGAAAGGAACAAATTTGTTTTTCTCCTTCTTTTAAATCTCCAGGAAGGCACTTCATTATTTTCTCATTTTTTTAAGGAGAACCAAATGAAATGAAAGAATCATAATGAAATGAAGACTCATGCCCAATTTTCTAATAATACACTTCCCAAAATGATGACGCACACCTCACACCACTCAAAAATGATACAAATCCAAATGAACAAACACGAATGTCCCATCCCAACACTAAAACTTGAATTACCATGAAAAAATACTAAAAGTGTGGGTAGTTAAGAAAATAGCATCTTATAATGTGGCTTACACCTATAAAGAAATTCATGGCTTCTATGGGACAACAAAGGATATGTGTAAGGGTGGGTCTCAGGTAAATATGTGTCTACCCAAAGTAGTGCCTCAATCATTTTAAATGTGTTTTACACAGTCATAGCTTTAACAAGTTTCAATAAAAGTTCTAGCTGGTGGCATATCCCAAGATCAATCAAGAAATATGCTTAAGATAAAATAGGAAATATTTGGTCTTGAAATCCTCTTTTGAATGGGAATGTAACATTGGAAAATCAGTCATGGAAGGATTAATAATAAAAAATTAATTCACATGGATTTAAAAAATTCAATTCATAAAAAATGGTAGGAAAATTTCATTTACATGAATCAACTAATTCATTCGAATCATGGGTCCTTATTTCAATACCCATGCTTCACTTTAATTATCCAATTGTCAATTTTGCTCATTCAATCTTATTACATTGAAATTGAAAACATGGAATCACTATATTCCTAAGAAACTCATGTATTCTAGATATTTTAAGAAAAACATAATTCAATTGAGGGAATTTAATTCTAATTTAAAGTACAAAAAAATATAAGGAATTAAATAGTAAAAAATTAAATGTAAAATCCCTTTCGAAACGAAGATTCATCCTTCTATTTGGGGGTTCCCTTTTTCCATAATGAACCTACAAAATAGAATTAATCAATTAAGTGAAATGATCATGTCATTAATGCTCAAAAATATAGTAGGGATTGGCCAATATTCTATGATACATCTGTGAAAAGAAATTGGAATCTTACTTCCTAAAAAGTGCGTAAATATAAGTCTTGGTACGATCCCCCAAGTGGGACCTAGATTCTTTTACTACTTCTAGAGGGAAATACCAACTGTTATCCAAAATCCTATGGTGGGTGGATATCCTTGGACATGAACCACCACATGTCCTTCTTCATAGATTTCAGTTCTTTGTTTGTGTTGAGGATAATTCCATAGAAAGAGTACACCAGATCCACCCCCTTCACAATGTTATATAGCTTTTATGGCAGGGGTTGGATGACGTATGGATCCTCCTCCTCTTCATTTTCTACTTGTGCAATGTGTTATTAAAAATCCATTGGTTTCTCCAGTTGTGCTGCATGAAAATAATAATCAAAGGGATATTCAAAATTTAAATTTGAAATATTAATTTAAAAATCATCCCTTTTAAGGTATGAATCTTGTTGATTTGTTTCTTCATGCAGAGCCATTGTTATCATTTCTTGTGATTCCTTAAGCATATGATCAATGTCCTGAGGGATCTCTAGGTGTTCCTCAATAGGTTAAATTTATCCTTCTTAATATTACTCAAACGCGATACAGGGATTGAACGAATCTGAAATTCAATATTATAAAGAGTGATGCTCAAATCAGATTTAATGATATCAGAAAAGATAGAGTTTAAGATAGGATCAACTCCTTGAGTTGCTTCTGATTCAATAACTTTTGTTTTGTGATAAGTGCCTATTAGAGTCAATCTTCACTTGACAGAGGCAGGTAGTCCGGCTCCTATACTCTTTCATCGAATTATCGCACTTGGGTGGTTTCTACATCTTCAATGGCTAGATAGAGGTATAAAGGTGGGTATTCTTCTATGTTGTATGGAATTAGGAGATCATGTTGCATTTCAATTTCTTCCAATGAAATCCAAAATTTCTCCAAATTCACATGATATCCCTCTTGTAAATTTGTAGAAAATAATCTTTCATCTATATCATCTGACAATTGTGAGAGAGGTGGAATTGATCTTCAAGAACATTCTCTTTTACCCCCTCAGGTTCTTCAACATCAAAAACTAGTGAGGCAATTTCTTCCAATGATTTATTAGGATCTTGAACCTGTTTAGGCTCAGGTGTCTCACTATGCGCTCGAACATAGTCAAACTCAATATTGATTTTTCTCCCCAAGTCATTCAGAGCATTTCTAGTCCTATCCACCTAAGCATTAAGATCTTTATAATCCACTTCGGGTTCTTGATATTGCACCAGCAAGTAATCATTCCATGCAGAATAATTTGAATTTGAATACATAATGGAAAAGATGTTTTTTTGATTTTTCTTAAATAATGAAAACTATCTAAAATTTGAAAATAGAAAAAGTAAAGTAAACACCTGATTAGCTCCCCGACAATGATGCCATTTTTGACGCATGCTTGTCGCTGGGCATGGAAAAAGCAAATTTATTCTCCTAATGAAACACAGAGGCTAACCAGGTTTGTCTCACCTGAGGAGCTTTCTCAGTTGTTCATTTACTTTATCTATATCACCTAAAATAATTATTTTCATAATGTTTTTAATTAATTTAAGAATGTAATGAAATTTAAATGTCATGATAAATGTTAAAACTAATACTAACATGAAATTAAAGAATTAAATTAATAAAGAATGAACTTGGTCCTAGGGTTGGATAACATAACTTCATTCATTATTTATTTCTTAAATTGAATTGGATAGTTCATTTATTTAAACCACATTAATGAACTAATTTACCATGATTTATTTAGTGTGTAATTTTATTATGCGTCCATCACACCAAACCACACCTCCTTCAATAGTCAAATAGGATAACACCTCAACTGAGAATATTATTCCTGAACGACCCAGCTTTACCGTTGTCCATTTCATCCCTAATGGAAACCCTTACACCACCGTATGAAGGGTTTTCCAAAGAGAAGAGAGGGAAATTACTTAATCAAGGAAAAGAAATGGATTTGGGAATAGTGTCGTGGTGGATGACCTCGGCACCCATGAAATATTCCCGCCTCCACTACAAAGAGATTTAAATCATTTTGATTTTATAGTGCAATAATGAAGATCACCATGAAACCAACCCTAGGGCCAAGCCTCGGGTTAGCCACATTCCATGGACAAGTGCATAGAGATCGTGATGGAAAGAGTCAGAAGAAAAGAGATGAATTAGATTAGGGTTAGAAGAGAAGGATGGTGGAAAAAAGGTGGAAACACATTAATTAAAACATTAATGCTTTGCATGAGAAAATAAAACTAAAAATAAAAGGAGAAGAAAATAAATTTACAATGTTAGAAGTATGTCCCTAGGACTCCACTAAAAATTTATTGTCGCACTCCATTTCAGAATGGGTGAAATATTCCTTATATTGGCCAAGGGGGTGCCATCCTTCGGTCTTCAAATTTCAGATCTTCAGAATCTCTATTTAAGATTTTCTGCCGATTCTCTCCACCGAAAGATTGACCATGTTTGGCCCATTTAATGGCCAAATTGTGCCATGATGTCTCCTGTAATGATCTTCAAAAATATGTTTTATGTTTCATCACAAAATTATAGAATTACGCTACATGTGTATTATGAGAGATGGAACATTAATGATGAGCTTTTATTCCAGAGGAATGTTTCCTTTTTCTTGCACCACATTTTCAGCGTCCATGGGCAGCCTTAATGGCGGAAAATCATTACAAAATTCAACAGCTGAACCCCTTATTTACTATTCTTCCACATACAATTAGAATAACCTCTATTTTAGGTGTGTAGGACGAGTTATGATTTATTTAGTGAGTTAGGGTCCACACAGTTATCCGGAATAATTATCCACATTGATGGAATTTTTTGGACCAAAGGACGGTCACATTAAATCCTCGTTCAAACATGAAAGATGAATACAATAAATATATAAACCCAATAAAATAGGAATCATATGAATTTTATTAATATTATAATATATATATATGTGAATTACCAAGGTGATTAAAAATCAATATTTCCAAATTAAGCAGTTTTCCAATTTTAGCCTAAAACACATCATAAATCCAAAATTTATGTAAATAACTCAAATTGTTAAATTTTTAGGAATTAAAACATTGAATTACATATAAAGAATGAATAAAATATTATCTCTATAATTATTCATGATATGATTTAATTGATTCACCATCATAAAATTGTTTTTAACTCATGCTCCCCCCATATTGGGAAGTCCATCATCACCTTGACCATTATATCCATTGATTGGATGAGTTATTATATTTCATGACATTTTTTGAGATGGATAAAAACATTGTGATAAATTATTTACTATTGGGAATCATATAATAACTATTATAAATATATTCGTAATATAAAATTTTTATAACATCTTTCTTATAGGATGATTTAATTTAATCTTACTGAAAGGTTTACATTATATTTGTATCCTTCATAATGGTTTGTTCAAGCATGTGATTAACCAAAGAATATCCCCTGTTAATATTAGACCAGGTGTGTAACATGGCCCATTATAATGCAATATTTCTTGGTAATGTAGAGATCAATATGGTTTTTTCCTACTACCCCAAGGTAAATCTATGCTAGGGCCACAAACAGTCGATGTATACAGACAAGGTTGTATTTTCATTGAAAACACTTTCTTATTACTTTCCAAAATATCAAGATACTAATCTTATATTTATAATTATCATAAGGAAGATTATAATTTTTTTATAATCCCAACATAAACAAATAACTAACCCATAATTTTCTATAAACAATTGAAACCTACATTTTTATTATATTAATATTTAAATTTCATATACAATATTAAAAATTCAAAAAATATTTTCGGGTTTAGTGTCTTGGAAATGTAAACATAATACATGAAAAATACAATAAAAAATTTATTCTAATCCAATTTATATATTTCTATATATGTTAGTCCTAGGTTACTCTTAAAACATCCCATATCCTAGGGACATACATCAAAGAAATTGATTGAGGATAAATCCCATCAATAGAATTAACAAAGGAAGCACTTAGCATGGGAGAAAGTGGCATATAAATAAGGCATGATCATATAAATATGTCGAATATCATAAATTAGATAATATTAATTATGAAATATTAATGTGGATATAATATAAAAATAGGGCCTTCATAAGCCTATCACCAAGGTTTATAACCAATGTTTCATAAATCAGAATTACTGAGGTTATTCACCATGGAATTGTAAGAATGCCATCTCTAGAGATTAATTATTAACAAAATTAATTGGATTTATATCAGGGTGAATCCTTCATATGTATTAAATAAAGATATCCAAATTTAATATAAATAAAATAATTTCTTTAAGAACTCATGTAAATAAATAACGGGTTTTATATAAAAACTATTGTGTATATAGTGATTAAAATATTGAACAAAACAACATTTTTATCCAAAGAAAATTTAATATGGGTTCATATATGTAAATACCATAATAAATAATTTATTTTAATATATATTTGAATTAATATGTAAATATAAGAGTTTTTGGTATTCATAATAATAAAATATTTAATGAAAAGAAGAAAAATTCATCAAACGATATCGATAGAAAAACACTACAAAACCTGGATTACTGGAAAATGAATAAGGATAGGGATTGGATGTATCCCATTTTTAAAACATTATTTTTTAATTATAGGGTGGAAATAATAGAATGAGAAAAATAAAGAACTTGGCCACTTAGAAAACAAGTGATAAGGATGTACTTGAATGTAAAATGAGAGGAGGTGGATTCCCTTGTCTGGATGAGTTTCCTCATCAATCATGGGGGGTATCTTTAGGTCGTTATTGATTCCTTGGGAAAACCATGGAATTAATTTTTTTAGGGAAGAGGAGTATTAATTAATTTATTTTGAATTTAGAGATGATAGTGTGGGTGGAAAGGGGATATTTATACTTGAGGAGGGGTGTCTTTATGAGACGAAACATGGTTATTTTGTCATTAAGGATAACAATGATTGGAGGAATTAACCCAAACAATTATGGTTGATAAATAATGTTTTAATGTATGGTTTGGGTCATTAATAATATCAAACACCCATTCAACATTGAAAAATTTAGGAATTTTATGCTTTACCTTTTTACATTATCTCGCTACATTATTTTACCTACACCAAGGTAACACTTTTTTAACCACAATACATTTTTTCTAAAAATGTAAATGAAATTGTTGACTAATATGATCCACCTAATTCCAATTTTATAATACACTTTATATTATTCATCATATAAAATTGGGGAAATCATTTCTATTTTGATACACATATAACTTAGAAAAAATTGTTTTTTAATGGATAAAATCATGGTTTTCAAATATGCTAGGCATGTGTTTCTAAATGCAACACATTATATACTATGTTTTTTCTAAAATAATTATTTATTAACAATGGTGATTAATTTTTTTATATATTTATTATGTCATAATTACATCATAAGATTTAATGTATTTCATAAAAACAATATTTTCACCTTTTGACCCTTAAAATATATTTTACCCAGAATTACCATAAATTCACCCTATGATAATTCTGATGTGATAAAATGAAAAATGGAACTTATTTTATAAAAATAACACTACAAATATGAAAATATCTGATTTTAAATGAATAATATTATTTATTAAATATTAACCATTTTTTTCATAAGGAAATTTTTGACAGTTATAAACATTAGTTACGACTTCACTAGTTTATATTTTCATCTGAATGTGTTTTATAAGTTAATTAAAATCCAATAAAATATATCTAAAACATATAAATTTGTCATATTACATACTTTTTGAGGAAATTAAATATTTATATTGTAATTATAAAATAATCCCAATGGTACTTTTATTGCATCAACAACAATAATATTGACCACCAATTATCTAAATTAATTATTATAATTCCACCGGTCATATTGGATAATGATCCAATTTCTAAACATTCATATATACATACAAATATCATATTACACTCTCATAATTAATAATAAAATTTCTTACCAGTTCCTTATACATCCTTTGATAATTTGTATTATTTCCCTAATGATACTTTTCATATTTATGATATTTACGGAAGGTGTGATCTTATTAGGAGATTTCAATCCAATAGAGTTTTTTGTAGTGAATATACTATTATTTAATATGTATTTATCATTATTTACCATTTTTTACCATTCCAAATTTATGTGTGATGTATGAAGTTCTAATGAAATACAAAAGAATTTTTCTGTGATTTGATTTTAAAATATAATAAAAAGATATTGGGAGGTAAGAGACCCATTAATAAATGAAGAACATTTTATGATTCAATAAAAATATTCTATCTAAATATAGTCCCTAATAACATTCTACTTGATAATTTTGAATGCATTTAGAAAGTCATCGTTACATTGTTTGGTGATTCCCTTGTTCATTCTCCTTGTATAGGTGAATGATTTTCCTGCTAGGTGGGATATGAATTATCAAATTTAGGTAAGGTTCCCATGGATGTCCCAAAATTAATTAAGATTTTTTGGGGTGAAATTACTAAAATAATACTATTATTTTTTTGGCCAACCATAATCTTGCGATGGAATAACAAAAATTCAAGAAACATAACTAATATCACCCTAAATGTGCATTTCAATGAATTCAACTTTAGACTTTGATATCAATGTTTTTCAAAGTTCATGTAATGATCTGTGAAGTGATCACATCACTATCACGATTTAACAACAATGTTGTCGACATAACACTCGATATTCATTCCCAAGAATGGATGAAATATTTCATTCATGGTGTTTTGGTATGTAGCACCATAATTCGCCAACCCAAATGTAATTAGCTGATCTAAAAAGATCCCCTGAGGCACTCGGAATGTAGAGACTTCCTCATATTTGGAGGCCATCATGATCTGATTGTACCCCAAGTATCCATCCATGAAGAAAAGGGCATACAAGCTAACATTTTCATTAATCAAGAGTTTTGTTATTACTAATGGGATTTCATTCTTTGGGATGTTCCAATAAAGGTATCAAAAATCAACTTAGAAGATAATTTTCATATTCTTTTTCATGGGAGGGATGATGTTGGAATGAAATTTTGGGTACTTTACTTCTCATATAATGTTGTATTTGACTAACTTGTGAGCTTCCCCCTCTACAATTCCAGAATGAGATGGGTTCGTCCTTTTGGATGACTGCTTGATGCCTCAATTACCAGTGTGTAGGCCGATATGGCCTGTAGCCACATCTGGATTTAGTCTGGGAATTTATATATAGATCCAAGTTAAAAAATATTGAGGTTTCTTTATAAATTCATCGTTCAAATCATTCTCTTTGAGGTGCTCGATGACACTAAAATGTGTAGGTTGTGGGTATTCTTATGTTATAAATTTTTTTCCTATGCTCATCGCTGGTAGTAAAGATACATTCCTCAAATATGGTAGGGGAACTCCTGAGGTCATCCTATCCTCCCCCCAAATTTGAGTATGTGGATAAATTTCAATATGAATATGTAAATATGGAGGTTTCTCTGTCACTATTGGGGTGGGTAATATCATGAGAAGATACATTATCATACCTTACCACCTGAGTTGTTGTAGAGAGATACCAAAGTTGATTTATGTTTACAATGGTACTTGGTAAAAATGTGGTTTGATTCCCTAGGACTAGATTTGTGACCTAGACCTAATTTATGGGGAGAACATAGTTGCATTTGAGCATACTTAATTGGTTTACATGGGATTTACCTTGGCTATTATGGGGTTGCAACCTATATATCACCATTCAAAATTGGTTACTTACATCCCCACACATAGAAATATAATTCATAATATGTGGCTTCTCAAGTCTTGAAGGGTGTTCTCTCACCAGGCAGTATCCCATCCTTTCCATTGATGGGGTATTTCAGATATTGATGAATTGTCAAAGGTACCATCAAGTGTTTATGGAGACATGACCTTCCAAGAAGGAAATTATATTCGGTGACTTGCTGAATTACCATAAAATTAGTGTCAGATGTGAGATCCCTAAACCGTACATTGAATTTGACACCCCCAATTGTTCTTTTTCACATGATTATCATACCCATGAATGGTCATCCATGTGAGAGATATGTCACAATCACTATATCCAAAACATCAGAGGGTTTGAACTAAGATCACATTGATCTCAAACCATCATCACTCAGTTCCCTTTGGATTTGATATTATTGAGTGTACCCGAAACTTATAGGGTCATGATGTTCCCTTGGAAGACATATTCTTGATCATAGTCAGTGAATGAGATGGAAACATGACATTATGATGATATGGACTGCACCTGATTTGCCGAAGATGTAATGAATTCTCTCTTCAACACCCGTGGGATCCAAAAGGCTTAAGTGACTACCACACTAATTTTTTTTGAAATATGATGTGAATATAGGATTGAGAGATTGGGTGGGGCTATTGGAAATTATTTCATAATGTCATACTTTTGAGACATCAGTTGGCACTTCCTGATGATGGGTTTTATCTAGCCATGTAGCTTTGGAGCATAGTGATATTGATGTGAATAGGCTTTGTTCTTGTGAAGAGGTTGTGGGAATATCTGCTTCTAGCAGCGTAGGTCATGTCGTAATTTCATGTTTTTTATGATGATTAGATAAATTATCCCATGATAGGCAGTCACGTATGAAATTTGGGTCGATATGACTAATGGGGGGCTTAGAGACACCTTCATTACATTGATGGGTTTGTTGGAGTGCCTGATCGTGGCTCTCATCTGCATCTATGTCTTCTTCAGGGACCATACCATAACATTGGGGGGAATTATTTCTTACTATGGGACTCTCTTATATATTTAAGATATGTTCTTTAATCTCTTACTAATCTACATATGGTATCAGTTACCCCAACGATGTGATCTTAGCATATTTATCATTCATGTGAAAAGACCGGGGTCTCATTAATGAATATTTATGTTTGTATTAGATTTTCTTAGTCCATTTCCCACAAATGAGCATATTCAAATGTTATGAAACCATATAACATGGAGATTTGGATCATGCTACCATGAATAGAGTCATATAAAATTTTCAGGAGGGGAGTAGTCCATTATGATGCATCCATCATATCCCGGATATGAATGGAATAAAAATATTTCTAGTTTGTTGAACATGTGTAGTTTACCATCATACTGATAGGACATAGATGAGTGCTCTAATGCACCAAATATTCATGCTCGAGTCCCATGGAGATATCTTGTGTATCTTGATAATTGAGAGAATCCTATTTTTCATAGTTTAGATAGATTCTCATTCCACAAGAGAATGAGGTAGAATTATCATCCCATAGGAATGACTGGGTCCCAATGGTCTCGATGTAATAGTTATGGATAACCTACATCGAGATGGAATACTATTTGAGGTCATAACATTAGGAAATGAATCCAACATATCTTTTTTATTACAAGTATCATAGTTCTTAATGTTTAGTTGATTTCTAATTCCACTAATAGATGAGGTAGAGTGATCATCCCATTGGATTAATTGGGTCCCGATGGCTGAAATTTCATAGTCATAAAGTTAAATACATATTATTTGGATTCCCATTTGTGTTTAGGATTTGGATTTAGGAAGGAGTCCTATGTATCATGGTTATGGTATGAATCTGAGTCATTTTAGTACACTTGATCGAGGATTATAAACTGAGGTTTTCCTAACTTGATTGACATGTATTGTTCAAATTATATGATTATTTCTAGTCCCTAATCCCACATTAGATGTAATCAGTGTGAGAAAAAATGGATGTAGAATGATCATTTTCATTGCTTATAGATGCAACACCTATGCACTGGGATAACTATTTGGGGATTCATACAGTACTCAATCTTCAAGGAGGTGTCCTAAGTATACTGGTTATGGAAGGATTAAGAGTAGGCATAGTTCCCTTTTTGGAAATTACCCTATGAGTTTTTATTTGTATTTATGGATTACACACAATGGATGAATGATGATATCAAATAATGCAATCCCCTATTGGTTTGGAACTCTCATCTAGAGGGCGTCACATGACCTAGATGACATATCCTGGTGACATCACAAGAGATAGATGAAACATATTGAGAGAACTGCAAAAGTCAATTAGGCATGTCTTAGAGGGTGTCTCATGTCCTAGATTACATTTTTGTAGGTTATTTAAGGTCCTAGATGATATTTCTTTGAGGGAAGTATGATTCATTGTTGACATGGTCAGAGGGTATTTCCTGAGCTAGGTTACATTCCTAGGTTCTATCATGAGACTAGGATGACATGAGCATGTGCTATTATATGAGTTAGGTGATGTATCTGAAGGACACCATAATGTCTGGGCAATGTGCTTGGAGGGCTTCATGAGAAAAATTGGCTCACCCATGGGAATGGTTTGGTTTTATTAGACAGGTCAAGAGGACTTCATATATCCCAAATACCACGCCGTTTGAGCATCACAGTATCTTGGTCACATGTTCTAGTAGTGTTGCATGTCTTGGATGGATCTCATGAAGCTCATGGTGGTTAGTGAATGTGATTTTTATGCCTACCACCTTTAGTATTCTTTTTAACCACATATCCAAGTGCCTTAGATTTATTCAATGTCCATTTATTTTATGTCTTGGGTGATTTAGTAGATGTGCGGGATCACCAATACCGACAGTTCATTAAAAAATGCCATATACATCTTTTAACAGCACTAGAAAAGTGCTATTAATCATAGTGAAGATAAATGGGGATCCCCTTTATCAGTTCTAAAAAAGCACTGATAAACGGGGTACTTTATTTATCCTGAAACAATGTGTAGATAAAGTCACCCCTTTATCAGAACAATTTTAGCATGGAGAAATGATAACTTTTATCGATGCTCCTTTTCACTAATAAAGAATGTATTTATTAGTACTAAATAATGCGCAGATATAGGGGGACTTTATCAGTGCTCAAAATAGTGCCGATAAAGTGGGCCTTTATGATCACTCTCAATGGCGCTGATAAAGAGGGCCTTTAGTAGTGATCCTAATTGAATTGATAATGGCATGCACCTGCACCTACAAAAACAAAATAGCACACCAGAACCTACCCAACACACTAGCACATGCACATGCACAAAACAGAACATGCCCACACACCACCTGCATAGCACAGAAAAGAACAAAGAATCACACACAAGGGTTTGGAAAATAATGTTATATACATTTCAAACAATTTTGTTTATAATTAAAATTTGAATTATCCAAAAAAAAGATAAAAACATTAATGTTTCATCCTTTAAAATTCATGAGCCCCTCTCAAAAAATTCCTCCCATGATATTAGTTTCTGAACAAATCATCCCAACCCAAGAAACAGGTTCCTCCTATATATGAAAACTAATAATATATTAGTAATTAAATAAGAAAATTAATTAAACATTACTATGAAAGAAAAAGTTAATAAAATGCCCATTTTTAATTAAAAAATGTTACATTTGGAGTTATACAGGTCCAACCATGTGTTATATTGAGGTGGGGTTGATTCCTAGAAGTCTTAAATTAGTAATGGATCATTTTCCTAAAATATAAAAACAATCCAAATGGGTTTTCCTAGTTTGAGTATGTCCACCGTTAAAAAAATTTTAATATCAAATTTAAATGACATATTTGGATTTATACTAGTCACATAGTTAATCAGATTGAGGTGTTGTAGATTACTAATGATCAAAAATTACTAATGGATAGTTTTTATAAAGTGTGAAAACAATCCTAAAGGGTTTTCTTGATTTTCAGTATAGAATTTCTGTACCTTTACTAAAATATCATTCCAAACACGAATCACACATTTTGAGTCATACCAGCTGCATCATGAACCGATTTGAGATGATACATCATCATACACATCAGAATGGTCTTTCAAATCACTCTCCTAAATTATGAAGACAACCATATGGTATTTTCTTGGTTTTCAGTGAACAAAACATTTTGAGATAAAATGCCAATTTGAAACTTATAAAAAACTTTTAGTCGTACAGGTTACACCGTGCATCATATTGAGGTGAGGTTGATTCCTACACATCACAAATGACTCTCGGATCATTCTTATAAACCATAAAAACTATCCAAATGTGTTTTTTATTTTTATTATGACACTTGTTCTTTTTACTTAAATTAATGTCAATTTAAAATAAAAAACATTTATATTTATATCAGTCACATTGATCATCGAATTGAGGTACATTTGATTCCTATGTGTCAAAAATGACTCATGGATAATTGATCAATGGTATCAAAACAATTCAAATGAATTTTATTTGTTTCCAATATATCAGTTGTGTTTTTTTTACTAAAATATCATTTCTATCCAGAAACATGCTTTTTGAGTCATACCAATCGCATCATGCATTAGTTTGATGTGAGATTAGTTCTTACACGTCAAAAAGGATATACAAATCATTTTCTTAAATTAAGAAGACAATTAGAAAGAGTTTTCTTGGTTTTCAATGAGTGAAACCTTTTAATGTGAAATTTCATTTTTAAATTGATAACAGACACAATTATACATACCAGTCACACAGTGCATTGGATTGAGGTGTTAATATTCAAACATGTCAGAAATGACTCATGGACTATTTTCCTAAAGTTTAAAAACATTATTAATGAGATTTCTCAGTTTTCATTATGTCACTTGTTCTTGTTTACATAAATTAACGTCAAATTTAAATAAAAAGATGCTTTTTGTTTTATACCAGTCACATCATGCATTGTATTGAGGTGTGGTTGATTCCTACACGTTATAAATGAATCATGGACCATTTTCCTAATTTAACAATACAATTTGAATGCGTTTGTTAATTTTTCAGTATGCCAATTGTATTTTTTACTAAAATTAATGTCAACTTATAATAAAAATAGACAGTTTGAGTCATATTGGTCGCACCATACATCATCTTGAGTTTTGGGTGATTCTGAAACTTCACAAATGACATATAGATCATGTTATTAAAGTACCAAAATAATCCAAATGTGTGTTTTCTAGTTTTTTGTATGCTAATTTATTTTAATAAAATATCATTTCAAACTCGAAACACGAATTTTGAGACATACCAGTCATATCATGTGTCGGTATAAAATGAGACTGCTTCATACATGTCACAAATAATGTATGAATGGTTCTATTAAATTAGGAAGACAATTAGAGAATGTTTTTTTTTATTTTTAGCGAGTGACTTATTTTGAGCTAAAATGTCAATTTTAAACTGACAATGAACAGTTTTAGTTATATCGGCCACACTGTTCATCCTATTAAGGTGTCGCTGATTCCTACATGTCACAAATGACAGATGGATTTTTTTACTAATGTATAAAAACAATTCAAATTTGTTTTCTCAATTTTTAGTATGTCACTAGTTCTTTTTGCTAAATATCATGTTAATTTAATTTAAAAATACACACTTTTAGTCATAAAGTCACACATTGCTTAAAATTTTGGTGGGGTTGATTAATTAAAATAATAAATCACATAAGGATCATTTTCATAAATTACCTATTAAATCATAATGAGTTTGATAAGTTTTCACTGGGTCAATTGTTATTTTTACTAACAATTCTATCAATATTAAAAAAAGGCACTTTGAGTCATACCAGTTGCATCATGCATCATATTGAAGTCACATATTTATCATATTTTTTTATAGTCATCCATATGGAATTCTTACCATTTATTTCTAAATGAATCTATTTCGACTTGTGAATTTTTGCCTTTTCGACAATCATGGTAGTATTGAAAAAATATAAATTCCCAAAGGATTAATAAATATTTTAATTGAAATAGTACGTATGTTTGAAAAAACCACCTTAGATATGCTGGTATGTTCATGAAATACACTTTATTTCATAAATATATATACAAAATAACCACATTCCTTTCCATTTGTTTGTTTCAAACACACCAGAAATATTTAGAAAAATATGTTTTTTATATGTGTTTGGATAGTGAAATATTATTATATATACCCCGATTCGTATCCAAACATATTACTCTTGGTGTTTCTTTTCCTTTTCCCATGTCTTCATTCCAGGATGTAGATGATATTCAAACACCTCCATATCATAATTAAATACTCATTTAATGGTAATATAAATTATATAACTTGATGTTTTGTTATAAAATTTTGTATTTAGTATGTTAAAAATTGAAAATTTTCATCATGTGTGGTCTGTTTATTGGATATCCATGAACTAAATCTGGTAAATAAATCTTTGGAATATCTAAATTGACCGCAATTAGAATCCAATGTTGCCTAAGAACACAAGAGAGAATAGGTAAATAAAGAAATTATAATATATTTAATATGATTAAATTATAGAGTTTTACCCCTACATCATTGGTATTAAGAAGATTCTATCATCTTTATTTTTCTAAATAAAAAATTTGAGTAGTCCTGTCAATATGTTACCCTATTTCTTGGATTCTATTTAGTTTGTTCTTTAGAGGCGACATGAGGAAGAAAGAGTCCAAATATTTTTTTCATGGAGAAATCCCTTTAATTGTTTTTCATATATATTCTTGTGGAAAATATGAAATATATTTAGTCATAATTATCAAAATATATATGTTTTTGGAAAATAAAATAATTAAAATAGACCTCATGTATACTTTTACAACAATTTCTTCTAGACAACCATACTCCTAGATTTCACTTACATTTTCCAAAATAATAAAATCGAGATCTTCCCTACCAAACCTATTTTCAAAAAAAAAATGGGTGATAGAACTGGAAAAAAGGGTTGTTTCCACAGTTCAATACTGTGGAAATCGGCCCAAAAACCGTGGCCAAAGGCTACAACCATGTTTTTGGCCAACTGTTGTAGCTATCACCGTGGAAGTAGGTCCTGACCTATTGCCACACTTTTGGAAACTGTGGCAATATGCCTCCAAATTTGAAACCATGAGGCTTGACCTATATCTACAGTTTAAACTGTGGCTATAGGTGGCTATTACCAATGTTTTAACCATTGAAATAGCCTCGGAAAACCATGGAAATATCCAAAATTATAAATTTCCCCAACGGGTTTTGATACCTACACCTCCACTATGCTGTCCAGCGCACTTACCACTACACCACACCACAATTTTGGTATATATATATATATTATGATATATATATATATATTATGATATATATATATATATATATATATATATATATATTAAGAAAAACCATGGGAATAGACTCAAACCTGTGGATATAGGGATTCCTGCCAAATTTTTGGAAGGAATTTTTTTCCTGCCGAAACACGGTAACCCTATAGCCACAATTTTGGAGAACTGTGGAAATAGTGCAATGAAAGAATTGGCCTATGTCCACAAAACAATGTCTATATCCACCTATAGACACAGTTTTAAAACTGTGGATATTTATCTGTGGCAGTAACTCCATTTTCTAGTTGTGTGAGTACCACCATATTTCAACTTCATATTCATATGAGCCTACAATGATACAAAATGTAGATATACAACTGTAAGGTTTATAGTGATTTTGGTAAAACATTTTGATAGGTTGGTTGATCTCTAAAAAGGTTTTGAGATATTATTTCTTTTCACCCCTTCCCTGTGTCAGTCTGTAAAACAATTCAACAGTTAAGCAATTTTTTCATTAAATATTAAAGTTTAATATTGAAAAATAAATTGGAAATGAATACCTCCTAGTGGAAATATTTTTTACATGCTGAAACGGCCAATTGATGAGGATTCTAGAACTTATGAATATCATTATGATCAATTGGAATTTCTAGCTCGGTGCTCAACTCATGTGATACGTGAATAAACACTTTTAAATAACTTGTTGGATGTGGTCTAATGTGTAGGATGTCGTTATGGATATTGAGCCCATTAGCTATTGATACAAAAAGATGGGTGGGTATTCGTATATTTAAATCATAGTAATTCCTAACCTATATAATATCAGTACATGAAAGGAATCATTGTCTATCTAAATCACAATTCACCAAAAGAATTATTAAAAAATTGATTTCTTCGTCTAATATGGGTTCTTGATGGGAATGACTTGCCTCAATGTTAGTGGGGGTGAAGATATCCTCACTTGTTGGAAGTTCTTCATTTTTTTATTCTCTATACCACCCACCATCATATTTGTGATGATATTTTTATTCCACTGCATTTGTTCTTCCAGGA
Organism: Viscum album; assembly: GCA_963277665.1. Lineage (NCBI taxonomy): Eukaryota > Viridiplantae > Streptophyta > Magnoliopsida > Santalales > Viscaceae > Viscum > Viscum album. Next base: position 1,032,454,969 of record OY728130.1, read on the forward strand.
TAACTAACTTTTCTCTCATAATTTTCATTTATTCACTTTTATCCTCCCCTTGTTTTTTTTCTCAAAAAAGCTTTGGTGTTTCACCCCAAAAACCCAACCTCTCATGTGGCCATACATTTCTGGGTTCTTCAATGTGACCCAAAGTATGTCTACATCCGATTTATGTGTTTATGATTCCTGTGACTATGTCAGATTGAAAATATTGGAAACTAAGTAATCAATGTTATGTAAAATTGATGTAAATAAATACAATTATTTATTATGTTATATTTACACATGTTTCCATCACTTTTTGTGTGTTTTCATCTGTTAGTATCTCATATTTATTTACACGATCCTTCATCCCTAGCACTTGGATTGGTATGGAAGAGAATTTGGATTTTCATTCATCAATATTCATATAAATTGAGGAACATAGTTATGGTTTTGTTTTATGTTACATAAAATTATTACAGTAGATTTAAAATACTTATCATTTTTATCAAGTGTAGCGTACCTCGTCTGTGATTTACTAGAAGGGTACACTAGTTTTATTGCACGTTCCTTATTTTCACCACTCATTTGATGTTTCAAAAATAAAAAATCGTCAATCATTGTGATGAATACACATATATTCAAACAAAATATTACCAAACACAATGTACCTGAAAAGACTTCTCCTCATGATGACTGGTAAACGTATCCCATGCTCCATGGGTTATTAGGTGTGTATAAAGAGGATGTGAGTGCAATTTTATTTTCCATTCCACATATTAAAGACAACGTCTTATTAAAATTGCACAGAAGCCTTTATGAATCCTCTCAGCATACCATAATACATAGTCCTTGTGTAAGTCATCTAATATAAATGAACTCTACAATGGATGATAAAAAGTAATTCAATGTTTCATTTTCTTATTTTCTAGTAAATTATATAAACGATATAATAATGTTACTATAATATCTCCCCACATCAGTGTCTTAATCCTGGTGACAACATTGTACCATGATAATACATCAATTGGAACACATTGCTATGTGACGATTCCAATTTAACTATTTACCATGGATTTTTTGGGGTTAACATTATGGCCTCACTTATTCCATCCGGCCTCATATTTGATGCCTTTAACTTGTTTCCTTAATAATTTTTCTAACCCCGCCAAACTACAACATTCTGATTTTTTTCTGCACCATTGGTGTTTCATTGCCAAAATTTTCATAGTTTGAACATCATAAATATTTTCCACTAATGCACTAGCATCAGCTTGTGCAGATGGTAGTTTTACCTCTACCCTAGGATTATAGGTAGTAGGTTGAGAAGCATGTTGTTCCTCTGAATTATGAGTAGCAACAGGTTGAGAGACCTATTGTTCCTCTGCACTGCTAGCAGTAGCAAGTTGAGAGACATATTGTGCCTCTGGATTGGGAGAATCATCATGTATAGAATTAATTATCTACATATTTCATTTAATATTTAATATAAATTACATAAAATAAGCATCAAATATATATTAATAGATGGTAACCTAATTTATATTATAAAAAAATGTATCCTAAATATTGAATACATTCCCTAATACAGTAATTCTTTTTCCCGAAAAAACAATGCTGACAACCACTATCCTCTTCAAGGAAGAGTGATTTTATAAGAAAATATGATAGAATATTATACACCATCCTAATCAAACTCACATGAACACATCCATCACTCATTTATGTGGAACATGGGCCCACAAAATGGGCATAAGTTAGGCTGAGGAAACATTTGAGAAAGAAACCTAATAAGATCAAGGTTGAATGGAAAATAAATACAATATGAGTGGTTTTTTAGTGAGTAAAAACCACTAAAATATCAATCACTACAACCCTCTTAAGGGATTGACATGACATGAGAATAAAATAAAAAATGAATGTAATTTTTAGAGATGAATAAGAAATAACAAATTAACATATAATTTTTTGAGGCGATAGTGAACATGTCAACCTGTAAAAAATTTATGAATGAAATGGTTTTAAAAATGATAAATACAATTAAATTGGGTACCATAACATTTATGGGGGTATAATTCCATTATTGTGTAAATAAATCTATTGAAGAAGTAATGTGATCTTGTTAACTATAGTAGAAATTATTTTCTATTTTTATATCTCTTAAAAATAACACCAACTGACTAATAGAATCTGATTCACTCTTATGATTTCTCAACCACTTCCAATCATAGTAAAAATAAATTTCATGAGAAGAAAATATTTTAACAAGGTTTGTCTCAATGTGAGCCCACTCCTTGCTATGATTGGTTAGACACTCCAACCACAAATACACTAATAAAATAACAATAACATACATAATTTAATCATTCAATAGCATAGAATCACACTATTATTTCTGGACTCCCATTGGAATAAAAATTTCATACTTCCTGAAAAACCCCCCTATGAAAGTCCACTTATGAATTTTAACTTCTCTTACAAATTTTAATGAAGATCTTTATTTTGAGCCTTCAAGTTTATTCGATTATAGAAATTTTTACTTTATCATGATTCATGATAAGAACCAAATTTAGTATTTTAATGTATATTCTTTCTCACTATCTTCAAAATTTCTCACAACTGAAATTCATTTCATTGGATATGTGAAATTTGTTTTATGTGATATTTTATATTTTTTATCCACAATGCTACATTCAATATTTTTTCACTCCATGCCAGAATTCACTTCCTCATACAAAGAGTATGACCTTTCAATGGTTATGAAATCATACTGAAACAAATGAGTAATAGAAAACACCAATATTGTAAACATATTCTCTCACAATAACCATTACTAATTTAAATAATCAGACACCCTTTAAGTGAGACTCTTATGTCATTGCGTGATAAAAGCATGCATGACTATGAAAAAACAATTTTCCAATAACTCCTTCATATAACCACTAAGTGGGATTCTTGAGATCAATTTCATGTGATCAAGAGTTTTTCAATGAATTGTGATCATATCCCTTTATGCAAACAAGTTATTGTCTATAGGTTTCCTCAAAAACCCTCATGTGAAATATGTTATGTCTTTTGTGTCTCATCCTTTGCTTCACATAACTATGAAGGGTGTATGTGAGTTATAATTTGTTCCTTCACATGATCCAAGTATATAGGATCACGTGAGATACTATTTATGTAATTCGTTAAACGATGTGTTTTTTATAATCTCCTATGTGTGTTTGGATCAGTTGGGTACATAGTTTTAGATATGAGAGTTCTCTCTCTCTCCATCCCAATATCTCAATGTTTCAGTAGAATCAACTATCAGAAAAGACTCAGTTATTATATAGGCAGACACACATCCTCTCATATCATTTTGTGCCATTTTGAGGACACATTAAACATTCCCACAGATCTCAAGATCCCATTTTATTTGAACTACCACAATCTTTATCATCTTTATGTGCATCTACTGCGATAATTTTATATGCAACATTGCTTGACATGATAATATTATTGATCATGCGATGACTCAATAGACTTCATGATATTCCAAATTTATTATTAACTTGGTGTCACATGAACCATTTGCTATCATTCACTGAATTAATGTAACCTCAATGGGTCATGTGATGGAGTCAAGATAGCAGTCGATCATCCTCAATCAACTAAAGTTCTTGATATAGATTCATTAAAATATCATGCATGAATGGAATACCATTCATGCATGTTATTGGTTTTATAGAACATTTACTAATTATTTTGTATGGTTATTTTTAGATATCCAACAACTCCAGCTCATGTAGTCAACATTCAATAGATGAAGGTAGAATATGGTAAACTTTTGTGAATACATGTAGTTTGGTGATCCCAGGATATCAATTCCAATAATAAAAACAAATAAATTTTAAATATTTATAAAATTAAAATGTTATATTTTCCCCCATATTTCCTAGAATCATTTTTCGTGGTAATAGGTCATTTCCCCCCCAAAACTAAAGTATGTGTGTGAAATTTTTTAAAAAATTAATATTTTAATCATCGAATGTGTTGTAACAACTAATTCTATATATCAACAAAAAATGTGCTCCATAAGGTAAACATCCTATTATGAGATTAAGAAGACCATCAAAACATTTTTACGTGTTGTTTGTTACGTTAAATTACATTTTACCCATCATGTGGGAAATTATCCAAAACAACATTTAAAAATCAAAAAGATTAAATCTAAAATTTCATGATCTTTAACAATCCCACCCTCCCCAAATCATTTTCAAGATTACATTATTAGAATGAATTACCTTTTAAAAATGTTTAACAAGTGATGCATCAACCATTATAAGAGAAATTAGCATCAAGACATTAAAATGTTGTTTAATTTGACATATTTCCTCGGATTTCAACACCCCCGTGTATTTTTATAAGAAACATGACCTGAATTCTAGTTATGTAATCTTCATAGTTACTTAAATAAGTTTAAAGGGACCCACTATGGACATGATACCAATTCAACTCTGAGAATTCCAGCGGTTTGCAATAAACATAGTCTAGATGAAAGAAATAATTCAAATAAGGACCACAAAGATTTTCCTCCCAATGGATTAAATGTAAGAAATCAATAATTACTTCCTAAAAAAGAAAAATACTAATTGTGTGATGGAGAAAATACCTAAGATGCTGAATAATGTATTTCCTAAGAAGACATTTATGCTTCAATAAACAGTACCCTCAATAGAAAAATGTGATCAATCAATTATGGTTTTATCTAAGAAACCAATCCAAACACTTCAGTTTTAAGGGGATTTAATTAAAAGAAGTTAGATATCATTCAAATCACATCCATAAAGAGGTAATCAATTTGGGAATAAAACCCCATTAAAAATAAGTTGTTCCCAGGTAAATGGTGGGATGAAATTTCTAACATCAGGTAAATTAATGTATTATTATTGAAATTTGATTTTAAATAATGTATCTCTAAGTAACTAAAGGGTACTTATTCCCCACACACTTATCATCACAATGATTATAGAAAGTAGATAGACGTTTCACTTTGATACCATCCTAAATCAATAATTTTTAGTCATGAATCAGTAATATGTTAAGACTCAAGCTGATGAAGAATACCCTGGTAAATATATAATTGGCTCATCAGTTGATGTATATATTAGCCCACTTGGGAGCATATAATTTTACTACAATGAGACATGGAGGTTTGGATTATGAAGGAATGATTCTCTAAAACAATCAAGACTGTATCTTGATCCGTATCCAAAAGTAGTTCCCAATAATATTACCAATCCATAATAGAGATTGGAGAAAAAGAAAAATAAAAGCACATGTAACCTATATTGATGAACAAGAAGAGTTACATCCAACAAAATATTGTCACACCAACACAATTTCAGTATTGAATATGATGAAAATTCTAAACTAGAGTTGTACATGAGTCGAAGTACTTGTTGGACATGATAATCTCAGCCTGATATAAATTGTCTACCTATTTATTAAATGATTTTTAAAACCAGGATAATAATTGGATTATATGTGATATTTAATATGTTTTATAGCTTGAAATTTTATAATATTATGTATTTATTATGTTGGGTTACCATATCCCAAATCACCATTTTGGTAAAGGGTTGGGATTTGATAAGACATCTTCCACCCAAGATCAACTCTAGAGGTACAACACATAAGTCCCAAAAAAATATACACTCAACCAAAATAAACAAGGGCAACCAACAAGGAATTTATTTAGTGCACAAACAAGGACCACCACCAACCATGATTTTTCGGTGAGGTGTTTAGCCCATAAAATTCAAAAAATCACATCAAAACCAAACTATAATAACATGTGAAACTGATGAGAATGTGGAGAAAACTCACTACGGAGGTGTGGATCAGTGCGTGGTGGAGGTTCATTCACGACCGAAGATAGGCACGCAACAGAGGAGAGATGTGCTTCATAGGAGCCTGTGGAAGAGGAGAGTCTCTTGGTGGAGGATTGACATGCGGTGGAGGAGAAGTGGCAACAACGGAAGAGTCATCATTAGAGAAGTGTTGTGTGGTAGATGAGAATCGTGTAACAAAGGGAATCCCAATGGTAGAATAGAGGCACACGATAGATGGAACCATGAAAGTGGAGAATATGTGAATGGAGGAGGAGAGCTGTGTGGGGACGGTGGGATTTTACTGTAGGATTCAATGATAGAGGAGGATGTGGGGGAGGAGGAGGAGGCCATAGCGGCGGCGATCTGCTTCCGCGAGAGCATGAGGGGTTTGAGGAAGGAGGAGAAACATAGGGTTTCTTTATATAACCTGGTGAACATTTTATCAGTGCTAGAAAATAATGATGATAAATTTATGTTTTACATGTGCTAAAATAGAATTCACATATAGAATTTACATTTATCAGTGCTAAAAATAAGGCACAGATAATAACACATTTTATTAGTACTTTTTTAGTACTAATGAAGATAGGCCTTTATCAACACTTAAAAAGAGATAAGATTATATATATTTGTAAATTTTTATGTATGATAAATATAAATTTTTATTTATAAAATTATAATTTAAATAATTATTCAATTTATAGAAATATACTTATTATATTTATTATTTTATAAATATATAACAAATATTTTAATGTTATATATTTCTTTGATTGTAGATTTATATAAATATATTTTTCGAATTTTCTAATTATTTATATGAATATATATATATATATAATTATAATTAGAAATGAATATATATATATATATATTTATATTTCAATAATTTTAAAATAATAACAAAGTAATATTTCTAATATTTATAATTTTATTAACATATATATTTTATATATTTATTATAATTTAATATTTCTTTAAAAATATATATATTTATTTGTAACTATAACTATAAATATTTGAATTTATTTAAAAAAATTTCTATATATTTGTAATATTTACAAATATATTTATTTAATTATATATAACATTATATATGAATATAATAAATATATTATTTAAGAATTAATAATTATTAAAATAAAAAATAATTAAATATATTTTTAACAAATAAATAAATATTTATTTATTTGTAATTAAAAATTATAAAAATAAATTATTTATAGTTATAATTATAAATTTAAATAAAAGTATAAATAAATATAATATTATAGAATTTTTTTTTATAATTTTATAAATATATATAATTAATATATTTATTATAATTTTTTACTTATTTAAATATATCTACATTTTATTTAGAATTATATTTAAAACTATTTGTATTTATTTAAAGATATTTGTATATAAAAATATATAATTAATATATTTATTATAATATTCTAATTATTTAAATATATTGATATTTATCTAGGAAATATAATTATAAATATAGTTTTTTATTTGTATCTGTATAGTTATATAATTGAAAATAAATATATTTTAAAAGTATATATTTACATATAATTAAAATATTATAATTATGAATATAATATATATATATATATATATATCCTTTAAATTTATTTAGTGTAGTTTCATAACTATTGAAAACTAAATATTATATATATGGGTAACATGAATGAATTAATCATATACACATAGAAAAACATACAGAATAAAAAACGAGCCATCAATGGAAAACATGAATTATTAGAAAAGTGTAATGCATAAATAAAAATTCATGATGATACATAATATATATTCATACACATGATCAATATATTTATTGACCAAAATCATTGGAAAAACATATATAATTATTATAATATTTGAAAAACTATTTTTAAAACATTATATATATGTATATTTAAATTACAAAAAAAAAAATATTAACTATAAACATGTGTTTTTTATTTATTGTATAAAAATACACATTATTTTTTAATATAGATATAATAATTTTATATAAATTAATATTTTTTTATTAAAAAAGTTTATCATCTCTAAATCTCGCGCCCATAAATTTATAATTTATTAGTTCTGATAAAGCGTAAACACTTGTCAACACTTATTTTAGTGCTGATAAAGGGTGGATTTATCAGTGCTTTTAGCTAGTGCTGATAAAGGCCTCCCCTTTATCAGTGTTTCCTATGTAGCATTGATAAAACGAGGCGCTTCCCATTACCCATTTTTTGTAGTAGATATTCATCATGTGTCCCACAATAAGTCCTTTGCGTGATCTATTACTGATCAGACGAAGTGATTTATATTGGGTGCATGATCACACATTTGGTTCGCTTGACCTTACCCAACATGATGTTTTTTTTGTCGCGAGATCAGCTATACTAAGAAATCCACTATTGTGTTTGGATGAAAAAGAGTCCATATTCTCATCCATGTTGTGGTTGTGGTGTTTATCTAAGTAGTGGTAGATTTATCTTTTTTTCATTCTAGGTTTGGGGATTTATAGGCCTTACCACAGTGAAAATTTACCGGTGTGTGCAGATCTTATACTTTATGTCCAGGCTATAATTGGAGAAGGGCATCAGCATCATATGTCTTCATAAGACCCCATCATGGACCACTTCAAGGGAATCACCTGATTTATAGAGACCACAAATCAATTCTGCTAATGAATTATTTATTATATTTTTCCAATTAATGGGGACTTATTAACTCATGCGTACATACCGAAGGACTTCCATATTGTCAAATTGACGTGTCCAAGTCCCTCTAGCGGATCAAATTTTCTACTGAAAGGCATTCATGAGATACTCGAATAACGAGTCTAGGTCGTTTTTTGAGACAAGGATGGCTTGTCCTGGGGTCATTGCAAGATTAGGACAGCTTGTGTAGGTGGTCTTGTGATACAGTTTTGCAGACTTCTATAGCACGTCACACAATTTTTATGACTACGAGTGGCTCCTTCCTCCTCCCCTTTTTATTTCCATTGTTTAATATTACAATTTATAAGGGGTTGTGAGTTTTTATGAGTATTTTAAAAGATAAATACTCCACCTCTCGGTGATACATCACTCGACCAAAAAAGGTACTATGGGTGGTCGTGAGTATTTCATGGATAATTCCATCTGTTTATCCTTAGGGAGCCAAAGTGGGAGTGTGAGGTATCTTGGAGATGTCTGAGGCTCTTTGTGTGATGAGGATAACATATGAATGTGATTTCACGGGATCATGTAGTCATGTGGCCAGGGACATACAGTGCTATTGAAATTACTAGGGGCACGTCACATGTCATTTATGACAATGAGTGTCTCCATCCTCCTACCCTTTTATTTCATATGTTTTATTTTTCAATAACTTGGTGGTCAAATGAGTTTTCATAGATGCTGTCAAGGACAATAATCCTTCCCATTGGTGATCAATCATGTGATCGTTTCAATTAAAAGAGGTCTCCACTTTTTGGATATATTCCCCACATTTCAAAAGTATTTTTGGATTCGTTTGTAGTAACTCACCGGTTGACAAACAGCGTGGCCTTGGTGAGTTTATTCGGTTGATGTTTTCTGACAACATAATGCCTAAGTTGCCTTTGGGAGTGAGGGGCTAGTCAAGAGGGGATTCATGGGACCTGCTGTATACTACCTTCTGCACTTGGTTCATTTGTGTGGCCTTATTATGGATAAGAGATCAAAGGTATCTTAGAGGCTTACATGATATGTGAGCTTCAACCACCTTCTTCTTCCTTTAACCTTGCGGGGAAAATAATACCCATATATAGGTATTAAATCCATTGAGAATTTTATGAAGCTCATTTATTGGGTATCAAAAGTGTTTTATATGAATCATTTTGACAAACAGAAAAGGGATGTTCTTTTTATAACCAACACAACAACAATGAATTTTATACTTTCGTGAGTATTTTTTAATTTATAGATTACATTTCAAGATTTCATGTTTTATTAAAATGATAAAACCACATTCCAATTTTTTGGTTATTTTTAAATTGAATGTGGGTTTAAAAAATGGTTTTCTATTATAGAAATGGACTATTTAAAATAAAAGTGATTTTTATCATATTTGTTTTTTCTTATGCATTTTGATGGGGATTTTAAAGGGTTTTTGATGAAATTTTATAATTAATAATACGTTACATGAGAATTATATAAAATGAGTGATCCTGATACATCTTATATGAAGGTTTTATCCATATTATAGCTCATGGGTGAGACTGATACAACTTATATGATGGTTTGAGACACATTATAGCTCATGATAAACATGTGAGCCAAATATATCTTTTATGAACGTTTAATCCATGTTACAGACCATGGGTGTGCCCAAAATATCTTATATGAAGGGTGACCTAAATTATATTAGTTTAAAGGATTAGGTAATAATTATATTGGAATTGATTAGTATGCTAATTCTAATTAAAATGTATTTAATATGGTTTTTTGAATATGATACTCTATGTAAACGAACAGGTTTTGTAATTACACACTGTGAGAATTAATAATTTTATTTCGGAAAATGTGTGTCTTTATGTGAAAATGTTCTGTTTCATGTGATCAAATACATGGTAAGATAAAGGTATATGTAATATGAGTTTTAAATTTTTCACAGGGTTAACTATTTTCATTCTTATTATATCCCTTATTGAGATTTTATGCCCCTTCCCATGTTAAAAAAAACAACTCACAGGGATTATGTGTAAGGGAAAGAAAGAATTCAAGTTTAAAATTTTGGAGTTATTCCATGAAAATAAATCATGTATTATTTTAAATGTTTTTTATTATGGTAGAAATTAATACTAATCCTTAGTGACCACTTTCTGTTATATAGTTTTGTTATGTTTGAATTATAGATTAATTCTATGAAAATTTAAACCAGAAAAGACCATCAATGCCAAAGAAATTAAATTATTGACTACAACTCATATCATTTAATGTTTAATTACATATCATTATAGTTGGTATCAAAGGTTTATTTAGATAACTTTTTAGATTATGATTCTATCATATTATGTTATCATAAGAGTTACAGATACCATAATATATCTATCATAATTTAAAAGTTTTAGACACCAAATTTAAGGGTTGTAATTATTAATTTTGTTAAGGCTATTAAAGATATCTTTAGATACATTTTTTAGGATGAGGTATTTGTAACCCCTAGGATCGACATGAATTTTTCTTATTGGGGAATTATTTTTAGAATTATAGAATTGATGTTTAAAACCTGTATTGTGGGTGACAACCTGTCGCGTCCAAATAGGTAATGGGTCTTGAAAACATGAACAACTGAGGATAAGGGTTTCATGCCAATTAATGGCCTATGTGATTTAATAGTTGGTACAAAATTATTACAAGTTAGGAATACATTTATTTTGGAAAAATAGTTGACTTTATTTAATGAATAGTAGTAGTTTTTTAAAGGATGAATATATGATAAAATCATTCCCTTGTTTGGGTTTTATACAATGTTAGGAAATGTTTGAAGAATTTTTAGGATAGTTGTTTATGGAATTGTTTGGTTTTAAATTTGGGTTTTACATTTGAATATTAATGTATCATATGACTGTTCACAAATTTTGGGAATTTTCTTAAAATGTTTAAACCATTTGGGTTTGGTTAATGCCTAATGATAGGGGGAATATCCTATTATCCCTTTTATGGTTATGTGGTATTTAAAAGATGGTTTTAGAAAAATTTCAATTAAAAAATCATATTTAATACTCATAATTTATATAATAATATGATAATATGGTATAAATTGATTAAATGAAAAGGATATACTCATCATGTAAGTATTTTTCCATATTCTCTTAGTCTAGATGGTAAGATAATTCCATGATATTAAGAAAAGGGTATTGAAAAAAAATGTCATCATATTACCACATTTTCTAATGATATTGATGATATTTTCCAAACCTAGTTGGCTTCTAATATTTTATTGAATTCCTCGTGAACATTATCTCTATCACTCAATATTAGTTCATGAGAATTAGTTTTCCCTTCTAAATCTATCTTTTAATTTCCCACCAATGTTATCCCTATGTGGAATCTTAATTATGCCTAACATCAGGTGACCATTATGTATCTCACATTCTATTTTTAAGGAATTTTATAATTACATCAATTTTATTATGTGGTTTCTAAAAAATGAATTAAAAATAAATAATCTTTTGATAACTAAAATGTATATCGATGGTGAAATTCATTTTCAGGGGGTAATATATAACATCCCGAGATTTTATGAAATAAATTCTCTAAATTTAAATTAAAATTTTAATATATTAAGATAAAAATAATGCAGATTTTATCTTTTTCAACACTAAAATTATATTGGTTTTCATATAACATATACTTTACTCAATTACTTGTGTTACATTCAAGGCCGAGTCTGACCAGACAACAATGTACTACTAATATTATTATTTAACATGATAGTTATCACCTCGAAACAGTAATAGAGGGAATGAATATGAATAGATAAATTATAAAAATATGATTAAAATATGTATATATAATTAATTCTTCAGTGACTAATTAATTAAATATTAAAATGAAACCATTTTGAAAAAAAATATTTTTCTGAAAATTTTTTTACTGCACACATGTGTGTTCTATAATAATAAATTAAACAAATAAAACTTGTAATATTATATTAATTAAATCTTTATATTATATATTCAATCAAAAATTTTTACATTCATCTTATTTTTTGGTGGAATATGTTAAGATCAAATAAAATTTTACTCAAAAATTGTTATATTTTTCTAATGACTAGTTTTTGTTAATTTAATGGTGAACTTGTCTAAAAAATAAATTTTGTCACTATTATAAATATTATTTAAAAATATATACATATTGTTTTAAATATTAATTTAAAAAATTATATTCGGGTGAATTTTTGTTATTAAATTGAGAATTATTATTATTTGATGAATTTTGAAAAAACACTGAATTTTAATTGAAACATTACTTTTTTGATAATTAAATTATAATGATAAATTATCTTCTGAGTTTTTTTTGAGGTAAAAATAGTTAAATTTACAACAAAAATTCCAATTTAGGTCATTGGAATCATTTTTATATTTCATTTAGATATAAAATATTTTAAACGTTTAAACATGTTCAATTTAAAAACCCACTTTCTTGTCCTTTTTGAAGGATTAATATTAAATTATTTTCTATCAATTATGTAAATTGAATATCGTAAAATGTATTAAATATTTAAAATCAGAAAAATTTATATTATAATACATGGACAAATTATTTTTTACCATAATGATGAGTGAAAAAAATAAAATTAATTATAGCGATAAAGGTAAAAATGAGGGTTTGTAGATTACATGAATCATTATTACAATTAATTTCATAGACACATATAATTTTTATTTAATTAATATGAATTAATATTTTGAATTAGTGGGTATTTATTACATAATAAATTACTTTTTTATTATAATATCAATCGATAAATTACATAGGAAAATAAAAAGATACATGTCATATTTGTAAAAACTATAAAGATAAAATTGGTTAATCTTAAAGAAAAATGAATAACATATGAAATGTATTGATTTTGTGTTGGAGGAATGTATCTACCAATTAATAAATACCATCCATTATATTACAATTTTCTAGGAACATGTGTTAAGTGATACTTCCCAATTGTGTTTAGCATTAAGTATTTACAATAATGTCACTCCTCTTCAATTATAAAATGGAATTCACTCTCCCCACGTCATTACACCTCAGAAGACAAATATATTTATAAATACATACCCAAATCACTTAAAAAATTATCTTATATCATCCATGAATCCCCACTTTGGAGATAAATCCAACCAAGTTAGATCTTCGGTGCAAAATTAAAAGAGTTACTCGAAGAATAGGTAACATTGATCAATAATCATTTTTGTGTTGTTTCCATATCCATCCCTAAAATTATTATTATACCATAATTATGTAATAAATTCAGTATCATAAATATCCTAATATGTTTATATGTTATGTTTATGGGATAAAATCACACACCTTTCCACTTAATGGATATGAAATGACCATTCATGTGTACTGCGAACTATCACCTCGCTAAATGATGACATTCATTTTTCAACTATCAACTGTCATGGTAGGGAATAATGATGGAAATACTATTTATATATTATATTTATGATATTTATAAAATAATCATACCACATTACTCATTAAATCATGTACACCCTTTTACATTTAATTTCATAGGTGATATAATAACATCACTCGTGTGTACAGTGAATGACCACATAGCCAAGCGATGTGATGTATTTTTCAGTATCATGTTACATGGAATGTAATAAGGGTTACTATAATGAATATATAATACATTCATGAAATAATTATGAACATAATTATATTTATCTAAATATAATATAACATTTTTTCTTACCTTTTCACTCATTTAAAAAGTGATAACGTCGTTCATGGACACAAGGATTACTACCTCCTCGAAGTAATGTGATTCTTCTTTTTCATTACTAGATAAAATGAATGATATAAAAAACTATATGTAATTATATAATATTATATTTATTATATAATTATAATTAATTATATATTAAGGTTACTTACCTTCTTTCTATAATGATCACTGAGAAATGGGAATGTTACTAATGCGTAAAAATGACCAACCATTAATGTGATTATAAGGTTTGTATATTTTTCATAAACATAGTCAATGAATGGTTTTAAAATAATATGTTTTTGTATAAATATGATTATTATTCCATGATTATTAATCTTTATATATTTATATAATTACACTTTTTACCATAGATTACCTACCAAATTCGTTTTTGACACATAAAAAAGGTTAAAACACACGACTTAAACTTAATTGATTAGATAATTATATTTAACAAGGTAATAAGTGAAATAAAATTCATAAAAATCTTTAATTGTTTTCTAATGAAATTACAAATTCAAAATAACTTTATTATTTATGAAGATAAAATACACATGATATGTTTGTCCTAGGGAAAGGGACATTATATAAGTTTCTTTTCAATGAGGCATATTTTTATGATTTTGAACCTATATTCAGTTATAAGGTGTAAATATAGCCCATTTGAAAATAAATATTATGAATTTATCTTTTATCAGGATATTTGATGTTATTATTTAAATGATCATTTCTTGGGGCTTATGATTCATGTTTTTCCCAAGTGATAGGGGACATTTCTTTAAAAAAATCATCTTTTATAGTTTTTCCCTCAGACTCAATTTATCTTTTATATCCATGATTTACAAATGATTTTTAATGGTTTTATAGGGATGTAAAAATATTTATAAATTCAATTTACGTGACTTTAATTTATATTAATGTTTTTTAAAAAATGAATATGTCTATGTATTCTATATGGAACATTTCAACAAACCACAAAAGGGATGTTCTATTATTAATGTACACAATCACAGTTACTTTTTTGCTTCCATGAATGTTATTTAATTTATATCTTCTATTTCATGATAAAAATAATTTAAATGAAAATCCCACTTTTTTTGGGTAATTTTTTATTGAAAATGGGGTTTTCAAGAAAAATGGTGTTTTTTATTAAAATTTTGTTTTTAAAGAAAATTATATTTTTATCATGATTTTTTATATGGGATTAAAAGTGTTTTTAAATGGGGTTTCTGATAAAAATACTTTATTCATGAAATGGTACATACACATTATATGCTATGGGTGATCCATATACAGCTTATATGAAGGTTTGAGCACCATTATAGCTCTTGAGTGAGCTCGATGTAGTTTATACAAAGGGTTGTGACCCACTATCGCTCATGAGAAATCAGTGATGCCAACGTAGCATATATTAATGGTTGATCTGCATTATATCCCATAGTTGAGCCTAATATAACTTATAGGAAGGGTGATAACCTTATATCTCTCCAATTAATTGTGTAATGATTACATTGAAAATCAATCGTTTGGTTATTTCTATTAAAAAGGTTTTGTAAGGGGTCTATGAATATAATTATCTATGTCATCTTAAAATAGTTTTAAGTTATTCTTTTTAGTTGTTATGATTTTATTTTTGCAAAAAGGTTTGTTTGTTTTATGTTATTTTTTTATTTCATATGATAAAAGAAATACAATGATGAAGTCAAAAATTATATGAGTATTCATGTCATCGCTAGATTAACAATTTTCTTTATTTGGGTTTCCTTTACTGAGCTTTTATTCAAATTCCATGTTTAAAAAAATCATTGGGGTTAAGGATAGGAAATAAAAAATAAAAAATCATGTTGACTGTCATGGAGACATTCAATGAAAATAAGTTATGATTCATTTTAGAAGTTTTATATAATGGAAAAAATAGACACTAATAAGAAGTTTCCACAATGTATTATTTGTTTTTATGAGTTATGCTCTAATTAAATAAAAACTTAAACATGAAATGATCCAAAATTTGAATGAAAAATAATTCTCTTCTAAAACTCATGATCATGTAATGTTTATGGAAGAGGCCTTATAATGAGCCATTATTTTTCAATTTCCTTAATTTCTTAAAATGTTTTCATTTATCCATAATGATTCTAAAATATTATTTTAAAATGTTTGGACTATTATATATTTCTATATTTTTATGAATTTAGTGGGAAAATAAAATTTTGATTTAATTTAAAGGATATTTTCTTTTCTAAAAACCATTGCCTAATTTAGGTTGAGTATATGTTAAATTATAATTGTGTATATAATAAAAAGAAGTGGAATTTTCCATATACATTTTTTTCATCAATTTCAGAAAGAGGGAAAAATTTAATTATGGTTTTATAATTATTAAAATGGCAGATAATGTTAATGTGAATCCTAAAAAATTTGTTTATTTATTTTTTTATAATGAAAATACATTTTTATTTCCAAATTATCATTTCTAGAAAATATTATTTCTCTCTTTTATTACCTCAAATTGGGGTTATGAAGAGTATTGTATGCCCCCATGGTTAAAATAAATGATATTTTTATGAATTTAATACTATTAAGATTTTCATCATAGATGTTGAGGAATGAGTTTGTATAAATATCCATCACCTTATTGGTTACCATCACAAAAAATATGAGTTTGAAGATTATCCAATTTTCCAAAATTTGGCAATGTCCTGCCTGACCACATAAACAAAATCCAAATGACTGTATGAAAAAAAATTCAAGAGATCGTAGGAAATGTTGATAAAATTAGTTTATTTATTTAATTATCCACATAAAAAAATTAGGTTAACAATAATGTAATCTAAAAATATAAAAAATTCATAGACGGGTCATCTCGATTCATGTGACCACATGATGAAATGTCAATTTCCCACATGATCATGTTTTCAATCGATAATGAGTGAAAGTTTTGCAAACTCTTAAAACTATAATTAGAATAAAAATAAATCCTTCTTATGAACATGAAATTTCAAAAAAAATTGAACCTACCTTAGGAAGTCAAAATTAGGAACAGTGTTGAAACTACTTTATGAATTCAAAACATAGATATGTGTTAAAACTACCATATGAAGTAAATATTTGGAAAAGTGTTAGAAATAAATTTTGACATACCATTACTGAAAATATAGAAGAATCATCAACCGACCATATCTCATACAGCCACTCTATGAATTTTTCATATTTTAGATCAAATAAACATATGTTTTAATTATTATTTTATGTTTCAAATTATTGAATGTTTGTTTCATATGATTTATATGTATTTAATTACTCCTTAGACACTCAATAATTTTTTTTGATCCGTTGGAAATTTATTTAGAGACATTTTATTCTATTTTTAGAATAATTTAAATAAGATCACACATGTATTAATATAGAAACTATTTTATTGTAAGCTGAAATATTTAAATTTGTAATATTTGAAAAACTAAAATTATTTCTCAAGTATATTATGAGATGTTTTCAAAAATATTTATTTTTATTTTTATTAGTCTATATACTATTTTATTAATTATTATTAATGAGTTCCATTATAAAAACTATTTTATTTTTTAGATTTATCAAAATAGACCCATATGGAATGTGAATTCAATGAAAGAATCAAATATTGGTATGGGATGGATGAAATGAAATATAATTTAGTCCATGAATATTATTTTCATAAAAGAACATTGTATATTAAGTTATATATATCTAAATCAAGAAAATTAGTCTAAGAAACCTCTAGAATTTTTTTGGTAAACTTGAAAATCAATTACAGCTCTTGGAGGAACATTAATCATTTGATTGTTAGATATTAGAGTGAACCTTGCTATCTCGACAAAAAAATCCATTATTTTTCATTTGGCTTAAATGATCCTTACATCCTTTATTATATGTGCATTATTGTGTCTCAGTTTTACCCTAAATGTAAGAGTCATGTAATACCAACATATGTGAAATCTATGTTTTGGATTGTCCCTTTGGGTTGGAAATGAAATGGAAATTGTGTTATGAATCAATGTGGGGAAAAAATAGTTGATTATTATAACTCTACATGATGAAAAGATAGTTTTAGGTATTTAAATTAGGGTTTAAAAATAAATTTGTAGAAGGTTATGAGTCCAACAAAAATTTAGATATTCCATATATAGTGGAAGTCATTTCTCTTTATGATTGAGATGGGTGTATGGTAGAGTAGAATAATTTATATTTTAGCTTGTATAAATACAGCTATGTTCATTTAATTTTTAATTACACCTCATTTATTATTATTATTATTATTATTATTAATTCATGAAAAATATTTAAAAATGTCAATTCATCCCTATTTTGACTATTCGACCATTATCATATCAATATACAACATTATATTCTTTTAGTTCCAAGTTGTAATAGGTTGAAATCATCAATTATTATAAATTTAAGGTCATATCCTTGACTGAGATATTAAATGATAATGAAATGGGGATCTTGGGTGAGTGGGATAAAAATATTTATTCATTAGGGATGTAGTCGTCATTATCAGGAGGAAAAACTCATTGAAAAATGCATTGTCTAAATTTTTCATATTTTTTTTGTGAGGTTTGAGATTAGAAAATAGATAATAATGAGAGAAAATGGGCCTGGAAGAAATATATAAATACTAAATCACCCCCTCATTGTTTATGACCCCTCATGTGATCCTAATAGTCACCTTTGACAAGAATCATGTAGGTTTAATTTTCTCTAAATATACAAGCCTTAGGTTAATGAGGATTAAATGAATAGAAATTTTTTGAATAATATTTCTCATGATCAACACATTATAAAATTATACTCCTATAATATCCTCCTAAGACACTCAATTTTTAAACATCCTTACTAAATCCAGGACAATTTTAATACATCGTCCCCCCTATTTTCATTGGATTTTAGAAATCCCTAGATATCTCTAAATCGTTTGACAACCAGGACATAATATATTTCTCCCCATCCGTGCATCTAAATTTTCACTTATTTTTTTGATTACAATAATTCTATTACTAAATACTTCTTAAAAAATCACCTCATGGTTATTTATAATAAACAACACATGGAAGTTGTGTTTAAACAACAAAATCTCGGATTACTATAACTCTTAATAAGGAATATTATCTTCCACAGCCACATATACAAACTATTCAATTTTATATTAGAAACATGTAGATTAATTCCAAAATATACATTTTACTCTAGGTGATAGGTAATAATAAATTGTCATTTAGAAATTCTCTATAAGGTGTTATTTTTTTAGTTAACAATTTTTCTGAAATTAATATCAATTTTATACTATCTTATTAAAAATATTTGATTCCCCTAAAACATTTTCTACTAATCCTTGATTTCCATGTTTTGTAAAAGTGATTCCTTTTTCAAATTTTCTATAGTTCATAATTTTCAAATATGTACTCATTAAATATAAATAATTTCCCAGTCGCATATAAACAAAGTACACAAAAAATTAAAACTAAACAGAAAAATAACAAGTTAGTGGGATGTTTTCCATCCCCCACACTTATTTCATGAAATGTTTTCTGTTCATTCTAATAGATATAAACATGAAAAGTATATTATTATAAAATTAAAAAATCAACTTTTTTAATGATAGGTATAACCTAGTTGATTTATTTATTGTTTTTTTGGGGATTTTAATCTCCTTTAGTAGCTCCTCTATAATGATTTCATTGTAATTCTTCCCTATGTAACCATTCAAAGTGAAGGTATTCTCTACACCACATAGATTGTTCTAGGCTACACCAAATGGTAAAATTTGTAAGTATTAATGGTCCATCCAATCTAGAAAAATGTTTTCTTACAATTATTTTCATCATTTTATTGTAAAAAAAATACATTCTATCCATGATGAAATACTCACTTACTGATTAGATTAACTTATATCTAGATTTATCAATGAAAACTATATAATTTTAAAATTAAACTCTTTTTAATTTCATCCAAATATAATATTTTTAGATTCATTTTATATTTAGCATTAAATAAATCAATGCTCATATTTTTTAATACTCTATATTATTTATCCAACAATTCAATAGGGATGTAAAAACTCTTTCCACATACTTTCATATATGGAATTATTAGAATATGGTCCTTAAAAACAAACAGATATTCCCCAAAATATTTTTCTATCCATTGAATCTAATCATTTCTATTGTTATTCATAGTTATTACCATTGTTTTCACTTCTCTGTTGGTAACCTCAAGATTCCAATCTTTCTTTTAGTGGTATGGTGTTGATGTTTTATGGTCTAATCCGTATTTCATCATCAATAGTTATATGATTATATTACATAGTTGAGTCCCTTTATCAGTTATTAATTCACTTTGTATCCCAAATCGTCAATATATTTTTGTCCTGAAAATCACAATACAAAAAACGAGTCATTATTTTTGGTGGTTTTGAATTCCAGTTGTGACTCACAGCCTTTTCTAGTATACCTTTAACTTCCCCATTAGTAACCTCAACCAACCATTTTTCTTTGGGTGGAATGGAGTTGATGTTTTATGGTCCACACCATATTTATTCACCAAAAATTCCATTATTAAATTGTATAACTGAGTTCCTTGGGTACTTACTATTTCTATTGGTATCTCAATTCCATAGAATATTTTATACCAAACAAAAAACATAAACAAAAAAATGAATAATCAGTTTTCATGGTTTTAACTTCCACCCATTTAGAACATAATCAACCTAAACTGACATATATTAATATCCAAAAGACCTTATAAATTATCCAATAAAGTATACATTCCATACATTAAATATTTTATATATGATAATTTATTATTTAGACATTTCGTATCATTTTGAGAAATTGGGAGAAAATTAACTTTTCTAACATTCCTTATAAAAATTATAGAAGTCCTTACAATGTGTGGGATAACTAAGATATTAATTTAAAACATTCCTAGATGATATATATGAGATGAATAGGCATACACAAGATAGTGTTTGTCAAAATTTAAGCACATAATTCCCATCACACTTCTGTGGATACATCATATATAGGTAGTCACATAGATTATCCAAAGACATGGATCATCCCATGCATAGAATTTTGATTCACCCTTAGGTATTGATATTTATTATTGGTTAATGAATCATTGTTCATAAATAATAATAAGAAATATTACCATGTTAGCATAATAAGGAGCATCTAATTCAATTAGATAGAGTTTGGCATGTAAAATCAAGTAAAGAAGTGGATTTTGGTCAAAAATTATTAGCACGACCATGTGAGGTAGTGTGCTCATATGATCATCCACTTTTCTTGTTGTCCAAATATTATATTTCATAACCAAATAAAACTCTTGTAAAATAAGTATCCATATTAACGAAATCATATTTTATTATTCTTTCTTCTATTAGAACCTAATATTTTCATGATTAAAGAAGATAGTTACTTTAGTTGCATGAAAATATTATCAAAAAAGCATCCAAAAATTAAAAATATAAAAGAAAATATTTTTAAATGGTTGTATACATTCTCTAGGAAGGTTCCAATGTTGTTGATGTATGAGCTATACCACAGAATATTTTGTCAATTCTTTAATAAATAACCACCTGTATAACTACATTTGAGGCATTACAAAACTATTTAAAAGGGTGCTTCTTATCTAGAGATGGTTTATAGGAGGTTAAGATAGTCTGTTCTTTAACTCATCAAATTCATTACAATAAGAATCAAAAAATATAAACATAGTATCATTTTGAAGAGAGATAGATTATGCTTAGGATATTTTTCTAAAATACATGTGGGAACACCTAATAAAACCTTCATACTTAAAGAATGATCTAACATGTTTATCATATGTGGTGTAGGGTAATGAATCAATGAATCCAAAATTTTCATCAACTTTAATCCAATTCTTCGAAATCACATGCATCAATACAATCCTTTTTCCTACAATGAAATGTAATTTCTCATAATTGAGAATCCTTTCTTTTTTATATTCATATTTTCAAATCCATATCTAGATTTTTCAGTTAATGGTAAAATGTATTTTGAAACATAATGAAACCATCTAAAACACATGTATAAATTTTTCAATTATATAAAAAGAATATAATTACCAATCATCTTTGAAAGGTCCCTTGGGAATTACCCAATTGAAATGGAATATTTTTATAATCAATTGTGCCATAAGAATAGGTAATGGTTTTTTATATTAGTCATTAGGAACAATGTTCACATGTAAGTACCCTAAGAATCCATTAGTAATATTATAATTTATATTTCCTAATATGTAGTGACTCAGTTTTTTCCTCATAATACTATTAAATATATTATGGAATATTTGTGGATCTAGGTGAAAAGTTAACTTGAGTTTCCATGCCCCAAAGAGGCTAAGTATTAATATATTAAATATATTAAATATATTATATTGTGTGCTTGTGTTGTTTGTGGTTTTTTATTGTTTTATTATTGTTCAAAAAAATGAATAGCAAATATGAGCCCATGGGTGATTCTAGGGATGTGTCTTGACATTGTTAGAGTGGGTCCGAGATTGATCAAGACCCCATATTTATGGTGGCTACATGAATGAGGAATATATTGTTGTTTTATAGACAAATTGGGTAGATTTTCATGTAGTGGGTGATGAATCTATGGATCTGGGTTCCCAAGTAGCAACAAATGTTGATGAGAGGCGTGAAGGGATATGCTGTAGGTTTTGAATAGAAGACTTAATTTAGACTTCTAGCCATTGGAAGCCCAAAAATTGATGGTTAGAATAATTAACATTGGTTTTGGTGGATCTCGAATGATTAAACAATGGAAATTGTGGTGGTGAGGATGGACTAGGAAAATTCATGAAGGAATGATGGGTTCTGGGAAAACTTTTACTCCATGCCATGTCTCCCATAGAAAAAATGATTTCTAGTCTAGGTTCTCTATGGTGGATAGGATTTTAGCTATGTTAAGGATCACACACATTGTTCTTAGGCCCTCACATCATGTGACCCTTCCCTATATGGATAATCCATGTGCTAGAAAGCACATTCCCTAGGGCCCCATGTCGAAGTACACATCATTTACTCTTGGAGTACATGGGAATGCCCTGTGTACACATGCATGGACTGGATGGACACGAACATTTCCCAGGTGGTCCATACATGTCGTGTATCCCCTAAACACGCCATGTATATTTGCAAGGCTAGCTTGGATCTATGAAAATCAATGTATGTCTATATTTCAATGGGAGATTACATGCCATGTGACCCATGTGAAATGTCATGTACCTTATTATAGATATTACACCCAAAATATCTTTTTCTTCTAATCTCATATATTGGAAAATTAGTTTCCTATCGTTGTAGTTTTTCATTTAGAATGGGACAATTTCTATTATTGTAGATTTGGGGATACATTCTGATGTTGTGATAGAGTGGTGTCAAAGAAGTCCATACCCTGGGACTGTGTTTTGAGTTGTCCCCTTGTGAGGATTGGTTGGGAATTAGGGAAATAATGTCAATGCTTCTCGAGTATAGAATTCAGGCTAGAGAACCCAATGTTGGAATGGTGGGCATTGTATCCATTCCCCTAGACATGAACTATCTACTTATCGACTCAGCACACCCGGACACTAGTTGAAGGGAACAATGGTACATGAATCATATAGAATTGATTCATTTAACATCCTTTATTGATTTAGAACACCATATATAAATATTCTCATCTTACCATCCAATGTATTGATACATTAATGATTCGTCCATTATCATAGCTAGCAAGGTTACTCTGACATGATTATGAATATTTTCAATTATAATTTTTAGTCCTCAATTAAGGGTCATACTTATGAGGTTCTAACTCCAAAAAGAGATGGTGTAGTGGCTCAGCCTATTGAGATATAAATAATACTGATAGGGAAGGATACATATTCTTGCAATCATAACATGTTACATGAGTTCCATTGTAAGAAGTCATTCAGGTTCTATGGTGATCCAGATCCTCATGTATCATATGATTGGCTCTAGATGGTGATATGAGTCTTTAGTATCATTTGGACCCCCAATAGACTAGATTGTTGTTCTGGAAGCCATTATTTTCCATAAAGAAATTGGGTTTTAGTGAATTTTGGTTACACAGACTCATAAAAAGTTGATGCTTTATGGAATGACTTCCAATATCTATGTCATGATGTGTGTTACCCCTCATACTTATGCTCAATTTGGATTTAAGATATTATTGAGCTGTTGTAGGGAAGTTTGTAAACAACTGAGTATGGAGTGAGGTTTACGGACCATACATGATACTCCTACAACATGGTGAGGACAGTTACATTTGGGGAGCAGATGTTTGAGTAGGGTCTCTATGGAGAAATATTTTCCACTGTGGCCCCCTTCTGAATTCTCACCTATGTTGGAGTTCTGTAACGATCTATGGATATAGAGATCTTCCAAAATTAGGGGTTCCAGGAAGCTAGAGACAGTTGAGGGTGTAACGGTTCTATGTATTCTTTAGTGGTTGGATGATGAATATTTTTAGGGTCGTAGTGTATGAGACCTTCCAATGGTTAGACTCATGCATGTAGAAATGGGATGAAGGGTTCACATTTAAGATTTGGGAAACATAGATATAAGATATGTTATTCTTCTGATGGGAGATGTAACATGGCTTCTAATTTCCCAATGCACTATGTTATGGAGGGTAGAATGGTTGGAGATAAACCACCACCAAAGAGTTAGTGTCATGATCAGGGATCTCCAAAACATGGCATTAGTAGACACCAGGGAGGTGGTGTTGGAATTGGAGAATGTGAAGCTTTTAAGGGAGTATATTTAGTTAGATGATGGTGTTATGAGCTAATTCCACCACCACTACTAGGTGGACCATGTCTTGCTCATGGAAATGTGTGTCGGGGCATTAGGTATTTTATAGAAATTGAGGGTTTTTACTAGGATTCACCCAAGATGATATAAGGTATGAACTGTGTTTATTCTACTCTTTCTATAGTATTAATAGAGTTAGGTGTGAGTCATTCATTAATAATAATATACCAGGTGTGAGATCAAGCATCTGTTTCAGACAATATCCCACTAATTGTGGCTTATGGTTCCTACAAGGAACACTTTTTTGATATCTTTTATCTACTGGTAGTGATTGATGATGCTTGTTGGATAGAGTTTCTCATGGGACCTCTTGGTTGTCAATATAAAACCATCCAATGTAATCTTCGGTATGGACTAGTTTTCTATGTTTTGGGCCCATATTATTTGTTATAATACAATATTATTATTCCATCAGACATTTTAGATGAGATTCTCTTTTATGGGGGTGAGAGATCTAACTGATGAGAGGGTTTATTTTGTGACCAAGAAGATTTAACCCAGCATCCGTTTGTTAGCGAGTTTCAAACATTTAAAAGTAGGATCTTCATACATCATGCTTCTAGTGATAGTAGTGGGTTATATTCACATCTTATCTGAGGATTTTTTGGGTCTTCCTTCAAGGTGGGAGATATATTTCAAAATTGGCTTTAACATTGGGAACATGGAGATATCTTCTACAACATATCAGATTGACAATATCAATATTTGGGAATTGGGGAGAAATTGGAGGACCTTCAAGAGAATGGATTTATCTGACCTAATGTCTCCATTGGGTAGCTCTAGTTTTGTTTATGAAACATTTAGATGAATTATTGTGCCTTTTTTTTGACAAAAATCACTTGAAACAGTTAATAATTAAGAAGAATTATCATTTATTGAGGATTTATTACAGCTTCAATCATCTAAGAGGTTCATGTTTATTCCCTAAGATCAATCTCGGGTCTAGTTACCATCGTTGTGGGTTCACGATGTTGATATTCTGAATATGAAATTCTAATGATACTACCGACACGATGAGTTCTTGTTGATTCCTTTTGGTTTGAATAATTACCATATAGTGTTCATGGAATTCATCAACCAGATCCTCATGTCATATATGGATTGATTTTGGGTAGTCTTCATCAATTACATACTTATTTACTCTACATTATAGTAGAATCAGGAAGATAATATATTGTTGGATGTAGAAATACTCTTGGAGAACCATGTTTATGGTATGCTCTCAGTGTGCTAGTTCTAGAATTGCAAGGTTCTCTTTTTGAGGAATTTTATATTTTGTCATGGTTTAGATATTGATGCAGTGAGGATTGATTAAATTTTGTCATGGGATCCACCCATGTGTGTGATAGAGGAAGAGATATTACTTGGCCTTCTAGGATACTGTAGGGATATTGTGGATGAATTCATTAGGATTGTAACCCTTTTTATTGACCTAATTCTAAAAGGGGATCTATTTACCTTGACCAATTAGTCTCATAGAGAGATCAAGGAATTTAGGATGAGGCTGACTAGTGCTTCTGCTTAGAGACAACCAGAGGAGGGAGAAAAGTACATAGTGTTTTACGATGCCTCTGGATTTGGGTTTGGTTCTTTATGGATGAAGATGAACGAAGTGATCATTTATGGGTCACGGTACTTGAGACCCAACAAGTAGAAATAAGTGACTCACAACGTAGTGTTTGTAGTGGTAGTATTCAAGCTAATGTTGTGGAATCACTATCTTCTGGGAAGTAAATTTGTTTTTTACTCCAAACACTAGAGTCAAAGGTATGTATTCACTCAAAGAGACATTAACCAGAGACACATGTATTGGATAGAGTGTCTATAGGAGTATCAATTTGAGAAAATATATTATTATGTTAAGGTTGACATGATGACAAATTCCCTTAGTGGAAGTATTGTACTCGATTTGTGTAGAAGGTGTGTGGGTAGTTGACGTTATTTTTGTTCTCCCTAGTGGAGGAGAGGGGTGCAATTTTTCTTTAGGTGATGGTGGTGAATCCACCACTTCTTTAGAGTTACTTGGAGTCTCATTTAAGATATGTAGACAATGTGGTTATTCACTACTATATATCCTCAAGAGATGCACTGAATTGTTTCTCTGAATGGGGGGAGAACATCATCATTTTTTCAGGTTGAATGGTGGATCCATTCACTTTGCTTGAGGATGTTATGAGGGAATTTCATACTTTTCACTTGGATGTACATCTTTGTGTGGAAATAATGTACATGGACCTTTAGAGGTATTTTAGATTTCATAGCATGAGGTGGAGTGTTGCCGAGTTCATCTATCTATGTCTCACATGTGAGCAGGTGAAGGCTGAGAACCATGTTTCAATAGGCTTAACACATCCTCTTGAGATCATAAATCAAAAATGGGATGACATATACCTGAAATTAATGATAGGGATTCAACTATATTTGAGAGGCCACAATACCATCTAGGTGACATTGACCTGCATTCCGAGTCATCACACTTCTTTTCTATTATAGATTAGAGTTAGTGGAGGGTATGGAGATGTTATACATGTATGTGATTATCCGAATTCATGGTGTACCCTAGACTACTATATCCAAATATTATGTGTGGTTTACATCACTTTTTTTTTGTGGATTTCAAGAATCTTTAAGGACCCAATTGGAGATGATTATGATGTTTTAATTCCATAAATATTGGTAGAATGAGTGGATTATACATGTGATAGAGGATATGTTGAGGGAATGTGTGTTGTACTTTGGTTGGTGTTGGGATGATCAATTTTTATTAGTCGAGTTTTATTATAATAAAATTTATCACATTAATACCAAAACATCACCATTCACATCTCTGTATGGGAGGCCATATAGGTCACCCATATATTGGACCTTGATAGGTAAGACATCTATTTTTGGGCCAGAGATTGCTCACGAAATGACAGAGAAAGTACACGTGATCCATTAGAAGATGAGGAAAACCTAGAGCTGATAGAAATATTAGGTACATTAATGCCATTGAGCCTTTCAGTTTGATCCAAGATACCATATTTTACTAAGAGTCTACCCACGATGAGGACTATAGATGTTTGGTTTAAGAGGATAACTATCCCTTAGGTTCATCGAGTTATATGACATCCTGTAGAGGGTTGGAAAGGAAACATGCCACTGAGCCTCACCCCCACAGTTAAACTAGGTGTATGACATCTTCAATTTGTTGTAGCTGAGAAGATACCTGCATGAACCTACCCATGGTGTTAACTTGGGAGATATGGACATCAAGGATGTATCCACCTTTTTAGAGTACCTTATGGCGATCGATGACTGACTGAAGATGATTCATCATGGGCTGACCATACCCTTGGTTCTTGTGCTTTGATATAAAATTATAATTCAGAAAAGCTCCTAAGAGCGTGAGAGTCATATGAAGACTCAATTCCAACACAATATTTTTAGCTTATGTTCCTCTAGGTGAATATCAATGAATGAGGGGTGAATTTAGTGACTTGGTTTTTGTCTTGTATGTATTTGGTTTATATTATGGAATACTTTCAGAGTCATCTGATGATTCTCCATCAGTTTTCATTCTCTGCAGAGGCTTACTATTGATATACTAAAAATATTAATGATATTATATCGCAGTCAGGCATTGTTTATAGTTTTTATAGTTTTCAAATATTTTGGGAACTCATATCTGAAATACGAGACCACGTTTGGATATGAAACCTGAGGGTTACACTTACCGAAACATAATGTTGGTTAGTACAAGGTTTTCCTTTGGATGTTGGTGGTGTGTTAAAATGAAATAAATGAAGTATTTTTTTATAAAATTAAAATAAAATTTGTTTAGGTACACTACTATGGAAATTTTCTATGGTAGGTTGCATAAAAATAATAGATCTGAGAGGAGCCTCTTATGTTCTTAGTTGGAAGATTGAAATCATGGAATTATAGGTAATCATATTGAGGTGGTCTGACATAGGACGAACTCAACAAGTCTTGTTCATCACTATAGAATGCTTTCTTCACAAAAAATGAATCTTGAATATTGGTAAGGCGGATCATTTTTCGTTTTCCTTCCTTTCCAATTTCATATGCATGGATTCATGATAATATTATTTGGATCTAAATTTTCCCACCCTCGGAATTATCCCATTTAACAATATAAATAATCCAATCCAATTTTATTTTATTATACCATTATATCACCCTAGAAATCACTAATATTGTATATTTTAGACAATAAAACGTGTTCAATGATGGTTTCAACATTTTTTCTTATTATTTTACCATACTCGTTCTTTGTATTTTTCATCGTTGGACCACGAGGTCATGATTTGACATTGATTGGGTGGGTTCTTGTGTGATCTAACCCCAAAATTCACTATGGTTATGCATAAAATGAATAGAATAGTGTATTGTTGACATATTTGGTTAATTTGAAGGTTTAAGGTAATTAATTCAAGGATTTGGGAACCAATTTTGAGATGTAAGGTGATGGGAGGTGTGATGAGTGGCATTGAAATCTTCAAGAAGATAACTAGATTATGATTTCTAGCCATCAGAGGCCAAAAAATATATAGTCATTGTCATTACCTTTGATTTTGGTGGAACTTGTATGGTAAAATGGTAGAAATTATAGTGGTGAGTCAAGATCTTGGAAGCACATTAAGGGAAGATAGGTTATTGAAAAATCCTGACTAATTTTTGTGTATACTGAAGAATACACACTATTTTTTCTAGGTTCCCCACGACCTCTATGATTATTACTACATTAAGGATAAAAAGTTGTGTGACTGAGGATACACATCATGTGACACTATGCCATGTGTCTAAACAATTTTCATTAGGAACACACCCTAGAGCCTCATGTGAAAGGGCATGTTGTGTACTCCGAGAGTATACACGCACACATTAGTTACACAGTCAAGGGCCAGACAAAAATAGCTAAACCCCAAGTTGTCCAGAAAATGATATGTACCCCCCTTTACATGACGTCTATATCAACACAGCAATCTAGGAATTGTTAATACCATTTCATGAATAGATTTCTAGGAATGGTCATGTGTCAAGTGATCCCTTGTACATATCATGTACCTTCCAGCAGATCATCCACCCTGTATAATACCTTCTTTGGGGCTCAAATTTTGTTTAATTATTGGCCTATGATGAACAATTTTCCACATAGAATGAGACAATGGTATTTGTAGTTTCTTTTGAGATATGATATGATTTGTGATGAGTGTGATTATGCTTTTAGTGACTCTTGTATGATGTTAGTGATTGGGAAGAATCACCCGAGAGATGTCGGGATCGAAACCCTACTGTTTCACTATCATGAATTCCCCCTTACACTTTGTTTTTTAGTGGTACACCACCATGCTCTAGAGGTGTTGTTCCACTTTCCATGGAGTGGAACCTCCTATCATACTAGGTGATGGGTTTAATATGTGTACATTAAGTGGTACCCACTATTGTCCTAGGGCATGAGACCACAACAAGAAGAGTGGAACCCCATATTGTTCAAGGGTGTATGTCCTATACGCATGGATTCATACCCCCTACCATTCTAGGGGGTCGGTCATCCACCCAATGAGTAGAAACCCTCTGTTGTACCATGGTTTGGGTCCTATATCTTTTTATTGAGTAGTACCCACTTGTCTCACAAGGGTGCGGGTCCTCTATTTGTAGAGTAGAACCCCCTGACACACTATGGTGTGGGTCATATAATTGATATTGTTACCCCCTCTAGGTCAGGTGAGTAGTGGTGAAGTGCGGGCCATACAAATGATTTTTTTATAGATACGAATAATGATGGCCAACGGAGATGGTCCCTAGAAAATTGGAGACAGACTAATCAATCTTAGCTCGGACAAAGAGATAGTGATCCTCTTTCTCGGACGTTTGGGTTTCTTTTTTTGAGTGTGTGTATATATATATATGTGGTATTTTCCCTTTACCTCTTATGATGGTTTTCACTAACCTCTTATTGTTTTTATCCATCGCTCCCCTCTACATTTTCATGTTATCTTACAAGGTATCTATATACTAACCTGTGCAAGGGATTTGTCTACACGTGTTTGGTCTTATGTACACAACATGCACATTGATAGTGATATCCGAGGAGAATGGTGGTATGAAGGGTGAATTAACTATTTTTGGTTGTAGGAAATGGTTCTTAAGAGATAGTCACCATCTAAACCATTAGTTTTCTAGTTATAATCATTTTGGTACTTTGTTTCTAGTTCTTGATGTATTTTACCCCCTTATACTTTGGCTATTTTATTTTTTACTTAGATTCATTCCCTAGAAGATTTTCCATGCATGGTCTACACAAGATTACTCTTTCTTTTATTATTCCTCAACATTGTTTCATGGAGATGTTTTGGTTCATGTGTATAGGTATATTAGAAAAAGGCTTCCCATTTTAATTATGTATTCTCAACACTAGTCTCCAACCCCTAGCCTATTAGAGAAAGGCCTGAAATTGTCAAACTTGGATTATCTCCACCCAATCGGGGCCCGGTGGGTCAGATCATGACATGATAACATTTCAAGTATTTTTAATGAATGGAAATTGTCTAATTATATCCTATTAGTTGTATTAAATATCCATTAGTTCATCCTCAAGTATGGTCATTCAATATCGTATATCTATTTCAATATTTCCTTATATTTTTCACTATCTTAAGGAACAATTCATTCTTTTCATTCTAAATAAAGGATAGAATTTAATTTTTCTGAATAATTTGTCTAGGGATAATTCAAGAGAAGTTTGAAATTGATTACTTGAAACATTCTTCTAAAAATGATTTCGTATCTTTTTTAACTATCTCAATCATGGATAGGTTTTGTCTTTTTTCGAGGTGTCTACATGTTTTTGAAATATCCTCAAATAAGAATTTATGCATAAACATCCTTAGAGTAATCTCAGGTATGTCACCTAGACTCTATCCAATGACCTGGTAATATCTCTTAAAATATTTTTTATTTTGACTTCATGATAATGGGACCATTTCCTAGAAATTATCATCTGTAACTTTTCATTTCCCATTTTAGAAATATAGTTTTAAAGTGGTGGAAGTGGTTTCAATGTGACCGTGAGTAAAAAAATTAAAGATGTTAATTACATAGGTAAACAAACATCAACCAATATCAGTTACTTCATATAAATTGAATTATTAGAATAATAATTAATTAAAAATAACCAATCAAACCCATTAGTGAAATTGGGGTCTTTCTTATTGTTAGGTTCTTATAATGTAATATATGTTTTGTCATAGTCACTTCACATAGATTTATTGAATCTAAATTTGTTACCTGGATTCAAAATGGATTTTAATATATTCGTTTCACCATGTAATGTATGTTCTTCAATGTGTGTAAGTTAGATAAGTGAATTTCATACTTTTCTAGACTTCATTGAATAAAAAATATTGAATTTTAATATATTTTCTTGAAAAACTGTTGTTAATGTAACTTCATGGAAATGAATGATTATCTTAGTTATCATTGGAATTGGATTGACTAGGATTATTAGTGATTTAGAAGGTATTATATCATCAACCATTTTGAGGACATATAAATTATCTAGAAAAATTATTGTCACCAACATATTTTCTAGAACACTATCTATGAAAATAATAGCTTAGTTCCCCAGCTAAATTTTGACATGAGATTGAGCTCAACAATTGGTAATTATTATAACATATAATAAGGAATTTCATTAATTATATATCATGAATCACATAAAACATATGTCAATTACAAATCTCCAATAGTATTTAGAATTGATGATAACCTTGGATCATGACATTTGATGTGAAATTGAAGTGTTATGATAGCTGACCAAATTCTTCCTAAGCTTACTCTATGATTTCCATGATCCCTACTTTTCATGGTTTATATTTCATTTAAGAAATTATTATATCACATAATCAATTTAAGGGATTCAGGAAGATGTATGTATTTTTAAAATTTCTTGAATGTGACCAAAATAACTTATTGTTTCTCCACTTGATTAATTTTATTGGATTGAATCATTCATGAGGGAAAGGTTATTGGGTATTTTTATTATCTATTGATGGTTTATAAAGTGAAATTTATGATTTTCCTATATCATATTCTGAATAATACATCATATCCCCTTCTTTTATTGGATTTATTTTTTAAATTACTCTTTTGAGAATTTTGAATTTTCTACCCACTTATATTAGTTCCAAAACTCAAATTTCCCACAGTTTTGGAAAAGGTTTTTGGAGGTAATTTCCTCATGTTTTTAGCCATCATTTCTAAAATATTCCCTAACTATTTTTTCGGTCTTTTTAAATTTATTTTTGGTTCATCTATGTTATGGTCTAGTTAGTAATGGATTTATAATTGATAACTAGAGTTGAGAGATACATGATATTTTATTTTTTGAAATAATGATGGTTGGATGGTCTATGGGTTTCCTTCCATGAAATTTTATTGCAATTTTATGGAATAGTTGTTGTAATAGTGGTATGTCTGGGTTTTCTGAATTTTGAAATACATAAAATATTTATGAGTTCTCTCTCCCTCCATGGTTGTCCTTGGGTTGTTGAAATGGGTTTTTTGATAGGCAACAAGATAAATCTAAGTATCATAGACTTGATCACAATTTACAACGAAATTACCCATAGAAGAACTCATACCATAATCCTTAATAGGTTTTGGTTGGTTATTAAATTGTTCATGATATATTTACCTTAACAAATGGGTTATTTAATCTGTAATTATATCAAACAAAGGTTATTTTTTGGGCATTTTTTGTGCTTTACCTCATGGAATCCTATAGTGAATGTACCACTTGTGAAAATGGATGTGAATTTCAATCTATCCTACCTGTCTCGTGTTAGATAATTTTCAATAAATGTTCATTATATGTATGAATATATGATATTATTTCAATATCATGTATTCCATATGTGAATAATTCTATTAAGTGATGTTCCTTACTGGAATTATAAGGGTATGTTGCTCAAATTTTATTGAATCCCTATCAATAATCATAGACTCTATCTCATAAGACATTCTTTATTTTATCTCTTCACTCAAGGTGTTTCTCCTCATATTTCGAAATAATATTTTTTGTTTCTTTGATGTTTATACAATATAGTGATATCGACTAGTTGTATGATATATATCCACTCCTTCAAAACACCTTCATGAGAGATGGAAAATTATATATATTGGATGAATTCTTTGACCATGCCTCTCAAGAAAAAATTATAACCCACCATGGTAAAGTCCATGACATGTCTCTTTGGACCATCTCTTAAATGTACGTGGAACGTAGGAAATCATTTACTAAGTCTAGTTTTCAATTCAAATTCATCTTATAGTGTTTTGTAGCCAATATGGTTATTTTTGTATGACATAAGGTTCACATAACTCAACAAAAGTATTATTATGGTGTATTTCTAGGAATTGGAACCACCTCTTATGCCTCCAATATTTTGGATAATCTGGAAGTATTCCTCTTTTTAGAAGCTTAGCATTTCCATTCCATCTAACTGATTCATATTCCTCCTTATACTTTATCTTGTGTTTAGTTTGTGATTAATTTCATCATCCTTAACAAGGTATACCCTCTCCTCATCATCACCGAACATGTATTATCTTCCAGAATCAGAAATAATGAAGAAATGGTTATATTCAATTTCTATTTTTATATCATTATCCAGGAATATGTAAAATATTTCCATTTCTCCAAGAGATGGAGTCTAGTCAGTAATGCCACTATCTTTTCTAGTTCGGAATCATTGTTCGATATCCTCATCCAAAAAATCTATTGTGACTATGAGTCACTTATCACTATATAATTTCTTCTACCCGAAAATGTTCCAATAACATCATCCTCTTTTCCTTGAACACTAGAACAACAATTTTTTTCTTCATTTAGCTTGCCAACCTAAGATTTCATGAGTCATGTTCTACCTCATCTACCATTTGTGGAGTGTACGTGATTGTGTGGAGGTTTATTGAATTTACCTCTCTGAAATCACTATTAATGAAAAAAATTAA
Source organism: Viscum album (assembly GCA_963277665.1). Taxonomy (NCBI): domain Eukaryota; kingdom Viridiplantae; phylum Streptophyta; class Magnoliopsida; order Santalales; family Viscaceae; genus Viscum; species Viscum album. The sequence goes on from OY728130.1 coordinate 1,032,490,177, forward strand.
TCTGTTCTATTGATATTTTATAGTTTTCTATCCATTTAACTACATTTTTAAATATATACTATTAATCAATTTAGTTGTGATAATATATGTTTCTAAATTCCAATACAATTGAACTAAATCTAATATTTTATAATGCCAGGTCCAGGGGTAACTAGAAAGGGAATGATAATTCAGAACACGGGTAACATGAACTAGAAAAGATGATTTGGTACTAATACTAGACTATTAGCCTAGTTTTGATTCTAGTTAATTTGTTTGACATAAAGGAGGCTATTTAGATTAATGATTACCTTGGGGATTAGCTCAGATCGGTGAAGAAGCTTGTTTTGTACTTGTAAAGGTTTCTCTGATTATATAAGGAGAAGGACAGTCATTGTAAAGGGAATAAATCATTTAAATTAATTTTAGGGCCCCACTAGTTTACTGAAAAATTAGAGAAAATAACATATGAATAAAATCATTCTAATTATTAAAGAATGTATGATTGAAGAGAAACACACAAAAAACATGGTGACCCAATCATATAATTCAGGAAGCTATGTAGGTGGCCTATATAATTTAATCATTATTGGGTATTTTTATGGGTGAAAGTGTGTGGACATGGCCTTCTGATCCAATATGGTGAATAAGTTATCAAAGTATAAATTGGATGGTGGTGCTAAATATTTCTTAGAAGAGGATCATGAACCACTGTATTGAACACTAGAAAAGATTTTATTATAGAATTGGTCTCGTTTGGTTGAATCTTATTTGAATATGGACCATTTAAAAGAGGGAAATAAAATCATTAAAAGGATATTGGAATGCATAATAATTGGTTTATCAACATTGAATTCTAGAAGTTAACATGAGGATTTTAGTGCTAGTCAACACTTAAGATTAATGCAATTGGTATCCCTTAAGGAGACATTTACCCAAGATACTTCATGCTAAAAAAATAAAAAAGTGTGATGTGAAGGATTTCTATGGTATAGTATTCAAAAATATTTAGGTGGAAACTAACCATTTAAAAGTGTAAAAAACATACCTCCAGAAGCCCTTGGAATGGATAAGATTAAGTTTAATCAAAAAATTTTATTCTACAAGATAACATCAGAATTTAGGCCTAGTAACCACACATGTTTCACCCAATTGGAATAACTTCATAAAACATTCACATGGCACAATACATACTACAAAATAATATCAGAGTGATCCATTGAGAATATTTATGGGATAATCCTTAAATAAAGTTATGTGAACTGATATAAAAAGTTTTTATTCTGAGAAATTCCTGTAATAATTTTTATATGGTGATTTGTATCTCCCTATAAGGTTGTATGTTGAGTATATAGACATGAATAATTCATTAAAGGCCATATTATGAAATAATAAACCACATACCATGTAACTACTCGACATTAAATGCACAAAAAATAACAATGTTTCTCAAAATGCATATCAGGGGGAATTTTTTAAGAAATATTGTGCAACCAACCACCCCAACATATGTGGAACAACTATTTTATAAAAATATTAAATAACACATAGGTTAAGTAGTTCTTTTTTAATGAGAAAAAATCACAAAGTAGGATAGTGAATATGTGATTTTTTTACCTCTGTCCCTTATATGAGACACAGTTCTATCTGAATTTGAATGCCCTCAAAGGAGTAGAATCCTCATCACAACATTCCACCACTGAAGTGTCATACAAACACTCAGAAAATATATGTGAAGCTTCTTTCTACCTTCTCCCTATTTCTAGAAAATAAATACCATAAAACTCTAATTAAATTAATTCCCATTCATGAAAGAATATTTATTTTAAAGTGTCCTCATTGAACACAAATAAAGAGATATTTTTAGAAAGAATTGGATTTTTTTATTCGAATCATTTACAATTATGTAGTGTTTTTCAATGAAATAATATTTGTTCATGAGGAATTGATTCTTATTTATCAACTGCTATATGGTAAATTTCATCATCATGCTCTCTTAACCAATCAATAATTGAATTGAATTCTTATTCAAGAATGCCAGTTTCTAATAATTAATTTATACATTACCCAAATATTTGAAAAACAAAATCACTAGACTCTTGCTGAATAGAATCATCCCCAAAAAAATTTACACTGAAAAAATCTAAATAAGTGAATTTTCTGCAGTAGTATTGGAAATTCATCATAAATGAGCTATATAAAAAAAATAACCTTCCTTGAATAACACAAAAATTAGATCTATTTCTAAAAAATGCAGGATCAATGAAAAACCCCTCCCACGTCCTATGATAAGTAGGAGAATGATCCCAAAAACATTATTGAGCACCTTGTGACCCTAACCTCACCCAATAAACCCCCATTGTAGATAATTTCTTCCCAGATGAACTCTATTTGGAGTTGATGTGGTGTATATTCTTTTTTGTCAAATGTTTGATAGAAAATATATATTTAATATATTGAAATATCTCCCCAACGGTAATACCCTTAGACCCTTCCCATAGGTTCAAATAAATCCTTAGGCAATGCTGAGGAAGTTAAATATGGCTGACTATCATGGAATACTGACCAAAACTCCATTATCATGTCATATATTGGATATTTTGATCACTAAGGATGAATTCATTTTTCCTCTCCAGATGGATGGTATCTTGTGAATGAGATGGTAGTGAGGAAGCAATATTTGATTCTGAAGACCCTCCATCCACCCAAAAACCATTTCGTTATTTATTTGGATGTTCTATTCTAATATACCATGGGTATGGGCGTTGTGGGGTGGGGTATTTAAATAAACACTTTTTTACAAATTCATTAAATTACATGTGCTAATAGAAAAATTATTAAAAAAAAAATTCATGAAACACAATTCATTACAATGAAAAAAATCTTTATTTTTCAGATTTTATTTTTTTGTATATATATTTGTGGAGATAAATCTAGAATATTATGGCTTGATATTCAATTTAATAATATGTAGATACACTTATAGAGTAAACTATACAAATAATGATAAGCATAAATGTTTACAGGGAAGATTAGTTCAATGTTAAAATTTAAATATAATATTTATTGTATTGATGAGATGTGTCTCATTTGATGATCATAATTACTTGAATAGATATTAAATAACTATCCTTAAATTGAAATAAAACAAAAAAAATTGTTTGACTAAGAATAAAATATGAATTAGAAGATGAAGTGATGTAAAGGTTGTAGTGAAATACGGTGACTCTATAATGTTATAGTTTTTCATTAGATATGACTAGACATATAAAAAACATGAAAACTAATGGTTGTTTTAGTGGAGTTTCAGTGATATTTTATAATAAAACTATATTTGATCATGATATCATTCCCTTCAAATATAATGTTAAATATGTTAAATAACACTACTAAAAAGTAATATACTATATTTCTATAACAATAATATTTTAAATAATTATAATTCTTAAGATGTGAATGGGATTCCAATTTAAGAAAACATTGTTTTCAACATTGATAGGTTTTCCATTACTATTTTATCAATATGTATTAGAATATATATTTTATTATTATATTAACCATTCTCATTTAATTTAAAAAAAATTTCCACTCACTATCTTGGAGAATGTATTTTTAACATGGAATGTATTTTCACCTAAATAATCGTTTATGATAAGATATTAAAATGTTTATATAATTAAAACAATGAAATATATTATTTACATTGTCACATATTTATAGAATGAAAATAATGTATACATTAAATTACATCAATATTGTAAAAATAACCTGTCATGATATTATATAATCTTTCGATAATAACATCCTCAATTTATAAACATCATTCCAGGAAATCTACAATGCTTTCAATAGCCAATAATTTCATGTTTTAAAAATTATATTGAGGATGGAGAAAAAATGCAATGTATTAGTTGGATGTTCCAAAAATAACATGTATATATATTATATCATTACCCTTGTTTATTTATTATAACCTACAATAAATTGCACCCCATAACTTATATTTTTAGTTTATTTGATGATTGGGTACATAAAAGCAATATTATTTATCATAGAGTACATTTCTTCCATAATTGAATAACATTTTACCCCATTCTAGAAATATCATATTTTTAATTCTTTACCATAAACTTGGGAATGGGTGAACATAGATGATTATTATTGGGGAAACCATGAGAGATATTAATTTTAAAAAATACTGATCATAAGTGAGTACAAGATGTGTATATAGGTATGTGAACAGTTCAATCTCTATGATCATAACATAAAAGAATCATACCCAATGGAATATTAATCATAAAACAAAACTTAAATCACAACATAAAGAATTTATCAAAACATATGATATAATACTGTGGATTTTGGTAAATTATATAAGTATTAAAAATCATATATTTATGCCCAGGATCATTTCTAAGAGCATCTTCACATAGTGTAAAAAATGTATCATAACATAGTGGACTATGTAAATGTATCATATCATACAACATAAAATGATATGATATTAAACAACTACCAATGCATATTTCATCAATATATATTTGTTCTCACCCATAACAACATGACATTCTATATCATATATGTTCCACATAAACAAGATAACATTCATAACTTCATCATAGAATTATAAAACCATGATAATTAAAAGGGTTTTATAAAAATTTCATAAGGAATAAAAATAATCAATCTATGGAATGAAAATGGATGCTTCAATTGAATTATATCCCCAATGAAACTTGATAAGCATCAATAGATATTTATATGGTTATGAAACCATTCACATCATGATAATGAAATGTTAAAGTGATGTAATCATTTTAATTTTTACAATTTTTACATTGAAATAAAATATTATTAATAAATGATTTATCAGGGTAAAGTGATTAGTAATATATAATATTATAGATCCCAATTTACTAGGAAAACATTAAATGGAATCTTTGTAAATAATATAAAAGTAAGTGATAAATTAAATTATTTAAGAATAAAATTTAAAAAAAATATGTTAGAAATCTCCCACTTATACTTTTGTGAGTAATTAAAATTCAATAGAATGTGAACGTAAGAAATCATAGGGGTAGATATTAGGATATCCATGTAAAGACCCGTAAAATTCAAGGGAAACTTTTTCTTATTTTTCTTTAGAATTTTACAAGAGCGTGGTTTCAGACGGCACCTGATTCCGAGACCCGGAGTGCCCGGAATTAATTTCCGAAGTTTGGCTCGGGTACGTTCAGTGAACGAGCGAGCGGGAATTCCTAACTTTTGTTCTGGTGCTCGGAATTGAAATCTGAGGGCACCGATGAACTCGCAGCGCCGATATTCGCTTAAAGAGACCTTTTCAGGAATTGCGTTTGTTGCGGGTTGAAAGTTTTTTTTAGGGGTTTTTAGTTTGAATTAAATAAAATTTGTATAGAACAAATTTTATTTTAACTTGTTAGAAACCTACCAAAGGGGGTTGGAAGTGGGACCCACACCCACTTAACCTCCCTTGGGAGGATTAAGTGTGGTGGGGCCCACATGAACCCCTAATCCTTTCAAATTCTCTCAACTTGCTTAACCCCTAATTAAATGACTTGAGTTACTTTTAATTATGGGAGTTAAACCTTTTGAATTTCAAACTTTTGAAATTATAATGTGTTATGTGATAATAAAATAAGATGTTGTCTTATTTTATTTTGGGGTTATTTGTTTGTCTTCTTGAGAGGTGGAGAACTATTCCTTCTTCTCCTTCAACTCTGACGAGGAACTCGAAGAACGTTCATCTTGACGAAGAACGTTCAAGATCCGACGAAGAACGCCGCACCTCCATTCTTCGTTTACCGTGTCAACGAAAGGGGACGCCACTTCTTCCTCGGACAACCTTCGTCGGCGTACAAGTTTCTACAACGACGTGTCTCTTCGAACGCATCCCTTCGTCATCGGATTTGACGAACGGCTACCGCGACGCCCGACCTCCGCGACGTCGTCTTCCGCGGAACGTTCACAATCTTCGAACCTTATACCCGAGGTAGGGGTTGTTGATTTCTTTTTGGTTTCCTTATTTTATTCTTGATCGTGAATAGCAAGTCTAACGTGTGGCATGAATTATTTAAAGTTAAGTTATTATTTTAACGTGAGGGGGCCGGACCGCACGAACACGGCCGAACCCCCCTCCATCGTTCTTGTTTATTCTTGCGGGTGGAAGCAAGTGGCGTGGTGCCGTCGCACCACGCGGATAATCGTGCTTTTATTTTACGCGGCGCCGTCGCGCTACGCCGATGTAGAATCTTCAAGAGCGCGACGCCGTCGCGCCGCGTTGAAAGGAATCAAGGCACGGCGAAAGGGGCGCGGTGCCGTCGCACCGCGCCGGACGACGAACACCGCGGCCGGTTCCGGGCCGCGGCGGGACGAGGAGACCGCGGCCGGTTCCGGGCCGCGGCGGAAGAGAAGACCGGCGGCCAGGCCGCCGGCGTCGGAAGCCGAAGAGGGGACCGGAATTTCCGGTCCCGTTGGAGAAAACCGGCAGGCCAGCTGGCCGGCCGGATGCCGTTAAAACCGGGGGAATTAATCCCCCGGCCAGCGTGTAAAAACCCCCCTCTTAAAGGGGGGCGGTTTTCTTTGAAGGGAGGGGTGCAGCCGGCCCCCCGGTTCCGCTCAAATCAGGCCCCCCACGTGGGGGGGGGGGGGGGGGGGGGGGCGTTTTTTTAAAAAAAAAACGGGCGCGGCACAAAGGCCGCGCCGCCCCTCAAAAACCGCGGGGGTTTGTTTCCCCGCGTGCAGCCCCCTCGCGGCGCCAGGCTGACACGGCCCGCCGCGCCGCCGCCCCGCCGCGCCGCCGCCCCTCCGCTGCCGCCCCAGGGGGGGGGGGGGTCGGGCCGGGTCGGCCCGGACCCGGACCCCCCGTTTCGAACCAGAATCGGTTTTTGGGCCATATCTTGAGCCTCGGACCTCCGAATGACGAACCGTCTGCGGCAACGTGATCCTTGGATCGAGACGGTCGTTTCGGTATATCGCACTCAAGGTTTCGGTTTACTTTGAGTTCGGCCGGGTTGGTTCGTTCACGAAACCAACCGGGCCTTCGGAGCGGAAACGCTCATATCTTGAGCTACGAACGTCCGATTGACGCGCCGTCAGTCGCGTTGTATTCCTCTTAGTGAGACGGATCTTTTGGAATACTCCGCCCGAGGTTTGGACGCAGGTGGAGTACAGTCGGGTTGGTTTTGCCTTAAAAACCAACCGGGCCCCGGAGACGAAAATGCCAATAACTCTCAGACCGGGCGTCCGATCGACGCGCCGTCTGTTGCGTTGAGTTCCTGTTGACGATACGGAACTTTTGGATACATCAACTCTGGTCTTTGTGACAGTTGATGTATCAGCCTCTCGGCTCGTGGAGCGGACCCTCCGAACGAGTTTGCTGTGTGCGGGAACCCTAGTGTTGGCTGCGACTGTTACTGCTACTACTACTGCTACGACTGCTACTGTGGCTGCGACGACGACAGTACAGAGATCCTATGTGGATTCGACGACGACAGTACAGAGATCCTGTGTGGATTCGACGACGACGACTACAGCACTCAGCGATCCTACGTGGATCAGTGCTACAGGTCCTGTGTGGGCCCGATCCTGTGTGGGTCCGCGCTCAGCGGTTCTGTGTGAGCCAGCGCCTACAGGTCCTGTGTGGGCCCGATCCTGTGTGGGTCTTTGCGGGGGTTAGTTACCTATCGATCCTTCGTGGGTCCGACGACTTAGATGGATCAGTGATCATCTTTATCGTCCTTGAAGAAGTATACCTGTGTGAGCTGAATCCTGTTGCTTTCCTGTGTGGATTGTGTTGTGCAATCCTGTGTGGATTATGTTTTGCTTTCCTATGTGTAATACATATACTTTCCTGCGTGGACTGAGTTGTACTTGATCTCGGAGGTTGGATCATATTTTAATTGATGACTTAGGTATATGTATGGGCATATACCTAAGCAGTGTCGGTTGTTACTTCGTGATTGTACTTTTCTTCGTGGTTTATCCTTTGTGGATTTGAGAGACCTTCAGGGGTCTCGGGGTCCCTACTGAGTAGCTTATACTCACCCCTGCACGGGCTTCGCCCGCACTACGTTGTGTTGGTTACAGACGATGGACAGCGTTGACCTTAGCTGAGGCTTGTAGAGCGGGACGGTACCCGGAGGTGGACCACTGGGCGGGACGTGCACGGATCGGACGGCGGGACCCGTGGAGCATAGGAGCTATCTGTACCCACCCTTCAGGTGGGATTTCCAGTGGACAGCTCGGTGTAGCGGCTTTTACTTTTCAGTTGCTGTTTTCCCTTTCGAGTTGTACTTTTTCTTTAGTTTGGGTTTGTATTCTGGCCCATTTACTTTTCCGCACTTTCAGTTGTACTCAGCTTTGTTTAGTGTTTACTTTCCGCTTGCTTACTCTGTGGTGTTTGTTACTTTTCAAAGGCAATGCCTTCCCTTTTTACTGGGATTTACGCCTTGGTGCTAGTCGCCAGCCCCTGGCCTATGGAAGGTGGGCTTGGGGTAGTCACGGCACGGACCCCGAGGGTGGGTCGTGACAAATTGGTATCAGAGGAGTTCGGTTCTACCGCGAACTCTGATCTTTTCTATGTGAAGCAATAATGTTTAGCGTATTGAGTGTGGATATCAGTCCAGGGAGTCCAGTGTTGGTGCGGCGGCCGACGTATCCGTACACCAGGACCCTGACTTCTGATTTCCGACTTAATGCAAAAAAACATTGATTGCGTGTGTGTTTCAAAGTTTTCTTTGTGATTACTTATATCAGCTCACCAGGTATACTGTTCTAACCGTGGCACACCTGTTTCCTTTTCTGGATGGCCCCACGACGGCAGCCAGCTAGGGTTCCGAGAGTCGAGCGTGACGACAGCCCACCGAGCGACGAGGCCTCGGTGCAGGGCCCTTTTCCAGTAGTGGCACCGGCGGTAGCTTTACCCGCCGATCCCCCGATGCTTCCAGCAGCAGCCGCTGACGATGCACGTCGCCTCAGCGCACTGCATGAGTTTCAGCGCCAACGACCGCCCAGGTTTCGCGGGGAGACGGATCCCCAGGCAACAGAGGACTGGCTGGAGGCAGTGGTTCGAGTGTTTAGGCTAGTGAGGACACCGGCAGACCTCATGGTGATCCTCGCTGCGAGCCTACTTCACGCAGCAGCAGGACGACGGTGGAGCTTGATGCTCCAGGTGCACGATGAGGCATCTCTACTTTGGACGGACTTTGAGAGCCTTTTTCGCTCGGAGTTCGTCCCAGCCACCCTTCGTGCGGTGCGTATCCAGGAGCTTCTACAGCTGCGGCAGGGCAGCATGACGGTCGCTCAGTACTCGGCGAGATTTACCGATCTCTCGCGCTACTCGACCGACATGGTACGGGACCCATTCTTCCGGGCCCGGACCTTCGAGCAGGGTTTGAGACATGAGATCAGGGCATCGCTGATCTCCCTCAGCATACCGACTCAGACAGGAGTACTGGAGCGGGCCCTTCTGATCGAGAGATTCCTTTCTGAGTCTACACCAGCACAGCGACCCACCGCAGGGCGGCACGTGGCAGAGTCATCTGCAGCAGGCAGTCGACGGATGACTCAGGGGTCCAGATAGACCAGACCTTCGGGCAGACGACCTCAGGGTACTGGCTCAGCAGTGCGGGGCACACAGCGCGGAGCCAGTCTTACGAGAGGCAGACAGTGCTACTCGTGCGGCGGGCAGGGCCACATGGCTCGCGACTGCCCGACCCGCCGTGCCAAGGAGCAGCAGTCAGTTGATGGACCACCGAGGCAGAGGCAGAGGGTCGACCGTGGCGGTCCGCCGGGAGAAGGCGGACGAGGCAGAGGAGCTGGACGAGCAGCCGGTGGTGGGCGACGCTTTGAGGCTCTGCCACCACCACCACCAGGAGGTCCACCCCGACCACAGGGGGCTGGCGGGCAGCGACAGGCACAACTCCAGGCAGCAGAGGCCTACGACCACGGCGCACCCGAGATGATTCGAGGTACTATCTGTGTCTACTCCACTCTTGCTGCAGTTCTTATAGACACAGGAGCGAGTCATTCTTTCATAGCCGCTGCCCTTGTTCGGAGCTCGGAGATTCCGACAGAGCCGTTGGCTCGATCCTTACGGCTAGAGACTCCTACGGGAGCAGACTCGACGATTACGCACTGGTGCCGGCAGTGTGAGCTTACTCTAGGAGGCGAGAGCTTCGGCTGGGATCTTCTTGTAGCAGCGTCGAGGCCTTACGACGTCATCTTGGGCATGGATTGGCTGTCTACGGTCCATGCACAGATTGACTGTTTTAGGCGCATGGTGCGTTGTGTACGCACCGACGGGAGTAGGTTCACCTTCACCGGCGAGAAGGGAGCCTTAGCAGCACAGGATGGACTTCCGCGGAGGAGAGGACAACCCATCACTCATCAGTTGGCTAGCCTTATCCTTGGAGCAGTTGACGTGCGGAGTCCTGGTTTTCCTGCAGTGGTGGATCAGTTTGCGGACGTTTTTCCCGACGACGTTCCAGGGCTACCTCCTCGCAGAGAGGTAGACTTTTATATTGACTTGTACCCCGGGACAGCCCCGATATCCACTCCAGCATATCGGATGGCCCCCGCCGAGCTTCGAGAGCTACGGGTACAGTTGGAGGACTGGCAGGGCAAGGGGTTCATCCGACCCAGTGTTTCACCCTGGGCTTCCCCGATATTGTTCGCCAAGAAGGAGGACGGGAGCTTGCGACTTTGTGTTGACTATCGTCGCCTGAACCAGGTGACAGTGAGGAACAAGTATCCGCTACCGAGGATTGATGACCTCTTTGATCAGCTCAAGGGAGCACGGTGGTTCTCGAAGATAGACCTTAGGTCAGGCTATCATCAGCTCAGAGTCAGAGAAGAGGATGTGCAGAAGACAGCCTTCAGATGTCGGTATGGCCACTATGAGTTCTTGGTTATGCCTTTCGGTGTAACCAATGCTCTAGCAGTGTTCATGGCTCTCATGAACAGGATCTTTCAGCCATACCTCGATCGGTTTGTCGTGGTCTTCATCGACGACATTCTGATTTACTCTACGACAGAGGAGGAGCACGCCTATCACTTACGAGTTGTTCTTGACACACTCCGAGAGCACCAGCTTTATGGTAAGCTCTCGAAGTGCCAGTTCTGGATACGTGAGGTCCACTTTTTGGGACTCGTTATCTCTGAGGCGGGAGTTGCAGTGGATCCCGCGAAGATTGAGGCTGTGTTAGCTTGGGAGCCACCCAGGAGCGTGACTGAGGTTCGGAGTTTCTTGGGACTAGCTGGATACTATCGGAGATTCGTTCCAGACTTCTCTAGATTTGCAGCATCACTCACAGCTTTGACGAAGAAGGGGAAACCCTTCGTGTGGTCAGACAGGTGTCAGCAGAGTTTCCAGGAGCTGAGACAGAGATTGACTAGCGCACCTATCTTGAGGTTGCCTGAGGAGGGAGTAGGGTACGTAGTCTACTGCGATGCATCAGGGACCAGACTCGGATGTGTTCTGATGCAGGAGCGGGTAGTGATCGCCTATGGATCACGACAGTTGAGGCCACATGAGCAGAACTACGCTACCCATGACCTGGAGTTAGCAGCAGTGGTCTTCGCTCTGAAGACATGGCGACACTATCTGTTGGGCGAGCGCTTTACAGTCTTTTCCGATCATCAGAGTCTCAGGTATATCTTCTCGCAGAAGGACCTGAACCTGAGACAGCGGCGATGGCTCGAGTTCCTCCAGGACTATGACTTTGAGATAGTCTATACTCCTGGGAAGGGAAACGTAGTAGCCGATGCCCTCAGTAGGAGGACGGGCATTCAGCTACTCGAGGAGGCGACGGAGCAGCTAGCCTCTTTGCAGATATCCTTCGTGGATAGAGATGGAGCAGCCTTTCTTCAGTCTATCACAGTCACTCCTCCACTACTGCAGCGAGTCAGGGAGGCACAGCACGGGGACGTTGACTGTGAGACGCGGCGTGCACAGATATCCTCGGGACAGGCACCTGATGGTTTCTCCCTTGGAGCAGAGCACGACATCCTTTTCAGAGGACGTACCATGGTACCAGTCGCATTGCGAGAGGAAGTGCTGAGGGAGTTTCACACTTCTCCTTTGGCGGTACATCCTGGAGTGGCGAAGATGTACCAGGACCTCAGACGACAGCACTGGTGGCCGGGTATGAAGAAGGCTGTAGCAGAGTTCGTTTCTCGATGTCTCACCTGTCAGCAGGTGAAGGCAGAGCATCAGGTACCAGCAGGCTTGGTACAGCCCTTGGAGGTTCCGGAATGGAAGTGGGACGGCATATCTATAGACTTCGTGACTGGACTTCCATGCACTTCCAGAGGTCACGACTCCATCTGGGTGATTGTTGACCGACTCACCAAGTCGGCACACTTGTTACCCATTAGAGAGCAGAGCTCAGTGGAGAGCTTGGGACGTCTCTACGTTCAGGAGATTGTGAGGCTCCACGGCGTGCCATCATCTATCGTTTCCGATCGAGATGCCCGCTTTACTTCCCGGCTTTGGAAGGGGTTACAGGAGGCGTTCGAGACGCAGCTACGTCTTAGCACAGCCTTTCACCCTCAGACGGATGGTCAGACGGAGAGGACCATTCAGACACTCAAGGAAATGCTCCATGCCTGTGTCCTCGACTTTGGTCGTAGCTGGGAGGACCACCTACCCTTGGTGGAGTTCGCGTACAACAACAACTACCACTCCACCATCGGGATGGCACCGTACGAGGCGTTGTATGGCCGACCATGTAGATCTCCTTTGTGCTGGACAGACCCTGGGGAGTCAGCACTGGTGGGACCGGAGATGGTCCAGGCCACGACAGAGAAGGTCCAGGTCATCCAGGAGCGGATGAGGACAGCTCAGAGCCGGCAGAAGTCATATGCTGACAGGAGGCGGAGGCCACTGGAGTTCGAGGATGGCGACCACGTCTTCTTGCGGGTCTCACCTCGATGTGGAATTCGGAGATTTGGCCGAGGCGGCAAGTTATCTCCGCGCTTCATCGGACCCTTCCAGATTCTCAGCAGGATTGGCGAGGTGGCTTATCGCCTGGCTCTACCACCTCAGTTGCACCGGGTGCATGACGTCTTCCACGTATCCCAGCTGAGGAGATACGTGCACGACCCGACGCACATCATTGACCATGGGGAGCTTGACGTTGACGATGGGGCGACTTTTACGGAGGTCCCGGTGGAGATAGAGGATCGACAGGAGCGGGTCCTGCGTGGGCGATCAATTCCTCTTGTGCGCATCAGATGGCAGCACGGGAATCTCCAGGAGAGCACATGGGAGCGGGAGACTCAGATGCGTGCTCAGTACCCTCATTTGTTCCCCTAGTTTTTGATGTATCTTTACGGGGACGTAAAGCCCTGAGGTGGGAGTAATGTAAAGACCCGTAAAATTCAAGGGAAATTTTTTCTTATTTTTCTTTAGAATTTTACAAGAGCGCGGTTTCAGACGGCACCTGATTCCGAGACCCGGAGTGCCCGGAATTAATTTCCGAAGTTTGGCTCGGGTACGTTCAGTGAACGAGCGAGCGGGAATTCCTAACTTTTGTTCCGGTGCTCGGAATTGAAATCCGAGGGCACCGATGAACTCGCAGCGCCGATATTCGCTTAAAGAGACCTTTTCGGGAATTGCGTTTGTTGCGGGTTGAAAGTTTTTTTAGGGGTTTTTAGTTTGAATTAAATAAAATTTGTATAGAACAAATTTTATTTTATCTTGTTAAAAACCTACCAAAGGGGGTTGGAAGTGGGACCCACACCCACTTAACCTCCCTTGGGAGGATTAAGTGTGGTGGGACCCAGACGAACCCCTAATCCTTTCAAATTCTCTCAACTTGCTTAACCCCTAATTAAATGACTTGAGTTACTTTTAATTATGGGAGTTAAACCTTTTGAATTTCAAACTTTTGAAATTCTAATGTGTTATGTGATAATAAAATAAGATGTTGTCTTATTTTATTTTGGGGTTATTTGTTTGTCTTCTTGAGAGGTGGAGAACTATTCCTTCTTCTCCTTCAACTCTGACGAGGAACTCGAAGAACGTTCATCTTGACGAAGAACGTTCAAGCTCCGACGAAGAACGCCGCACCTCTATTCTTTGTTTACCGTGTCAACGAAAGGGGACGCCACTTCTTCCTCGGACAACCTTCGTCGGCGTACAAGTTTCGCCAACGACGTGTCTCTTTGAATGCATCCCTTCGTCATCGGATTTGACGAACGGCTACCGCGACGCCCGACCTCCGCGACATCGTCTTCCGCGGAACATTCACAATCTTCGAACCTTATACCCGAGGTAGGGGTTGTTGATTTCATTTTGGTTTCCTTATTTTATTCTTGATCGTGAATAGAAAGTCTAACGTGTGGCTTGAATTATTTAAAGTTACGTTATTATTTTAACGTGAGGGGGCCGGACCGCACGAACACGGCCGAACCCCCCTCCATCGTTCTTGTTTATTCTTGCGGGTGGAAGCAAGTGGCGTGGTGTCGTCGCACCACGCGGATAATCGTGCTTTTATTTTACGCGGCGCCGTCGCGCTACGCCGAGGTAGAATCTTCAAGAACGCGACACCGTCGCACCGCGTTGAAAGGAATCAAGGCACGGCGAAAGGGGCGCGGTGCCGTCGCACCGCGCCGGACGACGAACACCGCGGCCGGTTCCAGGCCGCGGCGGGACGAGGAGACCGCGGCCGGTTCTGGGCCGCGGCGGAAGAGAAGACCGGCGGCCGGGCCGCCGGCGTCGGAAGCCGAAGAGGGGACCGAAATTTCCGGTCCCGTTGGAGAAAACCGGCCGGCCAGCTGGCCGGCCGGATGCCGTTAAAACCGGGGGAATTAATCCCCCGGCCAGCGTGTAAAAACCCCCTCTTAAAGGGGGGCGGTTTTCTTTGAAGGGAGGGGGGCAGCCGGCCCCTCGGTTCCGCTCAAATCAGGCCCCCCACGTGGGGGGGGGGGGGCGTTTTTTTTTTTAAAAAAAAGGGGTGCGACACAAAGGCCGCGCCGCCCCTCAAAAACCGCGGGGGTTTGTTTCCCCGCGTGCAGCCACCTCGCGGCGCCAGGCCGCCGCGGCCCGCTGCCCCGCCGCGCCGCCGCGCCGCCGCCGGCCGCCGTGCCGCCGCCGCCGCCCCAGGGGGGGGTCGGGCCGGGTCGGCCCGGACCCGGACCCCCCGTTTCGAACCAGAATCGGTTTTTGGGCCATATCTTGAGCCTCGGACCTCCGAATGACGAACCGTCTGCGGCAACGCGATCCTTGGATCGAGACGGTCGTTTCGGTATATCGCACTCAAGGTTTCGGTTTACTTTGAGTTCGGCCGGGTTGGTTCGTTCACGAAACCAACCGGGCCTTCGGAGCGGAAACGCTCATATCTTGAGCTACGAACGTCCGATTGACGCGCCGTCAGTCGCGTTGTGTTCCTCTTAGTGAGACGGATCTTTTGGCATACTCCGCCCGAGGTTTGGACGCAGGTGGAGTACGGTCGGGTTGGTTTTGCCTTAAAAACCAACCGGGCCCCGGAGACGAAAATACCAATAACTCTCAGACCGGGCGTCCGATCGACGCGCCGTCTGTTGCGTTGAGTTCCTGTTGACGATACGGAACTTTTGGATACATCAACTCTGGTCTTTGTGACAGTTGATGTATCAGCCTCTCGGCTCGTGGAGCGGACCCTCCGAACGAGCTTGCTGTGTGCGGGAACCCTAGTGCTGGCTGCAACTGTTACTGCTACTACTACTGCTACGACTGCTACTGTGGCTGCGACGACGACAGTACATAGATCCTGTGTGGATTCGACAACGACAGTACAAAGATCCTGTGTGGATTCGACGACGACGACTACAGCACTCAGCGATCCTACGTGGATCAGTGCTACAGGTCCTGTGTGGGCCCGATCTTGTGTGGGTCCGCGCTCAACGGTTCTGTGTGAGCCAGCGCCTACAGGTCCTGTGTGGGCCCGATCCTGTGTGGGTCATTGCGGGGGTTAGTTACCTATCGATCCTTCGTGGGTCCGACGACTTAGATGGATCAGTGATCATCTTTATCATCCTTGAAGAAGTATACCTGTGTGAGCTGAATCCTGTTGCTTTCCTGTGTGGATTGTGTTGTGCAATCCTGTGTGGATTATGTTTTGCTTTCCTTTGTAGAATACGTATACTTTCCTGCGTGGACTGAGTTATACTTGGGCTCGGAGGTTGGAGCGTATTTTAATTGATGACTTAGGTATATGTATGGGCATATACCTAAGCAGTGTCGGTTGTTACTTCGTGATTGTACTTTTCTTCGTGGTTTATCCTTTGTGGATTTGAGAGACCTTCAGGGGTCTCGGGGTCCCTACTGAGTAGCTTATACTCACCCCTGCACGGGCTTCGCCCGCACTACGTTGTGTTGGTTGCAGACGACGGACAGCGTTGACCTTAGCTGAGGCTTGTAGAGCGGGACGGTACCCGGAGGTGGACCACTGGGCGGGACGTGCACGGAGCGGACGGCGGGACCCGTGGAGCAGAGGAGCTATCTGTACCCACCCTTCAGGTGGGATTTCCAGTGGACAGCTCGGTGTAGCGGCTTTTACTTTTCAGTTGCTGTTTTCCCTTTCGAGTTGTACTTTACTTTAGTTTGGGTTTGTATTCTGGCCCATTTACTTTTCCGCACTTTCAGTTGTACTCAGCTTTGTTTAGTGTTTACTTTCCGCTTGCTTACTCTGTGATGTTTGTTACTTTTCAAAGGTAATGCCTTCCCTTTTTACTGGGATTTACGCCTTGGTGCTAGTCGCCAGCCCCTGGCCTATGGAAGGCGGGTTTGGGGTAGTCACGACACGGACCCCGAGGACGGGTCGTGACAATCCAAAAAAACAATATGCAATATATGAACATGGAAGAGAATATTTCCTAACAAAAATGAAGAGATAAATATTTTTACACACAAAAACACCATTTCAGGTGAATTATTAAGCATTGAGAGGTGAAATGGTAAAAATACATGTAACCCTAAAAAAATAATCACTGGAGAAGAAAATAAATTTGGATTTAGATAGAAAAAATATTCAAATTACTTAATATATTTATATATATAATCTCAATTTCAAAGAGAGAAGAGAAGATAAAGTCTTGTGAACATGTTAATATAATAATTAAAATTAAATGAATGTGATAACTTGATATAGATTTTTAAATACAATGATGATATAGACCATACAATTATGACCCATTCAATGGTCTTCATAGGTGCATGTAATCATCATGATTGGTTTTTAAGGTGTTATGAAGGCTTGAAAAGAGTTATTCCCTTTTAAAGGGACAGCACACCATTATGTTCGGCTTGGTGGTGGTTATGGTGGGATTTAATTAGAGACTCAATCATTAAGGTTCTTCTTTTTGTGCTTCGATGATAGGAGATAGCTGTGTGGTGTTGGGGAATAACATGTGGATTCATACGAATAGGGTATTCAATTTAATAGGTTATATTTCCAGATAGGTCACCTGTACAAAATGGATATACCAAAAACACATGTGGTGGATGATTTTTTTCAAGGAGCATTTCAATATGGAATATGAACTAGAATAAGATTATTGGGAGGTCATGGGGTTCATTATTTTCTTTAAGAATGAACATGATGGTCTTCCCAAGATTATGAATATCCTCCAGCTATGGTTGCCCAGAGGAAGCTGTATCGGTGAAGTTTAAAGACTCTCCATCTTCGATGCATATACCCTTTCTATTTTCTCCCGGATGTTATATTATTCTTGGATCTCTCTATGTTACCGTGTGGTGGGGGGATTTAAATAAACTTATTTACCAAAATTCATTTTCCCAAATGACACAATATTATTTCACATTTCTTCATTTCAATTAGGATCCTAATAATTGCTAATGAATTTTAGGATATGGATGAAGACGTGTGAACAAGAAGTAGTTGGAAGGATCTCCTTTAATCGTCCTTCTTGTTTTTTTAAATGGAATGAAAATTTAATTACCTAAATACCACATACACACATCTGCATACTTTATATATATGTATATTCCACTATATATCTTACCAATAATTAATATTTAATATTTTGAAATATATTTTAAACATTTATATATTATGTTTTATTAATTAATTTTATATATTTTTATGTTTATATATTAACATTTCTCCATATAATTATTATTTTAAATATAATTTGATAATTATAATAACATTCATGTAGTTTATAAAATTTAACTATGTTGTGTGAGATCACATTACAAGACATGAAGAACTAGTGACTTAATATTCCCATACATTTCCCGAAGACAAAGAACTTCATAAAAAATAATTAAGGGTAAACTAAAGTTAATAAAGTTTAAAACATCATCTTGTTCAAATTATGTAAGGGTAAAAATGTATTGTATTGGTAATGTAGTAATGTAAGGTTTTTTTAATGTTATGTAAGGTTAAAATAATGTAATGTAATTATTTACTAATGTTATGTAAGGGTAAACTAATGATAAGTAAGTGTATCCTAATATCATGTCAGGGTAAATAATATTAACCATGGGTAAAACTAATGTTATGTTAGGGTAAAAATAAGTTATGTAAGAGTAAAATAACGTTATTTAAGGGTAAATAGAAGTTATGTGAGGATAAAATAATGTTTTGTATGGGTAAATTAATGTTATTTAAGGGTAAAGAGATGCTTTCTAAAGGTAGAACAATGTTATATAAGGGATATCTAATGTTATGTATGGGTAAAAAAAGTAATGTAATTGGGATCTAAGACTTTATCATATTAGTTAAGAGAATACAAAATTAATGTAAGGGTAAAATAAAGATATTTAATGGAAATTTAAATTTAACTAAAGGTAAATAAAATTAATGTAAAGGTAAAATAATGTTATGTTTTTATAAAATAATGTAAAGAATTAAAAAAGTGATGTATGGCTAAAATTGAGTTATGTAATGGTAAAAAAGTTAAGATAGGGTAAAATTAATATTAATTAAGGTTAAAAAAGATAATACAGGGTAAAAAATTTATTTGAGGTTAAAACAAGGTTAATAAAGGGTAATCTAAAGTTAAGTATGTTACAAAAAACATTTAATTAAGATTAACCCTATGTTAAGTAAGGGTAAGCTAATTTAAAATAAATATAAACTAAAATTAACTATGGATAAACTAATGTTAATTTTAGGTAAACCAATGTTTTGTAAGAGTAAACTAAAGTTACGTAACTGCAAAATAAATTTATGTAAATGTGAACTAAGCTTATGTAGGGGTTAAGAAATATAGGTTTGGGTAAAAAATAAATTAGGTTAGTGTAAAAATGTTTGGGAAGGGTAAACTAATGTTAAGTAACTGTAAACCAAAATTAACTAATTGTAAAACAAATTCGAGTATAGGTAAAACTAAATCTATATAAGGGTATAAAAATAAGGTTAAACTAATGTTATGTACGGGTAAACTAACATTAAGTAAGGACAATAAGTGAATAACATGTGCTTATATATTAACATTAATATAAAAACTTTTTTTAATATATATTAAAGTTTATTGAAATATTTTTATATTAATATTAATATTTTACCATTGATAAATCTTTATTAAATGAAATGTGGATTAATGATTATAATTTAATTTAACTATATAATAAATATATTAATATTTAAAAATATTAAAATGAATGTTAATTTATATATGTACATGTATGTATGTGATGTATATACCAATACATATATGTATTAAGACACAAACACACACACATGAATACATTTGTACATAGAAATTAAGATAATCATATTCATACATTCATTCATACATATATTTAAATATAACGAAATTCATACATTCTCATATAAATCTATATTAATATAAAATATATACATATTAATAAAATTTTATAAAAATTTAATTATATAAAATTTCGTTTAATTATAAGTATACACATTGACACATACAAACACATAAATAAGTGTATATACTCATATACACATTAATGTGTGAATTTAATTACATACAATATTTTCACTCTATATATATAATTAATATATATATTCATATATTAATAATAAATCTATATAATATTTACATGAATAACAATATACATTATTTATTCAATACACACGAGCATGCACTCACATATATGAACACACTAATATTGAGTATATACCTATATAAAAACATTCGTATATGTTAATAATGAATAAACATTATTCTTTATAACTATAAAAATATATATTATTGATTTATGGATATGAAATTCCTTATGTAGATCTCCTAAGGTTGAATTGTAGGAATAATATCCTATGGAAAATATTTTATTAAAGATTCACAAGAAAAATATCTTATTTGAAATTTCATGTGGGAGATCTCAGAAAAAATATCACATGGGTGATTCAGAAGACATATTGCCTATGAAAGATTTACAGGAAAAATATCAAGTGGGAGAATCACAAGAAAAATCTCCTATGGAAATTCTCTTGTGGGAGATTCACAAGACAAATCTCTTATAAGAAATAACATCTCGGAGATTCATAAGAAAATATCATATGTAAAATTTATAGTGAAAATATTCTATTGTGGATTTAAATTGTATGTATATATGTATATGTATACTTTTTTATATTTATGTATGTGTACATGGGTTACATATAATTGTTATACTGTTATATATTCATATTTTTATAAATGTTTATTCATATGTATTTATGTACTAGTATTAATATATATATATAAGTATGTTTGTACTTATATTTAATTATATGTATGAAATCGTGTATTTATAAAAAATCTAAACGAAATCATATATGTTTGTACTTCATATACATATATCAATATATATATATATATATGTGTGTGTGTGTGTGTGTGTATAGGTATATACATTACGTACATACATATAAATGTATGTATACACTCATTCCTTTTCATAATTTCATATCCACACGCACACATATATATAATATGTTCTTATATTGTACTATAATTATAACTATATATAGAAAAGTTATAATTAATAAAATATACATAAAATATTACTATGAGTATTTATAAGTATACATAAATGTTAATACTCATTCATTTTTATAATATTATATATTACTATATATATATATTATATGTGATTGTACTATTTTATAATAAATATTATATATATCAAATTTATAAATAATAAAATATTCAATAAATATTATGTCAGTATTTAGAAGTATACACAAATTTATAGAATCATTTATGTCTATATTTATTTTTATATATGTATATGCAGTACATAGATATATAGATATTAAAAATATACTATAAATTTCCACTATAATATTTGGATTGTCATTTCGGGTTTTAAATTTACATTGTGTGTACGTACTTACGTAAAAAATAATTATATATATATATTCATTATTTTTTACATATATCTATGTTATAAATAAAAATTTATATATATTTATCTATATATAGTTATAAAAAACTTAATTAACATTAATAGTGTATACAAAGAAATACTCCATAAATTTATACTATAATATTTATGTTTTATGTATAATTTTAAATATGAACACACACACACACAGACTTGTTTATGTGATGTAGGTATGTAATTATGTATATAGTGGTATTAATATATACTTATAAATAATTATAATAGTGAATAATTATATATATTCATGGACCCATGCATGAACATACAGATAGTTGTATGTAGTTATATATATATATATGTGTGTGTGAGTGTGTGTGTGTGTGTGTCTTTGCAAAAATTATAGTAATATGTAATTTCGTAATCATACTTGTATATGTTTATGTATATATGGACTTGTATACACTCACACACAGACACATATACTTATAAATTTTATTAAAATATTTTTTGATATTTTATTTTTTAGTGTCGATATTGTATAAACAAATAAAAAAAGAGTTTAAAAAGTAATAGTAAATTTTTAGTATAATTATGAAGTTTTTATAATAAAATAAATGTAAAATTAATATATCATTTTTGGGAATATAATTATTCATTTCGTTATAATGATCCCAATGTTATTTATAGATTGAAATTTCAATAACATTTGAAAACAATATATTAAATCAATATTTATAAGACGAAGAAAAATCTTGCATTGAGGAGAGCGAATATCAATAGTGTTGTGGAAGTGGTATGCGACGTGTGAGGAAAACCTAGGTATGATAATATAATTACTAATTTTATTTGATGAAATGATAGACATCTATGATTTTTTTGGACACATGCTGACATCATAAGGGAAGTGTTTATCCTCTATTTCAGGTGCGGAATGGAGAGGATGATAATCACATTTTTTAGAGGATTATTTGTCTAATGAATCAGGAAAATAAATAGACAATTATTATTATTGATTATATATGAACTTCAAATTTGGTGGAGGTGGAGTATATTATGAAAATACAATTACGTTTTAAATAATGAAATTGTTCTTAAATTACATTATGAGAAAATATTTTTAGCAAAAACATAAATTACGCCACCTTAATATCATTTGATTTTATAATAATGATTGTAAAATTTATTTTTATGAAATTTATAGAATAATGAAACTAAAATTCCATGAAAATATTTTACCACATCAATTTAGAATATATTCTATTTTAAAATTAATGATTTAGAATATTTTACTTGTTATTTATTTATTTTGGAGGTAAATGCAACATATTATGTCCTTATATTCCATTTAATAATATGTAGTGAAAATAGGAATTCACAGAGGGAGTAAAAAATAAAAGTTGAGATTATGTATAAATGTTTACAAGGATGATTAGTTCAATGATATAATTTAAAAATAGTCTTGTTTTTTTATGATGAATGTATGATGTGATCAATATAGTAACTCGACTAAATATTAAATAATATCCTTCAAGATGAAATGGTTATATAATGTTTTTCAACTAATTATAAAATAAGAATAATAGGATAATGTAATATCATGGTTAAATTTAAATAAACTAAAACTATAAATATAAAGGGTTGTCATTAAATATGACAAGATGTATAGAACTCAGTGGGTCTTATGGTGGAGTTCCTGTGATAAATTAAATTTTAACGTTATTTGATATTAAACAAATTAGTATTATAAAATTACTATTACAATTAATTATATTTCAATTCAACAACACTACTAAGGTTTATTAGACAATGGTGGTAGATATTTGAGGAATTTGGATATATTTCTCCAGTATATTAATCTATAATTAAGTAATTAACATTTCTATAATAATAATGTTATAAACTATGAAAATTCATATGAAGTTGTAGGGATTCCATTTTAAGTAAAATGTAGTTTATCCATTTATATATTTTTAACAGTTATTATTTAATTATTATTAGCATATGGATATGATAATTATTTTCAAAAAATACTAATTGAAATAAAAAATTATAAACCCACTATCATGGTTAAATGGTGTTAAAAATTTCAAGGATAATCATCTCAATTATCTTATATGATATGATTATAAATTTTTTATATAATTAATACCATGAAATAGATTATTTAATTTTTTTAAAAACATAGTTATATATATAATTATAATTTTCTATTAATATTTTTGAATTAGATATTATTTTTACATTTAAGGGGATGCATT
Source organism: Viscum album (assembly GCA_963277665.1). Classification (NCBI taxonomy): domain Eukaryota; kingdom Viridiplantae; phylum Streptophyta; class Magnoliopsida; order Santalales; family Viscaceae; genus Viscum; species Viscum album. The sequence continues at coordinate 1,032,513,721 of OY728130.1, forward strand.
GCCCGATAGCGTACTCAACACGAAACAACGGCTTACATTGAAATCTTACATTTCACAAAACATTGATTTATACAAAAATACTAATATAATAATATTACTATTTTAAATGGATGTCAACTCCTAGGAATTTTTTGTGTATGTCATGAACCGAACTAACCATAATATGATTATACTTGTTTGTTAAATGTATTTACATTTTTAGAGGGATGTTTTAACACATTTTGATAGAGAAGCGCTTTTAAATGAAGTTTTCCTTATTTTATATTTTTATATGACAAAATAAACTTCTTATATTGAATAGATATATTAATATTTACATTGGATAAATATTTGGTAATTTTTTTGATAATGTTTATTTTTTAATGAAATGTGAAAAATATTGTAGTTTTAATCAAAACTGTCTTTTCATCTAATTTGTTTATATGGATAGATTATCCTTTTAGTTGTTTTTAAAGTGTAATTAGTTTATGTTTTGGACATTTAATCTAATTTTTTCATTGGAATTAATTTGACATGTAAATTTCATATAAACAATTGTCATTCTTTTGATAGTTATTATTTCATTAAAAGATTCTATTTGGTTTTGACAACTGATATTAATTTTCAATTAATTACAACAACATCTGTGTTTTGAATTTTGTAAAATAGATTCTATATTTTCAATTAGGACGTCCTAATTTTCTAATTATTTACCATTTATTTTTAGACATTATTAATAGTTACTTTACTAATTATTTTATTTACCATGGTTAGTGGGTAAATATAATAAATAATGTGAAAAAATAATATAATAATAATAATAAAGTATCATAAAAAATTTCCTAATACTATTGGATTGGATATTTCTGATAATGGGCATCATTGGGATTATTTTGGGACCCCATGGAGCATCTGATCTGAAAATGACATTTTATAAGAAATAATTTAATGTATTGAGAAATATAACATAAACATGATTTTTTTTGATGAAAAAATATTTATATGGGGTTATATAAAGATCTTATTCGACTGAAAATATTCAATAGAAATATAAAAATATTTCTAGCATCATGGTATTTCATTTATAATTTTTAAAAATCAAATAAATAAATAAATATATAACCAAATGATGATGTAGTGGTTATCTTAGTAATGAAATAGTTAAATAAATGATATTATAAATATTAAATTAAATTTATTTTTAAGATTTTTATTACATCCAACAATTTTATGGATGATTATGACTTCTTATCATCGAACTAATTACATTTGTTTCGAAATAATAAAGTTTTTATGGATTTTTAAAAATTCATGACATGAATAGTTAAAATTGACATAAATGAGTTTTTAAAACAAATACTATTTTATTAAATGATACAATAATCATAGAAAATCAAAGACTAGGCCAAATGACTTAAATACTGTTGTAGATTCCATAAGTGAACCACTTGGGATTTTATTGGCATTATTTTATAGTAATTATATTAACCATATTGTATAAATATACAAGAAGACATTTCAAGAGTCAAATTAGTTAAAAAAGGGTTAATGCTAAATTGTAAGTTTAAATTTGTGACCTAGACATTTATTAAAAAAATTTATTGAGTGGTTTTCGACCCAAAATCATATTATCTTTTAAAAAAATATTTTTAAGCCATTTCAAATAGAAAATCATTTTAGAATAAAATAATTTTTCAACACCATCATACAATTCCCCTCCTCCCTCTTATAGAAGGGAATCACCCCTACCAATAAAATCACAAATCTCAAGCCCCTTGACTTGTAAAAACTCTACGAAAATATTATCCTAACATCCCTATCTTATTCCAAGAATCCTTACATTAGAAATTATCCAATTCAAGAAATCCTATTGGCCCAAATCAAAGGTAGTTAAACGTTTTAAGAGGTAGCATCTTCTCTAAAGTTCCTATCAATTATTTTTCTTCTTCACATCATATTATATTATTATTATTGATTAAAAAACATCACTAGAACCATAAATATAATATAATGTTGTTATGAGAAGTATTTGAACCACACTTACACACACACCTCCATATAATGGATTTGAACATTCTGTTTTTGTGTACAGAGAACTAATGCCTCACGAAACAATGATTGTTCAATATTCCCCTACCACCTATCATGGTGGACATTATAATTGAACTATATTGATATATTATATATATTATATTTATATGTTCTCAATACTTATTTTTTTATCTAATCATACCATTATGCTTTACATAATGTGTAAATATGATAATTTCATTTGAGAAATTGTGGACTACCACCCCCTCAAAAGGATATGACTCGTTCATGATACACAAGGGCCATATAAAAGAGAAATTAATGAACATATGTAACATATATTACATATATATTATACTATAAATATAATATATCTATGTATAATTTTTTTCAGTCATTTAAATATGGAGAAGAAATGAAAGTAGCGTTCATTTGTATGTACGACTTACTGTCTCCATGAATGATGCATTTCAATTATTATATCCAAATGTTATGGGCTATTCTAAATACATATATAGTTGAATAAAATAAATATATAATGTATATATATAATATTTAAATCATGAATATGATTCATAAGATAACTGATTTTTAACCATATTAACAATTTTTAATTATAAGATTTTCTTTTGAGAATCAAGTACTGAACATCAAAAAAAAGAATGATACGAACATGAATAGTTATATGATTTTTATAGAAAGATAATAAGTGGTATAAAAGGAATAATAAAATTTATAAGGGTTCTAAAGAAGTTATAAATTAACTTAATTTTATTATTCTGGGAGATAAAGAACAAATAAGACAAGTCGGACACAAGGTAAGGGACTCTGTCTCAATCTCTTTTCATTGATAATTATTTTTATTTATACACAACTTTATTATATAGGGTTTATAAAACCCTTTTATATTTAAATTCATTAAAATGGAATCTTTTTACATGAATCAATTTACTAAATTACAAAAACAATGTTTCTTTTTAACATATGTGATGAAAAAAAAAATTCATCCACCACAAGAATTGTTTCATATTTGGATTCCATAATAATAATTAATGTTTTTAAATGGAACATAAATACCATATAATATTTTTTAGTATTTTGGTATTTAAGATGTGTTTGATAATGGATTTATTTTATCAATATATTGAAATGATATATTGTGATTCTAATATGGCAATGTTATTTATTCATAATTCTTATTTTATGAGTTAGGAATATGTAATTTTGATTGGAAATTGTTTATGTATACGGGTGGTTCCATGATAAAACAAGGGCAGGAGATCCTGAGATAACTCTATAATTAATTTGGTAATGTGATAATGTTAAATGTTAATGTTTCTTTTATGAGAATTAGTGAATATACCGTGATGAGTATTCCAAATGTAACTCCCTATGCAGCTATGAATGCTAAAATGTACGTTTGACATGAATTACACAAGATAAATTTATGGTTTATGATTTCTATGTGTTATTCAAAAATATAATTATTTTATGAGAAATTTTAAAGAGAGAATGTTTTATTAATGAGAAATATGATATAAAAGATTTGTATGTATTGATGGACTAATGATTTCGTTCCTTATTTTATAACCCTTACTGAGTTTTTTATGCTCATCCCATGTTTTTTAAATATTTTTCACATGGTATAAGGAAGGGTAGGATAGAGGAAGTATTCTAGAATATTTATATTAAGAATATAATTCTTGTTTTCTTTATGTTTTTTTATTGTGGTGAAAAAAAATTCGATAGAGTAAGTGTCTACTTTGAAATTTTTCAGATATAATGTAATAGTTATGGAATAATTCACTAAAACTCTAAAAAAAAGTGATACTAAATGTAGATTTCATGACTTAACTCATGATTATGTGATATTTAAGGTGGGGCATTATATTTGGTATCAGAGGTCAGTTTAGAAAAATATAGGAGTTAGCATATTCTTAAATTAATATCCACAAATTAATTTATTGTAAGATTTAAATTATATTCAATTTGATGATTACATTGTCACTTCACCTAATATATTTATATTTTCATAATGGTTTTATAATGAGGAATTATGGAAGCTATAATGGGACGACATCAAGAGGAAAACAACCTTCCAAATCGAAAACATATGATAGTTTGAATCAGAACTGAAATGTTTGTTGTAGTGATGGCATAGTTGACCATGACTATAAATGGGGGTTGTATCCATTCATGTGATAATCCATATCAACCATAGAGGATCATGTGAGTAGTGTATCATTTCATGAGTCAACATCCCCCATCATTCAGAGGATCATCTGACCCAGTGCTAGGTACCGAGTGGATTAACTCACTCGAAAAGATTTTCAATGTCATGGGGTGTTTAGAACATCCATAAGATAGTATCGTTATGAACCATTTTTAAGCTGAATTCAAATATTTATGGTCTATGGTTAAAAATATTAGGGATAATGAGGAGATTTATTCTCTTTATTGGGATGAATTCAATGTTATTATTTTTTTGAGATATTTGCCTATGGCAGTTTGACATAGAATAGAAAAACAATTAATGGAATTGAGTAAGGAGGATAAATAAGTGGATTATTATGATGAAAAATTCACCCAACTAAAAATGTGTGCTACAAATTTTATATGGGATCTTGATAATGAAATCCATCATTTTTACTCATTATTAAATACCAAGTATTGAAGGGAATTAGCTTTTCATGAGTTAAAAATTTATTGAAAACATGTTCATTGTGTAGAGAAGGTGGAAATGGATTTTTCTGATGACCAAGTGTTCTTTAACAAAAAACATATCAGAGGTTGAGGTGACGTACAAAAGGGAATAACTATTCAAAAATGTTTTATGGTAAGAAAGTTAAGATTATAGTTATTGAAAATTGTGGTAAAGAGAACACTGGGGAATTACTTTTGAATTCTGGCATGTTCTTTCGATGTGGTAAAATGGGACACAAGTCTTGTAATTTCACAGTTAAAGATTAGGGTCATGGTAAGAAAAAAATCTGATTTACAGTTAGTAATTTTTTTATGTTCAATTAAATGGGTCATTATGAAAAAGTTTTTTCAACAAAGAACTCAATTGAGGGAAAGTAGCCACAAGACAAGTTGAAAGGGGTGGTGAAATCCATTGCAACTACATCAATAGATGTTGGTACATCAAATGATGTAGCATCATGTACACTTTTAGTTTATTCTGATTATTCCTTTGTGATGATTGATTCAAGGTGTATACATTATTTCATTTCAGAGAAAGTTTCTAGTATGTTAGGAATTCCATCTAAAGATAAGAATGCAGAATATATTGTCAAAACACTGGATGGAAATTTTAAGACAACAATAAATCATTAGAACCTTCATGTCCTTATGTGTGGAATGAATGTACCTACAAACCTTATAGTTTTTTCTATTGTAGTGTTTTATGTAAGTTTGGGTATGTATTGGCATTCTGATTATCATTCTAAGATAGACTTCAAGGATTAAGAGGTTTCATTTTAGAAATAATTTATGTTTTTGTATAATAATGAACACTTATTTTTTATAATAAATATGGAATCTGAGAAACTATAAAATAATGGAAATGAATGTTACCTTTCACATATTGTTGAAAACAAAGTAATTTTTCATATTAATGATGTGCCAGTGGTAAATGAGTATCAATATGTTTTTTCTAATGAGTTTACTTTTATAATAAAGGACCAGGAAGTTGAATTTACTGTCGACTTAGTTCCTGATGCTAAGCCAATTTCAAAACCACCTTATCGAATGGATCAACTTGAACTTTTAGAGTAAAAGATGAAATTGAAGGTGTTATTAGATAAAGGTTTATTTCGACTTAGAACATCACCATGGGGTAACCCTATCTTGTTTTTTTAAAAGAGATATGGTTCAATGAGACATTATAATGATTATCAATCCTTGAATAAAATAACTATTAAGAACAAGTATACATTGCCTCATATCAATGAATTTTTTGATCAGCTATAGGTAGTTTAGTATTTTTTGAAGGTTAATTTTGAGTTCAGGGTACTATCACATTAAATTAATGGAAGAAGATATTTAGATTACCTTGTTTCGTATTAGATAATTCTATTATGATTTTTTAGTTATTGTTTTTGGGTAGAACAATGCACCTGTTGTATTCATAGATCTTATGAATATAATTTTTTTGAGTTCATGGATATTTTTGTGGTTCTATTTTTTATGATATTTTGGTATATAATAAATGTAAACGAAATCCTGAATGTCATTTAAGGGTTTTCTTTCAAAACTCATAGTAAAATAAATTGTATGGGAAATTCAGAAAGTGTTATTTTTTGTTTCAACAAATCATATTCATTGGTCTCATTTTTTCTAAAGATGGAATAATTGTTTATCCTGCTAAAACAAGAGTTGTTAATGAATTACCAACACCAAAACATTTAACCTATATTCATATTTTTCATTATTTAGTAGGTTATTACAGGAGGTTTGTTGAAAACTTTTCATTGATATATAGCCCACTGACTAAGTAACTCGAAATGGTGTTAATATCACCTGGACAAAAGAAGGTGATGAATGTTTTCAAGAATTGAAAATAATATTGGGGAATGATCTTGTTTTGGAGCTACCTTCTAGAAATGGTGAATTTGTTATCTATAGTGATGATTCATTGAAAGGATATGGATGTTTCATAGTGTAGAATGATCATATAATATATTATTCTTTACGTTAGTTGACACCTCATTAGTTAATTTATCCTACATGTGATTTGGAATTAGATGTTACTCTTTTTTCTTTAAAAATTTAGATACATCATTTTTATAGAGTAAATATGAAATATATACTAATAAAAAATTTCGAATCATATATTCACTCAAAATGAATTAATCATGAGATAGAGGATATGGCTATAATTGATCAAGGATTATGATTTCATAATTCATTACCATATAGGGAAATCAAATAAGGTGGCTACTACTTTGAGTTGAAAAATAATTATACATTAACCATGTTATGTTTGGAACATGACCCTTTGAGTAATGATTTGATAAACTTTGGAATGGAATTTATTGGTATAGAAAATTCCTATGTTTTATTTAAGGTTTTTGTACAATTGTCTCTAGAATATATAATAATGTAAGCACATAAAGAAGACATTGAGTTTGAGAAAAAGGTATAATTATTAAGAAGGGTAAGTTACATATATTTTACATTGATAGAGATGGTTTTTTGAGGTTTGGAAAGAGATTATGAGTGCCTTGTGACTCATAGTTATGTGATGCTCATAGTTCAACATTTTATGTTCATCCTGGTAGTACTAAGATGTAAATATATTTTCAAGAGTATTATTGGTAGGATGGAATGAAAATAGACATTGTTGTGTTTACCATGAGATGATTTATTTTTCAAAATGTTAAAGTAGAATGGAAATTACTGAAAGGGATTATTCATCCCTTTCTAGTGCCAAAGTTGAAATACGAAACTAGGTCCATGGATTTTGTAGTGGGATTACCAAATAATTCTCAAGGTAACAATGCAATCTGGGTTATTGTTGATCGATTGAATAAATCTTCTCATTTTCATCATATTCTAGATACTCTATCTCATGATCAACATTATCTATTGTATATTAATGATATTTTCAGGTTACATGGAGTTGCCCTTTCAATGATATCTGATCACGATCCCAATTTCACTTCTATCTTTTCGAGGGGCCTTCAGATGTCATTGGGTACTAAATTAAAATTTATTATATCTTTTCATTCGTAATCATATGGGAAACCAGAATGAACAATTCAGATATTTGAAGATATTCGATGTTATTGTTCAATGGATTGCTAGGGAAGTTAAGAAAAACATATATCTTTGCTGGAGTTTTCTTATATTAACGGTTTTCATTACAGTATACAGATGACATCATTTGAGGCATTATATGGAAGGCGGTTTCAAAAACTACATTTTTGGGATATGTTAGGTTCAAGGAAGTTAATGAGACCAAAATTGGAGGAATAGATGGTAGAAAAAGTTTAGCTGATTCAGAATCACATGAGAACAAATCAGAGCACGGACAAAAGTTATGTAGATAACCAGAGGAAGGATCTTTCATTCGAGGTAGGTGATTATGTCTTTCTCGAATTTTTATATGGAAAAGTGTGATGTTTTTTCCAATAGATGAGTCCAAGATTCATTGGACCCTATGAAATCCTTGAGAAAGTTGGATTTTTTGCCTAGAGAAAGGCTTTACCTCCATGTCTATCCCATGAACACAATCTTTTTCATGTTTCAATGTTATGAAAGTATATTCTGGATCCATCTCATTTTATTGAGTCCAAAGGTAGTTCAAATGGAAGAGAATATTTCTTATGAGAAACAACCAGTCCGCACTGTTGACAAAAGAGAGAAAGTGTTTAAAAATAAGGTAATCCATCGGGTAAAGGTTTGTTGGGAAAATAATAAGATGGTAGATGCCACATTAGAATCTGAAAATACAATGAGGGATAAATACCACCACTTATTTGATAAGTCAATAGAATTGTGAGGACGCATTTCCCAAAATGGGGGAAGGATGTTACCACCAAGATATTTATAGAATAATACATTTATATTAATATTTATGAATATAATATTATTTTTACAATTAAGGGTATTATTTTCCATGATATCGTACTCAACACACCACAATGTTTTTTTGAAATCTTATGTTTCACACAACTTTGAGTTAAAAAAATAAAATAATATTATTATTTCAAATTTTAGAAAATTACTAGACATTGAATTGGTGGTAATTAATATAACTTAAAACAATATGATTCTACATGTTTGTTAAAAGTCTTTATATTTATCCAATAAATTTTATAGGTTTAAAATAAGGATGAATCCGATTTTAAGCATGAAATAATTTAATATTATTAAAGGGTCGTTTTTCTTCCTTTTGTTGGAAAAAAATTTTTAAATATAGATTTCTCAAAATTAAATTTTCTATATGACAAAATAAACTTCTTCTATAGTACCATAACATCAGAATTTACATTGGATATATTTCTAGTAATTTTCTCGTAATGTTTAATTTTTAATGAATAATTAAAAATATTACATTTTAAGTCAAAAATGACTTTTCATCTAATTTATTTAGATGGTTAAACTATCCTTTTAAGTAGTTTTAAAGTTATATTGGATTATTTTTCTATAATTTTATCCACGTTTGAAGTAATCTAACTTTAATTTCTACATAAACAAATGTCAACCTTTTGATAATTATTATTTCTTCAAAACCCTATTTTTGGTTTTGACAATGAGAATTATTTTCAAATTAATTAATGAAACAACTATGTTTTGAATTTGGAAAAATGGATTCCATATTATTAATCTGGTGGTCCAAATTGAGTATATAGGTAGCTTTTATTTATAGACATTTCGAATAGTAATTTTAGTAATTATTTTATTGACCATGGTTAATGTGTAAATCTAGTAAATAAGGGTAAAAATAATATTATAATAATACCAAACTACCCTAATACATATTATAATACTCTTTTATGAGATATGTATTTCCATGGGAATCCTTGGGGTGATTTTGGGACCCCCTAACTTTGATGTGAAAATGAAATTTTACAATAATTAATTTACAGTAATGAAAAATATAAAATAAACATGTCTTTTTTAATACTTTTTTATGGGGTTATATAAGTGAAATATTAGAATATAAATAGTCATTGAGAAATATAAAAATATTTCTTAAATCGTGGTATTTTAATTATAAATTTATAAATCAAATAAAAATATTTATTTATGACCCAATGATGATGTAATTACTAACTTATTAATGAAATATTTAAATAAATGAGATTATAAATATTAAAATAAACTTATTTTAAAACATTTTATGTCATAAAATAATTTTATGGAATATTATTACTAGTTATATTTTAATTAATGATGTTTTCTTGAATGAATAATTTTGTTATGGAATTTTAAAATTTCATGACATGGATAGTATAAAAATTGACATAAATGATTTTTTAAAACAAATACTATTATATTAAATGATATAATAATCATAAAAATAAAATTTTATCCAAATTATAGAAATAATGTTTTAAATTTCATTAATGAACAACTTGGTATTCTATTGGAATTTTATTGTTTATATATTAACAATATATCATGAATATACAAGAAGACATAGTAAGAGTCAAATTAGTTAACAAAAGGTTACAGCTTAAATATAAGGTTAATTTTTTTCCCAATAAATTTCTAAAAACTTTTTTCCGAGTGGTTGTTGACCCAAAATAATCTTATATTTGAAATAAATTAATTTTGGACCATTTGAAACTGAAAATCATTTTATAATAATATACTATTTCTATACCTTCTTAATGTGCCCTTCCTCCCTCTTATAAAAGGCATCACCACTACACATATAATCACATCCTTCAAACCCATTGGCTAATTCAAAATCATTCCAAATAATCACCAAAAATCCCTCTCTTACTCTTATAAAATGTAAATTGGGAATAAGGCAATTCCCGAAATCCTTTTGTCACAAATCAAAGGGAGTTACACGTTTTAAGAGGTAGCGTCCTCTCTAAAGTTCATTTCCATTATTTTACATCCTCACTCCCTATTATATTTTTATTATTTTATTACAGAACAAAAACAATATCCTAAATATAATAGGATTTTGTTATGTGGAGGATTCTAACTACACTTACACACACACCTCTATCTAATAGATATGAGCATATTATTTTAGTGTATGGTGAACTATTACCTCATGAAACAATGATGGTTCAGTTTTCCCCTACCTCTTCCCATGGTTTCCATTATGATTTAAATGTATTTATATACGATAAGTATTTAATTTATATTGTCTATATACTTATTATTTCTTCATTAAAATAATAAATTCATTTGTTCCATAATTTGTAAATATGATATGATTTTTGAGGATGTGCGGACTACCGCCCCCTAAAAGTGATATGAATCGTTCACGCCCTACATCGAATATATAAAGGATGTAATTATTGAACCTATGTGACATATAGAACATATATATTATAATTTAATTATAATAAACCTATGTATAATTTATATTTCTTGGCTTTAAATATAAAAATGAAATGAATGTATTATTCATATGTACGTACGACTTACCGTCTCCATGAACGGTGCATTCCATTTCTTATATTCAAATGTTATGGACTATTCTAAATACAAATATACTAGATATATATGATTATATACAGGTTATATATTATATTTAAATCATTAATATGATTCTGGAGATAATGGACTTTTGAACACATGGAAAAGTTTTAATTATAAGAAGTGCATTTTTGACTCATGTACCAAAAATCGTCAATACAAACGATATGAACATGAATAATAATAAGATTGTTATAGAAAGATATTAAGTGACATAAAAGGAATAATACCATTTAAAAAGGATCTGGATAAAGTAGAAATTAATTTATTTTTATTATTCATGGAGATAAAGAACTAACAAGACAAGTCAGACACAGTGTAAGGGACTTTGTTTCAATCTCCTTTTATTGAGGCCTATTTTTATTTATACAAAACTTTTTTTTATACAGTTTATGAACCCCTTTTAATTTTAATTTCTTTCAAAGGGAATATTTTTTTATGCAGCGTTTTACTAAAAGATAAATATAAAGTTTCTTTCTAACATACACGACGACTATGCCCTTTTTTCTATTGCGAGCATTATTTCATACTTCGCTTCCTTAACCAGACATAATGTTTTTTAAAAAACAACATATACCACATACTCTTTTTACGTAATATTTTATTGAAAATCGTTTTGATAATGGATTGAATATGTCAATATATTTAAATGATATATTATGATTGTAATGTTGAATGTTTTCTTTCTGTTATGAAAGTTTTATGTGTTATGAATATGTTTTGGTTCTTGGGAAATGTTTATGTATATAGGTGGTTCCCTGATAAAACAAGGGGGAGTGAGCCTGACATAGATCTCTAATGAATTGGGTAATGTAATAAAGGTAAAATTTAGTTTTTCTCCTAAGTGAATTTGGGAATATATTGTGATGGGTATTCCAAATGTAACTCCCACTATAGCTGTGAAAGCTAGAACTTAAGTATCATATAGATTCCAAAAGATAACTTTATTAATTATGATTTCTATGTGTTATTAAAAAATATTATGATTAATTGAGGTATGTTAAAGTGATTATGTTTTATGATATAGAAGTATGATTTCATTAATTTGTATATATTGATGGACTAATATTTTCTTTCATTAATTTATAACCCTTAATGAGTTTTTTATTCTCATCCCATGTTTTTGAAATGATTCTCACATAGTATAAGGAAGAGTGATAGAAAATAAGTATTAAAGATGATTTATATCTTGAAAGTAACTATTATTATATTTAAGGATTTTTATTATTGATAAAAAATTAGATAGTTTAGAATAGTCTACTTTGTAATTTTTGAGATGTAATTTACCTGTTATGGCCTAATTCTAAAAAATTTTAAACATTAAAAGACCTTCAATGTCTAATTCATGACATAACTCAAGATTATGTAATGTTTAAGGATGGAACAAAACAATTTTTCGTGTATCTACAAAATTAATATAATTCTTACATTAAATCACAAAATTGATATAAATATAACCATTCATAAAATCAAATCAACTTTACATAAACACTCCCTCAATATATAAAAATCATTCCATTAAATCAATAATGATTTTATTAACCAGTAATGTCATGTTTTTAAAAATATATAGATCATGAAGAAAAAAATTGATTATATTAATTAGATTATCCAACCATATATTTCATATATATTACATCCTAAAATAGTTTATTTACTAAATCTCACAATAAATTACACCTCCAAAACCTATAGGTATAGTGTATTTGGAGATTAAATACAAAATTGTATTATTTTACAACACATTGTAAATTTCATAAATATTTACATGACACATAATCCCCTTATAGACATATCATATGTTATATAAATCTTTATCACATTGGGTAAGGGTGAGTGTGGATGGTTAACATGGGTTATAACATGAGAAAATTTAATAGAAAAAATTAATATTATAGGTGATTATAAGATGAGTATGTCGGTATGAGAACATAACCATGGAATATGATTATAACATAATGGAAACATAACCCAATATATTTTAATCAATAAACCAAACAAAAATCATAACTTAATGAGTTAAGAACAATATACATAAAAATTCATATAAATGAGGTACATACATATGTATATAAAATCATAATATTATTCCAAGGATCATTTCCAAGACCATCATCACATAGTGGAAAATGTTTCATAACATAGTGGACTATGATGATATCTCATGTAATATAACATAAAATGTACTGATATATACGTTTTACAAAATTCCTTTTATGGATATATGATTTTTGTACCACCCTTAATAACATGATAAAATATACATTTGTGTGACACTTGATCCTGAAAAAATTCATAAATTCATCATAACATGATAAACCCATGATAATGAAAAGGGTTTCCTAAAAATTACCATAAGGGATAAATATAATCAATTTAGAGAAATAATGTTTATGTTTCAATTGAATAATAACCCCAGAGAAACAAGATAAACATCAAAGAATATTGATATTAATGGGAAACCATTTTAAAGATGATAATAAAAGTTAAAATCAAATAATACTTTTTTTACCATTTTTATATAAAAATAAAATATTATGAAAAGGTATTCGATCATGGTAAAGAGGAAGGTAGTAAATAATATATTAGAGTGTCATTGAATCTAAAAAAATTAAAATGGAATCTTTGTAATGAGTATAAATGAATCGATAAAAGAAATTATCTGAATGGAGAATGTAAAATAAAAGAGTTAAAAATATTCATCTTACAATTCATTGGGTAATTAAAATTCAAATGAACATGATTATATCAAATCATATAAGTAGATATGATGATATCCATAAAATAATGTTAAAAATATGGATATGGAATCTTGATATTCCTAACATAAAAAAAATATAAATAAAGTTTCACTTATGAAAATATTTTTTGGTGAATTATATATCAATAATGAGTGATATGGTAAAAATACATTAAAAAATAAATGACACCTATAATAAATTATTATTTATAATGAATTTATATTAAGATTCAATAATTAAAATATTGATATAGACAATATAAACTTTGATGAGTGATTAGAAGAGAAACTCCTACGAATTTGTCAATGTTTGAATTAGATGTTAATGAAATAGATAACTTGAGATAGATTAATAAATATAACGATGAAATAGACCAGAGCATTTTTACCTAGTCCATTGTATTCCTGGGTAGTTGGAGTCATCACAAGGTAGTTTTGAGGTATTTTAAAGGCTTATGAGTAGTTCTATACATTTATAGGGCCAACACACCATAGTGTTGGGCGTGGTGGCGGTCATGGTTAGATTTCTTGGGTTCCCCAATAATTTTTTCCTTTTTGGTGGTCTAATGTTTTTATCTAGTTGTGTAGTGTTGTGGCATACCATGGGGATTGAAACTTACTGAGTGGTAGTTTTGGTAGACATTCTAGAATGAGAGGTCACATATTTAAAGTAGAGACCCCTGAAAATCATGTTGTCGAAGTTGTTTTGGATGGAGCATTTCCCTATGGGAAATAAGATTCATAGTGACAAACATAGAGGTGTTCATGTATTAGTTGAAATAAAACGTCCTTTTTCATGAGGATACCATGCATAGGATTTAGATACATTTACTAGGTGTAGTGCTGGTGAGTTACCTTGTCTGAAATGGATATACCACCTTGAATTATTATTGGGTATGTTGGCATGAGAGGATGAGGTGAGGCCGAGTGAACATGATAGGATGAAATTGAGGAGGTGGAACATTGACCCATTGGACATGGAATATATTATCATTCAATATTTTTTAATTTGAAATGGGATGGAAATTAATTATAAATGGATTGATTATAGTGTTCTATTCCTAAACATTATGGGTAATGATTGGTAATGAGTAAGGACAATGGATAAAGAATGGTTTTTCATTAAATGTGGAAATGGATGATAAAATAATAATAATGATTATGGTGTTTATAACGTAACATATTGTAAAAAAATGATCATAATGTCATAATAAAAATGATACAAGTAACAATTTGTTTCGGAGAGTGTGAATGGTTTGTTGGTTTAGTGATGGTTTTTGTATGGGGGTTGTGATATAGAGGTTGTAGTGGAGTATAAATGTTGGTTAGTGTGAACTGATATGATAATATTATGTGTAAATAATATAATTTTATTTCATATGGTTTCTATATTCACCTCACCCATGTCTGTATTTCATACCAACACCCAAATGTGTGTGTGTGGTGTTGGGGGGGGGGGGTGTTTTATCCAACATTTTTTAGATCTATGGATGGATAGCTTCCCCCTATTACTGATACCCCTTCAAGAGTGTTATCATGTGACGATAACCTTTTGATTGAACATATAATTCTGTAGTTGCATAGTTGCTGGAGATTACTTGTAATGAGGAGACGTGATTTGTGGTGGGGATCATGTATGGTTGGATGAGGTCAAAATGTAGGTTTCCTTAATGTTTATGGTACATTATTAACCTAGTTATGAGACTGTGACTATTGTTGAGAATTAAATATGACATGATACAAGAGATTATTTAATGATGCTATAATGAGATTCTATACCCAATAAGTGTTTGGGACCGATAGAGTCTTGGTTCAACATACATTGAAATCAGCATTGATATGTAAGTATGGATATATAAGGGACGTGAGCATATGATATTTTCTGTTTGGGAATGATACAAGAAAAAAATTAGGGAACTAGTTGTGGGGAACTATTAAAATATGTTCCTCATGATTTTAATTTATAGTTATGAAATATTTATCATGTAATACACTGTGAGGTTGGGGGACTAGTGACTTATTTTATGCTCAATGGTTATACAATTTATTCACTGAGGCCTTATTTTTCTCTTTTCACATTTACACATGTGATGTTTATAATAATCCTACAAAGTATACATGATATGATCACCCATTATATATTTATATTTATGGTTTTTAGTATTATTTTAGTGATCGATCTGGGCGCCTGTAATTTGGTGTATGGAGTTGATGTGTCATTATTTTCATAGGAGTTGTACTTTGTACTATTATATTTTGGAGATTTATATTTTTATGAAATTCACATAAACATAGGTTATTGTAAGATATTTATTTTTTATATAGTTTTATTTTTTTGGTGGTTGTTTCTTATTGTCTACAGTTTTGAGGGAAATTCCTCCCATATATGTGAATTTATACCATCAATGCTAGTGGGAAACCCGTAGTATATTGGTGGTGGGGATCAAGGGTCATGGTTATGTTCACCATTTCCCCAAAAGGGGTTCAAAGTGGGTGAAGGTCACAACACATGGATTTTATGTAAATTATGATAAAATAATTCATGTGGAAGTATATATATCATATAAAATAAATTAGGTGGTGAAAATGAAATATATCACAATGTTTGGAAATTGGGATGAGAAACCCTTAACATTACCCATGACTATCAAGAATGTTCTTTAACCCCCTAAATAATAAATATATACTTTATAATGTATTTTTTATAATACTTATTGATATATATTTCCATTTATACTATTAAATTATACTCATTTATTATATATATTAATTAATTATAATTTAGTTTCATCTTTAGATGCTAGTAGTTTTTGTTATTTCATAATAGTTTTAGTATGGCGATGTCATTCCTCATTATTTGATATCAACATAATAACTAAAAGATTATTCAATATAGTTTAATATTTTTATTTTATGAATTTATACAGTCTCATGTTCATTTTATTAAGGATAGATGTATGGATCAATAGAAAATAATTTACGATGTTCATGATTCGGGTTACAATACCAATAACCATATATTACTTTATAATGATATTTTTTTAGTTTCAACCATATTCATACATAATTATTACCTAAATTAATCTTTAGAATAATATATTACCATAATATATATTTTTATACTCATCAATGATTTATATTCTAAATATTGTATAACATTATCCATGTTGATGATAAAACTGACTAAAACAATAACATGTTTTATGAATGAATGATAATGAGTTTAGGGTTATATAATAGTAATATCATATTTTAAAAAGATTCATGATTTTAATATAACATAATTATAGTTTATAATATGAATTAATAAGAGTTAATATGACATTGTAATTGAAAAGATAGAGATGAATTAGAAATTTACTTAGATTGGATCGTCCCTTATCATAATGATTCCCTTCAAAATTAGGGATTTTGACATTCTTCAAGGGACTTGGAGAAAACCATCAGGGAATTGGATTTTAATAGGTATAATTTGGTTATGTAATCAGGAGGAAAATATATGAGATAATGTGTTTGATAAGGGTAGATGTGTTGTCCTTTTATTGATTAGTTTGAGTTGATTTCTTTTTTTTTCAATTTTACATTACTTAATCGCTAGGGAATGTTATTGGACTAGACAAGTGACCCATAAGTTGTAAAAAATGTGAGGTTGATGTTACCTCCAATATCAATATTTAATTTTATTTTTATAAATTATATTCATCATCATTACCATATACTATATTTTATTGTTTTACCTATTTACCAACATAATTCAATATTTACATTAGTAACTTATTTAAAAAAACTGAAATCGACCATGTTACCTAATTTTAATGTCCTACTGATAAATACGAAATAAATTTTATCATATTCAGTTTATAAATGAGATTAGACTATATTTTAAATAATAATAACGATTATTTTAAAAAGTAATTAATTTAAATATAAATAACTTCTTATGAAATATGTAATAGTATTTTTATATATTATCATTCGTAAATTATTTAATAAATATTAATTATTTATTAATAATTATAATTATAATTTCTAAATAATTTTTCATTTCTATGATATGTTTTTATATCAATTTACTCATTTTTTATATGTTACAGTTTTATTTCCAATAAACATATAACCAATGAACATATGCTCAATAACCAAAAAATAATTATATTAAAATTTCTTATCCTTATATATATCCTTACATATTTATCTATAATATTTTTTTTCAGAAAACTCGTTCATTTAATTTTTAAAATTTCTATCATATTTATAATATATTTTTTTTCATTTTTATAATCATTAAGATGATCATTGATGAAACCACAAGGTTGAATATTTCACAATCAATATATTTTTTAACATGAATATTTTTTCCTCTTATAATTTTTATAATTATGTTCCATATTTATTTATAAATATGGATTAATGTTTATCTTTTATTTTATTAATTTAGCTTAATAAAATTTAGAATTTAGAATTTTATTTATTTATTTCATGTGGATGATGTTATTCAACATATTCAAGAAATAAAAATATGGGGGTTTACGTTGAATGTTTAAAGAAATACCAAGAATGATTTCAATTTCATCTGTAGCATCATGAATATTTAGTTAAACATCATTATTTGTAACTATGTACTTCGATTTGATGAAAAATACTTTATTAATCAATGTAATCCTTAATGTGGTTGAGACTAGAATATTTTTTTATCACCAATCCATTCTAAAAAATTTTAATTATTTCATTCCATAATACATTATCAACAACTCCACATATAAAATTTCTATTATTAAAATCAAATTACTATATCCTTAAGAATATTAATTTTTTAAAACTCATTATTCTATATTTTATTTTTCAATCACAAAACACATGATGAAAATTAGAATATTAATCAGTTATAAACAACAGTGTTTCTTATAAACAATGTAACTATAAAATTTTTTCATTCAAATATTTAAGGGAGAATAAATGGGTGAAATGTTGGTTATGAGAATGTATAATTATAAAATAACGAATTAATTTTATTACCAAAATATAAATAATGTTATTTGGAGTCGCATAAATATTGTCCCCCTCATTGATAATTACAAAACAAGATCCAAATTTATCTCCCTTTTTGAAATTGATAAAAAAATGAAAGTAATAAATTCATCTTCTATTTTATGTATACATATCTATCTGTGAAAATATTCACCTATTAAAATATAAAATGATTGTTATGAATGAATATAACATCTTAATTACCTTGAATGTTTATGCCCCCCGTAAATTCCATCATTTCTGCTCATATATAGTTGTCCAAACTTTTCACAAACAATATTTTAGAAAATTGGAAAGTTGATCCTAATTTTATTTTTTAATTTTATTTTTTAATTAGTTTAATTATTAATATATATGAGGATTATATAATATTTAGATCATCAAGAAATTGAATTTTTAGTAGATTTTAATGTTTATCGACATCAATGATTAAAACGAGTCTTATGAGTGAAATTATGTTCTTTTAGGGATTGAAAATAGTCCAAAGGAAAGATGAAACATTTTTTAATCAATCAAAATATGCTAATGATTTCATTAACTAGTTTTTTCTTCATGTTTTCCATGTTCAAATTTTAAATTGGTACCTCTTTTACCCTATATTATGATGACACTGAAAACCCTATTGATAATAGGATGTTTTGAGTAATGGTTGTTAGATTTATTTGAATGAATTTTGACCATGTTTAATATTTTCAATGCTTATATGTACTATATTCTAATATAATTCCATTTAAATTTCATTAAGGGTAGCTAAAATAGTTATTATATTTTTTAACGGATTTGTAAATCATATATTTTTTTATCTAATCACACATAATTTTAACTAACTAGTATTTTAAATTTTGATTTTTCTACTCAAAAAAATAAATTAAAAATGCCCAAAATTTATGAGTCACGTTTATGGTAAATATTTATTTTAATTGATTTATAATAAATGAAGCTCAGTGGCTTTATCAACAGATAATTGTGAGCATATTGATGCTACATGAATTTGTTCACAACCATTCAGTTTTAAAGAAACTATTTAAAATTTTGGGTTTAATTTAGAAAATATAAAAATTTATTTTATAACCTTTCACCAATTTCAACCACTAAAAATCCTTTTCATAATTCTTGTAAAAAAATTTATGTCAGATATCATGTTCGTATATATAATTTTCAAAAAGGAAATATATTTATGGAATTTATTTGAATAGAAAATCAGCGAGCTAACATATTTACTAAGCCTCTAGATTTTGTTATATTTGATATAATAAAAATTAAACATAATATTATGTAAATTTAGAATCTATTTAGGGGAAGTAATTATATATTTCAAAACTAAATCATTATATATTTTTACTTCCATGACACTGCTTGTTGAACTATTATCTAAAATATTTTTTATCAGTTGCTTATTTCTTCATTCATTAGACATATTATCATTTCATTAATATCATTTATTGTTTTCATAGAACCTAAAGTGTTGTAAAATATTATAAAAAAATGGACTATTTATTATTGGATAAAACCAAATAATTAAAATGTAGGCTTAAAATTTGATGTAATTTCTGAGTTATATTCTTTCTCAATAATCATTTTTTAATTTTGGGGTCAAATTTATTATCCTATAACTATTTATACATTAAAAAGAATGGGAGTTTTTTAATATAATCCATTTTCTCAATTTAAAAATCGAGGGATGATTAAGATCTTGTTTTATAATTATAATAAAGGGGCAGAATAATGAAGTGTCTCATAAGAACAATTTATATTTTGAAAATTTTAAAAAATTATTTATTTCCTAAGTATCATTTATCATTGATTTTATTTCAACATTCTATTCCCTAAAACATTGGATATGAAAAGTATTTTATTCTTACAATTTATACAATAGATAGTATTGTTTAAAATTTATTATTATTTTGATGTTCTTTATTTATATTGTGAAATGATTCTGGATAAATATACATCCCTATATAGGTTAACATCACATGTACTATGAGTTTGAATAGTAGTCTCCTTTTCAAAATATGGATATGTCTTGACTGACATGTGAACAAAATCCAAGAAACATTATGCACAAAAAATTCAAGCGACCATTATATTGGTTTGCAAAAATATTTCTATCTTTTGAACAATATGCATGAAAAAATTAAACGGATGATAACTTATTCTGAAAATCCTATAGAAGTCATTGACTGGCCAAGACATTCAATGAGACTACTAGAATAAATTTTAGGTTACCATGAGATCATTTTTTTATTGATTCTGAGTGAAGATTTAACAATTTCCTCAGCCTAATTCTAGAAGGAAAATCAATCTACCTTATAGTGTTGATATTTGGTAATGTTTAGAACCAACCTTATGAAGTCAGAATTGGGAAAGGTGTTGAACCTTCCTTTTGAAGTAGAAATTTAGTAATATATTGAAACTGTCTTATTAAGATGAAAATTTGAAAAAGTATTGAACCTACCTTGTGACCTACTATAAGTGATAATTTTTAAAGACATTGAACCTAACATAAAGCCTGCTATGAGAGAATATTTGAAAGAGTGGTAATCCTACTTTATGAGCAATGTCCACTCAATGAATTTTTCATTAATGACGTCGTCCCCACAAAGAGTACCTGTCCTGGGTTAGAGATGATAAGTGGATGATAATGACCACCCGATTCATACCTCTAGTAGGCCCTATGTTTGAAAGTAGCATTGAGGTTACAATAGACATAAAATTAGAGGCCTTACCATATAAGAGAACATGAAAAATAAAGATATAATATATATAAACTAATAAAAACCTACTCATACATATATAAAAGGAAACCATGTTTATATATGTCTTGTTATAAAAAATATATACAATAAAAAATGAAAATACCAGTAGAAAAAGTGTAAACATCGTAACGACCATGAAGCCAAATATCTCCTCAAATGCCACTAGCAAGTTGTAACCAAACCAATATCTAACCTAATATTATTGACCTGAAGAAATATTTTTCCTATGAATTGGGAGAGAATAAAATTATACTCTGTAGGATCCTCTTCAAAGACTCTTGTAGAAAAGATAGAGAAATATTTCTAAATACTATTTCAAAAAAAGTGAAACTAACTAATCACCTAAACAGGTATACAATATTTCCATCTTCCCCAAGGATATATGTCACCATGTATTGTATACAAGGGTTCATGTATTATAATTATAAATCATAAAGATAACCTCAATACTGCATCCCCATTGGTTTTCATCTCTACCCTATATCACAAGACTCGAGGTGTCTCCCCTCTGAAATAGGATTTCCAAAAAACAACTGGCCTAAGTGTAAAAACAAATCATGTTCCACATCACCACATCATCTCATCCACATATACATATAGTAATTGAGAAGTCTACGACATCCAATGTATCTTGTATGATGTGTATTATTCAAAGGGTATTATACTACAATCCATCACATACCACACACCATATAAGTACCTTGATCCATCACATCACATGAACATCATATCTATAATAACTATTTTGATACTATATCTAGATATATATGTGTGTGATATATCCAGAAGACATTAAATCCATGAGAACACATATATGGGGAAACTAACCACCATGCATATCTTTACGTAATACAAAAAAGACATGAGAGTGAGTCCAAAGGGATAGTCAGCTATTAGTAACACATCCACCAAGATGATAGAGAAAAAAAATTCCCAATGTACATTAGGTGTCGGTCACCCCAACATACATTGGTAGTGTTGCATATGAAATAATAAAACCGAATGGATATAATATAGCTGAAAACCACACTAAAGTCATAACCTACTCTTAGACTCAACTATAGTCAAAGTCATTGAAACACCTAACTAAAGAAACTAGTAACTAGATATCCTATAAGCACAAAAATATTTAAATTGATAAATTAATTTACTTAGTACTTTTTATGAAGTAATCATTATAATAATTAACTCATTAACCCTTAATTAACAGTTTACATTATTCTATAATATTCATTACATTTACCATTCTGATGAATTTCAAGACCTCTAGGCATAAGCTAACAGAGAACACTATTATTAAGATTATCATTCTTATTACCATTTCATTCCATCAAAACCAACTTCATCAGTTAATCATTTATTAATAATTAATTAGGATTTCCATAATTCTAGGTAATCTAGGAAAACATTCTATAACTCCACCATGTAGATGCATAACCATGAATGTTCAGATTCTTAAATCAGTGTGGAACTGAAATTAGAATTAAAAAAGAATACTATACAAAAGTCCTTCGAAAATATTTACAACATACAAGCATCTAGCTTCAAGAATATTAATGATTAAGACCATATTTTTATAGAACTATGGTTCACAACCGAATCTTGTGGGCAAGGATTTAAAAATATTCATCACCAAAACAAAAAAAATTCATTATCACCATTGATCTGAGAACTAGTAGACATTCAAGGATCTGATGTGAATTTTTGAAAGCAAAAAAATAAAAATTAGAACTAATACTACATTGTAATTTAAGCACACTAGACCGATGCTCCTCAATGTTGTCCAATGCTGAAAGGTTCCAAAAATGAATCCCACCATATAATCCAAACGTACATGAAGAATCTATATGAATATAGATCATCACGAATTAAGTTCTATCTTGGAGCTATAAATATTCTATCAACATCACAATAATTAACATGATATCATCCCTTAAATACCTAATGATTTAGAGGGATCAATTTATCTTTTGTGGACATTAACTCTATATTATTAGGGAGGGGATAAAGGCTCTCAATTCTATTGGAATGAATAGTATTTTGAATAGGGAACTCCTCCTACTTATGTAGTGGACTGCTCAAATACCCGGATATGGTTACCTAACCACCAGAAATTAACCACCACATAAATATAATCAACAAAACAATTCAATAATTGAATATTAATGAATATATTTAAACAAACCGTGAATATTAAATCATGGAATAATCTTTGACCCAATGGTGGGGACTACTATTTCTTATATTCATATTCACTAGAATAGGGAAGACTCTTGAATACAATATTGTGTGTGAACCTTTAAGCCCTTATCTCGATATCAGTGAATACCATTCACATACCAATACTATAGTTTAGAAACACATTAAGTCCCTTAAAAAGATGAGGAAAAGACATATCAATTATAACCTTCCAAAAAACACACACAATAAAATATAATCTCTTTATCACTTGATATATCATAAACCAAGATGAACAAATTATGTCATCATCAACTCATTCTTTATTATTATTATTATCTAAATTGAAAAAAATTTCGTCAAATTTCATGGAAATGGATTTATGAAGGTAATACCATCATTACCAAAAAGGCCTCACATATAACTTCCTCATCTCAAAAGTGAAAATTTCTATATTGACCATTCAACCAATGCCATACCACCAATGAAAAACACATCAAAAAGTTTGTCTCCTAAATTTCAATGTCATGGTTTTTTCTATGCAACTATGTAGGTAATAAAATGGTACAAAAATATAATAATATCAAGTCAGGAGAGCAACACACATGTTGAAATATAGGAACAACTGATGACACATGAAATACATGATGTTCCAATCGGAGGTTATATCCTCATGATCTCACCTATTAGAGATCATCCATCATCCCACAACCTGAAGACCTTAATTTTTTTATTATAATAAAGCTCTTTTTGAGGGAAGAAGGAGAAAACCTGAACTGACTTCATGACTTACTATTAGAGATCACAAAGTGAGAACTTCATGAAAATAATATTAATGCGTATATGGACCCACCACCTAATAGTCATGCATCGACTGTTTCCAATTAGTATGATGTATCTAAACCATAATACATATGTTTAATATTAATTCCACAATCTTTCAAGGTTCTCATTATATCCTGGTAACAACTATAACATTTTTATAAGAAAAATAATATACGCACATTACCATTTAAATAATGGATGCAGAAATATCAACTATATAATGGTACTTTTAAATCATGTATAACTCACATTATAAATGGTATGGTATCCAAAAAATACATATAAATTTGTTTATAGAGAACAAAATTTTACAAAAATCCAACTAGAACAAAATATTACATGATAAATGTCATTGTTAGAATTCACATGATGTGATCATATTTCTAGTTAGTTATATATTTAGTCATGGGCCTTCCATGTTTCCACTACATATTAATTCTACTGTCTTTGACTTTACCTCATTGACTAAGACTTCTCAAGAGATAGTATCCCTGAGTATATATATTTTTACACTCATAAAAATTGACATCTTGGATAGTACTAGTGGTAGAATAATCATAATTTATATTATGATAAAACATTACTTATTAGTCATGATTCCATGAATTGGAAAAAAAATGTTTCATACTTTTTCAATGGTTCTTTATTCATCTAAATATCTATAATACACTCGATATTTCCAGATATGGATATTACTGGATTGAATGAGCTTGGCAAGCTCATTAACATAACCAGAATATGATATATATTCATATTTGTCAATAGGAAAAATATTATCTGTCCCCTTGTAACTATTATCTCGTACACTCCCCATACAAGGTACATACCTTTTTAACATTCTCATGTATATTTGTATAGTTGTGACTACTTCCCTTATAGTTATCATATATATAATTTTTATTAGGTTATTATAATGTTCATGTTTGTAATATCGTCTCTTGTTCATATGATTTCATACATGACTGATCCATAATAGAAGAATTTGAGATTCAACACACCACATTAATATCCTCTTATGCCCCTTCATGCCTTATGGGATAGAATTATTCCATGTGAAACTTGTAAAAATTATCCCCAGATTTTTTGGACCAATATTCTTTCAACACATTATCTGTATATATACAATTTTCTTGGTCTAAAAACCATTATGTCCTCAGTAGAAGTTCATGGTACCTAAATGTTAGGTAGTTAATTTAATCCAATCTATAGAGAGTTAATTTAATCATGGTTTAAACTAACTATAATACCACTAATTATTCTCCATATGTTTTCAAACTTATTTTTCCTGGAAATATGTGGTTCTCCCACTAGCCTCTTGTAGACACATGGTAAAATTCATTCCAAATGATTATTCTATGTTTTTTTCTTACATCCAACCTAAAGTGGATTTCATTAAAATTTTACCTGATTGTATTTAAATGGTGTCACCATATACTTCTCGTTGCGTCATATATACATCTTCCATGATTGGTGGTCTTGACATCCAATGCTCAATAAAATGATCTAATAATTTTACTATAAAAGGAATAATTCTAATTTATTTACGTATAATGAGTTAATATTGTCAATCGACCCTTATCTATTTCATTATTATACCATGCATTAGTAGTCTCACTTGAATAACCACCATCCATGTTGAATAAAAAATAGCATGGTTTTAATATTCATACTCATAACGTGTCTTTGAAACATTCTCTTTCACATGCTCCTATAGAAGTTTTTTCTATTACAACTACTTGTTCATTTGATTCACTGACTAAACCCAGTAAAACATTTCTCCCATTATTTTAAATAGATATATACCACAATTTATTAAAATATTATCACTCTATTGATTGTATTTTTTCAATGTGTGTACTGATATATTATCTGATATGACATTTTAGATATTATATGTGACACCCATTGTATTTCTCTTATTGTAAATTTATTTATATATGATGAACATTGAATCTAGACACATATTATTATTACATAATGGATTTATATCATTCTTCAACTCATATGATATACTCTTTATGTTATAGTTTTTATATGGTTATGGGGTAACTCCCCCATTTGTGTAGCATTCCTTGAAAAAATGAATGTCACTAAAATCAGTATATATCTCAACATTGAAGAACCTTTTAATTACATCATGTCACTAATGTGTATATGGAAATGTGTGTTTAGGAATTACTCCACTATACAATATAATTTTCAATGCTATCATGTAAGAATCATCATCAATCTTTTTTATTGGCATAATAACATTTATGTTGACAAGGAAATGTGTGTTTAGAAATTACTACACACAATATTATAATGATTGACGAATGTTTGGTGAAGATATTATTCTATATGATATCCTAAAGAAACTTATATATTCTAATCATGAAATTATCGAATTTCACTTTTATATTACTTTTAAAAATGCATAATGGAATCTTATGAAGTATATATTGAATTTGGGTACCCATGGAATAGTTTGTAAACAATAGATAAACTAGTTCGGAATGTTTTGTTTGTTATATTTATTTTATAAAGGTTCCATTATCCAAAATTAAATAAGTATATTTGTTGAAAATACTTAATGTATCAATTATAATGAGTAAAAACACCATATTGGTTATATTATTGACAAGTACTTTTAGTTTTATTTAAAAAATAATATTCTTCCAAAAAAGGATATTAATGATTTACAGTTTATATTCTTTATCTATTTCCCATGATTCATGTATCAGTTAACTATTGGTGGTGTATGAAATAACATAATAAACATTCATTTAAAAAATTTATTTTATAATTCAGTGCACAATTATTTTTTGACAAGAACCATTCTCTTGGAATTGAAAATATGTTCTTCTCACCACCGATGTAGGTAATAACCAACCCTAGCCACTTGGAGAACCCAACTTGCCATCTAGAAATTTCCATGGCTTCCATGGTTCTTCTATTTAGAAACAATAATGTAAGGACATATTGTAGCTAATACCCAATGAGAATAAATGAAATATCATATTGAGTGATTAATATTACTTAAGAAGAATCTCAAAATTTCATCAACTTCAATTTACTATAGTTCCTCTTCTAGTGACCTAAAATTCCATTAGTAGTGAAAATTTCCTCTTGTTCAATGATATCTTTCGTTGTTATTGTGTTATTAGAATTATTTTGTGATGGTACCTTTAGAACTATACTTGAATTCATCCTTTTTATTGTGTTTCATTTTTCTCATCATAATAATTAAGGTGTAAACTTTCAATAAATTCTCATATTGTTGGTGATCCCATCAAAAAAGATATTGAAGCTGTTTATCTTGAGTACTAATTTGATAATTCTCAATGAAATTTGAAAAAATGGGTGTTAAGGATGAGAGAATGATATGAAATCAATGTTAATTATTTGACTTGGAACCTAATTCATGTAGTCATTCAATGTAATCAATGATATTGAGAAAATGAGGACTAGGTAGAACTCTATCTATAAATCTATACATGATCAATGTTATTCTTATCTCATTGATTAATCACATAACAATCTCCTAAAAAACATCTCAGGGATAGTAAACATGGTAAATACATTCATGTACTTATGTTGCATCAAAAAACCTTAGGAAATTGATTATACAATTAGGTTATAATCCTCAAAAGCATCATCCTTGAGTCACCTAAAATGATTTTTATCATCCTCTCTAAATACGTATGGATGCTAGTCAAGATATAGGGTATCCAAAACATATAATTTTCCTCTTAATACAGTACTATGTACAATCTCCTGTACCACTCATTGAATATTATGCTTATGTGGAAATTATATATAGTTAATATGTATCAATGTGTGGTCATGGTTTTAAATTACATTTCTTAGATAATAAAATTTATAAAATTAACACTTTTATCTTCATTACTGATTGGACATTAACAATTAATTAAATGATTATGTTTCCCCCACTATTTTATTAAACTATATCCACCCACCTCACTATAATCCTAATTATAAATCTCTTGAGTTTTCTAGTCGAATGGTTCCTTGAAACCTATCTTCATAGTCTACAAGGTGTCTATGATACTAATTAATTAGATTCGTGGTAGGTTATTTACAGGCCAATCAAATTAACTAGAAGTTCCTTGATCTGTTGAGTTTTTTCCAAATTTTAAAATCATAAACATGATTTACTGAACAATTTCATCTAAAAATGAAATATGATATATATGGATACATATTTGTGACACCTTTAGTTATGTCAACCCATCATTCTAAAATTAAATCCCTAATAGTAGGAGGAACCCTCAACAATGGTTAACAAGCACCCCGTACACCTGATTATGTTCAAATTCAATGAGATAAGATATTTCTTACCTAATATTCCACTGAGTGTTTTTCAATATTTTAGAAAAATTTAATCCAATTCTATTAAATATTTTCATAATATGTTTTGTTATATTTTTATTATTACAGAAAAACCCCTGAAAAAAATTCCTCCACACTTTTTAATAAATCCTAATAATTGGCTATTGATAAACAACATTTTTTTATTTTTTTTATTCAGTGAGAAAAATTATTATGACAACATCATTTTTTATTTGGTGTTTTATAAAAAACCAATCATGTTTTTTTGAAAACATATTAAACAACCTAATCTTGTTGATAAATATTTTCATAAAAAATAATAATAAATGTTTGAATTTTTAAATTCAAATAATTCATGGAAATAGGCTTGGATGGAAAATATTATACTAGTTCTGGGTGGAACAGTATGGTTACACATGGAATATATATATATATATGTGTGTGTGTGTGTGTATGTATGTATGTATGTATGTATGTATGTATGTATGTAAAAATTCTTCCAAATACCCGAAAAAACATGTAATCCAAAAAAAATTCATATGGTCTTGACATGGCTATCCAAGTTCAGATCGATGCATGATTAGATCTAATGGGAGAAAATAAAGTGTCAAAATACATTAATAGGAAATTAAATTTTATCTTGGTTCTAGAAATTAACGAAATTTCTAGGATACCATTGATTATACTAGTGCGTGCAGTGAAATATAGTGGGCAGGTGATTTAAAAATTTACACCACCAGAGTGGAAACACTTCATCGTCTCTAGAAATCGAAGCCCTAGTTGAGGTTCTAGGATCTCGTTTGAAATATTAATTGAAAAAAAGAAGAAGGAATATCTTTTTTTGGATCGATGATAACTCAAATTCATTTCTTCACTAATGAACATTTCTTGAAGGATCCAATCCTAAACCACTCTTTACCTTCCACACACACAAAATGAATCCCCGAAAATGATGATAATCGAATTATGGGTGCTAGAATTGAGCTCCAATGATTCTTTTGATGTCAGAACAATCCCCAAGATCATGTCTCTTTGAGCCTTGAATATTTTTTTGGATTGATCAATCAGATGTGGAATCTCTCTCGATAGGATATTAGAGGAGAGTGAGGATCTCAATTCCATTAAACTGAATAGTCGCTAGAATATAGATCTTCGCCTATATATATAGAGGATCACTAAAATAACCCAAAATGGTTCCCTGGACCCTAGAAATTAAACACCCACTAAATTAGTAGTAAATGATCCGTTATGAGTAACTAATGGTGTCATGATGTTATTAATATTTTAATTAAATACCTGTAGTATATAATAAATGTATTACATTATAAATCCATTTCATTAACTCAACCCATAATTGATTCTAATATTAAACGAACCTTGTATATTAGAATAATATTCTTTCATCTACAATTTTCTATATATTTACAAAATACCTTGTGAATGTATTTAATATATAAATTTATCCCAATTATTATGTACCAGAATAATAAGGAAATTTTTTATTCATCAGTGATCAATAAATGTTGATATGTTTTGGACCCAATAGTCGGGCATACGATGTGCTCTATACCTATTAAACAGAATAGATAAGAGTCTTGAATAAGTTGTTGTGTGTGACTCTCTAGGACCTTATTTTGATTGTAGTTAATATCATTCATAGTCCAAGAGAAACTTTTATGAACCCATCAAGTCCTATAAGGAGGAATGATATTTTCATAACAATGAAAAAATTTCTCACAAACATTCACTAGGTAATATTGTCTCTTTTTGTCAAGATTTATCATAAATTAAGATACACAACATCTATCTTCATCCATTCTTTAGTAATTATTTTGTTGTCTTACTAGAAAAAAATACCTTTGACTATCGTGATCAATGATTTATGAAGGTTATTCCATCATGATCAACTTGTCCAAAGATATAACTTCCTAACCTAATTATTTAAAAATTATATATTGAACATTCAACCAATTAAGTTCCACTAATAATGCACCCAAAAAAGATACCTCACTTGGACTTAAATGTCATTTTTTTCCATGCATCTATATACAATATCAAATGATTTACATTGATAATGATCTCAATTTCAAGGACGAATACACATGTTTACAGATATGAACAATCAATGATACATGAAACATGTATTTTTCTTATTGGTGGGTTTATCCTCATGATATCACCTACAAAAGATCACCAAGTGTGAACACCATGAGAAGAAGCCTCATTTCTTATGAGCCCCCAACACCTGATAGTAAAAACTTCATTGTTTCTAGTCAGTATAATGTACCTAAACTATAGGAAATAAGTTTATAA
The DNA here is from genome assembly GCA_963277665.1 of Viscum album. Classification (NCBI taxonomy): domain Eukaryota; kingdom Viridiplantae; phylum Streptophyta; class Magnoliopsida; order Santalales; family Viscaceae; genus Viscum; species Viscum album. The sequence goes on from OY728130.1 coordinate 1,032,545,074, forward strand.
TTAATTTCATAGTGTCCCAATTCTTTAATTAAAGTTTTTGAACTAATATAACGTTTTCATATGATAAATAATCAATTAAAATTACCATTTTATTATTTTATTCAAAAATATCAACAATATAATTGTATATCTATATCTTCTATAACTAACTATATACATAGTATGTTAATAAAAAATCTTTTATAATTAAAGTTCTAGGGAATGAACATTTACAACATATTTAACCCATTGTAACATATTCCGTTTAATCCCTGAAATCCTTAGGTATATCCTGATGAATCTCACCATCACAATCGTGAACTACCGCAATATCATATGGGCCTCCCCACCCCATATCACATCATCAATATAAGTAGCATCCATCATTAGATCATAAAACATTAAAATAAATGTCACATCCAGTTTCAATCATAAGGAAACGATTATCATACAATTTTAATACTTAAATCTAGGCCATAAAATAGGGCAATTATTCATTTCATGCAAACGAGCTCCAACAACCCAAAACGCAAGGAATACAACCTTCCCAAGAAAATGAGAAATCTCAGACCTAAATATCAATCTCTATCAATACTTATTTATTATCCCATCATTATTTAACCAATTCATTATTAATGGGCTTCAACTACAATAAACCTAAGGCATTAGGTATGGCAAGTTAATATGGGATTAAAATTATAGTAGCATTGAGATAGCTTCATCAAACATAGATAAAATTTATTGTTTTTTAAAATGACTTTTATTATTATTTATCGGAAATAATTAACATGATTCTTGTTTTTTAACATTTAAAAAAATTTGGAATTACAAATTCTTTCTAAAAAATACACATTATAATGAATTTGATTATCATTAACTTATTACAAACCCCAGATTTAAATAACAAGAAATTTAATTTAATTATACAACTAAATTAAAAATTCCAACCATTAAATTATACACCATTTTTAATAAAAAACGTGCTAAATCAAGCATAACCACATTTTATAATGTCATAGTATAGATATCACGCTATTAATAAATCAAGAGGCAAACCGTTATCATAGTACAAAATATCACCATGTGATCGCTATCAGATTTTTTTATTAGTCTCATCGAATCAATTTTTGGTTAATTAAACCTCCATCCAAAGGGGTAAACCAAGATAAATTTATGAAATCCATTAAATAAAATATATTCAATGAATCAAATACCTTAAAGGCATCAACATTCTTCTCAGGAGAACAGACCGACATCATGGATATATGATCACCAGTTTTGTGAAGAAACCACGATATCTTAAATGCTTTATGAAAACAACACATCAGAAAACAAAAAATGAAACTTCATTAGAATAGATGAGATCAAATGATATAGAATTAAAAGAATAATAATTTTAAAATAATATTGAACATCGTGGATCTTCTAGAAAATGGAGGTTGGTCTTACCATGGATCACCACAGATGGATCTAAAGAGTCGCATGTTTGATCAATATAAAAAATGGTCTTCAAGGACGTTGAAAACCATTCTGGGGTGCCTAGGGTTTGACTGTAAGAGTGGGAAAAAAGTGATTTGTAGGGATAATTGTGTATTTGTAGACAAACTATATTTTAATGAGACCACAATGAAACCCCTTGGAACACGCTATGAAGCTGTACTGCTATATTGTTGCCTCATAATCATTTCCACAACTAACCCCAGTCAAATCAAATTTGAAAACCCAAAATATTATATTATAGAGGATCTGGAGCATATAGTGTAGTTCTATGATACTTGCTCTAGTACCCCTTCACCCAGAAAATTGGCCATGCTGTAGCCAACAGTCTACGAGGCAGCTACCCAAAATTTGGTTGAGTTTTCAATACCCAATACACTACAACCTCCTTTCTCGACAATGATAATCCTGGAAATCGATGGAGGTACTATACCACAACCAACCATCATGGACTATACTACTCCAAAATGGTTATGGTTATGTTTTTCCCCTTCACCATAGAATATGAACACCATTCCCTAGCCACCAACACCATGCCATTGTGTATAACACCATGCCACCAGCATGCCATTTTGGCAGTGGCTCCCTCCTTTTCCACCTAACACCATATAAATTCCTTGAGACCTCATACACGTTCCTACAACACCAAAAACACACAATGGAAGGGGATTATGGGATCAGGGCCATTACATTGTAATATTTTAGTTCAAAACATTCAATATTTTACATATTTTATTATATTTTGAATTATGTCATGTCTGTTTCATATGCTTCATCTGATTTAATTGAACCATGAATAGTCAATAAATATTTAAATCCTATAAGAATTTATTTTAAGATATTTTATGTTTTATTTAAACTATATTGAATATTATCATATATGTATTAATAGACATAATATGTTTTTGGTACATGAAATGTTGAATTAAAAATATTTGAAACATGAAATTTTTTGTCTCACTTGTATTAATAGAATCGTCCAAAAACATTTATATTGGTTTTTATGATTTCATTTATTTTTCTATTAATTATTATTAATTATTACAATTTATGTTTTACAAATTATTTAAGTAGACCCACATGGAATGATCTTTCATTAAATGAGTCACATATTTGTTTGGTTGGATGAAGTGAAACATATTTTATACAATGAATATATTTTTCAGGAAATAATTATATATATTATTTTAGAAAAAACAACATAATGTTAATGAGGATTAAGATATTATTTAATTATATTGTCTTCTACACATAAAAATTAATTAATGCACTTGATTTAACATTAGTCAGTTGATCTGTACTAATGGAGAGAAAATTGTATTCTCAACACTAAAAAACATTTTTTTTAGAAAATTTATGTGGATATTTCTTATTTTTCTTTTCTATGTTAATTATAGTTTATAGGTTTTACTGTCCAAATTGGTAGTGGTCAGGTTATGTCACACCATACAAAAGGTAATTTATTTATTTTTTCCTCTGGATGTTAAAAAGGTAGGGTAATTAGGTTCTGACTCCATGTGATAATAATTCATTAGTAGATTATGATTCCTAGAGGAAAAATATATATATTTGAATGTTTCCTTTGGGGTATAAAAATATTTTATAATGGTTTGTGACTCCCTTCAGAAACTGGAGATTCATAAGTTTGTGGATATAATTTCTCTATGTATTTGACATGGGTGAAATTTATAGTATGATAATTTAGATCTGAACTACTATAAATATAATTTTTTTTCATTTCTTCTTAATTAAATTACATTTTCCCCTACCTATGATAATAATTCAATAAAGATATTAAAATTGTTCAATTCATCTCATTTTTGACCATTAAACAATTTGTACATTATGACATATAATTTTATTTTTTGGGGTCAAGTAACATCTTGTTGAAATCATCCACTGTTTTAGGTTCAATGTCATACCCTTATCTTATTTATTTAGTGAAACTAAAATGATAAATATGAGTGTGTGGGGTAAAAATCACAATTTACAAGAATTTTTATCATCATACCCATTAGGATAACAACATTGACAACTGTATTGTATTCATTTATACTATTTGGTTTGGAAGGATTGAGAGAAGTGAAAAATAAGAATGATATAAAATAGGTTTAGAATGAAAATATATACAAAAAATCATACCCTCTGTGTCCATCACCCCACATGGGTTTCTTATAGTTACATTTGACAAGCTTCACACAAGTTAAATTTTCTCCCCAATTCAAGAAATTAGATTATGTGTATTAAATGAATATAAATGAGTTGAATCATATTCTTAATGAACAAAACCAACTAGAATTCATATAATCTTATATAATCATCCCAAAATAAAGTTTAAAACATACTTGATAAATCCTATTAAATATTACTATACATAATTTTCCCCTTATTCATTTGAACATACAATTCCATCAATATCATTGAACCCTTTGGCAATAAGGAAATTCATATATTTCTAAAAAGCATTGCATGTCAATTTTCAGTTATCATATGAGTAAATATAATTTTAATCTATGTAATTATAAATAATATTCATCTCCAAGGTTATTTGTGATAAACAAGGAATGAATTTAGGGTTTAAACTAACATATATCATATTAATCTAAAAATTAATAATAACTTTTCATTTCCACACACATATATACAAACAAATAAGTTTTATCTTAAGAATTATTAGATTAATTCCCAATGTTACATTTTATACCAATTGATATGATTTATATAACTATTATTTATAAACTCTCCATAAGGTGTTACTTTTTTTTAGTTAACATGTTTTCCCAAATGGAGTACAATTCTCTACTATCTTCATATCAAAAAAATTAATCTCCTGAAAACGTTTTGTTTAATAGTTTTTTTCATTTTTATTTAATTGTGATTTAATTTCAAAATATACCACATTCTCTAATATATAATGTGGTACTCAGTAAATATAAATAATATAAAAATCACATAAAAAATAAAAGAACAATACAATCAAAATTAAAATATAAAATATAAGAAATGATTAACCTCCACCCACACTTTCTTCGTGAAATGTACATAGTGAAATCTAGTAGATATAAAAATGATAAAAATTTTACAAAAAATGAAAAACACACAACTAGTTCTGGAGAGGGATAAACTAGTTGGATTATTTATAGAATGTGGGTGAGTTCATTCTTCTCTAGGGGATCCTCAAGAATGTTCTCATAGTGATTCTTTACTCTATAAACATTCATAGAGATTAGACCTTCATCTCATCTTATAGTGATCCCAGCTACACAGAAGTGAAATTAATTTATAATTATGAATAGACACTCTAATATATAAAAAATATTTCATAGAATTAATTTCATCGTGGAATTATTCAAAAACACTTTCACTCTATGATGGAAGCCTCACTTATAAATTAGTTTTATTGTATCTTTCTTTCCCCATGAAAATTATATCATTATAAAATTCTTATCTTTTAATTTCTATAGAATTTTATATATGTATCATCCATTTATATACAAATAACTCCAAATATAGGAACATACTATTTAAAACCCTCTAAGATATTTTCTAAAATTTAATCAGGATGTAATAAATCATTCCATTGTCTTTTCTATATGGAATTATTCTAATATGTGGCTTAAATACTGTTTTATAATCAAAAAATTGTTTTCAATCATTTGGATATAATCCGTACTATTTTCATTCTCAGTATTTACAATATTAATTTAAATTATTAGTTGGTAACCATGGACTTCCCAATTTTTGTAAGTGGCATGGTGTTGGTGTTTTATGGACAAATATAAATTTAATCATCATGGATTCCTTGATTCTTTTATAAAATTGAGTTCCTTTTCCACTTATTACATCCTATATATTCCAAAATATAGAATATATTTTATATCTAGGAAAATTATAAATAACAAATAAATCATTAGTTCTAGTGATTTTGACTTCTTGTTGTGCTTCACAGTTTGGTCCAAGACTCCTTTCATTTCGTAATACATTACCTCAACCTACCAATTATTATATTGGTGGAAGGATGTTGACGTTTTATGGTCCAATGAATATTTTTTCATCAAGAATTCATAGATTCAATTTTATAATTGAGTTCATTGGTCACTTACTATTTTTATTGGTATCCCAAAAATCTATAGAATAAGTTAGTCGTAAAAAACATAAAAAAAATGAATGATCCATTTTTACAGTTTTGACATCCATTGAAGTAGAGGCTAATAAATTTCAATTAATAGTATGAATTCCAAATAGACCATGAAAATGATCACATAAAAACTATTCCCTGAAAAAATATTTCATACATGTTCATGGTCATTTGAGGCGTTTCTTATCATTTTGAGAAATTTTCAGTGAATTATCATTTCTAGAATTTCCCTTAAAATTTATAGATATCCTTAAAATGGTTGGGACAATGAACCCCCAAATCTATGTTTTTTATATGTGTAATGTGGGGAATAAAGAGTTATCCATTAGATACTATGTAACAGAAGTTAAGACATAATATACATCACTCTTTTGTGGATTTCTCTTTCATACATGGTCCCACATATTCTTTAAGATATCAATCATCTCATGCATATAATTTCAATTCACCCAAAAGTATTGACATTTATCACTGTTTGATGTGTGAAGGGTCCTAAACTATAATTATATATATTATAATTTCAGAATATTAGGGAACCACTCCTTCAAATCGAGGGTGTGTCACACCAGGTATCAAGGCATTAAGAGTCTATTAGTCAAAATTTCCTAAATCAGTCTTGTGGGGTTGTGTGATAATATGATCATACAATCTTTTCACGGTCCCTATTTTTTCATACATCACCACATTAAATTATTATAAAATAATATCCACTATAAAAATACTCATATTTGATTGTTCCTTATTTATCTGGTGCCAAAGATTATTATGATTTGATACGATAGTCACCTTAGTTCCAAGAAAATATTATTAAAAATTTTCAAAAATTAAAATACTACAAGAATATTTTTTCATAATTTGTATAATATCTATAGGTACTGAGGTATTATATTTAACATGTAATTTTCTTCCAATAATTATGAAATAACTACTCATATATATTTTTTGGAGGCTTCACACAATATATTAAAATGGTGATCCAAATATATATATACATTGAATTAAATTTGGTGAAAATATTATTCTATTAAAATTATCAAATTATTTACAACAATAATCCTCAAATATAAATTGAGCAACATTTTTATGTAATTTAGTATGTGGTAAGAATATATTACAAAAATAATTGATGAAACACCTATAAAAAAGTGCATACTAAAAGAATGATCTAACGTATTTAACCATATAGGGTAGGGTAGTGGACCAAAGAATTATCTAATTTCTCACCATCAATTTAATTCTATGAAAAAACTTGTCCTAGTAGAATCCCTTATTCTAAAATGAAATAAAATCATTATAAATTGGGATGAATTTTATTTTCAATGCATATTTTTAAATACATATCCATAATTGACATGAAATGATCAAATTGATTTTAAAACACTGTGAAATCACCTAAAAACATATAAAAATTCCTCAATTAGATAAATGAAGATGCTTAACATAATTATATGAAAGCTCCCATGGGTTTTAAACAATAAAAATTGAATTCATTTATGTGAAAATGATCTATAAGAAATGGGATAGGATGTTTCCTCATTTTCATTACGAGTAATGAAGACTTTGAATTACCATAAGAACCCATCCATAAAATTAAAATGGAAATTTCAGGATAGTTTTTCAAATATTTGTTTATTGAACAATATTTAAAATGTTTTTTTCCGTATCTTGATTAAATATTTGATATTTAATACTATATTCTATATTTTTTAGCTCTCAAATGGATCTGTTCATTATACTACATTCTAAATAAGGACCAGACATGACTTATTGGTAATAATGTGAATGGGACTAACTCAATGTATGTTTTAAATGGGGTAGATCATTAGTGCTCCTAAAAATGTTTCTATTTATTTTTTAACAACATCCAGTATGGATGGTTTACTCCCATTTTGGGTTGTTTAGAAGTTTTGGAACTATTTTTGTATAGGATTTTTTGTATACATAAACTAGTACAGTGCTATAGAATGTCACCTAGACTCCATCATATTTCCTTGAAATTATATCATAAATTATTTTTAATAAAATTTAATTATCAAACGATATTTTTCTATAAATTATCATTTGAATATTTTCTTTACACATTTGGAAAAAATGTTTTAAATGTGATGGTGGTGGTTTTAATGTAATCATGGGTGTCCAAATTAGTGATGTTAATAGCATTGGATCACATACAGTAGTCATTTTTAGTCACTTACAACAAATATTACAATTATTTTAATAATTAATTGAAAATTACTATAAAAAACAATCAAATATATATTAATTTATCTCATTGTTAGAATCTAATATAGTAATCTAATTTTCAGTGTAATTATTTTACCTAGAAATTTTAATCTAAATTTTTTAATCAATTTATGAACCTCTTAAAGTAGAATATTTTCTCCATGTTAATAAGCTTCCTATGTAGATGTATGTTTAAGAAATGAATGTTCTTCTTGACTAAATTTTATTGAATAAGAAATATTTAATTGTGTTATGTTTTAGAAATATTCTATTGTTAATATTACATCAGGGAAACCAATCAATTTAAAATATTTCTTCAAAAATTGATTTATTGGAAGATTGGTGATTTTTTATCTTCTTTAACTTCTTCCATTTTGAGAATATAGAAATTTTCTAAAAAGATCACATATTTACTCCCACTAACACATCTTCTAGAACTCCAATTGAAAATACTATAACTAAGTTTTTGAAAAAATATTGTAATACAGGATTGAGAAAAACTATTTATAAAGATAGTAACACATAATTAGCTATTACATTAATTTAATTTCATAAATTAAAAAAATAACATGGCTCTGCAATTTCCTTATTAGTATGTGAATAGAAAATCTACCTAGATCTTGAAATTTTAATGGTAATTGAGGTGTTATTAGTGTGGATAAATTTTTTCCAATATTACTCTCTCATTCACCCGAATCCTCCTTTTAATGGTGTATATTTATTTTAGTAACATAGTTTATTTTAAAATTAATCTATGGTATTCCAAAAGAGGGATGTATACTGAAACATTATTGAATATTTATATAATTTATTTTTGAATCTCCACTTGATGAATTTTGTTAGTTTGAATCATTTTTAAGGAAATGGTAGCAGGTATTTTTGACATCATTTTATGTTTTATCATATTAAATTTAAGATTTTTCACTATCCTAATCGAAACTATTTATCTTCTCCCATTCTCTGATAGAGTCTAATTTTTATGTGATTTTAGATAGGATGAATTTCCTTGTCACTTATATTTTTTACCTGGATCAAATTTCCCTTAGTATATGATAACATTATAATTGTTAATTAACTAGGTTTTTTAAGAATAATTTCCAATATATTTACAAACTATTTTTTCAATTATTTCAAATCCATTTTTATATTCTCTATGTTAGGATCAGATGGTTTTGGATTTGTAGTTGATAACAAAAGTTAGTTGAGTCATGGGATTAGTTTTATTGAAATAGATATGGCAGGTTACTGTATTGGTATCCTTAGAAGAAATTTTATTTACATTATATAGTTTAATTGAATAATTGTTGAAATAGTGGTTAGTATTGGTTTTGTAGATTTAAAAAACCATACAATATTATTGTGTTATATCTATATCCTTGGTTTCCTAATGGCTGTTAAAATGTTCTTTATTAATAGGGAACAACACAACTCTCTAAATCATGTACTTTATTATTGTTGTAGATGAAATTACCTGGAGAAGAAAAAATACTATAAACCTATACATCTTTTTTCTAGTAATTAGTTATTTCAAGAACCATTTATCTTACCAATGTGGTCAGTTTGTCAATATTTCAATAAAAAAAATTATTTTGTGGTATTTTTTGGGGTTTACCTCAAGGGCTCCTCAAATGGTCCCACCACTTGTGCTATAACCTCATCAATTGAATGCTATCTTACATATCATCCACTGGATAATTTTGATTCAATTAATATCCTAAGGATTCATCTAAAATATTTTTTTCACCATCAACTATTCTTTAATGGGAGAACATTTTGATGTTATATTTCTAGATATAACTTCGTGGAAAACTATATCAAATTATCTTTTATCTCTCTCAATACTCATAGATTTTCTCAACTAGGAAATACTTGATTTAATGTCTTTCCTCAATCTGGTTATCCTCGAGGATGGAAATAATCATTAAATTATTTTTTATGTTCATCCCATAACCTAAATATCATAGTTGCATGTTGTATAGAAATTACTTGTAAATACCTTCTATAGTGAAATGGAATTCAATCAATTTGACATGATTATATGATATTCCTATCAAATTCAATGAATAATAGAAGAAGGTAAATTCATTGATATATTTCCTTGGATCGTCTCATAAAAGTCCACAGAACATATGAAATTATTGAATACGTATTGTTTTCAATTCAAATCCATCATGTAAAGTAATGTAGAAAATCTAGTTCTATTTTATGAAATAAGGTTCACATAAATATCTTAACTTATTATTAGGGGTTCTTTCCATGAAATGGTTCCTCCCATTATTCCACTACTTGTTGGGATGATGTGCATGCCTCCTCCTTTTCACCATCCCCAATTTCCATTCCATCTAAGATAGTCTTAATCCTAAATCAACTACATGTGGTGTCCAAATCTAGACTACATCCTATATACTTCACAGTGATGGAATTCCTTTTATCATCACATAGACATGAATTATCTACATGGATCAGCACTAAATTAGTCAAATCAATATTCAATTCCTACATTTGGATCTCTATAAGCTTGAATATAGACTTATTTCATTGCTATAGGTTCTATAGTCCATTCTATAATGTCTTTACTACCATTTTTAGTCCTATTACATTGTTATCCATCCATGGGGGAAAACGATGTTTATGAAAGTCACTTTTCACTAATATGTTTCATATTCACTCCTAAATTTTTTTAATAACATCTTATACTCCTCGAACACTAGACCAACCCGATTCTATTTTATCTCGCATACATACCCCACCTATCATTTGTCATGTTCACCTCTGTTTCCATGTCTAGGAATCCCCAACTACACGGATGTTTTTTTGTAACTTTTGGGTCATTTGCCTCTATTTTAGAAAAAATAGTTAAATATATCATGTACCTTTGATATTTACTATAAATAGATTTTTCAGATAATTTGATGCATCCATAATTTCTTACTACAATTTCATTTATTTAATTTCTCTCTCTCCATTTAAGATCTCTCAATTAAAGTGCCAATTATTCAGTTTGAGAGGATATATTTTGTATCATTCTATACATTTATCTATATTTTATAATGTGATTGTAATTAATTTAGTGATGATTATATATGTGGATAAATTCAATTATTATTTTGACTAAAAGATTTTTTTGTGAGTTTTCCATTAGTAACTAACTAGGGAATGAAGATTGGAGACATGGGCAACGTGAAATAGGCAAGAAGCATTGGTACTCACACTAAATAGGTTACAAATTGTATATTATATCTCACTTAGTAGACATAATAATTTTGTATGGATGATTGATATCCTTGGTGTTCACCTCGGAGTAGTCAGAAATAGTGTTTTGTGATAGATAATGTATCTCCAGTTTTATAAGGATAATGATACTAATTATAATGGGAATACAAGTTTTAAAGAACAATCATGTCTTTAAAATTTAAGATAGAAAATTTGAGGAAATATTTTTCAATGCTCATAATTCCCAATATCAAAGTAAAATATTATTTAAGTAAATAATATAGATATGTATGTTGAATCGAAGTCAAGTGGGTATAGGGGAGGCTTGGATGAAGTTATCCTTTTAGGGGATTGACATGGGTAATAGTGTTTCAAAAAGGTTTTTTAATCTATTATGTGATTTCATCTAACATTAGAGACATTGATTAATAAGGTATCCATGTATAATTTAGATTATGGAGCTCAACTTTGATTGGAAGAGGCTTGATCTTTGTTATATTAGACCCTGGAAAAGAATGTTTTACAAAAGGGGGCACCTTTAGATGAATATTATGGGAAGATAAAACATTTATAAGTGGGAAATACATTCTTAAAGAACCCCTTTGAATGAATAATATTGGGATTATGAAAAATAGTGCATTCTATAAATGAACATGAGGCTTTGTGTCCGGTCAAAACATGTGATTCATGAAATGGGTATCCCTCCTTGAAACATTCACATGGTGTAGTCCATGAATGAAAATGCTATTATTGTGATCTATAAAGGGTTTTTGTGGTCTTGTCATCAATTTTTTTTATTTATATTAGTCTAAAAAGGTTTTACATAGATGATACAATTTTTCAGTAATTTTTATATTGTAGATTTTCTCTTCTGGTAGGTAGAGGACTTTGAAAATTTTTCACTTCTGGTCAATCATATAAATAGTAATATGGTAAATTAACATTTATACATGTGGTTATCTATAATTATACATTTAGTTTAATAATTTATGATATTTTCATAATACATTGTTGTCTATTGAGTTTCTACATGTGGTGCGTTCAATAGTTAGAAAATTTCGAACTATACGTCTTCAGAATAGTAATCAGATATAAACAATATCATTCATTATAAATTATAAAATACAAAAATATAATTTATAAACCATTTTATGGAGATTAATAAAGTGAAATAAATTCTTTTTGAAATGATAATTTTACTAAAAAAATGTATTGTAATTACTAAAACAAAAAAAGTGATCAGGACTCACTTAATATTCCACCCAATTTTGATGATTTCAATACATGATCCAAATTTTTCCCCCTATGTGAAATTGATAAAAAAATATTAAAGTGACCAATTCCTCTTCATTTTAATGTTAAAAAAAATCATAAATGAACAAATGATACTCCTAAAGTAATCAATGATTAATGGGATTTGAACAAAACCAATAATTAACTCAAAATTCCATGCTCCCCCTAAATTCATGAAAAATTTCTCATATAAATTAGTCCAAAAATTTTCCAAAAAATATTTTAAAAAAGTGGAAAGTTGATCAAATTTTATTTATTAAAACAGAGTCAATAAATAGATTAATAATTAAAAATATTTTTTTATGATATTATATTTGTATCTTGAAGTGGTTATCTTTTTATTTAAATTTCATAATTAATGTCATTAGAGTTTGACATGACTCTTATGAGTGAACATATGTTCTTTTTGGTATTTCAAATCATTAAAAGGAATGTTGATATATTTGTTAATAAATAGAAATATTCTAAATAATTACTCATGAGGTTTGGTATTGATTGTTTTAAAAGATAAAATAATTTAATGGTTATTTTATATAAGTTATATCATTGTGATGAAAAAACATTGGTTGATAATAATATGTTTATAGGTGTAATTAGTAGCTTTATTTCACTGCATATAGACTAGATTTTATGTAGTAATTGTGTATGTGTGATTTATTATAATATAATCCTAATGAAAGTCATTTTGAGTTAGATATAAATAGTAATTATGTGTTTTAAATGATATGTGAATCTTATATTGTTTTATCCTACTAAAACATTATTTGAAATAAATAATTTTTTAATATTTAAATTTTGGTGGTTGAAAAATAGATAAAAAATGAACTACATGAATGTGTCACTTTCTTGGTTAATGATTATTTATATGGATTTTAAGAAACAAAACTCCTTTGATTTATCAACTATTGAATTTGAGTATATTATCACTACATTCAATTGTATGAAAACATTGTGGGTCAAACAAACTATTTCTTATCTTAGTTTTAATTTCAAAAAGTTACTAATTTATTATGATAATAATCTTGTAATTTATATATCAAGAAACACTTTTATCATTTTAGCATTAAACACAATCATTTTTTATATCAATTTCTTAGGTATCATGATCAGAAAAGGAATATACTTTTTGGAATTTATTTCCTCATTAACTCAACTAGTTCACATGTTTACAAGATAATAGACTTAGCTAAGCATGATATGATAAAATCTATGATAGGTATGATGTAAATTTATAATATATTTTTGGAAAATGGAATGTATATTTTTAGAAGGATTTTTTATATCTATTTACTACCAAACCAATATATGTTGAAATATTCTTTCAAATATGCTTTATCAGTTAGTTTTCACCCAATTCAATGATTACCATATCTATCACAACCCCTTCACTTCAAAGATGCTGCATTGAGGGGAGTGATATAATGACTCCCCATATCCAACCTCTAGTAGGACCCATGTTATCGACTACCCCCGAGGATAGAAAAATCTCATGATGTTAGATGAATTACCCTCTATAATAATGTAATATTGGGAGATAAGATGAATCAACAACAAGAAACACAGGAAAAAATATAGAACATAACCATCACATATTGAATGTGTAGAAAAAATTTAAACAAATATATGTCTACAAAGTAATTACCCAAAAGAAAAGATAAAATTGTGACACATTATTTATCCATAGTCCAAGCTAGTACTGGAAAACATGGTACACATGATCCTCTTAGAAACCGAAAAATAGTTATATATATACAGGGTGAGCATACAGAAATACTCATTAGGAAAACTGATGTCCCTTGTGAACATGTGGACAAATAATACTAATGCAATCATGAAAAAATTAATGGATTAAAAAACACACAAATTGTTAAAATATCTATCCCATACATCACCAAGTCATTCTCACTAAATAACTCAATTCGTGTAATATAATATAACACGAGTCACATCAATAAGGGTACCTGAAAACACTTTATTTCTAGTATGAAACTCTCAATCCTCAACTCCGTATGTCATCTAACATCCATATCTTTAAAAAATAGTGCTGCCACAAAAACGTGGTCACAACACATCTCACCTAAAGACTACTGGTCTCACCGTCACACAAGAATGACCAGATCTCGTAATTCCAGAAGAAACTTGGGCCACAACACACACAACCTTTTTCAAAGTATTAGGGTATTGTGAAAATGATTTAAATCAACCTCAGTTCCCTCCTCCAAACATGAAGGAACCCACTATAAGAAACTGGATCTCATCTCATCCTGACCCAAGACACCTCAGCTCATCACATTTCATTCATAGACACTTTGGAAATCACAACCACCAGCAAGTGCACTAAAAGTCCTCTGACCACCATATTATGCACAATACATACCTCACCTAGAAGAACGAGTTGGGAAGCAGAGGAACACATCCATCTGTCCTACCCACTAGATGTTAGGTGGAACATGACACATATAAATATGATTGTTCGCACATAGTGATCAATTTTGGTGGGGTGCATACAGAAATTGAAAGGAATATAAAATTTTATACATATAGAAGCATAAAAGGCCATCCCCTAGGTTCACAATAAATCACTAACCAAGTCACAACATCCCTACATTCACTAACACCTCTAAATACATTACACATCACAAGGCACAATTCATAAGGGACATTTCCTTTTTACAACCAAATCCATTATCTTGACTAATAATTTCAGAATTATGCATGATCCAAATTTAATAACACATCCTATCATTTAATTATTAATTACAAATTTCCATCACATTGAAAAAACCAAACCCTATACATTTCAATAATTATTAAATAGTTATTCCATCACTATCTAAGCATATTGAACAATACAACCACACATCACAAGGAGTTCCTAATCTCCATCCCACTATCTCCTCGTCGTGCCAAAATCAGGGACAAAAAACCACCACCTTGCCTCCCACAAATCAAAACCAAACTACACCACCTCAACACCCCAAAATCATGACCATGCAACCACTACCTGAATAACCTAAAAGCATGTCCAAACAACCACAATCTCACCACCCTAAAATCATAGCCCAACATTGACCACCTCACCACCCAAAGGGAGTGAACACATCTCACCTATCATCCAAACATAACATCAGAGTCAAACAATACCACCCCATAAGCACTACTACACATCAAAACACATCAAATATAATTTTAATGATTTCATAAGGTGAATTTTATGATAATACACATTCTTTTTTTAGGGCATTATCAAACAAGCCATAATTACAGGGAAACCATTCACATATACACATATAATTGGTTAACCAATTTCCATTTTATAGTGATTTCAAAACAATCAAAAGAGACATTGTAGTCAGAACACATATCATCATGTCCCAAAAAATCCCCCCCAATGGGATTTTTGTATTGGGGAATCAAACTCGTAAGATCCTTCACATCATAATACTTTGAAAGCTATACAAAACCTAAGACTCATTCCCTTTTCCCACTTTAATATCAATATAACATGGTCATTATATTTATTTAATCAATCAAATCTATCTACCCTAGGTAAAAAAGAGTAACCCCCCCATATAGTCAAAAAAGTGATACAATGGATTCATTGCCTCAAATAATATTTATCAACTCACTACACACTATAGGGCGAATAAGGAATGACTACAAAACAATATCATATAAAAAACCATGGAAAATATACACCACACAAAATATACATGGGAACATAGAACAAATCACACCCTAATCCAAAAACAATCCACTCTAATGGGGTCTAAAAACAAGAGCCTGGGAAAAAACCATGTTGGGAGAAGTACTTACTATACATTTCTCGTGAGTATCATACTGAATCAACATATCAAAGTAGGAGGAAGAGGGATATAAAATACCTCAAAATTTCATAGATATTGTACAAAAATAGGATTAAGGTGGGTTCAGATGAGTAATAGAATATTCTATGAAAATAACTTGAAAGCTGGAAAACTGTTAGTTTCTCATCGTGTAACATATATTCATGATGAAAATTCATTGATAATTTTAAAAAATCCATATTTCTCTGAAAAGAGATTTAACATGGCCTTTATTTAATACACATAGTGAATTCCATTTAAAAGATGTGCAATCCATTCACAATATCCCCCTTAAATGATTTAAAAGCATTGAACCAGAAAAATTAACAACCTATGTACCACCTTCACACATCTTTTACTCTAGTTACAAAGAGTAGACTTCTTGTAGTAGCTCTGCTCTTGCTCCATCCTCTACCAAAAACACTCAAAACCTCCCTTAAATACCTCCAACCACAAAAAATAGAAATTCAATGAGCTGGGAAGGTACGATTCATTACATCAGATTCCTCTCAAATGATACTCACCATTGAGAATCCAAAACCAATCCCAAAAGGAAAGGGGATGTAAAAACCACCCCGCGAGATTCCTCTCAAGGATCTCATACTCTTCCATCAGCTAAGAATGTCAATCCAAATGACCAAGATACATCTCACACAACCTCTACACCACACAACCACATCAACTCAACCATCCAACCACTATACAGCCTAGACCAACAACTTTAACAACTAACAAACTACAATTTCCTAAAGATGTGAATAAGAAAATTTCATTCTCCATGTCAAGATTTTATCCACTTTGGGTGGAACGAACTCACTCACCTGGGTTTAATAATATTGTGGAATAATGTTTATGGATTAGGAATTAGTTCATACACCTTCCATATCTCAGAACATTATCACACATCATACATCACAAAACATAGAAAAAAACTAATCAAATAATACATCAAGGTCACAAAAGTCACATCACAAGTAAGACAGAGAAAAGAAAAACACAAAATATCTATGGGTACTAGTCTCACATATGCATCTCTCACTCCCATCTATTATTGATTAGGACACTATGACGTCACAATACACAAAGAAGAGAAATGATCTATCTTCACAACACCTTCTCTTAGATATCTTATTAATCTTCTAGATGCTCCCAGAACATCGCATCATTCTTGATATCAAACTCAACCTAGTCAATTAATTGACAGTCGTCATGAAGATATATAAAAAGTTGAGAGATGAGGAAGATTTCACGTATCCTCTCTTACTAATGTTGAAATTCCAACCAATTTTCCACCATTTGGACTCACCCCAACACCTCAAAGGGATAATCTAATCTAAGATAAATCTTACACCCTCATCCACACCTTTACTACACACACCAAGGGTAAACCGACATGCACACGTGATCTGTGACCTCAAGATCCAAGGTAATCCTCCTACGATCAACATGTAAATTATACCATTCTATCACCTATTTCATCATCCCACGAACAACCTAAAACATCACTATTATTCTCTTCACCACATCAGGTTAAAGAACTACTTTATCCATAACCATTGTTCAATATAAAAGAGAATTATAAGGTATACCATATATGGCCTAAAAAAATTCATTATAATGGAAGAGTGTTATATACTTTTTATAAAAAACACAACAAAGGGTAAATTCCATACCCATGATCTGATATAGTCGAAGACACATTCCCTTTATGTATCCTCTAGAATCTAGATGGTTGACTCTGTTTGGCCATATCATTGAAGGTGGAAAAATATCTGAGTCATATTTGAGTTCCAAAATATTTTTGTAATCCCATCTAGATACATGAGGTATAATTTTCATTTTGATCCAAGACAACTAACCTCATAACTCAATGAAATAACACCACCTCATCCACCTACCTCTTATCCAAATCATCAACTACACCCAACATCTTGATAGCTAATAAGGTGGATAATTCCATCAACTGATCCATGATCACCCAGAAAACATCAAAACCTAACTATGCTCAGGGTAACACTGTGAATAAATCCCTTTATACGTCATCCCATTACAACATGGAAAAATACCTATGTTTCAAAAATCTATCATGGACATAAATCTCAACCATTACCTTCTACTAATCCAAACACATCAAAATAAACTCTTCTACTGCCGGTTTCATCCCGAGCCAAAAAACTGAATTGAGGAGAAAAATTATACATTAAATACACCTAGGTGTACCAACAATGGTAAGATATTAAAATAATTAAGGAATCCTTGATGTATCACCACTAGAATAAATAGACTACCTTGAAACAAATTCTGGTGTCGACCACCCTCTAACCATCCTTGAAGAGCATCACCATGTCCAAAACAAATTCACAAATCACATCTACCACTGAGTCTCCCCATAGTGACTCCTCCAGATACCACATCAAATAATAGTACACCATTAACCAAAACAAACATCCTCTACTAGTAACCGTCCATGAATCTATGTGGAATGATTCCAACTCATTTATTATTTTATAAAATGATCATAATTTTTAAAAACATCCTTTATTGAATTCCTTCTCAAATATTCGGCCAAAAATTCTCTTTTCTAGAGTTATATGAGTTATGATGATCATTAATCTGAAGAAACACCCTCCAGCTCTGCTGCTACAAATTCATATCACATTAAAAAAATGCATACCTCAAACTCTTGTGATCTATAAAGACCAATAAGCTCTCCCCAATGAGGTTTTTATAAAAAAACATCTGCGCAAAAAACTACTATCACCAAATAAAAATAATGGGAGGAGTAGTTAGGATCATGAGTATATAAATTCCATGGCCCAGAAGATATCACTATCTTACTCTACATCTACACGCATCCCAACCCTAGATGGAAAGAATGACAAAACATATCTAACATCACAACCACCTTAGGAAACTGAATCACTGGAGCACTCTACAAATTCCCCTTTTGGTAACAGAACAATACCGAGAATTGATCATTCCATTTTAAATCCTTGTCATTTATGGTAAATTATTTCAATGGGTCTTCAACTAAATGTACATCATGCACAAATATTTGATAATATCCTATACGACCGATAAATTTGTGAACCACTTCCATGTTCTTGGGTGATAAATTAGATTAAACTACCTCAAACATTGAATGATCTACTAACCTTGTTAAGACACCATATAACAAATGAAATGAACCTATCAGGTCCAAATATTTATCTTTTACCACTCTCCATGGAGCTGTTGGTTTTTAAGAACCAACATGATAACTCTATTGATTTGAATGGCCCTCCACAAAAATTGAGTAGATCTATATATCAATGATGAACATGATGAATAAATACTCTAGGATCTGATGGAACAAAGAGTTCATAAGTCCCATTAAATTTACTAGTGTTCTCATAAAACCAAATGACATGACTTCAAACTCAAAGATCTCATACCTGCATCTAAGGGAAGTATTTAGGATAACACCCTCCTTAACACTCAAATGGTGATTTACAAACCAAAAATAAATCTTATAATACCAAATCACCCCTATCATTTGGTTGAAAAGATCATTTATCCTCATAAGATTGTATTTTTTTTAACAGTTACCTGGTTCAACCTCTATAATTCTATAAAAAAGTTTAGATTAACATCCACCTTCTTAGGGACAAACACTATAACACCCCATGATAACACACTAGGCTAGATAAAATACATTTACATTAGATCATATATCTATGCTATAAAATATCACAACAGAAACAGATCCATCTGGTAAGGAGCCATCAAAATTGAAGAATCACTCAGATGAAAGTCCTTCTCCAAATCAACATCGTCTGAATGTGGTAGCATCACATACTTTTAAGAAAAAACATCTCGAAACATCCCAACAATGAAGAGGACCTTCAATATCCTATTTTCCACTTATTCTAACGATAACTGATCCATGAATGAATGAAGGGGTTCCACATTATATATTCCCACCCAAAAAATCCATGCACCAATGAAAATAACATGTCTTCCATCCACATACATGAACACGAATCATATCTTGATGCATCCAATAACAAAATATATGTAATATAGATAGTCGATGTTGAGGATAAATTTGTATGGCTATATATGTATTAAGAATGCTCCAATGAGACAGATGTGGCCCCATCATTATTCTACAGACCCAACAGACATGAAAAATGATATTATTGCCTTTGAGTAGTATATTAAACACCACATGCTTGGAAGGTATGTTCACCCAAATTCTTATGATATAAATAATTCATTTCATGATACAATATTTAACAATTCATAAGATCCTTTTGTGTTTAGTTTCTTGTAAATTATAAAATAATAACTGGAAAATTCATAGATAAAAACACTATTCCAATACACTTATTTTAATTCTTCATAAGCTCTTCCTAGATTACACTTACTGCTTCTCATATCTAGGGGACATACATCAAAGAAATGGGTGAGCATAATGATCAGTAAGGGAATAAACATAGGAAACACTTAGCATGTGACAAGGGGGTATATAAATAATGAATGATCATATGATTATGAGTAGTATCATAATATAATGAACATGAATCAAACATGGAAATGTTTCTACAGCAAAAATAGGGCATTCATAAGAATATCTCCTCAATTTTTCTTGAAGGATCTATAAATCATAATTACAGAGGTTATTCACAAAGGTATTATATGAAAATAATCTCTAGATATTAATTCGTTTCCTAAGTAATTGGAGTACTATCAATCTAAACCCCTTAAATTTCATAAATCAAGATATCCACAATAAAAATAATTGAAATAATTTCATTAATAACTCGTTGAATTGTATACAAAGTTTCATATAAAAATCATTGCATATGAAATGCATAAAGTCTTGATCAAGAATTATTTTTTAACTCAGGAAAAGGTATTATAGATTTAATATATGTAAGTACAAAAATCAATAATTTATTTTTACATATAGTTGAATTATCATGTAAATGAAATAGTTTTTGGTGGTCACAATATGAATATATTTCATGAAAAAGGTAAAAAATAATGAAATTATTTTTTAATAAAAAATGTATACACTACGAATAATGGGAAATTCATACTGAGAAATATTAGTGGTATCCCAATGGTAAATGTTTTTGTATTATATAGAAAATAATTATATGAATTATTGGAATGAATATATACACTATGGACATGTCGTAAGAAGTCATTTGAATGAAAAAGGAGAGGAGGAGGATTCCCTTGCCTTGATGTTTTTATTCATAAATCATTGAATGTGAAAAACTAGAACCATGGAGAAAAATTAGGGAGTTCCTGTGGGGACTATTTTAGAGAGTAAAATATCAAAAATTCATGAAATTTTAATTTGTAGTGGAGAGTGGGGGTTGGAATCGTGTATTTATACTTGAGGAGGGGAATATATTTGTGACTAATAAATGATTATTTTTTATTTAAGAATAACCACTCTATAATGGAATTAAATTTAATGATTGCAGTTGAATATTAATTTCTTAAAGGATTTTTTATTTTATGATAAAATAGCCACCACCCATTTAATGTTTCAGTTTTTTGGTATTTTAATCTTTTTCCTTTTATCTTTAAGTCACTGCATTAGTATACCTATACTAAGGAAACTCTTTCTTTACCTTAGTAAATTTTATATATATTAAATTAAAAATGAACTTAATACCTATTTTTGACCTCATAATTCCAAATACATTGAAAATTTTAATTTATTAAATTTATAAAATTATTAAAAATAAATTATAACGTGATACGCGTATAACTCATAACATGATTTTTTTGAAATGAAAAAATAAAGGTTTTCAAGAATGCTAAAAATTTTATTCTAAATGTAAAAACATATGTAATATGTTCTTTCATTGATATTTTTTTCTTAATAAATTGTATTAAAAAACATTAAATCTTGATCATGTACTAATTACATCATAAAACTTGTTATATTTCATAAAAACTATATTTTCCCTTTTGAACACAAAAATCAACCTCTTTGGAATATTTACATAAATTAATCCTTATGATAATTCTGATGTACTAAAATTAAAGGAGACACTTATTTTAACAAAATAATATACTAAATATGGTGATATTGTTTTATTAATAAAAACCCTATTTATTGAATATTAACCATTTTTATGATATAAATAATTTTTTGACAATTATATGATTTTATTTTGGCTTCACTAATTTATATTACCATCAAATAGAATTTATAAAAGAAAAATTCAAAAACATTATTTTATTTAAAGGATATAGATTTATTATATTATATAATTTTAATGGTAATTAAATATCTATATATTTTATATAAAATACTCTTAATGGTAACTTTATTGCATCAACAACAATAATATTAACCAAAAATCATTCTAATTAATTTTCATAATTACTAATTCTTGTATTAGACATTTCATCTCTTTTCAAACAGTCATATCTCAATATAAATAGCATACCACACTCTCACAATTACTCACTTGTTTTTTTAAAGGGTTCTTACACATCATTTGATAATGTTTTTTTTGTAATGATTAATTTTTTTAAATCATTATTGTAGGTGTCTACTTCTTGGAAGATCTCAAGATGAGGGAGTTTTTATTATTATTTAATGTGTATATCCCATTGTTTTTCTGAGTTTTAATAGTACAAATTGATTTGTTAGGTATTAACATATCCTTAAATTAAATAGTATTTTTAGGGTCTTTTATTTTAAAACATAATATAATCTATTGAGAGGAATGATTTGGGTTATTACATTCTTCTCCCCTTATTGAAATTTATCACTCAAAATTTCATTTTTCATAATAATGTGAAAAAAGAAGATGGTATTTCGGCTTTATTGATTCTTCTAGTTCTTTATAGCCTCTTAAAACTTATGATTTCTCTAGAGGACCATCACAACATGTAATGAATTTCTATAGAGCACTTGTTCTCTTATGTAAAGTGTCATGATCAGTTCCTCTTCAAATGACAAGTGATCCTCAGATTTTACACCCTTAGGATCAAGTATATGTGATGGTTAAGACACATACATTCTCAGTATATACTCATGGAATATATCATGGATATTTGAAATATTTTGTTGTATTTATAAATGTACGAAATTTCGCCCAACAAGTTCCAAAATCTTAAATAGACAAATCTACCTTGGAGTAAGTTTCCCATTCTATTGAACTCTAATGACTCCCTTTCACGGAGATATCTTGGGGAATATATGATCCCTAACATGAAACTCCAATTCCTTCATTATTTTGTCAGTAAATTTTTTTGTCGACTATTAGTTGCCTTGATTTGTTTCTAAACCACCTGAATCACTTCCATAGTTTCTTTTGTAATGTCTGGTCCCACAAATTATCATTCACCAACTACCACCTAACTTGTTGGAGTTAAATACCTTTTTACATAGAGAGATTCAAAATGTGTAATTTGAATTCATGAGTAAATACTATTGTTATAGGATAATTAAGCATGTGGAAGAAGTTAATCCAAAATACCTTGAAAATTAAGTATGTCAGCCCATAACATATCTTCCAAAGTTTTAATTTTTATCTCATACATCCCATCAGTTTGAGGTCGATAGAATGGGATCAGTTTTAATTTGGTACTCATAATATTTTGAAGGAACATCCATAATTTAAAAGTAAATTTTTTATCTAAAACAGAATTCATAGACAACAGTACTCAATGTAGTGTCACTAATTATTATATATTAAGGGGAGCTAAGCACTCTAGGGAGAAACCCTCTCTTGAGCTAATGAAATACACTTAGATTTTCAATATATAAGTGATTTCCAATATATGATTTCTACCCTTGGATATCTGGTGGATGCCCATTAAAAAGTCCATAGTGATGTTATCCCACTTCCACATAGGTATGGGTAGTGGTTAATATGCATTTAGTATGTTTTCACTCCACCTTTACTTTTTAACATACCATGAAACATGCAATTTAATAAGCAATACCCATTATCATATTTTCCCATCAATAATGATCACAAAGGTCCCTATACATTTTATTGATTCCATGGTGTATAGAGAATGCAGAGCTATAAGCTCAATCCATCAAATTATTCTTTATCTCTTGAATAAATGGAATAAATAGCCATGTAACTTTTTTAGTACACATTTTTTTATTAATATTTAATTAAAAAAACAATATTTCATAGAATATATCTTTTTTTAATTAAATGATCATCTCTTTCAGCTTTCTTGATCATCTATAGAAAAATCAGTTCATAAATAATTTGATTTAGGATTGATGATGTCTCTTCCATTACAACTCTCTTGTCCAAACTAACTACGTCCTCGAGCAGTGGATCCCATTCATTCCTCATCATTGCAAGAACACTATGAACTTTTATAATCAATAAATCTATGACGTTTTTCACTCTTATGGGCTGATAATAGATTCACTAATCATAGTATTTATGAATATTCAACCATCTCATTTGTCACATGTTCGGTTCCTTCCAAGTGAATATATACTTCTAAATATGGTGGTCTATTTATATATCACACTTTTACATGTAAATTCATTGTCTCCATATATTCATAGAACAATGACTATAGCTATCTCCAGATCATGGGATGGATAATTATGTTAGTGAGTGTTTATATTTTGTGATGCATAAAAAATAAATTTTTCATTGTTCCTTAGTAAACATCCATGTCCCTTTCAGGATTCATCAATAATTTGGAAAAATACATCCCCATTAATGGGTAGAGTTAGAACAGGTTCATTAATCAACCGTGTATCTAGTTATTGGATGATTTATTCACAGTCCTTTTTCTAGATGAACGTAAATCAATTTTGATTTAACATGTTTATTTGATTAAAAATATGAGATTTATTTAAAAAAACACACAATAGTATATTAATATACTATGGAAATAAGAATATCCGTTATAGTTGTAGGATGTAGCCACTTCTATAAAGACTTTTCCATTATTGGATCCACTGAGATTCCTTCATTGGATTGATGTGTAATAAGAATGAAACTTATTGTATTGTGAACTCTTATATTATAAATATCCAAAAAATATTCTCTATACATAGAGTTCGTAAGATGACCCTTAGATGATCTTCATGATCGTCACTAATTTTGGAATAAATCATAAAATCATCAATAATGTTTATAATGAAATTATCATGGTTTTCCATAAATAAACATCCTTAAATCCCAACATATGGTAGCATCATTAGTAAATCAGAAAGTAATAACAACAAATTTATAATTCCCATATCATGTTTAGAATGTTTTCATTGGGATATGTTCTTTCTTCGTACTCAATTGATGCATCCTACGTGGGAGGTCAATCATGGAGAATAATTGAGCCCCATGTGGCTAGTAAAATAAATTTTCTTCCTTTGGTAGAGGGTAATTTTTATTCATTACTATCCTATATTTTCTTTATAATAAATGAAAATCTACATTGATCCATCATTTTACAATACAAAGAGAACAAATGATCCCCAAGGAGACACACCTAGTTAGATAATGATATTATCAAAAAAATATTTATATTGTTTCATTAATTACTCTAAATCCTCATTTTCGACTCAATATGAGGTCTTCAATATTGGATTGGATCCATGCATGAGTTTAATTGATAACTCTACCTCTCTTCCTTGGGATGTCTTAGATTTTTTCCATAAAGAGAGGGACATTTTCAATCATTATACATTCATTCCATTCTCCAACATCAACAATAATTTCCATAAATAATGCTATTAGAGGTTATTATAGGCAATGATCAGGATAAGATATCCCTCCATTGAAAATAAATGTAGATTTTCCATTCAAGACTACTAAAATTTCATAGTTTCTAAAATTTATCATAACGTTATTCATTGAATGAATGTACATACCTAGTATACTTTGGAATTGTACCATGGAAAAAACTGTAATACCTATGATGATATTATACTTACTAAACTTAATACTAGAGTTTCTATATACTTTGGAATCAAGGAAAATCCATCTAGGAATTTTGAATGATAACTATAATTGTAGTATCTCATGGATTGATTCTATATTATTTTTAATCATGGATAAAAGAAGGGAATTTTAGAAACAAAATCAAATAGGGTAATAGAAAACTTTTAGTGAAGAATAAGTGTACCTTCCACCAAGTCATTTGGAACCACTACATCAGTTATCATGATTGAAAATTCTAGAACAGTCTCTATTGGTATGTTTTGAGGTTGATGGTAGTTTAACTCCATTATCATCAGATTTATTCATTGATTGTAATAGTGAACAACTCTCCACACTTGAAGATTCAAAGTTCAATATGGACTTACAACATCATCCCTTTTTAATTAGTGTTTATAATTTAAGGTTTTACCTCTCTAGGACATTTCCATGATATGTTGAAATATCATATTAACATACATATTTTTTCACACAAAACAAAATTAGTTTTCTTAATGCTTCATCCCACATTTTTTCATGTGGGAAGTCACACATTCATTCCTTCTATTTAGTTATCATAATTTTTCCATGATTTTGGATCCATTTCTAACTTATTCTTATTCGACTTTTGTTCCCAGTGATTCAATACAATGTCAACAACACTCTACAACATCGAATTAAGCATTTTTAGAACCCCACACTAACACCTCATAACATTTATAGTCCAAATTTTCTAAATTATTATGTAAATGGGGTATCAGTTGCTAAATATTCTATTAACCATTCCCTTAGGGTCCATAAAAAAAGGCATATAGAACATGTATCGTAAAGTTCATTTAGGAGATTCCAACCAATTAATTTCATTCCAATTTAGCTCTAAAAATTTCTTATCTATTTTTATCCCATCAAATACAGAAATAATTTATTGAAAAAATATTCCTCTAAATGCTTCCCACTCCATAGAATTAATATACCCTCTTGGCACCATTTCTCTAATCTGTTTCTACCACTGATCATCTTTTCCACATAAGTTGTATACTTCAAGGGTGACTTTTTATTATAAAATAATTGTGGAGTATATAAAATATCTTTTCAATGTAGGTGATCCATTATTTGTAATCTGAAGGACGATAGATCCACTAAAAGTAGGTGTCCATTGACACATAAAGGACTCAAATACTAGTTTTTTCTTCCATGGTGAAGAAAGATGCTTTACATGGTTTCGATTTTTATTCTAGACATGATCTAATTGATTCATCATCATCATTTTGTTTACAATTATAGCTCCCTCATATTAGGGAGTCCATCGTCACATTGAAAATTTCATCAATTTCATTATTGATTTATTCTATTTCGATCCATTTATTTATACAATTCTAAAACATAAGTGAAAAATTTCTCACTATAATGAATCTTATAATAGAAATCCGAAATGAATGCATACTCATATGATTTTAAAATATCTTTCTTCTAGGATAATCCACTTCATTGTGAACTAAATCATTATATTATCATTATGTGATTCTTAATGGTTTGTACAATATTCTAATTAAACAAATCATATCCCTAGTATTTTCAAACCATGTGTGTGGTAATTGTTGGTAAAAATCCAACATGGTGTCATCTAGGTATGTTTTGGGAGTGGTTCTGTTTGTTGAAAATTCCAGATGACCTCAAATGAATGTTTTTGGTGTTTCCCGAAGATAGGTTTTTAAGGTGGCATAGTTTCCCAGTGTTCTCCAAATTTTTGGACATCAAAATCAATAGTTTGATGTTAGGAATGGAAGAATTTATTCATAGGAGTGAATGGTATGATTAACGTTGAGTAAAATTAGAAAAGGATGAGAACTGCATGCCATTATTCCTGGACAACATACCATGATCGAAGAACGGTACTCAGAGTAGCAGGAACAATACGCCGAAGCGGTTTCTGAAATCAGAAACAGTTCATAGCAATGGTCTGCAGTGAAGGGAGTACGGTCTGTAGAATGATGGAGGTCAATGGGTGGCTTCAACTATGGAGTAGAAGGATTGGAATGTGTTGGAGGATAGTTTGAAGATTCATTAGATCTTGAATTATCAAATATTGTAGATATCATTGCCTATATAATAATTGTTAATCCTACCGATTACTTTTGGGAGAAAATGTCATTAGAGATAATATTTCTGGTCTGGGATTTCAACGATGTCTGAAAGTGGTTTGTGAGGGAGAATCCCATTAGTACTGAAGTGGTTCAGGTAGAACCAATTCTACAAAAGTTTTTTATGGGAAACTATTCCCTATAAAGGGCGCGGTACACTGATGAAGAAGTCTTGGTACTTAGGCGGTTATGGAATGTAGTCCACAAATGATGAATAGTTTGCGGATAAATGATTATTCATAGGAGATGATCACATAGTTGGTATACATAGGTAGTATGTGATAGTGAAGGTAGAGGTAATCAGCCGATGAAGGTGGGTTCACGGAGTCAGTACGCTGAGGAGGTACACGATTGCTAAGAAAAAGGCAGTCCGTAGATGAGGGGAGGTTCGCGGAAATGGAAACAGTACGCGGATGATGTGATCTGCATTCCAAACCCAGTACTCAGTATGTAGGAGAGGAAAGTGGTTCAAAATTTTCACAAGGAAGCTTCTAAAAGCTTAAAATCAGTTTTTGAATGTATTTTTCAATACATATAAGTACTCGAGAAGGCAAACTTCTTATATAGGTGAAAAAGGTACTTCAATAGAGCATCTACCTATAGTTGAGGATACATGTATTCGTGTAAATTAAGGGACCTACATTTCCATAAACCATTATTGAAATACAAGTACATAAATTGTGATTGAATACCTTTCCATGATAAGTGAGTTAAGGAAGAATATGATTGTGACCCTTTCCCCCAGTAGTGAGCTAGAGAAAGAGGCATTTGTAGAGACCCTTGGAAATGCCATGATCAGAACCAATTTTTTTAAAGGCAGTGATCCTATGCATATAATATCTAGCTTGAATATTGTACTCATTGTTGGATGGGAGCCTTTGTGAATTTGGTACATCAGTACATCTTCATTGTATGTTCCATGGATGTAGCCAAGTGAGTGTGAACTAAGTAAAAAGTCAATGTGTCCCACATATGATTTCATATGTATTCATATATTTCCTTGTGAGGAAGAGATAATTGAGTTTTTTTAAACAAGGAAACAAGATCAAAAGGGCTATATGTCTTAATCATTTCTCACCTGATTCACCTCCCTTATGTTATTCAACCTTGTGGTCCAAACAATAATGGATGTTTTCATGAAAAAATTTCTAATTGATTCTAGATAAATGTGGTGGTTTTAGATGTTTCCCCTTTTATATATATTCCAAAACCATATCAACTTGTAGTGTCAATATATGGTTGTATTTTATTGGAAACCACTTACTTAATACTTACCAAAATACCAATATGATCTTTTTCTATTTTCATGGGTGATAATGAAATGACCAGTCATAGTATTTAAGAAGCTCCAACCATATCCTTTGTCTCATGTTTGGTTCATTCCATGTCAATGTATACTTAAAACATTGGTGGTTAGTAAATATATCACACCTTTCCCAATAATGATAGCATCTCCAAATATTCATAGAAAAGAAGACTATAACTAACTCTAAATTACCGGGATCATAATTCCATTCATGTGTGTTTAACTATAGATATGTATAAGAAACCATCTTTTCATTTTCCCTAGTGCACATTTATGTTTATTTAATGAATCATCAATAAAAATTAAAAATCCCTTTCCAATAGTTGGTAATGTTAGCATAGGTGCACTAATCAACATCCTCTTCAATTCATTGAATTTTTATTCAGACTCTGTTTTGCAGATGAACTGAACTACATTTAAAGTTAACATAATTAGCATATTTGAAATCCATGAAATTATTTTGATAACCCTTTTATAGTATCATACTTGTCAATGGAATGTTAAAATATTGATAACAGTTATAGGATGTGGCCTCACATCTACAAGTAATATATTTTCTGGCTCTACTAAGATTCCATCTCTGGATATGATGTGACATATTGATGAAAATTATTGTAACTAAAACACAAATCTTCTAAACTTATGAAACATTTTCAACTTGATCAGATTTCATAAGATAAACCATTGATGATATTCATGCTTCTCAAGGCTTTTTTAATAAATCATAAATCCATCAATAAATACTACCATAAAATTTTCTAGGTAGTCCTTAAGAACTCTATACATAACATCAATAAATATGTAATGTGAATTAGTCCAGCTGAATGGAGTAAATACAAATACATAATTCCCATATCTAATTTGGAAGGAGATCTTTGTGATATCTTCTTTCTTCGCATTCAATTGATCATACCTAGGATGGAGGTCAATCATGGTGAATAATTAAGACACACAAAATATAGTAAAATAAACCATATATCATTGGAAGAGGGAATTTATTCTTCACTGTGATTTTGATAAGTTGTGTATAATCAATACATAATCTGATTTATCCATAACATTAATTTAAAAAGAGAAAAAATTCTCCCCAAAGAGACTAACTTGGTCAAATAAATACCTTCTCCAATAGTTCTTGAGGTTGTTTCAATAATTCCACTATCTCTACATTTTCTATTCTATATGGGGTCTTTGATATCTACTTGGATATGGACATGAGTTTAATATATAACTCAACATCTCTTTCTAGGTGATGTCTAGGTAACTCTGTAAGCCATATGTCAATGTATTCCATACTGATGTAGACATATTCTATATTTTTACATTCATTACCTTCACCCTATCCACTGAACATATCAATAAAAAACGCTAGGGGTGTTTTTTTAGACAAATATCAGGCTAGGATATATCTCTATTAAAAATAATTATAGGATGACCATTCAAGACTACTAAATTTTCCTTATTTATGAAATTTATATTTTTATTAATTTTGAGAGTCAGTCCATACCATGTATATTACTGAATTCTTCCATGGGAATGAGAAATAGATTAGTGATGAAATTTTACTCACCAAAGTAAATACAAGAGTTTTTATATGTTATTGATTCTAGGATAATACCTCTATGATTATTGAATGATAACTCTAATTCTAGATACTTAAGGACTAACTCTATATTATTTCCAAACATGGATAAATAAATGAATCTGTAGAGAAAAAATCATAAAATGTAATTTATAACATTGAGGGAAGAATTAGTGTACCTGCCTCCACATCATTTAGAGACTCTACTTTAGTCATAATGACTAAAAATGATATAACATGATCTATTTTCCTATCATGAGGATGATGGTGGTTTCCCTGCATTGTTTTCTAATTTGGACATTGATTTGAAACGTGACTAGATTTCCACACTTGAAGAATTTGATATCAAACTTCTCTTATGTCATCATCTATTTTTATTCATGTTGAGAAGTTGAGGCTTCACATCACTATGATAATATTGTGCTATGTGTCCATCTCATATTTACTTGTAACACTTTCCCCCACAAAATATTATGTTCCCTGAATTCTTCATCCATCATTTTTTGTATGTGGTATGTTGCACATTGTTTCCATGTCTATGGTGATAAAAATTATTCCATGATTTTGGATCCATTTCACTCATCTTTTCATAGAGATATTTGACCAATGAGTCTCTAAAAACTCTAATTCAACCTTTATATAATTCTGCAATAACTCATCATATATTTCATAGTCCTCATCTTATAAATTTCTATATGGATGGAGTTTGGGTCCCCGAAAGAATCTATCAACATTTTCCATATGATCCTTAACAATGATAGTGGTGTATCAATCAGGTATTGTCATATTCCATTCATGGAGTCCCATTGATTCATTTTACATCAACATTATCTCTAAAAATTCCTTCTCTATTTATGTTCTCATCAAACTACGAAAAAAAAAGAATAAAGATTCCCTTAAACACTTTGGACTCCAGGGTAGCAATATCCCCTCTTGGATTTATGTTTTTAATTAGTGTCTAGCACCGATTTTATTCTCATTCGATGTCTTATTGTATCATTATGAAATGGAATGGATGGGATTCCTTGATGATTTAGATTTTTGGAGTTCAATGCTCTGCTAAATTTCTTGCATCAGGTTTACCATTTGTTTAACCTTCCATAGAAACTCCCAATGGTTCCCACATCCATAACTGGGTATGGAACTAATTTTTGAATCTAGGTGTTCGTTTGGGTATTTAGACGCAATGACACATAGGAACATAGATTGGTCCAGAAGATGAGAGGATATCCTCATATCACCCTTTTGGGGGGAGTTATTGCCTACTTTGAGACTCTATTATAGATTAATGATTTGCTCTCTAAAACCATCTCAATACCTGATGTAGGATGAGTTATCCCTTTTACAATTACTTTATTATGAACATGTATTGACAGGAGTGACTATGTGCAAATCACAGGTTCCCTATCACTCTCATATTTGTTTATGATGCATTATGTTATTTTCGTAATCAAAAACTCTGGAGTTTATTGAAATTTATGGAGGATTTTGGTGTCTTGGAGATTCAATCGAACCTCTATATGGCATACTATGTATCGTATAAAAATAGGAATAAAACCCCTCATAGTATTTTTGACATGGTTTATGGTCATGTAAATGAACCCATCCATGCAGTTTAACGTCTTGTGATAAGGATATAAATATCAGACTCGAACTTTGCTGAGGAATCCTGTACACCCGTTATGAGATTGGAATCAATTTCTATATTGTTCATTCATGAATTTTTATGTCACAAGAGATATAAAAAAATATGACTTTTATTGGATATAGGCATATAAGGCTACCCTAGATTTCATCATCGGGATTATGGCCCTTTGAGCGGATATGAGATGTAAGCAGACTGACATCACAATGGTGATCCCATATTGGAGAATTATTATCACACTATAGGTACAATAAATTCTAACATCTATGCCCACAGGATTTATACTCAGTGTGAGAAATAGTAGAAAACTCTAGACCTGAAACATTTAATGAGAGAATATCTGTATGAGGATTAAAAATTAATTTTTCTATTTTAGAGGAATGATTACCCATCTCATTGAAGATATGGTATGTATATCAGTCATTAAAAAGATGTCTTGTATATCGTGTTTGGATAGGAATCAGATTTTTTGTATTTCAGTAGACTCCTAACCTGCTGATGGATTTGTAGTATTCAAGGGCATGATCGCGACTAATAATTAAAATGTTTCCTATGTATTATCCCACTTATAATCCACTGAAGGAATATGAACGGTGATAGAATCATGGATAAATTTAGTCACTGAGGTCAGAAATACTTGGGACATGAAGGGAAATGCATATAAGTGGATTCGTATTAGAGCTCAGACATTAGTAAGGTGTATTATTTATCCTATATGTGGTGTAAATTATACAAATTGTAGTTCACTAATACATTAACCCACTGATGTGACAAGGTGCATGATGATGCTCAGAGATATTATTGTTATCCGAAATGTTTTAGGAATTCTCAGGGCCTATTCCAAGTTGGATTCCCGTTGACCATGGCATACACACATAGACAACCCTACTGATTGCATCTTAAGAACTGAGGATTACCTATTAATTAGGGATTAGATATTAATGATTCCCTTTTCATACTCATTCGAAATAATTTGAAATATAAATAGGGATAATAATTTCGATTAAAGTTCTATCATTGAGCATGGCACTAATTGGGTCGCATGAGTGTGTAACCATATATCACCAATGACACTTCCATTATAAATGGGGTAGGTAGTCAATGGATCTTGGTTGGGGTCTATATGGATTGAGTCCAATTGGGTTTCCCAAAAAAAGTTGATAGTACATAAGTAATCTACCTAACATGTCTTGGAAATTGTTGGAAATGTCTTGATTGCCAACATTACATGTTTGTGGTGTCCATATGTTGTGGTACACAAGTCAAGGATGACTTCCTAACATGTCCATGATATTTATAATGACCTAAGTCGACATGCTTAATATTTTCCACATCACCAATGAGGAAACATCTAGGGACTTGAAAATGAACTATTGAATTGTCTTCAATGTCTTTACTTCTGCAAATAATACATGTCCAAGATTCTTTGCAAAACCAAAGAGGGGAAGTCTGTAAAATTATTAATTATCGAAGAATGTGGGTCTCCATGTTGTCGCATGACCAAACATGCTTCCATTGGATTCGTTTTCATTTGTAAAGAAGACAGGTGAAAGGGTTTACACATGATCTAAGAAAGAATTAAAATATATTGTCATGAGATCCACTTATATTTTCCATAGCCCATCTTGTGTCAATACAGACATGTCAAGGTGTTATCTCTTCGTCAATTTGTATACTCTTTAGAACGCCTTATGATAACAACTCCAAGTCAATTAGATATCATGATATCAACGTGAAATTTCATCGAACTATCACATGAAAATGGTGATACGTCAATACACCATTTTGAGATTAAACTGGATTATCCATGGATTATATTATCATAAAAGTGACATGTCGTGGGCTACCCAAAGGAATCTTGGGATCATTTATGAATTTTTTGATCACATTACTTAAAATAATTCACATAGAGGTGTCTCGAAATTTTTTTTATGATCTTGAATCCATATAAGTGTTAAAATTCCATTCCCTAAGAGATCACACCTCGACCTCATGGGAAACAATTTTCATTGGAGGATTTCATGGCTAAGAAGCCAGGTTATAAGAACATGTCCTAGGGATTTCATCGAAAATGAGGGTTCATGGCTAAGAGTCCTTATTAATGAATAAAGTCACCTATATGTTGATAAGATAACATTATTATATATTACCTAGGTGATTAACATGACCCTGATGTGGTCATAAATTGGGTCTTGAAATGAATATAAAGGACACCCCCTCAATCTTTCAAGCTTCTTCCAAGAAATTTTGATGTTCTTGCAGTTATTCCCTCACCTGTGATCCCCCCTTCAAGATGTAGGGGCGTCCCACAAACTCATTCCCATCTAGATCCCATGATCCTTAACCTCTAATCCTCCATAACCCTCCCCTGGTCATCCCCTCTATCCCTTCAGGACATGCCTCCCCCACCCTCCTCTTTGGTGCTTATCCCTTCATATAAATTGGATGATGTCCTTGAAGAAGACACCCCCATCCAGGACAGACCCTATGCCATTGACTTGTGTTCTCCAGGATCTGGCCCCTATCTGGAAGACAAGGAAGGATTAAAGGATATGGAGTGCTCCTCTATTCCATCCTCCAAGGCTCGTAGACTACCCCTTCCTCTCAGGATGTTTCTACTACTAAAGATCAGGTGATCTCTATCAATGTGGTTGTATGAACATGATCTCACTCAAAGAGATCACAAGAACATTAACCCTCCCTCTACAAGAAGGATTTGAGATCTAGGTCTAGTGAAAGAGAATTATCTTTCCAATGATTCCCATTAATTTATTGAATGCCCCCAACCTAAGAGATAGGGTTAAAATGGATTTTCACTCATCAGTCATCAAAAAACACAATGTGGCAGTTATAGGAATTATTGAGAACAAACAGAACCCATCCAAGATTAGTGAATATGCATGGAAAATAAAAATGTAAGGATGAATTCACACTGTCCCTTCAAACAGGTACATCTATATCTTCTGGAATAATAGATTATCTATATATTTGGTCCAAGAAGGAGATCAATACATCACCACAAATGATTAAAAACGAAACTTCAGTCTCTTCATGGCCATCGTTTATGGGATCTTCGATCATCACCAAAGTATAATCCTTTAGAGATAAATATCAACCATTGATATGGGTTCCCTCTATTGTGATGTAGTGGGAGAATTTAATTTTGTGGCCAACTAGAAATAGTGGAAAGGTAGGGGACCCTTTCAACAGCATGCTAGTTCAGAATTTATCGAGTTCATGGCGGGATGGTGTCCAATGGATATCAGATACCATGGATATACTTTTACATGCTCTAACAACCAAAGGGTCCCTTGTTGTTTGTGGAGCCACCTGGGAAAATTCAAGTGATATTTACACAACACCACCACGTTCTCCAACATAACAGTGAGACACTTTGTGTGGGGTCCCTCTGATCATTCCCCACTTTTGGTGTCCTTGGAATCTAGTCTGTTTCTTTAGGGGTGGTTTATATTCTATCAATAGTGGGCCTATATGTTGGGGTCCATATCTATGGTCTAGTTTTTTTGGAATGAACCCTCTCAGGGACAGTCTTAGTTTCTCATCCATAATAATTTTAGGAGTCTGAAGTCTAGGCTCCAAGAGTGGAAGATGTGGCACTCTTCAACCGATGACGATTTTTCGGAGACGATGTCAGTGGTGGGAAGTCTTGAATGTAGACTTGAGGAAGAGTGGGAAGATCCTACATTTTATTAGCATTCATGTAGGAAAAATGTCCTAGAAGTAAGGCATACCCGTCATGAATGATTTGTATGAGAGGAGTCAAAAATAAAATGGATCAATGAGGGGGACAATAACACTACATTTTCTCATGATTTCTTGAAGGATAGACATCAGCCAGTGCAACCCAAAATACGTTTTGATGATCTTACA
Organism: Viscum album; assembly: GCA_963277665.1. Taxonomy (NCBI): domain Eukaryota; kingdom Viridiplantae; phylum Streptophyta; class Magnoliopsida; order Santalales; family Viscaceae; genus Viscum; species Viscum album. The sequence goes on from OY728130.1 coordinate 1,032,581,741, forward strand.
TATTGAATTGTCCAAAATGATGTGGTTGTGTTCGTGCACAATGTTTTCAAGATCCTCCTAGTAGGTACCAACATGGGAATTCCATACGGATACCTAGGAAGAGCCACTGAGTTATTCGAGGTGACATATAATTGCCTGTATAAAAATGACAATGAAATGTTATTCTCTATTCCATAGGAGAAGTAGATAAAAGATGCAACGTTCGGCCTTAATACAAAGAGTGTCCCGGGCCTACATAGTTCCCCGGGTTCCTTCTACAGAGTTGTGTGGGATGTAGTGAATTCTAATATCACTCCGTCTATCCAATATTTCTTTAGAGGTGGAAACATACAAAAGGTAGTGTGTGCCAAATCTATGGTGATAATTCCAAAAACAAGGAACCCAAATTCCTTCATGCACTACCTATCATCTAGTCTATGCAACTTTAATTACAAAATCTTAGTAGGTCTCATCCATTCTAGGATCTCAATCCATCATCCCCTAGGTATTGACAATGAGGAACTTGCCTTTGTGTGGGGTAGATCATTCCAAGGAGCCATAGCACCTTCCCAAGAAATGATTAGATACCTAAACTTCAAAATGTGTGTAGAAAATATGGAGATCAAGCTGGATATGAACATAGCTATTAATCCGATGGAGTGGGTCCTCATTAACAGTTTATTGGCAGTTAGGGGGTTTTCAACATGGAACATCGATATCAACATCAACTTCTTCTCCTCTTAATGGATGGAGGTCATGTTTTGGGGAAATCCTATGGGTTATTCAAAGATACGTGTAGTTTTAGACAAGGTGATCCCATCACTCCAAGTCTCTATATTATCTCCAAGATCATCATGATCTACCTTATCTAGAAGAGCTATACCGTTGGAGCAATTCAAACCCACTGAATGTGCAGGGGGGGTTGTAGGATACTTCCCACATCATGTTCTCTGATGAAGCCCTCCTTTTGATGAATTCGGGAAATAGGTCAATTAGAGGCCAAAATGTGATGATTGGTGAATATTGATTCTAGAGTGGAAATCCCATTAACAAATACATGATCCTATTATCAATATCGAACAAGTTCTCTCTAGGCCAGACATCAGCAGTTCATAATGGTCTTACCATGAAACAAGGAGGATTCCCCTCAGAGTACCTATTGGATTATATTTCTCTAGGATTCTTGCACATAAGAGACTTTTATTTCATCACCACCATGATAGTGGATAGTATACCCAACTTGAAGAATAAATACCTTTCATTCGGGGGCTGTATAGTGCTGATTAATAGTGTGATGCTTGATAACCATAATCATGCACTTTCCACCATTAATGTTTTGAAGGGTGTCATTACCAACATTTATAAGATTATAGATAAATTTATATGGGGCCCAAAAGCCAAGGGAAGACACCACTGGTCCCCCTGAAATAGAATGTAATGACAAGCCTGTGAAGGGGGAATTAATGTTCGATGTCTCGTGGATACACTGTAGTACATGCATGATAAAATGGCATGGGAAATCCAAAAATAATGAACTCTATGGGGAAATATTATGACTACCTATATGTTTTGAAATATTTCATCGATCAAGGGACAAAGATCCTCATTCTAGGCCATTATATCCCCCATTGTTATTGATCATCAAGCACATGCAAGCTGGATTATATGTAGGGGAGACATTTTGTTCCGACATTAAAACTGGGAAGGGGAAGTTCATGGTTTCCTAGGATGTCCTTCACCCTCGATTTCATTTACAGTATGAACCAGCCACCCTCGCTTCATAAAAGTAGTGTTGGATGAAGATCAATTGAACATTTCATTCCTATTGACATTTCCTATGAAAATGATAAATGTGCTTTCATTTTTTCGTACTCTGGGGTCATCTTTTAATTGGACTTCTGCCGCTAACGGTGTTTCCAGGATCCTCCACCCAGCTAGAACAATAGCTTATGGTGAAAAGACATGCCTACTAACTTCAACTTCTTTCATTCGAGAATCAGGAATAGAGCCCTCCGAAATGCGGGAGAACATCAAATGTTGTGGGATTCCATTGTCCCCATGACCCATGAAGGCACCCCATCAATAGAGCTATTGACACCACCTTAACATTGCTAGATTCCCCCTTTACCAACCTGTCCACGCACCCCTACCTCCCCATGGATTCGAGCACAAGACCTCTGCCCTCCACGTCTGGACACTTTAACACTCCTGCATGTTGCATTAATGTACATTTAATGATATATATATTTATTTGTATATATATTTAGTTTAATATACACATATATTTATATATATTTATTTTAATATATAATTATTAACACACACATATATATATATATATATATTAAAATATATATATTGTTATATATATATTCATATATTATTAGATATATATACATATATAGTTATATTTATATATTTATATATTTATATAATTATTCATATATTAATATATAATATGTTTCTTTATTTATAAATATTTAGTTATATTTTCTATCTGTATATTTATTCTTATATTGATATATATTTATAAGATTAGTTTTAAATACATTTCTAAAATGTGAATTTTTGTGTGTCTTTATAAATAAACAAACAAATAAATAAATAAATAATACATATATACAATGCACACACACACAAAATATCACACACACACATATAATATGTGTATTTGTATGTATAAATACACATATTTATTTTTATTTAAAAATATTATATATTAATATTTATATACATATGTTTAGAGTATATAGATAATATATATCAGTTTATTAATACAGATACACACAAACACACACACACACATATTGAATTGGTATATAAATATTCATTTATTTATATATTTATATATTTATACAATTATTTTTATATTAATATGTATTTATATTTATTTATTTATATACATTTAGATATATTTTTTTATCTATATAATTATTTGTATATTAATATATATTCAAGAGATCACTGTTAAATAAATAAATAAATAAATAAATTAATATATAAGTAGTAAATAATTAATTAATTAATTATAAATTAATTAATAATTAATAATTAATAATTAATAATTAAATAATTAAATAAATAACTCAAATAAATAAAAAAATAAGGAAATCATATAATTTTATGAAACTCTTAAAACCCTAGAATCACTAAATTAAATGTAAAATATGATCTGAGACTCCTTTTTCTACACCACAATCATTCAAATCGAAGATCATGAAGTGATCTTCAATGTGGTTTGTGGTACATGTCAAACGTACACCTCGATCTAAAGTTATAGACATTTTAATTTTAAGAAATCAAGGTTGAGAAATAAATACTCTATTTTACAATACTTTTGAGCATTTATAGGGAACAAAAAATCAAAACAATGATTGATGAGCTTGTCCTAGACCTACAAGATGTAGAGATCATCACACGTTTCGATTTGATGTGTTGTAGTTTGCGAACTGACAACCAGATCAAAAGTTATGGTCGTTGGATGTTTGAGTTGGTTTTTTAATTATTTTCCCTATTTTATTTATTTGTTTATTTTTTTTAAATTCAAATTCTTATTAAATGATTGTTAATCGATAATAAATAAAAAAAATTTAATTTTAAAAAAATTAATTAATTTATAAACCATTTTCACTAAATATAATATATATTTATTGTAAATGTCTATTTATACTTACCTAAATCATTTTCTATAAAAAATATATCATATTTATATTAATATAATTATATTTTTATATTTATATATTATTTTTGATGAAATATAATTTTTGAAGAAAACCCTTTATCAGTGCTTGTAAAAAAACAACTGATAAAGAACCATCTTTATCCACTCTACATAAAAAACACTCATAAAGGGGGTCCCGTTATCGATGATTTTTTAGCACAATTAAAGACTGGAGAAATTAAAACCCATTTTTGTTGAAGTTTTTATAGGATGGATAGCCCTACTTTTCCCCATATATTTTTATCTAAGGGCACATCATGCACATAAAAAATAATCTATGTAGAATTAGTGGGATGCAAGTGTTTTCCATTATTAAATGTTCCATCTCAATGTTTTCCCTGTAATGTATTTTTTTATTCCCATATAGTCTTCAACCATCTGAGATGATTAACAACAGTGTAAGATACAAAATTTTGTGTACCAATAAGTATACTTCTAGTGTGACTTTCTCTATAATAAAAAGGTAGAGTACATATAAAATCTTTTCAATGTAGGTAATACATTATTTGTAATCAATAAATAGATATATCCCTTAAAAGAAGGTAGTCATTGACGAATAATGGATTCTATGAATAGTTATTCCTTCCTTGGTGTAAAAACATTCTCCATAGAGTTTCATTTGTTGATTATAATTTCGTCTAATTGATTCATAAATATTATGATGTTTTCATCTCTATAATCCTCCATATTGGGAAGGCCATCATCACCTTGACCATTTCTTCCGTTGTATGCATGAGTTATTCTGTTTCATTCCATTTTTTTTTCTAGAAGGATAAAACCTAACTATGAAATTTGTTACTATTGTGAATCTTATAATAAAAAATATAAATGAATTAATAATATTAAAATATTCTATTATCATCCTTCTAGGATGATATACTTCAATATTAATAATGGTTTTACATTTTTACTTTAATGAAAAACATTATTTTACCTATACCGTGGTAACTATTTTTTTACCATGGTGAATTATTTATGATAAAAAATGAAATTAAAATTTTTAGATAATTTTTAGATTATAATGCTAAATTTATAACCAATTTTATTCAATTAACTTTATAAAAGTGGTAAAAATCAATTCTAATGTGATTCATCTATAACTATTGAAAACAGTTTTTAAATGTAAAAATTTGGGTTTTCAAAAAAACAAAGAATGTGATTCAAAATTTAACACATTAGGTACTATATTATTCCTTAAATATTTTTTTATTAAGAATTTGCATTAATTGGATTTATTCTTGATTATGACTTAATTACATCATAAGAGTTATTTTATTTCATCATAAAAATATTTTCCCTTTTAACTGGAAAATTATATTTTTGCAGAAAACTATGATAAAATAATCACAAGAAAATATTGATGTGCTATAATGAAATATGGGAATTATTATGTTAAAAAAATAATCTAAATATTATTGTATTGAATTTATAATAAATTTTGTTTACTGAATATTAACCATTTTTATGGGAAAAAATATTTTTGACAATTATATAAATTACATAGGACATCGCTAGTTTATATTGTCACCTAAAAGTGTATTATAATATAATTTCAAGAAAATAACATTTATTTAAAACATATAAATTTATCAAATTACATAATTTTAATGGAAATTAAATATTTATATAGTTTCAATTAAATATTCCCAATTGTTAGTTTATTACGTCAACAAGAGTAATATATACCAACCGTCTTCTTAATTAATTGCCGTAATTCCTAGTAGTTTTATTGGAAAACAATCCTCTCTCCAAGTGGTAATATCTCCCTATAAATAAAATATCATAATCTCAACATTACTCATAATTTCTCTTTCAATTGTGCGTACACTTCTTTTGATAATGTATATTGTTTTTCTAATGCTTCTTTTCCTTTTAGTGATCTATATTGAAGGGGAAATATTCTTGGGGGATTTCATGATTTTGGGATTTATTAGAGTGAATGTATTATTCATTAGTGTTTATATCCCATTGTTTTACCTTGTTATACTATTCAAACAATCTGTGTGATTTATTAAGTTATCATGAAATGATAAAATATTTTTATTTGAATTGATTGTAAAAAATAACGAAATGTTATTGGTAGGAAAGGGATATATTAATAAAAGAAGAATGTTTTATAATTTTTTATAGATTTTCTCAGTACCAACATGTGGGTGAAAAAATGAGAACATAGATCATTAATCATAAAAGGTATAGAAAAGGGTACTAAATAAATCGAGCATGCCTCAGATGACATCATCCCCCTATGGGACTACCATATCCTATGCTTGTAGCTGACCATTCCCATATCCTCTACCTATATACTATTGACCACACCCACAACCATGCTCTGGTTGAGATCCCTAAACATAAGGAACTTCTTGAGGATGGCCTCTTCCTACTCCATTTCCACATAGTAGAGCATAACCCTGCTTCCCATACTTCTGAAATAGTCTCATTGTTGAATACTATTGCGTATGGAACTAAACATATCCACCTCTACTAAAATGAACTAAAAGAACCAATAGGAACCCATTATAATGATGTCCATGAACACCACACAAAATCAAATTATCACAAATACACGAGGAAGAGTATGAAAACCACTAGACCTGGAATGCTAAAAAAGAATGTGTTGAGGTCGACTCCACATAGGTTTAAACCATAAAGTTACTAGTTCATGAGACCTTCCACTAATAACCCTTCTCATCATGGAACCCTACCGCCCCCCTACAATCATAAACCTCCTTTTGAGTAAATCCACACGATAACCTCTACATTATTCTGAACTTCCATATACATTGAAAACATAAAGGAGTGATAACATACTACATATAATCATGAAGTTCCTCATCAAGACATTTCTCAAAGGGATCCTCATGGGGAAAATAATCTCAGAAAAAATTAAAAAGATCATTAAAATTGAGTCCCATTTCCCACATTGACATAATACCATGATGAAGAGAATGAATATATGGTATCTTTTCTTCCCTCAAGTTTGGTGAAATAAACTATATTCATAACCATTTCTGAAATTTGAACAATTAAAAATCATCATCCTCCTAATATCCTAGATATAGATTCCACCATTGATATGAATCGTACCACATATGACAAACTAATAACAGGACATAGTATCCCACCAGGGTCCAGATTTAACTAAAAGTGGTCTTGAGCTCCTCCATCTAGCTCTCTGTCTCTAAATCTCAAACACTACCCACATACTTCCTCAAAGCCTTCTATTTGAAAGCACACAATTTACTCTTCATTTTTCATCCTCTTCAATCGGATCAACCATCTGAGGATCATCCAGGTCAGCATACGGAACCTCAACTACCTCATCCACACAAAGATGATAAATATGATCTATAGATGAAGGGAAAAAGATAATAATGTAATCCCTATAGTATATATTTTTATTTCTATTCAATTTAATTACTTTTATTCATATTAAACATTCAAAAACAACCCAATATAAACAAAAACACAAGTCATCATGTTGCATGTAACTATTTTAGGTATCTACCCTGGAAACTGGTCCACCACACTTGTTTGTTGATTAATCTTAGAGTTCATGCACTAGATAATTGAAGGAACTATAATCATGTGTCCAAGGTAGTCTAGTAAGCCTATGTCTTGCACCATGGTTAACTGGAACTGTTTCCATACAATATCGTGCAACCATAAATGTTTCTAACTCCAAAATCCAACCCATCTCTCAACTTCACATTGATACCACTCTGTTATAACCCCCACACTCAAAGGATACCACAATCAGGTGAGATAGATATTGACCCCCCCCCCCCCCCAAGTCTCACCTCCAGTATCCCCTAGGTTGGTGACTAGCATCGAGGGTATAAAAATATCTTGTAATTAGAGGATTTACCCTATATAATAATGTATGACTGGGAGATCATATAAATCATACTAATCAAACATGATTAAATAATACAAAAAACCTAATCATCCAAAAAATAAATGTAAAAAAAACTAATACCTAAAAAAGTTGGAAAAGTAAGTAACGAAATGAAAGATAAAGTATTGGAATATCATCTATCTATGGTTTGGGATAATAATGTATAGAATTTTCAACACAAATCCTCTTTGAAACCTAAAATGTATTTTATCTTCATAGGGTGAGAATTCAATTATTATATGTTGGAAAACCAATTTTTGTTGTCAAAATGTGTAAGCAGCATACTAATGCACCTGTGAGAAAACTAAAGAACAAACATCAACTAAATAGGTCAACCATCCATCACAAACCACACCAAGGCACACTCACCAAATAACGAAAGAGTTTTAATATAATATAACATCAGTCACATCGATAAAGGTTACCTTGCACCACTTTCCCACTAGTATCCCACTATCATACACCAATGTTATATGTTTTGGAACTTCTACCTACTTTCAATACCATAACACCCCACAAACACAGTCACAACATATCTTAATGTAATACACATGGGCTCACCTCCCCATATGAATGGCCACATCACGTATATCCTAAAGACACACGGGACACAACACATCTACAACCATAACTAGAGCTGTACCCTATCATGAACGTGGAGGACATCAACATTATCCACTCCTCCTACAATGAATGACCCCACTGTATTCCACCTAATCACAAATCATCCCTCCAACGATCACTTGAGGTTATCACATCTCACCCAAAGTGACCTAAGATCGCAGCCCCACAAGCACAACCCCATCAAATATCACTGGATGAAACCTGGGTTATCACAACCACCATCTAGTGTACTAACAGAACTTCGACCATCACATCTTGTGAAATACCTACCTCACCTAGAATAGAGAGTGGGGAATGGTGGGTAACCCTCCATCCTTCATACAATATAAATTTCAGAAAAAACACCCCTCAGATAAATATGACTATTGGTACATAATAATGGATTTGAATGGTGTGCATATAGAAATCACATAGAACATACAACAATATACATAGATCCACATATAATCACATCCTATGGTTTAAGAAAACACTAACAAAACCAAAACATTCAAAATTTTACTTCCACCTCGAAATACATAACACCACACAATCCACGAGCGGCAAGAGAATAGCATGTTAAAAATAATAATAATACAACCTAATGATTTTATTATTATGAATCGTCAAAATTTAACCACTAAAAAAATCATTTATTTTTTCATTGTTCATTTTCATCCCATTAACCAAACCAAACCCAAACCATTTCAATCATTATTAAATAATTATTCCTTCACTAGACACACATCTAGCATAACAGAACCACACATCCTATTTAGTTCTTCATCTCCATAATACCATCTCCTCACCACCCCAAAATCAGGGCCAAGCATCTAACACTTCACCTCCCTAAAAGAACATCCAATCATCCAACACATCATCTACCTCAAATCACACCCAAACAACCACCACTATTCTAATTTAAATGAATGTCCAAACACCCACCACCTCACCACCCAAAAGCATGAAAAAACTACAACCACTTGAACACCACAAGGTCTTTAACACATCACACCATTAATCCCCACATTACATCACAACAACAAATCGACACCCCACAAGAAAAAACGCACATCATAATACATAAAAAGATCATTTTATAGATTTAACAATAGAGATTTATAATATTACACATTATTTTAGGGGTGTTATCACACAATACAGAATACTTTGGAAGATATTTCCTTAGGAAAATATAAGTGATTGGCCAATGTATTAGGAGTAGAGACAAGGGCCACGAATACTTGTTTTATGCCATGTAGATGACTAATCTTAAAGATTTTATTAGTTGAATCCGACTCAGCCTTTCTAGTTTTCTTGATTGGAGGCCATGACATGGCTCTTAAAGAATTGGAATGCTTGGAATGAAATTGAATATGGTATATGAAACAGATAATCCATGTCAAACATATTAATAGGTAAGGTAAATTCCACGTATATTCTCTTGGAAACAAAGGATCTCCTAGATTAAGAACTATTTTATATTCTTACATATGTTTTCTTCCTAATGGGGGGAAAATCATATTTTTATTTTATTATGAAGGAAAGTTGTGGCCACCGGCGCACAACAAATGCATCCAAAGACCCTAAGGGGGCTGGATATAGTGTAAACCAAGAGCGTCCCCTTTTACAAACGACATACATACCATGGGAAGTGACCCGATACTATTGTAAACAACAAACGACTCCTCCTCCCTTCCCAAGAAAGCAAGGGCGTCAACAGAAAAGTTAGCTTCCCTCCAAATATGATGAGCCTATTGGCCCTGACTTGTACCCAAGGAGCACCTCCTGGCTAAGTAGCAGAGGGACCATGGCACCTCACAGCTGCCCTTGACCATATTAACCAAGGCCTCAGAATCAGACTCAATCACATCCGGCTGCAACCCCAGCCTCTTGTACACATCAAGACCTGTGAGAAGGCCTCTCATTTCAGATTCTAGAGAGCTACCGGCCCCAAAGAAGGCGCTAAAACCCAAAAAAACAGAGCCACTTGAATCGCGTATGAGGCCCCCACCCCGCATCATCCCGCTCCTGAAGGAACCGTCAACGTTCAATTTCAACCCATGCATGGGGGGGCCTCCAACGAACCCATTTGCCTCTCAGCCCGCCCGATGCACCGGCCGAATAAGTCCGATGGAAGAACTTGCAGAAGGAAGCCGAGGATTTCCCACCTTTGATGACCACACCCAACTCAGAGCAAAGCGCCCTTGTCCGCATCTGGAGGAACCGAACTGAGGGGTGAGCGCCCCACCTCGCCTGGTTCCTTGACTCCCAAAGAGACCAGCAGACAGAAACAAGAACACAGGCCCGGATTTTGGACTCCATCGCATTGTCTCCCACCCCGTGAAACCATGAGGAAAGGAACTCGTGGAGGGAAGCATGTGTCCCGCTACTGCTGAATTGGGGGGTGAACATGCTCTAAAGATGGCCAGCCCAGTCACTCTGGAAGAACAGAAGCAGCGTGGATTCTCTCTGCGGATGCTCGCAGCAAATACACCGAGAAACCAAGGGAATGCCCTTCCTTTGAAAATTTTCGTCCGTCGGCAGCGCAGCATTCCTAATCCTCCAAACCAGAAAGCTCATTTTTGTGGGGAACTCCTTGCACCAAAGCTTGGCGGACCACTCGTCCAGAGTCGTCGTTGTAGACTGGAGCCGGTTAAAATCCCGAACATAAAATTGGCCCGAGGTTGACCCAATAAAGCAGCACCTATCCACCTCGTTATTCAAGATGATGCTATCGAATAAATCCCCCTGTTCTGGGATAAGAATGGCCTGTATAAATGAAGGATGCCCACATGCCTCCTTGAAGGAGACCTCAGGGATGGGAAACCTAGGGAAGAAGAGAGGAGTACCCACCCAGTTTGATCTCCAGAAGCTAACGTTGCCGCTGCCAATAATCCAACAGGAAGCTGCCTGAAGATCCTCCAAATGCGAAGAATAACCTTAGCCAGCTTAGACATGCCAGGCCGTTGGCACTCTTGCTTCCCGTCGTCCCACCCGAACCTTCCTCGGAAGAAAGAAGCCCATAAAGAGTCCCCCGTGATAACCTCCCATGCAAGCCGCGCCTGCAACCCTTGCATGGTATTAGAAATGTCCCGAAGCCCCACCCCGCCCTCATTGATATGCCTCGCCATCCGCCTCCATGAGGCCCAATGGCATCGCCCCTCCTGGTTGGCGTCCCAGAGGAACGAAGTGAAAATCTTCTCCATCCTTTCCACAACACCCTTAGGCGCTCTCACGATGGAAAGAAGGTGCATTGGGATGGAAGTAAGAACGCTGTTGATCAGTGCAACTCTCCCCCCAAAGGAAAAGAACATACTCTTCCAATTAATGATTCGCCCCATAATTCTGCCGATGATCCCATCAAAGACATGAATCCCGATACGCCCATATGATAAAGGAATACCGAGGTAAATCATCGTAAATTGCCGCCTCTGAAAATTCAACATTTCCTAAATCCCTTTACAATGTTGTCCTGAGCATTTATTAGAGATGAAAACATGGCTCTTTGCACCATTAATACCTTGTCCGCTCAAGTGTTCATAAGTCTGCATAATCTCCATAAAACCATGCAACGATTGTCGCCGCCCATTCAGAAAAATCAGTATGTCATCGGCGAACATGAGATGTGAAACCGCCTCTGATCCACCGTGAGAGACAAAAGGAGACACCCTTCCCTCTGCCATCCCTCTATGAAGGTTCCGAGAAAGCACATCCTGAGCAAGGACAAAGAGGCTCAAAGACAAGGGATCACCTTGCCGCACCCCCCGTACCGTCTTGAAAAAACCAAAAACCTTCCCCATGATTGAGATAGACAGCCAAGGAGAAGAGTAGCATCGGAAGCAATGATCACAAAACCATTCCTCAAATACCATCTTCCTCATAACCCGGATTATGAAACCCCACTCCATTGTATCATAAGCCTTATCCATATCCACCTGGAAAATGGCATTCGACCCGACCGTCTTCCTATTGATGTCACTGACCAATTTGTTCGCAATTCCCACCGCCCCCTGTATGCTACGGCCATGTACAAAACTGTGCTGCTCCCTTGAGACAAGCCGCGGTATCACACTGCTGAGTCGACGGGTAAGAAAACCGGCCAGGACCTTATAGGACATGTTGCACAAGGAAATTGGCCTATATTGATTAATGCAGGAAGGGTCCTTGATCTTAGGAATAAGGACTACCCTCGAGGCGCAAGTGCTTCTGTTAAGGGGGCCTCCACGGAAGAAATCCTGAATGGCTTCCACCACGTGAGGCCCCACGATCTCCCATGCACCTACATAGAAGGATCCAGGAAACCCATCCGGTCCCGGGGCACTGTCCAGGGGCATCCCCAGAACTGTCTCTTTAACCTCCGCTGCTGATGGAATAACCCTCAAGCGCACGTATTCTGAACAATCCACCAACTGGGGAATGCATCCCATGAAGGATCCAGCCCCCTCCTCAGTACTTTGAGTCTGCCCACGAGAACGCCCGCCACCCAAAATTCCTTCAAAGTGCTCCAGAGCCATGCAGCCAGCTATACCCACGTCTGAAGTGAACTCCCCGTTACCCAGGCTGAGGTTAAGTCTCAACCTGCTTTTTTCCTTCAGGCAAGCATGGAAAAAGGTGCTATTCCTATCTCCCTCCTTAAGACAACGTACCCGAGACCTCTGTCGGTAGGCTCTTTCCAATTCGAGCAGCTTCTCAGCCAGAAAGATACGTTTGTCACAGAGCACAGTAAACTTGTTCTCATCCCAGTTGGTCTGCAGCTCCTCCTCAATCCGCTCAATGTCCCGCTGGATCCTATCCACCCCCGTGCTATCCTGGGGTCTCTCTGCCAACCAGGATTGTATATCCTTATTCAAACGCCTTAAACAGTTAGAAAGACCACACCAAGACCTCCCGGGTTCCTCCAGCTCCCACGATTTACTCACCAACTGCATGAAGCCCTCCACCTCGTTCCAGAAACTAGAGTAAAGAAACGACAACCCTGCCGCGGACTCCCTTCGAAGGAAAACCAGAAGCGGGGCGTGATCTGAAAGTGAGCGGGACAGGTGTGTAACCGAAGTCAGTGGGAAGGAGTCCAGGCCTTGCAGGTTGGAGAGGCACCTATCCAGCCGACTCCAAATGCGGCTCGCGCCCCTACGATTGTTACGCCAAGTAAATTTGCTTCCGCTAAAACCTAAATCCTGCAGACCCGCCATGGCGAGAAAAGCCTGGAAGTCATGCATGCCACTGGTAATTTGTGAAAGACCTCCCCTCTTCTCAGAGCAATCCAGAATGGAGTTGAAGTCGCCCCCTAAAAACCAGGGAAGTCCCACCGATTGGAAGGAGGATAAGAAGTTCCAGAGATCCTTCCTCCTCTCAGACTCAGTACTGGCGTAAACAAAAGAGAAGAGCGCGACACCCTCCCCACCCGACACCTTCACATTAACGCACTGGTTCATAACACTGATCACATCGACCTCCACGTTCTTTTTCCAACAGAGCCATATCTGAGAGTTTTCGGGACCGCCGTGCCAGGAGCTGCAAAAACCAAGTTTCCTAGCAAGGACCTGAAGCTTACAAGGATTCTGCTTGGGTTCCAAAATAACCACAATAGAGGCGAGGTGCTTCCTTACCTCTGCGGCCATGAAGGCACATTTTCCTTGCGCCCCCAGGCCCCTTGCGTTCCAAATCACCACAAAAACCATCAGGCGGGAGCCTTCTTGGCCTTTCGGCCGAGCAGACTGTTTGGAGAAGGAGCGAGAAGCAAACCCTTCTTGGACATCGAACGAGTGATCGGGCCAACAACGTCATCCCGCTGAGCTGAGCTAGCCGGGGACAGTTTCTTCACCAGAGGACCGACCGCCTCCTCGGACAGATAGAAACTTACCGGGGAGGGATTCCACGAGACGTAAGGAGTTGGATCCCCTTGCAAGATGGAGACCGGCACCAACCGCTGCGGGGAGCAACGGGAAACCTCAAGCTCCTTGAGCAAGCCCACTGGGACAACAGCACCCGGGGAAGAAGCCTTGAACGCAGCAGCTAGATCACTACTCAAAGAGTGTTGAAGATAGTCCGGGACCAGCTGGTTCGAAATCCGCAAAACTAGAGAGAGCGGGGAATGGAACCTAGGAGGCGCCGACGAAGCCAAAAAAGAGAACCCACAGATCGCCCAGGGATCCGACGAGGTCATCATGGCGGGAGCGGCCACAGAAGGGCCCATGTCCCCACCCAGGGGGACAGGCGACAGAGAAATCAGGTCCGAGGCAGGAAACACAGGACCTATGGCACAGTCCCCCACCTCTGACATGCCAGCGATTTCAGAAAATGCAGGCGGCGCATGCGGACCTTCACCGCAATTTGAAACTGGAGGGGATCCCCCAACAGCTACCTTCACCGGCACGAGGGCCGGGACGACCGGACCGGTCAGGGCCACGACGTTTTAGACCGGGAGCCCGGAACCCCGCCTTCCCCCTGTGACAGACTGCCTCTGAATGGCCGTGAAGACCGTAGGACACACAAAACCTTGGATAGCTTTTGAAGAAGAGCCTCTGCCACCACGAGAGGCCGTCCCCGGATCGGAGCAACAAGCGTGAAGGTAAACCCACCGAAAGATCAACTTCCACACAAATGCGCGGGTTAGCAGCAGCTAAGAGACACGCAGTAGGAGCATCCGAGCAGAGGAAGGCACCCAGGGAGTCGCCTATCACCTTCAAAAAATGCCGGATTCTGAAACGGCAACGGGAGACCTGGTAAGGAGATCCAAACCGCCGCCGAGGGGGACTCCATCCCGAAGTGGCAGTCCGACGACCACCGTGACAACGAGAACCGCCACGAACCACACCACCGGTCCTCCGGAGCCCAAGCCCTCACAAGATCCTCCCTGGAGAACAGATGGATGGAGAAGGCCAACCTGGACAGCTCCGAAACAGCCGCCGAAATGCTCAGCTCCCAGGACTCGACAAATTCCCTGAAGAAGCCGAGAGGAGGTTTGCTGCGAACGAATCTTGCCACCAGGGTGAGGTCATGGAAAGCGGAAGCCTCCTTGAATTCCAGCGTCGAGAACTCCACCGAAGGTGCCCCATCCACCCTAGCCGTGACCCTTGGCCCCATCAGAATAGGAGGGATGTGCCTGGAGGCGGAACCGGGGGAGGACCCACAGCACCGACGGCCGCCGACGCCGAGCCGCAGAGAGCTTCCTTGAAGGACAAGCCTTTGCCCTTGGCCGCAGACATTGTTCGAGCAGGCTATGACTGAAACTGATCCTTCTATACCTTTTCTTCCTGATGACTGTAATGTTTTTGTAACAATGGATTCCCTAAGTATTGGTCATTTAAAGCCTCCATGATTTGGAGTGGACCCATTTATTTGATATCTTTTTCAATAATAACTCAAGTTTTAGTCAGTGATTAGACAATTTCCATTATATGGTGATAACACAAAAATCAATGTAAACAGAGAGGTCAAAACACTTATCAAGTGAATGAAAATCCCCCAAATACCACAATATTCGGTGGAGCATAAGGACCATTCAATCTATCATATAAAAACAATATCAAATCTATATGGAAAATGTCAATCAATCCCATTTAAAAATTTAATTTGAAATTATCTGGTTCATTAATTCTATTTAAGCCAGAAAAACCATCTCCCGTAGATATAAATGAGTAAACCCCTCTATCATGATACACATGAAAGATAATAATTTATATTACCTACCCCAAAGAAATTTTTTAACTCCCTAACCACTGCATGGTGAAGAAGAAACACCCACAACCGAAAATTGAACACAAAACCCATGGATCAACCTACAACAAACCAAAGATTCCTAATAACGTAGCCCAACTCATACCCTAAATAAAAAAACACTACAATAGAGGGTTTAATGATGAAAATATGAGAAAATAATTGATAAGGGAGATAAATATACCATGAATTTCCAATAATGGTCAATTGGAATCAATAAATCGGAGTGGGATGAAGAGTTCTAGAAGATCCCTCAAAATCACATAGGGCTTTGCACAAAATTGGAGGGAGTAGGGTTCACCTGATAAAAGAACATTAAAGATGAAATACTACAATTTTCACATCATGTAACATATATAAACAATGTGAACTCCATGGGAATTACAAAAATCTTACTTTTAGTGAAAAAGGAATCACCACTATAGTTATTAAATATACATGGTAATTCTAACTTACACACTCCGTAATCTAGCTCATGGATTCCCACTTATCCAAATTATCTCATGAAACAGAATGATACATAAGATATGAATCACCTTTACACATCCTTTAGTCCACTTAAATACTGTCAAAGTCCTACAACATCACTTCTACACCTCTATCAACAATAAAAAACATCAAGAACCTCCACCAAACACCTCTAACAACTAAACCACGAAAGCAATAGGCCGAGAAGGTTTGAGTGTGACTTCTTGAAATTTTATAAAATATATTATTTGAAAATAATTTAAATTATTTTATATATTTAGTTACACAAAATGATCAATTTTTTATAGAGAACACAAATTTTATCTTTCATATCACATAACATTGGGTTTTTTTATAATTTGTGTTACATGGAAGGTTGAGTCTTATCAAAAAACCATATACTTCTAACATTATGATTTTACATGATAATTATCAGTTAGTCATTAAAATAGTGGGAATGAATAAGAATAAATAATTTATTAATATATGGTTTATACATGTATATATAATGAATCCTTTTGTGACCAATCAATTATAAATGAAAATATAACCACTTTAAAAATAAGAGGAAATCATTTTCTAAAAAATAATTTTAATTTGCATAGGTGTGTTCTCTAACAATAAATTAAACTAATAAATCTTGTCTGATTTATTAACAATATTTATATATTATATATTAATTCAAATAGTTTTACGTTAATCCAATATATTTGATAGTCATAATATAAGAAAAAAATCATTTTTTGCATAAAGATCTATTTTATAATAGATGATTTGTAGCCTTTTAATGCATGACATGTTATAAAACTAAATTTATAATATTATATGAATTTTATTTGATGAAATTAAATTCATTTTTAGTCATGTAATTTAAAAATTATCTTAGGGTTTTCTTTGTATTTTATGATAAGTTTCAATTTTTAATGAATAGGGAAAAAATATAGACTTTTTTAAAAAAAAAATTATTTTTTTCAATATGATGTATAATGTTAAATTATATTTCGAGTTAGTTTTAAAGTCATAATAGCTCAATTATAAAACTATCAATAAAATCATTGTCATTGTGATAATTTTTATGTTTATTTTAGATATAGAAACTTATTAAAATATTGATCATTTTCAGTTTAAAAACATGCTTTCACATCCCATGTATATGACTAATTTTAAATTATTTTGTACCAACTTTATGAATTTAATTTGGAAAAATTGATTCTATATTTGAAAAAAGAATAATATACATAATCTGATAAGGTACGATTAATTTATTATTATAATAATTTGTGAAAATAATTAAAATTATTTAACATGAGTATGATTAAAACAGGGCTTTTCCTATTACATTCCTTGTTTTAAAATTAATTTTAACACACATATTGATTTTATTTAATTAATTGTACCTAAAATTAATAATTATTGGGTCAATGTTATCTAATATATGTATTTTTAATTATTATCTTAATTGTTAAATTACCTTGGTAAATAAAATTCTACAAGAAACCATTTAAAAAAAAATATAATGATAAAATTGAGTAAACATAAAGGCTGAAGAATGACATGAAAAATGTATTAATTATGTGTTTTGGAGTTATTTATATACCAATTCATCCCATTATTACATATTATTTCTATTTTGGAGTCACATGAGGTAAGGTACACCACCCAATAGTTTTTAGCATTAGTTATTTAAAAAAATATCACTACTCCCTTAAAAAATGCCTTTCACTCTCCCCTGTCTTCGCACCTCCAAATCCATTTGGTTAAACAAAACCAGTACAAAATCACATCCCAAATTCCATATTATTATCCTAGAAAACTGAATTTGTTCATTAATCAGACCAATGAATTTCTTTAGTGAAAACCAAAAGTAGTTACCTGAAGAATATGTAACGTTCATCAATGTGTAATTATATATTATTTCCTTTCCACTCAATCCAATTATTCTTATAAAATGATTATATAATACCATAAGTGTACAATATTTTATTATGTGTTGTCATATTATAGTTTATACCTAGAAACACACACACTTAAATTAAATGGCTTATTAAATCATCATTTGTGTGTATGAAAAACTATCACCTCTCTAAACAGCATCGTTCGTTTTTCTATTACCACCTCTCATGGTTGGGAATAAGGATAGATAAACTATTTGTATATGATATTTATAAAATTTATAACACAATAATAACTATGGATGCCTAATATCATATACAACCACTTCAAATTTCAATTTGTAGGGGATACGATAATGTCGCTTGTGTGTACATTGTATTACCATCTCCTGAAGCGATATGAAGTGCTTTTCACTAACATGTTGCATGGAAGGTAATAAGGAAACATTTGTGGCTTATATATGATATATATGAAAATATTATTATATTTATCACATAATTATATTTATTTAAATATAATATATCATTTTATTTCATACTTATATATCACTAAAAAGGTGAAAACATTGTTCACAGTCATGTGGACTTTCTCCTCCTAGGAGCAATGTGATTTTTTTCATAACCACATCATAAGAATTGTATATATAAGTATACATAATTAAATAAATGGTATTTATGAAAAAAAATTAATTATATATAGATAATTTGTTTCTTAACTTCATTCCAAATAAATAAATTAAAAATATGAATGCTACTCATGCGAATGCATGGTCTATCATCCCAATGAATATCATGTTGGTTAATTTTTCATAATCCACTTCCCTGATTGGTATTAAAATAATAATTTAAGTATAAATATGATGACTATTCCATCATTATTACTCTATATATATTTAAATTATGACCCCTTTGACCATAGATGATCTACAAAATTCATTTTTGACACATAAAATCAGTATGTTCAAATCACCCAACATAAAATTTATTGATCAAGTAATAGTATTTATTATGGTAATAATTGAAATTAATGTAATAATAAACATGAAAAAGGTTATCATGAATTTAAATAACTAATATAATTATATTATTACAGAACAAAAATACACACTTTACTAGTTGGACTCAAGGTATGGGTCTTCGTCTCAATTTATTTTCATTATGAAATTTATTAAGGATTATGCACCTATATTGTGTAATATGGTTTATAAACATCCCATTTGATATGTTATTTAATGAATTTATATATTATAATGATATTTTTTCAATATTAACTAATCATGGGGATTATTATTAAAGTGATTTCAAAGTGATAAGATATTTTTACATTTTAATAAAAAGCTT
The DNA here is from genome assembly GCA_963277665.1 of Viscum album. NCBI lineage: Eukaryota > Viridiplantae > Streptophyta > Magnoliopsida > Santalales > Viscaceae > Viscum > Viscum album. The sequence goes on from OY728130.1 coordinate 1,032,601,359, forward strand.
GTTTTAATGTTTTACAACAAAATATCATTCTATTCCATGTCCATGTTTTAAAAATTATTTTATTCATTGTTTTATATGGATGTAAAATATTTATAAAGTAAAACTTATGACTATTTATTTAATTGAAATTGTTTAACGAAATGAATATTTTTAGGTGTTTTATACGGATGGTTTCGACAAACAACAGAAGTGATGTTCTATTATTAACTCAGAAGACGATAATGAATTTTCCACCACCATCAATTTTATATTATTTCTAGAATCCATTGAATTATTTCAAGTTTTATTAAAAATAAAATCTCTATTTCCAATTTTTTGGTAATTTGGTACTGAAAATGAGTTTTCAATGAAAATGTTATTTCGAAATTGAAAATTTTTTTTTAAAAGAAAATAGTATTTTTACAGAAAAATATTTTTCATATGGGTTAAAAATAGTTTTTAAAATATATTAATGATGAAATAATTTTATTAATAAAATTTTACATGATCTTTATATGAAATGGGAGAGACCGATATAACTTATTTGAAGGGATGAGATCCATTATATCTCACAGTTGAGCTTGACATCACATATAAGAATCATTGATCCCCATTATAGCTCATGAGAAATAGTTGAGCCCGATATAGCATATAAAAAGTTTTGAGCCACATTATAGCTCACAAGTGAGCATGTTATTGATTATATGATCGGTGATCTCTATTTTATCTTTATCTTTTTTTGGGTAATGATTATATTAGTAGTTGGTCATTTGGTTATTCCAATTAAGATAGTTTTGAATGTTTTTATGTATACAATGCTCTATATCCCCTAAATTGTGTTTCAATTACTTACTATTAGTTTTAATTTTTCTGAGTAAAAATGTGTGTTGTATATTTGTGTGAAAATGTTTTATTCCATATGATCAAATAACGTTTAAGATAAATATAATTGTTTGATGTGTTTTCATTTTTTCATGGGATTAACTGTTTAATTTATTTATGTATCTGTTACCATGATTTTGTGTTGCTCCAATTTTGTTTTGAAATGTATTCATAGGGTTTAATGGCAATGGAATGGAAAAAGTCATGTTGAGAGTCAATGATATTTTCCAGGAAATGAAATCAAGATTTTTATTAAAATTTATTATATTATGGGAAAAAATGGATACTAATCAGATGTGTTCAATTTATATTATATGGTTTTGTTATATATGATTTATGGAATAATTATCCAAAACACTAAACATGAAATAATTTTCCAGGTGAATGAAATTGAATTATTGACTAAAAATAAATATCATGTTTTTTTTAGGAAAGATCCAAATAGTAGGTATCAATGGTCGGTTTAGATGACATTGGAGATTATGATTTTATCATGTGAGGATATATTATGAGTTATGGATACCATCATAAGTCAATCATGAGTTCAAATTATTAGACACATCATTTAAGAGTTTTGTGTGGTATTTTTGAGGATATTAATGACATTTTTAGAGATGATTTATTGGAATGAGGAATTTGTAACTCCTTGGATCAACAGGACATGTTTTTATGGAGGAATTATTTTTTAGGAATAAAGTAAAAAGGTGGAGAATCTATATGTTATGATGTATATGTTGAATTCCTTGTTCACTTATTACTTCCCTTGGTATCCCAAATCAAAATAATATATATTTCTGTAAAAAATTATATAATAAATGAGTCCCTATTTTTCATGGGATTGAAATCCAATTATGAGTCATAGTCTTTTCCAAGATTCCTTTCAATCCATTGTTGGTAACTTCAACCTACACATTTTTCCATGGGTTGCATGTATTTGATGTTTTATGGTCAACTACATAATTCCTCATCAAGGATTACATGATTTTATTTGCTAACATAGTTCCTTTGTCACTTATTATTTCCCCTGGTATCCCAATTCCATAGAATAATTTATTCTAGAAAAACAAAATACACAAAAAAAAATCATTCATTTTGTTTATTTTAACTTCTACTCACTAAGAACATAATAAACAACAATAAATATGTATGCAAACAAAAAAAAGTCCTTGTAAATGGTCCAATAATGTATATTCCCCCTAAATAAAATATTTTATATATGTTCAGTTGTTTTGATACATTCCCTATATTATTTATTGTTTTCTAGTAAAATAACATTTCTATCATTTATAATAAATGTTATATATCTCCTTTAAAATTATGGATTAATACATACACATATCTAAAACATTACTAGTAGTTCTATAGGTGATGATGAGTCATCCACAAGCAAGTGTGTGCCATGATTTTATCACATAATTCACATTTCTCTTTTGTGGATATCTCATATATTCTTTTCACATAGATTCTACAAATATGTGTATCATCACAAGAATATAATCATGATTCTCCCTAAATTATTGGGATTTGTAATTTGTTATGGTGTGAATGGATATAAATAGTAATAAAAATATTACTATTTCTTTATACTAGGGAACATATCTTTCAAATAGATAGAATTTCTCACCTAGTATCAAGCAATGAAGTCGCTATTGGTCAAATATTTTAATACTTTCATGTGGGGTAGTGTGATCATATGATCATTCAAATTTTTTGTGGTCGTTATCTTATCTTTCATTACCAAATCTAAATTTTGTAAAAGTAGCATCCATCTTAAAAACCTCATATTTTATTCTTCCTTCATTATCAGGTACCTAAGTGATTCCTAATTAAATAAGATAGTTACTTTAGTTGCAAGAAAATATTATCAAAAAAATTAGAAACCATAAATGACTAAAATAAAATCTTTTTTAATGGTTGTATACAATATCTAGATGTACTCCAATGTTTTTTATGTATGATCTATACCGTGGAATCTTTTTTCAATTAATTAGGAAATAACTACCCATGTATCTCTATTTGAGGCATCACATAGTAATTTTAGAGGGTATTCCCAATCTATATATAGAATTATAGTTTCTGAAGATATTAATCTCTTTAAAGAACAAAATTAATTACTAAAATAATCAATAAATATTAAATCACTATCACTTCGAAGAATGTTGTATTATGTTAAGGACGTTTTACTAAAATACTTGGTGAACCACCAATAAAAACAGGCATGATCCAAGACTGATCTCATATGTTTATCACATGTGTGGTGGGGTAATTAATCAATTAATTTTATCTTGTGTTAAACATTAATTCCATTTTATGTAATCTCATTTCCCAATATAATATCATTTTACCATGAAATTTAATTTTTCAAAATTGGGAATGATTTCTTTTGGTACGCCTATTTTCAAATCTATATCCAGATTAAAAAATAAATGATCAAATATATTTTTAATCACAGTAAAATAATTTGGAAGTCTATTGTCATTAATAAATTAAATAAAAGAATATTCTAAACATATATCATTTAATGGTCCCATTAGAATGAAAAAATTCAAATGGAATCCTTTTATAATCAATGGTTCCATTAGAATATGTAAAGGATATATTTTTGTGGCCTTTATGAGAAATGTGAAAATGAAACTACCTTGAAAATCCATCCATAATATTTTACTAGTCATTACTGATTTGTAGTGACTCAGTCATTTCTTTGTAAGGCTTTTACTTTTATTAAGAGATATTTTTACAGACATCCACTAAGTCTTTGCGATATTATGGGCCCCTGAGTGGATAAGTATGGATATATTAAATATATTAATTATAATATATTGTGAAAAAGAATCATTTTTTGTTTTATGGTTTTCCGAAGGTTTAACTACTTGAATGTGAAATATGAGATCACCGTTGAATCCAAAGTCATGGATTTCCATTTTTGGGGTTGGTTTGAGTGTGATCTGAACCCAAAATTTATAGTTGATACATCACTGAAGAACATATTTGTATTTTTTTGGATAGATCACGTTGATTTTAAGGTAGAGTTTGATGAATCCATGGATTTGGGATCCCAAGTAGTGATGACATGTGAAGGGAGGTGTGACAGACTATGTTGAACACATCATGTGGTGGAAGAAATTCCAATTTCTGATCAGTAAAGGACCAAAAATTGATGTATGGAATCATTACCTTGGATTTTTGTGGACCATTAATTGAAAAATGGTGGAAATATTGGAACTTATAATTGATCTGGTAAACAAATGAAGGAAATTCAGGTTCTAGAAAAATATTGACCACACATTCTGAATCCCATAGGACAACTATCGTGCAGTGTGGGTTTCCCGCAATGTCTAGGGATTTAGAAGATTAGAGGATCTCAAGAAATTTGACTGGGACAACATGTTGTGTGATGCTTCCCCTACTGGATAAGGCATTTGCCAACTAGCACACTCTCGAAGACCTCATGTATATGTAAACGTCATGAGAGTACATGGGCACACCATGTGTACCTAGGAAATGGCCAGAGGGGCACAACAATATCCCATGTGGTCCATATATACTATGTTCCCCTTGTACATGTAATTTATATCTACCAACATAGCCATGAAATGTGCAGACCAGTATATAACCATATGTCTGGGTGAGGGTACACAACATGTGGCCCCTAAGAAATGTCCTGCACATTCTGTGGATCATTTTCCTTGTGTTTCACCTTCTTCTAGAATTAGATTTTTGATATTGATTATCCTATAATGATAATTATTTTTACATATAACATAATGATAGACATCACAATGGATTTTTAAATACAACATGAGGCCATGATAGAGTGGTATTAGAGAAATTCATTCCTTGAGATATTATTACGAGTTTTCCCCTTGATAGGATTGGTTGGATCTCATAGAAATAACAACCAAGTGTCTAGAGTAGGGAACACATTTTATTCATGGTGGCTATTGTTTCCATTCATGAGGACAAGAACTAATAGCTTGAAAACATGACATATCGAGACACTGGTTTCCATGAATAGTGGTAAATGAATCATATAGGATCTAGTACTATGACTATCCTTATTTACTCAGCAACATATATTTATTCTCATATTACCTTGGAATGTATTGATCACAATATTTATTCATCCATGAACTCATCTATCTATTATAATGATATAGGATTGTGATGATGATCAATTTAGCGATGAGAGCTCAATTTAGGGTCCCACTTCTGAGGTGTTAACATTAGGAGGTGATAGAGAAACACCCCCAGCTATTGAGTAGTGTATATTACCAACATGGACGATTGAAGATTCAAAACATATTATTAGACTATGAATGGTACATTTCTATAGGCCATTGTGGTTTTATGGTGATCCTGATCCTCAGGTAGGAAAGGATTTTCTTCATTATGTGATCTGATTCTTTATGATCATTTGGACACCAACATATCAGATGGTTTTGCAAGAACAGAGGCTTTCCCATATACCATTTGGGTTCTAGTGAAGTCTATTTACACATACTCATAATAAAATGATTATTTATCGATAGAATTACAGTATTAGTATCATGAAGATTATTTCCCGTCATGCATACAATTAATTCAGGTTTAAAATATTCCTGAACTGAATCAAGGATATATGACAGTATATGAGTACAATGTGAGGTGTATTTACCTTACACGGTACTCCCTAAAAATGGCGTGGGTTGGTTAATTTAGGGAAAGAATGTTTGAGCAGGGTCTCTATGGAGAAATTTGTTCTATTGTGCCCACTTATGCATTATGACATTTAATAGAGTAATTGAATGAGGTCTAGTTGTAGGGTTAATACTATTAGAAGGATTCCAGGAAATAGGAGATGGGAGTGGGCATAACGAGGCTATGTCATGTACTCTATATGAAAGATTCCATTAATCATGCTCTTGGTGTAGTATCCATCTTCATGGATCAAATCTGTCATGTGGAAATGCAATGTAGGGTCCACATAGAGGAGTAAATCATCATATAGAGGGGTGATGTTATTCATGTAATGGGTGTGGTGACATGTCTCACAATTACGTAACCCGATGTTCTAGGGAGGGAAGGTAGGATGGTTGTGGAATTCCATGATAGATGCAGTGTTGTGATGAAGGATCTCCCAGGATCATCTAAGGAATACCCCAGGGAAGTGGTGTTGGAAGAGGATAAGGTATCACTTTAGTTGGAGGAGGAGTTGGTGGAGGATTATTTTTTGATCTACTTCCACTACCAAAAGCAGGTGGCCCATGTCATGCTCATAGAGTTGGCAGTTGGGGCAGAATGTGGTTTTTATCAATAATGAATTTTATCCAGGATATATAAAAGATGATTTGATTTAGGATCTATGTATATTCTACACTTATTTGTCATATTGATATACATATGTATGAGTCATTAATTCTTCTCCATATCCTAGGTTCATGAGATGAAGCATCTAGTTGGGACTTTATCCCAATAGTTGTTGCTTTTGGTTACTATAGGGAACACTTCATCAATATATTTTATTTTTCAGTTGTAAGATATGATACAAGGTGGAGAGAGTTTCAAATAGGACATCATGATTGTCACAATGAGCCCGTACGATGTAATAATAGGTGTGGAAATTTTCCTAGGGTTCGTTCCTAGATAAGCTTTCATCTCAGATGAGTGAGATTCCCTTGAGCATATGAGATGAGATTCTATTTTTCCGGATGGATATATCTAATATTTGAATGATTGAGTTTTGTGAGTAGAAAGATAAAAATAATCATCCATTAGTTATATTGTTTTCCATTGGTGTTTTAGGATCCTCAAACACTAGGCTTCCAATGATAGTGAACGGTTATATGCATGTCTTCCTGGATGATTTTCTCAGACATCCTCCATATGGGAGACAAACATTTTCATCAACTTTAGATAGAGGAAAAATTATCTTTTATAGCATATCACATGGCAACTATTGATCTTTTAGAACTGAAGGTGCAATTGGAGGACCTTCAAGAGTTGGTATTTATCTGACCTAGTGTGCACCCCTTGTATGCGCTAGTCTTATTCATGAAAAAGCTATATGATATTTTGCAGTTTTTGAAACATTGTTGACTAAACCGGGTAAATATAATGAAAAATAGCAATTTTCTTAGGATTGATGAATTATTAGACCATCTGAGGGGTTTATGTTTGATCTCAATGGTTAATATCAGGTCTGTCTACTATCTTTGTGAGTTCATAAGGATGATATTATGAAGAAATCATTATGATGTTTCTATGGAAACTTCAAGTTCCAATTGATTCCTTTTGGTGTGATGAATTCCCCCATTGTGCTACTAGATCTTATATACTAGTTATTCATAGTTTACTTTGTCTAAATTGTGGTTATCACTATCAATGACATACCCATTTACTTTATGATGGAGGGGGATCAGGAAGAGCATTTGATGTTGGTGATAAACATACTCTGGTAGCACAAGATTTATAATTTCTCACAAAGTTCCAATTCTAGAACTTCTAGGTTCAATTTTATGGTATTTTATATTTCTTCATGGTTTATCCATAGACACGATGTGGAATGATGAAGTTCATTATTGGGAGCCACACAAGTGTGTAAAAATGACTAGATATTCCATGGTTTGTAAGGATAATATAAGAAAGTTATTGGTGCCTTCAAAAGGATGGAATCTTCATTGACTACCCAAATGTGGAATGTGAGTACATTTACAGTTAATAATTTGTGTTTGAGAAAATTCTAAGAGTTGAGTATTAGTATACTGATTGCTCCTATGTAGATATTACCATAGGAGGTTGTAAATTGTGTAGTGTTTTATGATGCCAGTCAATTTTTTCTCAGTAGTTTGTGAATGATGAGGAAATCATTGATCAGAAATGGGTCAAGGTAGTTGAGACCCACCAAGAAAAACTACATGAATCAAAACATAACTTTTTTAGTGGTAGAATTAACTCTAAAATGCTGAGACTTTATCTTCTAGTCGAGAATTTTCTTTACTCAGACAACCAGAGTCTCAGGTATCTATTTACTCATATATACCTTAGCCCGAGACATAACTATTGGTTGTAGTCTCTAAAGGACTATTACATTTAGATAGTATAATCTTATGATAAGGGAAACATGGTAACTAATTCCCTTATTAGGATGTCTCGTTCTCACTTCGAATAGGAGGCAATTGAGTATTTGGGTTGGTAACAGCTGACTCTGGTGGTGGAGAGGGGTTACATTTTTAATATGTTCATGGGGGTGAATCCTCCACTACTTTAGAGTCTTGTAGAAGCTCAGTTGGGAGACATAAACTATGAGGTTCTTGATTACTAGATATCCATATGATATGGACTAGATGGTTTCTCAGATGAAGTGGAGTACATCATCCTTTTTTTAGTATGAATGGTTTTTCAATTCACCTTGCTAGTGCAGGTGGTAAGGGAGTTTCAAAATTCCCCATTTAATATATATCCATGTGGGGAAAATATGAATAGGATCTTCAGGGAATGTTTTGGTGGACTGGCATGACATGAAGTGTCACTGATCTCATCTCTTGGCACATCTGATTTCAATAGGTCAAGGAAGAGCGCTGTGTTCGAGAAGGTTTCACACTACATCTTAAGATACTGAACAGAAAATGGGATGACATAACTGTGAAATTTATTATAGGTATCCAATGTATATTGAGAGACACAATTCTATTTGGATATAGTTGACTGACATAACACGTTGGAACACTTTCTTTCCATTAGGGAGAAGAGTTTGGTGGAGAGTTTGGAGCTATTGTACATGCGTGAGATAATCCAACTTCATGGGGTACTCTCAACACTTGTTTTTGATTGTGCTGTTCAATTTATGTCACAATTATATTGGTGCTTTTCTGAGGATTTCAGGACTCATTTGAGAATAATGGAAGAGTTTTACCCCCAAGATGATTTTTAGACCAAGAAGACTATCTATTTATTGAACGATATGCTACAGACCTATGTGATAGACATTAACTGGAGATGGGAGGATCACATTATATTAATTGAGTTTTCTTACAATAAAATTTATCACTCTACAATCATCATGTCATCTTTTGAGGCCCTTCACTGGAGGTGCTTTAGGATACCCTTATGTGAGAATAGGTTTGGGAAGTAATCTCTTATTGGGCAAAGGATATTGCTGGTGATGATAGAGAAGTTATATGTGATCTATGTGAAGATTAGGAAAACCTAAATCTAACAGTAATCTAGCACTGATTAATGTAATATGCCCTTAATGTTCGTGGAGGGAGACCATGTTTCCTAAGAGTATCCCCATGATGAGGATAATAAAGGTTATAATTAGGATTAAATCTAACCCTATGGTTCATCAAGTCATTTTAGATCATATGGAGGGTTGGCCTGGTTTCTAACCACCCATCGTTTCCCCCATAGTTTGACCAAGTGTATGATGTGTTCAATGTGTCAAAATAGGGGAGATATGTGAAAGAATCTCCACACCTTATTGGATACAGATAGATTTAGATCAAGGATAGAGTAACCATTGTAGAGATCCCAATTATGATATTTGACTAATAAGAGATGATCATGTGCAGATGGACCATACCATTGGTTCAGGATCTTTGACTACACATGGTCATGCAAGAGTCCACCTATGATCATGAGAGTTAGATGTGGTCCTAGTACACTACAATTTTGTCTTTATTGTTTTTAATGCTAAAACCCTTTAATGAGGAGAGAATTTAGTGAATTGGGGTTTTCCCTATATGATTTTATAATATAAAAAAGATAATTTTCAGTGTCAGGCGATGATTTAGTGTGACTTTTTGCACTGCAAAGAGGATCAATCGTGATATGTTAAAAATATTAAAAATATTATATTGTTTTAACGTATTGTTTAGGATTTTACGGATTTTATATCGATAAGAACCTAAGATAGAAAATATAAAACCATTGTTGAAATTAGAATAAGGGGCTTACACTAGGAATGACATAATGCTGGTTGAGACAATTTTTTCGAATGAGGATGTTATTGGCTACGCATTTAAATGAAATAAATTATATATTTAAATGATTTCAATTTAAATCACAAAATTCTCAATTTTCACATTAAATATATTCCTATGAATATTTTCAATGGTTATCCATATAACACTAAGAGTTTGAGAGGATTCTATGATGTTCTTCACTAGTTGATCAAAATCAGAGAGTGATGAGAAATTACATCGAGGTGGGTCAATAAATAGAAACACACATGGTCTTGATTATATTTAGAGAATCCATTCTTCCCAAATAATCAATCCTAAATTGGGGTAGGAATGAATATTTTAATTTTCCACCCATTCCAATTTAATAATCACAAATTCACGATTATCTTCATTGGATCATCATTTTTCCACCCTTTGTGTGAGTTCGTTTAATAAATTATAGAATTTAATACAATTTAGCTTTTTGATTCGTGATCTCACCATAGAAATCTATGATTTTGTAATCATTGGATCCAAATAGTTTTTTACTCATGGTTTCTCCTTTGTTATTATGTTTTTCCCCTACCTGTTCATCATGATCTTCATCCTTTGTCCATGGGGTCATGATTTAACATATCCGGGGCTGGTTTGAGTGTGATCAAATCCCAAGAATCATGGTGGTTGTGTGCATGATGAAAAGAATGGTGTTTTATAGCTGTATGGGGTTTATTTTTTGGTCTTAGGTGATGAATATTTGGATATGGGTTTCGAATTAGTGGAGATAGGTGATGGTAGGCATGACAAGCCAAAATTCAAGCATTGAGAAGACGGAAAGATTCACATTTTCTCCCACTGGAGGCCCAGAAATCGATGGTCATCAGATTGGTTTTCATTGGATCATAAATAGTTAAATAGGTAAAATCATATTAGATATGACATATTTTGGAAACAAATGATGGATTGTCGGTTTTGAAAAAATCCAACTACATGTTGTCTATCTCGAAGAACACATTCGGTGTAGTCTTTGTTCCCCACGGTAGTTTGGGATTTAATATAGTTATGGATCACATGCCATGTGGCCTAGATAAAACATCATCTAACCCAATCCTAGGTGGCTAATCCATGTTCTAGGTGGAACATTCCCTAGTTCCTCATGTGGAAGCACACACCATGTACTCTGAGAGTACATGGGAACACCCTATATTCATGGGAAAGGGCTGGATAGACACATCCATACCCCAAGTGGTTAAAATATTCCATGTACCACTTTAAATACATTTTATTTTTATACGACCATCTATGTCATGTGATGATTAGTGCATTACTAGATGTACAGGTGAGGTCACATTCCATGTGCCCCATGGGAAACATAATGTACCTTCTTATGGATAATCCACCATCACATTCTCTATATTTTGGACATAGATTTTTTCCAGAGAGTAGCCTATCATGATCAATTTTTCATTTAGAACATGCAAGTGTCCTTCTTAGTAGCTTTTGATTTATGAAACGATGTTTTATGAGCATGATTCTTATTTTAACGATGCTTGGATTATGTGAGTGATTGGGGTAGACCTATATAGAGATGATTTGGTTGAAACCCCCTATCATACTAGATTGTGGGTCCCACATACCCTTCTTATTGGTCATGTGGTACGTCATCATGCTATATAGGTGTGAGTCATCTAGACAGTGAGTGGAACCACAAAATCATACTTGGGTGTGGTTCCACTGTCTAGACACTGAGTGGCACCACTACCCTACTACGGCGCATGTCCTCAATACACCAAGTGGAACCCCATATAATACATGCGTTCATGTCCTATATTCATCGAGTTGTACCCCTATCTTTCTCGGGAAAGGTTCATCCACTTATTGAGTAGTACCCCTCTATGTGAATTCGGTTCCTTAGTGTGTGTATGTGTGAAATTTGAATTTTCTTCTAGTGTAGACTTCAATGAATCAAAATTATTGAATTGTACTATAATTTATCTAATTTTTATTATTAATGTATGTTCATGGATACAGATTACTATCTTAATTTTCTTTAGAAATGGATTGACTGGGGTGATAGATGATTTAGGATAAATTATATCATCTTCTATTTGGAAGGCATAAAACTATCTAGAAGGATACGAGATTTCACCTTCATCAACATATCCTCTAGAACTCTTGCTAGGAATATAATAAATCAATTTTCTAGATAAATTTTAACAAGGGATTGAGCTCCACAATCAGTAAATATTAGTACACATAATAAGGTATATCATTAATTCAATATCCTATATCACATAAAACATTAGTCAATGAAATCTATCAGATAGTATATAGAATGTAAAATGAACTTGGATCCTGAAATTGGGGGGGTAATTTATATTCTATTTGTGGTGAAAAATTTATTCCCAAACATACACATGAATTCCCTTGAACCCTCCTTTTAATGGTGTATAATTTCTTTAAAAAAATGATACATCTTGTAAGATATTTAAGCGATCCAATAAGATGTATGTTAATTTAAAATATTAAGAATGTTTCCAATTTTTTTATTGGAACCCCACTTGATTAATTATATTGGATTTAATCATTCATCAGGTAAAGGGTATTTGGGATTTTTCTTATCTTTTGATGTTTCTCAAGTTCAATTTGGCATTCTTTTTTATTCAATTTATAATAATTTCTACCTTTTCCTTATTGGCATGATTTGTATTGATTGTGGTTTTTGATAAGGTTTAATGTTTTTACCCACATATAGTTGTTACCTAAATAAAATTTCAATTAGTATTGTATAATGTTTTAGGAGGTGATTTCAGAGGGTTTTATCTATCATTTCCACTATATTCCTGAAGTAGTTTTCAATTATTCTAACACTATTTTTGTTTCCACTAAGTTATGGTTTGTTTTGTGAAGGGTGTTTCCATGAGAAATAGTGTAAGTATGGCCATAAGGTTTCCTTTATTGAAATATTTAGAAATGGAATGTGCATTTGTATCCTTACATGAATGTTTACTAAAATTGAATGGTTTAATGGAATTATTGTTGAAATAGAAGTTAGTCTTGGTTTCTAAAATTTCAAAATGCATTCAACATTTATGAGTTTAATCTATATCCCTAGTTTTCTCTTGGTTGTTGAAATGGTCATTATTGATAGGAAATAATATAGATCTCAGTATTATGCACTAGATCACTGTGGCTAGAGAAATGACCCAGGGAAGAACCTAGACTAAAAATTGTAACATGAGTTGTGGTTAATATATTTTTAATGATTTATTTTCTATACCAAAATGGGTTATTTCATTCATGTTTCATTCAAACAAGGTTTATTTTTGCGCATTCTGTGGTCATTACCTCAAGGACTCCTCTAGTGGAAGAACCACTGGTGCCAATTTGTTTTGGGAATTACAAGATATATTACCAATTTTATATACATGACTTAACAATAAATGACCCTATTAAGGATTCCTCTAGATGAGTTTTTATCACAACCTTGAATTCTTTTGTGGAATAATGTTGTGAAGTGATGTTCCCAGATGAAATGATGTGGACAACAGGAAAAATTGTACTTAATATATCCTTATACTTGTAGAGTCTCTCTCATGAAACATTATTCTTGAATATATTTTCATAAGGTGTTTCTTCTCAAGGATTTAAATAATATTTAATTTTCCATTGGGGATTTTAAATGTTATTGAAATCAACTAGTTTCATGTTGTATAGAAAATCCATTACAATATCATCAAGAGGTGGGTAATAAATTCCATTTTATGTATTCCATATCAATGCATCTCAAATTAAAATTAGAACAGAACATAGTGATGAAATTGATATATATTTTGTATCCTCTATTATAAGGCTATGAAACATAAGAATTATTAACTATGACTATTTTTTAATTCAAATTCATCAAGTAAATGTAAGGTAGCTAATCTAGTTGTTTTATTCTATCTAATGAGGTGCTAGTAAATCTCTCAAAGTCTTGTCATGGATTAATTCCATGAAATTAATCCCACCACTATACCACCACTTATTTGGATAACATGTATTTATCTTCCTTTTACAAATATTGCATTTCCATTCCATTCAACTGAGCCATATTCATTGCCTAATTCATTTCGTGTCTTGTTATTGACTTTATTCTTCATTCTTTATAATGTCTTCCTTCCAATCATTATCATGTCGAAATGAATACCCCTAATGTATAAAAAAAGTAATGGAATTTCAATATTTAACTTGTTTGATTTGGATATTGATCCACTATAATGAAATGTTATTTATTTTACCCAGGCACTGGAGTCCAATCTGCAGTGCCTCCACTACCATTTATAGTCTTATAACTCTATTCTCCATCTTCATCGGTAAAATATTTTGCTACTACGAGTCACTAATAAAAAATACATTTCAACTAACCTAATTAACACCATTAACATCATCTTATTTTCCTCAAAAACTAAACTGACTAATACTTTTCTACATCTATCATGCCTACCTCAGCGGCTATGAGTCGTGTGCCACCTCAGATGCCACATTGGGGGATTATGTGATAGCATCATGGTTTACTAAATATCTCTATATGAAATTAATTTAATTGGAAAAAATTAATAAGATTAGTTGAATATATTTTTTAATTCCCTATAACATTAATAAAATATATAAAAATACTGATAATCAATTAAGTGATGATTATATATGTGGATAAAGTCAAATAGAAAGGAATAAAAATTAATTTTTTATATTGTCTAATCCATTTGTTAATGGAAAATGAAGGGTGAATGGACACATATGGGATTAAAAATAGGTAAGAATATTAATTACTTACACCTTATTGTTAGATCAGTTCTAGTTCTAACTCATTTAGTATACAAAAGGAGGATTACTAGATGATTGAGATCCTTGGGGTTCATCTCAGAGTAGTTAGGAAGTCTATTTTGTGCAAGGTAAGGATTATTTGTATGTATAAAGATAATAATAATCATTATAATAGAAATTAAATATTGAGAGTAAGTTGAGGATCCTATTAGTTTAGAAGGAAAATTATATTAAATCTTCTATGAAGAAACCAATTACCATTATGAAAGGAATGTATAATCGAAGATAATCATACAAACATGCATGGAAAAATAATCTTGTTTGTTGGGAGTCTATAGAGGAGGCTTGAATGAAGTGATTATTTCAAGGTCTTTTTTGTTGATAGTTTGTCAACATGGTCTTTTGATCTAATAAGGCGAATAAGGTATTCATGTATAACATAGATGGTGGGGCCCAACATTTCTTGGAAGAGGCTGGAGAACCACATTATTTGAGCATAGAGAGGATTTTATTGCAGAAGGGGTCACCTTTTGTTGAATCTTATATGAATATGGGAAATTTAAAATAGGATAATACATAGCTCATGGTGAACATTTAATGCATAATATCAGGTCTATTCAAAACAATGTTTTCCAAGAAGATAACATGAGGATATACTTATCATCACTACTTATGTTTCAAGAAATAGGTAGCCCTTCAAAAAATATTCACCTGGGATAGTCTGTGCTACAAAATTACAATTTATATCAGAGTGATCCATAATGTATTTGTGTTTTCTTGTCTTCATATATATTTATGTGAACAACACTAAAATTGTTTTATGTCTAGTCCTGAGTATAATACTTTTTATATGGTCGATTTTCTCTCTTTGTAAGGTAGGATTATGATTATTTCTGTAGAAATATTTCGTTAAATAACATCTCATGAAATATTAAACCAAATAAACATAACTTCACAACACTAAAACAAAAAAATAACCAAAATTATCAAAATTCATGACATTGGGTTTATTTTTAACCCAAATTACACAATCCACTGCCCAAAAACATGTTAAAATAGTATTGTATAAAAACATTCAACCACCATAGTGTCTTACAAACACTCATAAAAAGGTGTGAAGCCTTCTACTACATGCTCCCTATTTTCAAGAAATTAATAACATAATACTCCAATTTAAAGAAATCCAATTCATGTCAAAATATTTATTTTTTAGAGTCCTCAATCAACTCAAATAATGTGAACATATTAAAAGAAAGTTGATAATAGTTATTATTAGCATCATTTAAAACAATTATGGGTTTTAATGAAATATTTTTTTTAAATGAATAGATTCTTTATTTTCAATAGATACATGATAAATTTCACCATCAAACCATGAAAACCTATCAATAATTGAGTTTAATTCTACTACCGTAATACACGTTCTTAATAATTGATTTATCGATTATCAAATTACTTCTATAAACAATCACATGACTCGTCATAAAAATACACATCCTAGTGAAATAAAGTCAAATAGAACCCTTATTATATGTTAGTTTCAAAGTTGTTTTTGAAAATAAATAAAAAATGACTAATAAAAAAGGACATACAAAGAACAATAAAACAAATTGGCTTTCTATCATCAAAATGGAGTCTCAATGAAACCCACCCCCACCTCTTACCATGATAAGGAATCTGATGATACCCAAAATAGCCTTGAGAGGACAGTGAACCTCACTTGGATGATGAAAACGAGTAATTAAAACCATCAAATAAATCAGAGTCTACCTCATTATTAGGATCCTATAAAATAATATAATGTTGATCACTGTGATTTTACATAGAATTAGTGTATCTAAATTTGTTGTGAAGATTTAAAATCACTTTTAATAGATCAAATTTTCCATGTGATGTAGGATACGTAGTGTTCATAAGTGTAAAAAGAGAATTCATTACATGTACAAACATCACTGAATAAAAAATATTGAATTTTATAATATTTACATAAAATCCTATTGTTAATTTAACTTCATGGAAAGGTATAATTTTCTTAGTTCCCTTTAGAAATGGATTGACTTGGATGCTTGGTGATTTTGTAGGTATTATATCATATTCCGTTTTTTGGACATTGAAATTATCATGAAGGATGTGTTTCTTTATCACAACATACTCATATTCTAGAACTCTGACTAGGAATACAATATCTCAGTTTTCTAGTAGAATTTTAAATCAGGATTGACCTCCACAATAAGTGAAGATGAGAACAAAAAATAAGGTATAACATTAATCAAATCTCCTAAATTACATAAAACAAATTCCAGTGACAATTATCCAATAGTATAGGCAATAGAAAATTACATTGGGTCTTCATGTTTGTTGGGTAATTGAGGTGTTATTAGAGCTAACACATTTGATCCCAATATTTCTCCCTAATTAACCTAAATCTTCCATTTCAGGGTGTATAATTCCTTTAGGAACTCATCATATCAATAAATCATCTTAAGGGAATAAGAATAGGTATGTATATTTCAACATTCATGAATATGTCCAAAATTTCTTTTTCAATATACAGTTTATGAATTTTATTGTATTGAATCAATCTTGAGGGAAAGGGTAGTGGGGATTTTTCTTACCATTTTATGGTTTGTCATGTACATTTTTTGGTTTTTAAAAATCATGTTCAGAATAATTTATCCTCATGATTATTTTATTGTCTTAATTTTTTCATATTGTTGTTTTAGAGAAAGATAAATTTCCTACCCACTTCTATTTGTTACCTGACGCAATTATCCCTTAGTATTGGATAATGTTTTAGGAGGCGATATCATTGGATGTTTATCTATCGTTTCTAATAGATTCTCAAATTCATCTTTTAATTCATTCAAATCAATTTTGTGATCCTAAATGTTTGGATATGGGTGGTGAAAAATTTGTACTTGATAACTATAGTAAGGAAATCCATGGGTTGTCCTTTATTGAATTAGAAATGGTTGGAAATTATCTTGGTATCCTTCCATTAAAGTTTATTAAAACTGTATATTTTTGTGGATTTTTTTTAAATAGAGTGAAATATATTTTTTGAATACTGAAAAATTCCCAAAATATACATGAGTTGTCTCTATATCCAGGTTTGTCCATTTGTTGTTGAAATGGTCCTTGTCGATAGGATGCAGAACAACTCTCATGCTACACTTGACCAAGGTGTTGAATGAAATGAACATGATTAGAAAAAATAAAAAACACTATAAATGGTTTTGGTTTGTCATTATATTGGTAAAAATCCTTCTTCCTTAATTAATGGGTTAGTTTTCCATCATTGATTCGAACAAAAGAGATTTTTTGTGCATTTTATGGGTTTTACATCATGGAATCCTGCAGTGGAAGTATCGATTGTGCCAAATTTATTTGAATTAGAAGATATATTTCCTATATTACAATTGATAATTTTATATAAATTATCCTATAAAGGATTCATATATAACATTTTTATCCCTATCAACTATTCAATAGTGGAATAACAATGTTAAGTGATGTTCCTAAATGGGGTTGTGTGGAAAACATGCACAAATATTCATAAACCCCTCTCAACAATAATATACTTTCTCTCTTGAGACATTTTTGATGTCATCTATTTCATCAAGTTTGTCCTCTTTGTGGTTGGAAAATATTTACAGTTCTTTGATGTGCACCCTATATATTGAAATCAACCAGTTTGAAGTTGGATAGCCACTCATTTATGGAACCATAAAGAGATAATGGGGATTCAATAAATTTTAAGTGTTCCTTTGAAATCATGTCAATGTAAAAGTAGCAAAACCAATGGGGAAGTAATAAATATGTATTTTTGGATACTCTCATTAATTTACAGTTTATTTAGGAGATATTTTACTATGTATAGTTTTTAATTCATATTCATCGTGTAAAGTAAGGTTGCTAATTTGGTGGTTTTGTTTTATCAAATGAGGTGCAAATATATATTTCGAAGTTTTGTCATGGTTTTATTACATGAGATAGAACCACCACATTTTCTCCAGTTTTTTTGGAAGATATGAATGTCTAATCCATTTAAGAATCTCACATTTCCATTCCATCTAGATGAGCCATATTCATTAGTCTACTGCCTTTGGTATCTAGTTCCAGACTACTTTATTCCTTCAACATAATCTCAGCATTACCATCATCAAAACCTAGAGATGAATGCTCTACTAGGATCAGAACAACACAAGACATATAAATATTCAATTCCAACATTTAGATCTCTATTTACTGAAATGCATAATTCTTCCATTACTCCAGCAGATGGAGTCCAGTATGCAAAGCTGATACCATTTCAAATCTATAACTTTGTTCTCCATCCTCATCGAAAAATGATATTATGACATTGAGTATATTATCTCTAAAACGTTTCTTCTACCCTATCATGTGCCATTAGAATCATTAAATGTTCCTCAAACACTGTATTAACAAATGTTTTCTTCATCTGGCATGCCAATGTCTGCTTTCCTGAGTCACGTTCCACCTTAACTACCACACCTGGGGTTTCTATGACTGCAGGGACATTTATTGAATAAATCTATCTGTACGAACTCTCAATTAAAAAACCAATTAATAAGTTATATAAAAAAACTTTTTTAGTTTCTTATCCTTTTATCTATATTTTAAAAAATATGTATAATCTATTTATTGATGATTATATATGTGGATAATGTCAAATACAACTGCACCAAAATGATTTTTATTGTGAATTTTATCTTGGTAACTAGATGATGATGAATGAATAGGAATGTGGTTAATGTGAACTAGACACGATGACAAGGTACCTACACTAGATTAGTATCCCGGATTGAGTTATAGCTTATTCAATTTATGTATGGAGTATGATCGAATGATTTATATCCTTTGGGGGTCACCTCAGAGTTGCCTAGAAGAGTGTTTTGTGCATTCTGAAGTTTCTATAGTTGTATAAGGATAAGGATAATCAATATAAAGGTAAAAAAGTATTTAAAGTAAGTAGACTACCCTACATATTATATTGTAAAATTAGATGAAATATTATATGCATAACCAGATTCCCATTATAAAAGGAAACTATGATCCAAGAGAAGCATGAAAACATTAATGGTGTCATATTCATGTATGTAGGGTATATATGGAGAGGAATGATTGAAGTAATCATTTTAGAGGTTTTTCTTAAGTGATAGTGTGTCTACATGGTATTTTGATCCATTATTGTTTATTAGGTATCCATGTATCATTTGGATAAAGGGTCTCAACATTGCATTGAAGAGGGTTGACCAACACTGTATTGTGCCCCTAGAATGATTTTATTACCTAAGGGGTCACATTTGGTTGAATATTATACAAATATAGACCATTTAATATAGGGAATATACATTCTTGAAGAATCAATGGGAGATTATATGATTGGTTTTTTAAAAAAATATCGGATTTTAGAAGTTACCATGATGATTTAGGGCTAGTCTCTACATAAGTGTTTTTCAACGTGTTTCCCATTTATAAAACAATCATTCTGGATAGTCTATGATACAAAATAATATCAAAGTTATATATGAAGTATATGTGTAGTCTATTTATCAAAGAGATTTATGATAATAGGTATTATACCAATACAAGCCTGCAATACTTTTTATATGGTTGATTTTCTCTATATACAATCCGGTATTTTGAGTCTATATATAGGAATTTTTCATTAAACACCCTCTATTTAAAGATAAAACCACAAATAATGTAATTTATTAAAATTAAATCTACAAAAAATAGTCATGTTTCCCAAAATTCATGTTAGGGGTGTATTTATAATAAAAAATTTACAACTGACCATCACAACACATACTGAATTAATGTTGTAAAAAAAAATTAATGACCACATAGGTTAATCACTTCAGTGCTAAAATGAAAATACTACAATGAAGGATAGTGATAGTGTGAGTTTTCCACCTATATCTTATAGAAAACAAACTATTCCATTATAATTCGAATGACCATAGAGGATTAGAATCATCTTCACTACATTTAACCACTATAGTGGCTTTCTAACAATCATAAACAAGTGTGATGTGTCTTTCTACATACTTATTATGTAAAAAAATAATATAACATCCAAATATAATGTAAATAAATTAAATTTAGGAGAAAAAATTATTTTTTTTATATCCTAACTGAACTCAAATAAAGTGAAATTCACAAAAAAATGTTCATATAATTTTTATTAGCATCGTCTACAACAATTCTATGTTTTCATGAAAATAAAATTATTTTACAAAGAATAGGTTCTTATATTTCAATATTCATTTGATACATTTCAGATTAAAAAATCCAAATATATCAATAGTTGAATTGAATTTTTCTTCCAAAGTACTAGTTCCTATGAATTCATTTAGGGATTCCATAATTATTTTTAAAACAAAACCACAACATTGTTCTTAATAGACACTTACCTCATAAAATCAACACTAAAAAATCCATTAATATGTGTGGGTTCATTAGGGATTTTGGAAAATCAATAAAAAATGACGTATATGGAATAATTGACCTACCAAAAATAATTCAAAAATTTGTCTATGTTTCTCCAAAATGGAGAATTAATAAAAAAACCCAATCCCTCTTACTATGTTATGGTAGAAATTGATCTCCAAAAAATTCATTAGAACCTCATGACCCTCGCCTTAACCAAGAAACCCCCCTCCTGGAAGGATTTTACCTGGATGAACTTTGATTTGAGTTGATCCAGTGTGAAATCTATTCTATCGTTCATCATGAACTATGTAAAGGACCCTATGTCATCCATGGATCTGTGCCAATTCTCCACCATATACCAAATTCATAAATTCATGAATCATTCTTTATCCATGTTTTGGTGTATTGGGCTTCCAAGGATCAGTGGTGCTGGCGGGACATCCCAAATCATGTTTGATAGATAATAAATATTGCAGATTTTGAAAATGACTCCCCAATGTACAGAACATCAACCATCCAAATCATTTCTATGAAAGCATCAGACACAAATAAGGAAGCCAGATCTAGAAAGACTTCATGGAATACTGACTAAAGTTTATTTTTTAGGACAACGTTGTGTTATTTTATTATATAAGAATAAATTCTATTGTCCTCGCCAGCTAGGGAAAATCCTTCAAAATATGTTTTCACGAGGAAGGGGAATCTTAGTCTCAAGACCAAATGTCTCCGTGAAAACCAATTCTGGTATTAGGGACAAGTTCCATTATCCAATATCTTGGGGTGGGGTAGAGTGGGTTGAGGTGGAGTGGGCCTGGGTATTTAAATAATCCTTTTTCCTGGAATTCATTCGGTGACATGTGCCAGTAGATATTGTAATGAAACTGAAAATGTCATGAAAAAAATTAAACACATTTAATAAAAATCATGATATAGGAGATTTTATTGGCTTTATAGATATTTTTGAGATAAATCTGACATCTATGGGATTTATATGGAATTTAATAATAAGCATAGAAACTTGGAGTTCACAGAGGGAGTAAACTATATAAGTGGAGATGAAGTATAAATGTTTTCAGGGATGATTAGTTCAAAGATAATATTTCACTACCACAGATTGGTGCTTATGTTTCACCTATATTTATCAGTGCTAAATATAATGCACATGTAAAAGGGACACTTTTATCAATGGTAGATGAAAGAATAAATAACTGTAACTTTTATTAGCGCTAAAAGACACTAAGAATGGTGTACCATTTATCAGTGCTAATTCTATTATATATAAAGGATGATCATTATCATCTCAATTCAAACCACTTTTAATTTTGTTAATAATAAATATTATTAACATATATATATATATATATAATTATTATATTTCTAATCAAAATTTTTTTATTTATATAAATTAATTATAAATCATGTTTATAATTAATATAAATATACTATTTTAATAACTATCTTATAATTGTTCATATATATATATATATTAAAAGTGTTTTTATAATATTATAAATAAAACTGTACACTTACTTCAAAAATTATAAATATATAATATATTTTTGGAAATAAAAAATATTTTAAATATATAAAATTATAGATATAATAAATAAATAAATATAGATAATTATATAAATATATATAATTATGTAATTAACCTAATGCAATATTAAAATTTACAAAATCAAAAAATTACCGCATTGAAAAAATAACGATTTAGAATATATTATCAATTATATAGATATTTTGGAGAGAAATCCAGCATATTATGGCATGATATTGCATTTTATAGTTGGTAGAGAAAATATGAGTTCATTGAGGGAGTAAAATATACAAGTGTAGAAGATGTATAAATTTTTATAGGGAATATTATCTCCAAGATTAAATTTCAATATAATCATGATTTTATTGACGAGGCATATCTGATGTGATCAACATAGTCTTCTTACTAAATATTAAAAATCTACCTTCCATGATGGGTAAAACAAATAATATGGTTCAACAAACCCTAAAATGTGAATATGAGGATGATGTGATGTCATATTGAAAGTGGGATATAATGAATTTAGAAATTTAAAGGGTTATCATTATATATTACTAGAAATATAAAAATCAAGAAAATTAGCTGGTGTTTTAGTAGATTTTTAGTGATCTTTGACAATGAAACTATATTTGAGCATTATATAATTCCCATTACAGGTAATGATAAATTATATCATTATTTGAACTAATAAGTACATGAATATATTTCTATAATAATAATGTAATAAATAATTGAATGTAATATTATATTGAAGGGATTTAACTTTTTGAAAAAATTATTTTAACCGCTAGCATGTTATCTTTTTCAATTATCATAATGATAATTAGAATATAAATTTGATAATTATATTCAAACAATACTATTTCAATTAAAAAAGTATCAATCCTCTAGATTTGATAAATAATGATGAATATGAAATTGATTACCATCTCAATTATCTTTTATGATATTATTTAAAATTTTTTTGTAATAAAAATCATGAGATATACTGTTTAATTTAACTAGATATATAGAATGGAAATATTTCATAGATTAAATTACATAAATATTTGGAAAATAACTATTCATAAAAACAAATCCACTTTAGATAAACACTCCCTCAATTAATAAACATCATTACATGACATCAATAAGGTTTTCATTAACCACTATTTCCATGTTTTAAAAATTAAATTAAGGATGGACAAAAAAAATCAAATATAGAAATGATACAACCAATCCATTACATGCATTTATATTATATCATTACACTTTATTATTTATTATAACTCACAATAAATCAAACCCCCCCCCCCCCCCCGAACATATTGGTTTAATGTATTTGAATATTAGATATATGATTGTGTTATTTTACAATATAGTGTACATGTATCCCATAAATGAATCACAATTGACCTCCTTCTATTCATATCCTATGTAAAATTAATATACATACCCTAGGGAATGGGTAATATTAGATTATTCATTTGGGTTAAAACATCTGAGATATTACTCAGAACATATGAATATCATAGGTGAGTATAAGATGTTTATGTGGTTATGGGAGCATAATCGAGGAATATAATCATAACATAAAAGAATAATAACCAATGGAACATGTATCATGAAATGTAAAATTAATCATAACATAAGGATTTTTTCAAAAGATACGAAATAACACAGGGCAATCGTTCACATATATACGAATATAAAATCATATCATTAGGCCAAGGATCATTTCCATGACCACCATCACATAGTGTACATAATGTTCCACAACATAGTGGTCTATGAAAATATATCATATCATAAAAATAATGTTATGTGATATAATATCTACCCAATGAATCTTGGGGATATATAATTTTAGTCTCTCCCTTAATGACATGGTAAACTATACATATCTATTCCACAGGAACATGATATCATTTATAAATTCATCATAGCATGATAAAACCACAATAATGAGAGGGGTCTCATAAAACTTTCTATATGGAATTAAATTAATCAATCTAGAGAAAGAACGTGGACAGTTCTATTGAATAATATCCCCAAATAAACAATAAATTCAATAAGGTATATTGATATGGATGAGATTCCATTTGGATAATGTTAAAAAAATTTAAAAGGATATAGTCATATGTATTTTTACCCATTTTACATTAAAATAAAGTACAAATAATAACTGTTTTAACTGGGAAATGTCAATGGTAATAAAAAATATTCTAGATCCTCAGTGTCTATGTCAATGTAAAATTGAATTATTTTAAATAATATTAAATTAATTGATAGTAAAAATTATCTATGTATAAAATGTAAAACATGACAGTTAAAAATATTCACCTTTTACTTTTATATGTAATTTAAATTCAATTGGAAGTGACCATAAAAAATCATTGGAGTAGACATAATAATATTCCAAAAATAGTATGAAATATGTTGACACAAAAATAAAATGTTTCCTAGCTAAAAATAAGAGACAATGATGGTTCCACTTAGAAACATGATTTATGGTTAATTATAAATCAACAAGAGGGGAAATGGAAAAAATATAGACAAGCCTAATAAATAATCAACAGAGAAGAAAATAAATTTTGATTTGGAGAGAAAATATATTAAAATTACCTAATAGAATTTTATATATATACAATATCAATTTGAAAGAGATATGGGAATATGATCTCTGATGAGTTTGTTAAATTTTGATCTGTAATTTAGTAAATGATAGAAATTTAGAATGATTTTTATATATACAATAATGAAATGGACTAGACCATTCATACCCATTATTTTGTGTTTCCAAGTTATTTGATTCATCATTAGGGAGTTTAATGGCTTTTTGAAGGCTTTATAAGAGATTTGGCCAATTTATGGGCCACCACACCATAGTGTTAGCCTTGGTGGCAGTTAGGGTGAACTTTCATGGGAGAATAAACAATTTATGTTCTCTGATCATTTGATATACTAGTATTGTGTTGGGGCACACCATGGGGAGTGGAATTTCTTGGGTTATCTTTTCTGTTGGTGTTTTGGCCGGGATGATCACCAATATGAAATGGGGAATCCTAAAACACCTTTGGTGGAGTTTTTTTGGCCAGAGAATTTATGTATGGAATACGTACTAGAAAATTTTTATGGAGGGGGGGGGGAATTTGGTTATTTATCTTCCATATAAATTATTTTTTTGGTATTATCTAGGTATTTCACCCTATACAACTGAGGTGGATGGGAGGAAGCTATATCAAAGAATTATGATGACCCTCAATCTTCGATGTGCAAACAATTTATAGTTTTGTCACGATGTTTTATCCACATTAGATATCTCTACTATACCATAGGCTGGGGATGTGTGGGGCAGGGGAGATTAAAATTATCACATTAACAAAATTCCTTTTACCAATTACTGAACCATATTACACAATTAATCCTCTACATTAGGAACCTAGTACCTGAAGACTAATTTGAGGTATGTGATGGTGATGTGTGGACATGAAGCAAGTAGTGGGATCTACTTTAGACTGTCTTTTACTTTTTTAAATTGAAATAGAATTTTATTATCCAACTACCCCATAAAAAACAAAATGACCATTTATATATATGTATATTCAATTTTATATATTATATCCAGGTAATATATAATATTTTGAAATATATTTTCAACATTAAAAAGAAATTTATATATTAGATTTTATTAATTAATTTATTGTATTTTAAACTTTCTTAATTAACATATCTTAATATAATAAATATTTTAAATGTATTTTTATCATTATAATAACATTCAGGTATTTACTATTATTTAACTAGGTTGGTTGAGAACTCATTACATCTACTATGTAAACAATGGCTCGGATGTCCAATACATAGACTGAAGACCATGTTTCGTATCAATGTTATGTGAGGGTAAAATAATGTTATGATAGTGTAATACCGAAACATGTACAAATTATGTAAGGGTAAAAAAGTAATGGATGTTTAAAATATATAATCGTTAAGATAAAGTCAATTATCGAAAAAACCAATTTATGTAATTGTAAACTAATGTTTAATATGTGTAGTATAATGTTATGTTGGTGTAACCCCAAGTCTAGTAATGGTAAAAAATGTTAATTAAGGGTAAAAATAAAGATATATATGGGTAACACAAGGTTTAGTAAGGGTAAAATAAATTTTTTTATGGTTATATATACTTTAAGTGAGGGTAAAAAAAGTTTTATCTAGGTTAAAAATATTTATGTAATGGTAAACAGCTGTTTTTTAGTGGAATTGTTTTTTGAAAGGGTAAAATAAAGTTATGTAAAGGTAAGAATAGTTTAATTATGGGTAAATAAAATTTAAGTAAAGGTAATCAGAAACTTATACAGGTTATGTAAGGGTAAACTAATGTTATATATGGGTGATATAAAGATATGTATGTGTATTCTAATATTATGTAAATGTATAAAAAGTAATGTAATGGTAAAATAAAGTTATGTTAGGGTAAACTCAAATTATGCACAGGTAAAACAATTTTATGTATGGGTAAACTAGAGTTATGTAAGGGTAAAACATAGATAATCAAGGGTAAAACTAATGTAATGTAATGTAGATAAAAGTTACCTAATGGTAAAAAAAATTATTTTATGGTAAAAAAAGTTAAAATGGGTAAAAAATAGTTAATTAATGGTAAACAATTGGTTATATAAGGGTAAAAAAATGTTATGTAAGGGTAAACTAAAATTATGTAATGTTAAACAAAAACTAAGTAAGGATAAAATATTATTAAGTGTGGTAATGAAAATTCACGTTACAATAAAAAATGTTTATTAAGGGTAAATTAATGTAATGAAATTTTAAAAAATTTTATTTAAGGTAAAACTAATTTTATTTAAGGGTAAAACAATACAGGAAATAATGGCATTTGCGATGGGTCATTTGTGTCAGGATCCCGTCGCTAATAGGCTTTTGCGACGGGGTCCCGTCGCAAATAGCCCGTCACGGAAAATGGCGTCGCAACAACAATTATTTGCGACGGGCCCGTCACTAAAGGTATTATTTGTGACAGAGATTCTTCTCGTCGCAAATATTAGTTCGTATATTTGTGAAAACTTTTAAAAATCGTAATTGCGACGGGCCCGTCGCAATTAGTTTTTTAAAAAAAAATTAAAAAAATTAATAAATTATTTTAATCAATATAATAATAATACTATTTGCGACGGGCATAATATCCGGTCGCAAATACTAAAAAAAATTAAATTATTAATAAATTATTTTAATTAATATAATAATAATCCAATTATAATTCAAAAATAAAAAATTATTAATAAATTATTTTAATTAATATAATAATAATAGAATTATAATTCAAAAATAAAAAATAATATAATATTAATAAATTATTTTAATTAATATAATAATATTATAATTATAATTCATTAATAAAAAAATATTAATAAGTTATTTTAATTAATATAAAAATAATAGAATTATTTTACATTCAAATATTAAAATAATTCTATTATTACAAAAAAAATAATTTAATTATAATATTATAGAATTTAAATATATATATATAATTTAATATTATAAAATATAAATAATATTATTATTCATATTAATATTGTTATTTCAAAATATAATATTATTAATATTTTATAATGAGACAGAAACTACGAATAGAAAAAAAATTAATATTTTGATTTAACAAACTTTATAACATAAAAACAAACTCTAATCTGAAGGAGGGGGGAGGGGGGAGGGGGGGATCTGCAGATGCTGGTGGAGGAAACTTCATACATAAAGAATGAGTGAGTCGGCGCATGTACTCCATCTGCTCCTGATGCTGCTGCTGCCACCGACTCATCTACTCCTCATACAGCTGCTGCTGGCGTCGACGCTCCTCCTCATGCTGCTGCTGCTACTGACGCATCTGCTCCTGATCATGTTGGAGACTCTCTATCAGTGCAGTCTGAGATCGCAACTAATCCTCATACTGTTTAGCAGAAGAAGATGCACGAGCTCCTCTCGATCTGGACACCGACATCGCAGCATTGCCATAATAATCTATGGGAGTCAGTCGAGAGCTGATACCAACTACTCAGCCTTTCTCAAAAGCATACTGGGTGGCCTGCATCCATGCTGCCTCATCAAACTGACAGCCAGTGGTCTGATCTGATGACGCGGCCTGACTCTCAGGCCGGGTCTGTGATGCTGCGGCCTCATATGACTCCTGTAGTTGCAATTTAAAATTAAAATTGTGAATATATTATATGCAGTTAATTTTTAAACTTGAAGACAAATAATACTGACCGTGATGTGACGCTGACAATCACCTCTGAGCTCCACAGTAGTAGGATCACTATACATCCTCCGATATACGTCATACTCCGTAATATCGGGGTGCTTGACAGCCTATAAGAATAAAAAATAAAATGTTAATATTTATAGTTATATAAAATATTTATAAATAATGTACGTACCAGATGCTGTTTATGAGTACTGAAAGTACGACTCCCATCTCGATGAGTCACCACCTGTCTCCCCCGATTCTACCTCCCCACCGATGATCTCATCTGAAAGGCATCACTCAACCAGTGTGCACATAATCCATCCCATACTTGGGATGAAATTTACTCTGGTCGGTGTACTCTACATGACTCGTCAAAAACTAACACTCTTGCTTTCTTCGTGGCAGATTTTCATAAATTGTGCAAAAACTGACGAAAGCGATCACGCATGGCCACCTCCCATGCCTCGTGGATGACGTCACACATGGTATCATCGATCGGATACCATAAACCCTAAAAATAAATCAAAATATCGAGTTATAATTGAAATAATTTCAAAATAAAAATTATTTATTTACGTACGTACCAACCAATGGCCGAACATGGCCTGCTGCACATCAATGGGAATCTGCTCCCATGTGGTCCAAGGCTGAGAGAAATAGTTGCGCAAAATAGCGCTGCCCTGTCCGACTTCTATATACGGAAAACTATAAAAATAACAAACATTTATTATGTGAATAGATTAATAAAATCTTAGTCAAATCCCCAGGTTATCACACAGGTTATTACACCTCCATGTGCGTCGATCAAACCCAAGACGTGGACGTCGCTCGGGAATGGTGTCAGGAATCATCAATCGTGCAAGACCGCAGCCCCTCCGCGTACTCCCTGGAGCGCCTGTAGGCTGAGGGTCATCTGCCAGCAACTCATCTGCATCAAAAGGCAGGTCAACATCCGCCAACTCACGAAATGTGTCGTCGTCCATCTCAAACAGAAAATGATAATGTTGTTAGAAAATAATTGATAATTACAATTATATATACATATATATTAGTTATGATTTTATATAACTACCATGAAATTCTATCAGTATTCATCTTCATCATCATCTTCATATATGTCAATGTCATCTTCATATTCCTCCTCAACATCATTGATATCCATTCGAGTTCCAGTTGCTTTATCTCTTACCATTTCAAATTCATATCTGACATCATTAACATCATCGTCATCACCGACTCTAAAATGTGGGGCGTCGTCATCGATACTCATCTGTCATTGTAAAAAAGATTTATTTTGAGTACTCTCTTGAAAAACTTCAATTCTTTGCACATTAGTGAAAGCACAATCACTTTGACTAAACTGATTGTCTCGAAATTTTTTTATTATACTCCACCAATCAGTCATCTCTATTGATGTAGCACAGTACTTTGCGTAATAAAATTGATGTGCCTGTTGAGCCAATAAGAATGGTTCATTTACTGTGAGAACACTTTTACATTTAATATCGATGATTCCATGAGTCGGATGAACACCCATGACTCTCTCTGTATCCAACCATCGACATTTGAACATGGTTATGTAATGTTGTCCAAGATAACAGTGTTCAATGATTTCATCAAGTATTCCATAAAAGTCAACTTCATTTTCTCGATGATGAGATCCTCTCAAGCTAACTCCACTGTTCATTGTTTTTTTTTTGATTCCACATATGCATGTGTGTGAAATCAAAATCCATTCACCACATGTGCATTATAAGTTTTAACAAGTTTGGAAGGTGGATTACTCAATATACATAGTCGTTTGTCAATTTTATCAGCATGTCGAGACACATGAAAATTTGTGAAATAGTTATCAATATAGTAAACTATACATAGAATGAGTTGATAAAAGTTAAAGAAATTATGTTACCATTTTTTGAAACCACTGAGAGAAATTTTTCTGTCGACGTTCCTTGAGAGCAGCTGCTGCAATTTCTGGAATTTGATTCTTGATATGATTATCATACAACCTATAAAAAACAAAGTTATTTAATGTAACATAAATGATATAATAAGTGATATAAACACTTACAGTACAACTGATTTCTTCTCTTCACAGTTGTGCAGAACATACGTATGAGCTCTATGATGTTCATCATCCGAAAACCATCGTTCATAAACTCCACCAAAACCAAGCTCTGGCTGGTTGAAAACAGATAATTGATTGTCGATTTCATCAATATTTCTCTCGTTCCGTCCCATTCGGCTGTGTTTTGAAGGATACTCAGATTCAAAATAATGAGAGCAGAAAAAATATATTTCCTCTTGCAAATAATCATCTACAATAGATCCTTCAACAGATGCTTTGTTACGTAATTTTCTTTTCAATGTTTTCATGTATATTTCAAATGGGTACATCCCTCGAAACTGTACTGGATCTCCACATCTGGCTTCATATGGAAAATGTAACATCAAACGTTCCATTGAGTCAACGAAAGATGGCGGAAATATTTTTTCCAGTTTACATACAATTACAACATCATCTTCTTCAAGTTTACATAGAGCATCATAATCTTCTATAGCCGCACAAATTTCCCGAAAAAATGAGACATGTCTGTTATAGAATCCCAAATCACAGAATTCAACAGACCTCTTAATCCAATGGGTAGAAGACTTTCCATTATAACATGACAATCACGACTTTTTAATCCAGTAATATGACCATTCTTTACACATCTTCCCAAATTGGAAGCAAAACCATCTGGAAGTCTCAAATATGTAATCCACTAACAAAATAATAAATGGTTTTCTTTAGACAGTTTATAACCTGCTTTTGGTTTTAGTTACCTTTCTGTTCTGACATTCTCAAACAGTTCCAGTTCTGGACGCCTGCAAATTTGGGCAAGATCTAAACGTGCATTTACATTGTCTTTGCTCTTTCCTGGCGTATCCAAAACTATATGAAACAAATTATCAAAACAGTTCTTCTCAATATGCATGAGATCCAACATGCGGCGGACCAACAAATCAGACCTATATGGCAAATCCCAAAATATGCTACGTTTAATCCAATTGTGTTCTTTCCGAAAACCAAAATTTTTTTGTTGGTTTATTGTGGGACCAAAAGTGATGGGAGGTAATGAAAATACTACTGATTTTAACTCCAAACGTGATAGAATTTTTGGAGGTCCATCCCTTTCAATTGTTCATTTTCTGAAATTAGATCTGTTTCTGCGAAATGGATGATCAGCTAGTAGAAATCTGTGATGACAATCAAAATAACAAGATTTCTTTCCACGAATGAGCATAAATACTTTTTCCTCTCCCATACAGTAAGAAAATGATTTCTGACCATGTGTACTCCAGCCAGATAACATCCCATAAGTCGATAAGTCACTAATTGTCCACATCAATGCTGCTCTCAGTATGAAATTCTATTTCGTAGAAACATCATATGTACTGACACCAGTACTCCAAAATAAACTTAATTCATAAATCAATGGTTTCAAATAAACATCAATATTTTTCTTCGGATGTCCTGGAATTAGAAAAGTCAAAACGATATATGGCTCCTTTATCAACATCCATGGAGGTAAATTGTACGGAGTTAAAAAACAGGACAACATGAATATTGACTACCATAAGATCCAAACGGACAGAAACCATCAGTGGAAAGGCCCAGTCGAACATTTCTAGCTTCTAAAGCAAAGGATGGATGCACTCTATCAAAATGTTTCCTATGAATCACCATCGGCTGGATGATTCAAACTTTTATCGGTTGAAATATTTTCTTTATGCCATGACATCATTGTCGCTGTATTCTTAGACATGAATAAAAGCTAAAGTATAGATGTAAGCGGAGAATATCTCAACTATTTTATAGGAATCAAACCAGACTTCCCATGTTTCCCTTCTTTATATCTCAGTTTCCCACATCCGGGACAACTATCCAACGACTCATTTTCCCTAGAATATAAAAAGCAGTCATTTGAACATGCATGAATCTTCTGAAAAGTAAGTCCCAAATTTCGAACCAGCCTCTTACTCTCATAGTAATTTGCAGGAAAAACATTTCCATTAGATAAAAGTGTTTTAAGCAAAGAAAATATCTGTTCAAAACAGGTGTTTGACATTCCGTTATCTGATTTGATAGCCATAAATTTTGAAACTGCTTCTAATTTTCTCATCTTGCAGCCAGGATATAATGCATCCTCAACAGACCTCAACAACTCATAAAATTCAGACGGTGCCAACTCAGGATTTGAATCTATATTAGCCGGAGTTTCTGTATGTTGAACAGATGAACCTGCAACATCATGTACTAAATCTTGAAGCTGGGATGGATCCAGAATCAAGTTGGTATCACCTACTCTGGAACTGAATTCATCGTGTTGATACCAAAAAACATAATCTGGTTGAAAATCAAAACGCAAGAGATGCCCCCCATATTGTCAAACGTTCTCAATGCACATTTTCTACAAGGGAATTTTATTTTTCATTCTGAATCAAATTCTGGATTTGATGCTGCAAATGATAAAAAAGTCTCCACACCCTCGATATATACTGTATTTAAACTAGAACCGTTTGGATTTCTACGTTGATTTATCCATATGCGGTCATCTAATAATGACTGTTGACGACCTCATTGTTCCATATTTTTCAATAAAATTTAAAATCATTACTGGTTTTGAATAATTTGTTAGAAAAAACACTCAAGAAAAGATTGAATATGTTGAGAATAAAGCATAACATGTTACAAATATTGATAATTTTAATATTATATTGATTTTTTATTATTTTAATAATACTAATATATTTTTTTCATAAATATTAATTATATAATAATTACATTATTACATTATTAGTATATTTTATTATTAATATTAAAATAATATAATTTTCTATATTATATACAATTCTCCTTTCATCTTTGTGTTTAACATTCTGTCTCCACATGTAATATTTGCATTCACTTTCACCTCTCCATTGGCGAGTAGGTTGATAATTTTGAAAAATAATGCAAATATTACATGAGGAGACAAAAAACACACAGATGAAAAGAGAATTTTATATAATATAGAAAATTATATTATTTTAATATTAATAATAAAATATACAAATAATGTAATAATGTTATTATTCTCAAATATTGGTAATTATTCCAAATTATTGGTAATTATTCCAAATTATTGGTAATTATTCCAAATTATTGGTAATTATATCTAATTATTGGTAAATATTGGTAATTATTGGTAATTATTGGTAAATATTGGTAATTATTGGTAATTATTGGTAATTATTACTAATTATTGGTAATTATTACTAATTATTGGTAATTATTCCTAATTATTGGTAATTATTCCTAATTATTACTAATTATTGGTAATTATTACTAATTATTGGTAATTATTACTAATTATTGGTAATTATTACTAATTATTGGTAATTATTACTAATTATTGGTAATTATTACTAATTATTGGTAATTATTACTAATTATTGGTAATTATTACTAATTATTGGTAATTATTACTAATTATTACTAATTATTACTAATTAATAGTAATTATTACTAATTAATACTAATTATTACTAATTATTACTAATTATGGGTAATTATTACTAATTATTGGTAATTATTAATGATTATTGGTAATTATTACTAATTATTGGTAATTATTACTAATTATTGCTAATTATTCCTAATTATTGGTAATTATTCCTAATTATAGGTAATTATTCCTAATTATTGTTAATTATTC
Organism: Viscum album; assembly: GCA_963277665.1. Lineage (NCBI taxonomy): Eukaryota > Viridiplantae > Streptophyta > Magnoliopsida > Santalales > Viscaceae > Viscum > Viscum album. The sequence goes on from OY728130.1 coordinate 1,032,635,931, forward strand.
CGAATTATTGGTAATTATTCCTAATTATTGGTAATTATTACTAATTATTGGTAATTATTACTAATTATTGGTAATTATTACTAATTATTGGTAAAAATTACTAATTATTGGTAATTAATAGTAATTATTGGTAATTATTACTAATTATTGGTAATTATTACGAATTATTGGTAATTATTACTAATTATTGGTGATTATTGCTAATTATTACTAATTTTTACTAATTATTACTAATTATTACCAATTATTACTAATTATTACTAATTATTACTATTTATTGGTAATTATTACTAATATTGGTAATTATTACTAATTATTGGTAATTATTACTAATTATTGGTAATTATTACTAGTTATTACTAATTATTACTAATTATTACTAATTATTACTAATTATTGGTAATTATTACTAATTATTACTAATTATTGGTAATTATTACTAATTATTACTAATTATTGGTAATTATTACTAATTATTACTAATTAGTGGTAATTATTGGTAATTATTTCGAATTATTACTAATTGTTGGTAATTATTAATAATTATTATCAATTATTACTAATTATTGGTAATTATGGGTAATTATTGGTAATTATTACTAATTACGGATAATTATTGGTAATGATGGATAATTATGGATAATTATTGATAATTATTGGTAATTATTGGTAATTATTTGTAATTATTACTAATTATTGGTAATTATTACTAATTATTGCTAATTATTACTAATTATTCCTAATTATTGGTAATTGTTACTCATTATTACTATTTATTGGTAATTATTGGTAATTTTTGGTAATTATTACTAATTATGGATAATTATTGGTAATTATTACTAATTATGGATAATTATTGGTAATTATTACTAATTATTGGTAATTATTTGTAATTATTACTAATTATTGGTAATTGTTAATAATTATTGCTAAATATTGGTAATTATTATTAATTATTACTAATTAGTTGTAATTATTGGTAATTATTACTAATTATTCCTAATTATTGGTAATTATTACTCATTATTACTATTTAGTACTAAATATTGGTAATTATTACTAATTATTACGAATTATTGCTTATTATTGGTAATTATTACTAATTATTACTAATTATTGGAAATTATTGGAAATTATTACTAATTATTGGTAATTATTACTAATTATTAGTAATTATTACTAATTATTACTAATTATTGGTAATTATTGGTAATTATTAATAATTATTCCTAATTATTGGTATTTCTTACTAATTATTAGTATTTATTCTTAATTATTGGTAATTATTACTAATTATTCCTAATTACCATTAACTATGTACAATGAATGCTAATAATTTAAATTTATTAAGTAACAAAACAATCTAAACATAATTAAATTAATAATAATTAAGAATAATTGAAACGAATAAAAAATTTAAAATAAATATTAAATTAAAATGAACATAAATACCTTTAAAATTGATCTGAGGTTGATTTCTGATTGTTGTTGAAAACTTCAATATCAACTCCGGAAAAAAAAATTGAACTTAAGAAACGATGAACTCTAAAAATAGAGTTTTGAGAGTAGTAGAAGATGGAGATTGAGAGTGAATGAAAAAAAAAACGGATGGGGGGTATTTATAGGTTAGATTATTTGCGGCGGGTGTATTTGCGACGGGTATCCTGTCGCAAATAGTATTATTTTCGAAAGTACCCGTCGCAAATACCTTATCCCCCATTTATTACGGTCAACGGTTATATATTTATTTGCGACGGGACCCGTCGCAAATAATAACCTGCCAACATACTATTTTCTACGGGGGTATATTTCCGTTGCAAATATCTTTTTACCGCCGCCGGTTATTTGCGACGGGCGATAACCGCCCGTCGCAAATAACTTTCCCGCAATTTGGCGCGCAAAGCGCGCCAGTCTTTTTGTGACGGGGAATGCTATCCCGTCGCAAATAACTACTTATTTGCGATGAGGGAATTCCCCCGTCGCAAATACCCATTTTTCCCGTAGTGAAACTAAATTAAAGTAGGGGTAAAACAATGTTATGAAGGTGTAAATTAAAATCATGTAAGTGTAAACTGAAATTAAGTCTAACAAAATTTATGTAAGGGTAAAACTAAAGGTATGTAAGGGCAAAAAAATAGGGGTAAATAATAGTTAAGTATTGGAAAACTAAATATTTTTAAGAGAAAATGAATTTTAATAACATGTTCCAATATATGAAAATTAATATAAAAAAATTTATTTAATATATATTGATCATTATTGTAATATTTGTAGATCAATATTAGTATTTTAACATGGATAAATCTACATTAAATAACATTGATATTGATGATTATATATCTATATTTTTTTTATATGTAAATAGAAATATATGAAAATTATTGTTGAATTACAAATGTACATGAATTGATGTGAAATATATACATATACATACATATATATTTGTATATATATTAAGACATGCCCACACACATGCATACAATTTCACATAAAAATTAATATAAGCATAATCATGCACAATTTCATACACATATTTTAAAATAAGTACATACATACATTCGTATATTAATATATATTAATATAATATAAATACACATCGATTTTTTTTCAAATATACATATATAAAATATTGATTAATTATATGTATACACATTGACACATACATACACATACGTAAATATAAATTCATATATAAATATTAATGTATTAATTTTATTCTATAAAATATATAATTTTTTTAATATATAATCATTAATATACATAATGAATATATATATATAAGTATATATATGTTAATAACAAATCTATATAAATTTTATGAGTAATTTTTTTTTTGTTTTTTAGTCATTACAAATGAGTGGACACTCACATACAAACACACACTAACATTAAGTATATAACTATTTAACCATATATATATATTAATAGTGAATAAATATAATCATTTATAACTATAAAAAATATATTATTTATTTATTCATAAGGAAATCATTATGCAGATCTCTTATGGGGGAATCACATGAAAAATCTCTTATTGAAAATCACCTATGGGAGATTCACAAGATAAATATCATATATGAACTATCATATACGACATTCCTAAGGAAAATATCCTATGTGTGATTCAGAAGATAAATATTCTATGAGAGAGTCACAAGAAAAATCTCATATCAGAGAATCACAGGACATATATCATAAGGAAAATCTTCTATGAGAGATTCAAAAAAAAAAATATTTTGGGAAATCACATATTAGAGATCCAAAGTAGAAATCTCATATGTTATGTTTCAAGTGAAAATGTTTTATGGGATATTTTCATTGTATGCATATATGTATTTTTTATAATTTTTTATATGTATGTATGTGTTCATGTGTTACTTATAGTTTTACATAATTATATATATGTATATTTGTATAAAACTTTATTAGTATGTATTTATTTATTTTTATTCATATAGATTTATATATGTAGGACAGTACTTCTATTTAAATATATGTATATGAAATCTATATGAAAGCATGCTTTTTTATATTTCACATATATATATCCATAGATATATATTTATGTATGAATATATATAGGTATATACATTACATACAAATATGTTTGTATATAGACACTCATTCATTTTCATAATTTCACACACCCATATATATTGTATATTTTTATATTCTAGTATAATTAATACTATATTTATAAAAATAATACCTAATAAAAAAATATAATATTATTGTGAATATTTATAAGTTTAGAAAAATGTACAAACTCATTCATTTTTATAATTTTATATATACAAATATATATAATATGTGGTTAGAATGATATAAAGTCCATTATATATATATATAACTTATAGTTGATAAAATATTCATAAAATATTAGGTATGTAATTATTTATACATACTCACAAATGTGAACACCCATTTATTTTTGTGTGTATATATATAGTATGTATCAAAATTGATACAAAGAATATATTTTAATTTTCCATTGGAGGACTTGGATTGGATTTTTGGGAAGTAAACTTACATTGTGTGCATGTATGTATGATGAAATAAATTATATATATTTCCTCATTTACATATATTCATGTGATAAAAGAAAATTTAAATATATTTATCTATATATATATTTAAATAAATAATTAGTATAAATAGTGTATACAATAAAACATAGTATTAATTTAGACTATAAAATTTATTTTCTTATGTATAAATATTAATATGTTTACACATACATGTTTATGTAACATATTATTGTAATTATGTATATAGTTTTAAAAACATATACTTTCAAAAACGTATATTAGTAAATACCATCATGTATGCATGAACCCATGCATGAACGCACATATCATTTTATGTAGTTATATAGACGTATATCTATGAATAATTATAGTATTATATATTTATGTAATCAAACTATTATATAATTATGTATTTATGAACTTTTATATATTCACACAAACACACAAACACTTATTAATATTTTATTTTTTTCGATATGTTATTTTCTTGTATTTCTTTTACAAAAAAATGCATAATAAGAGTTAAAAAAACAAATCATAATTTTTTTATATTATTATATAACTATATATGAAAAAATAAAATTTAAAATAATATATCATATATGGGAAAATAATTATCCATTTCGATATAATGATAACAATGGTTTTGAAAGACAAAAATTTCAATATAACTTGAAAACAATATATTAGGTCAATATTTATTAGAGGGAAAAAGGATTCATTGATGAGAGAGAATATAAATTAGTTTTTGCGGTGGCACGTGGGGTGTGGTCAAGACATTGATGTGATAATATAATTATTAATTTTATTTGTAATCTAGGATTTTAGTGGCCACATATTAACATCATAAAGGAATTGTTCATCATCCCTTGCTAGTGGGAAATGGATTAGATGCCAATATAATTTTTATTGTTTTACTTTTCTAATGGCTCATGAGAATAAATATACAATAATTTAATACTATTTATTTTATTATAATATATCATCTTCAACCTTTTAGGAGGAGGAGTAAATTACATAAATAAAATTATGTTGTAAATAGTAGTTCTGGTCTTAAATAAATATAAGTAATTTTATATTTAAAAACAAAGCTTACCCGACATGAATATCATGTGATGTTATGATAAGTATTTTAAAATTAAAATTTTTACATTTACAAGGTAATGAAAAAAATCATGAATTCTTTCCTACAACTTCACTATATGTTCTTTTGACAAAAGTCACAATTTAGATGATTTTACTTATTATTTATATAGTTTGTGGATAATTGAATCATATTCGTTCTTGATAGGTAAATTAATAATGGGAATAGAATGTAGGAATTCATAGAGGGATTAAAATATACAAGTGGATATTAAGTATAAATTTTATAAAGAAGATTTTTTCAATAATGAAGTTTCAAAATAATAATGAATTTATTAATGAGGAATTATGATTTGATCAATACAACCACTCAAATAATTATTAAATAAATATCCTTTAAGATGAATAAAACAAAAAAGGTTATTAAAATATTGATAAAACATGAATATGAGGAGAATATACATTTGAAAATTTAATTCAAATAATCACATTTAAACTACAAAACATTATAAACCCTGTTTTGGGATTAATTATGTATAAAATGAAATAGATTATAATATTAATTATAATATATGATATGATTGTTAAATTTTAATTAAATTATAATCATGAAATTGGTTATTTTAATTTTTTCACATATATATTAAATGAATATAATTCATACATGAAATCACATCAATATTGGAAAAATAGCCATTCACAAAATCTAATAAACATTAGAAAAACACTCCCTCAATTTATAAATAGCATTCCATGAAAGAAATAATGTTTTGATTAACCAATAATGTCATATTTTAGAAACATTATTAATAATTGGGAAAAAATAATATATTTGTTATATAATCCAACAATTCCATGAATATATATTACATCATTAAATTATATAATTTATTATAACTCAAAATAGTTTAAAATCACAGAACATAGAGGTTTACTGTCTAGAGATACTAAATACATAACTGTATTATTTTACAACACTATGTACATTTCATCTAAAATTTTATAACACATAATACCCTTATATACATACAATTAGTTATATACATCGTTATATCCTATGGAATGGTTGAGTGTAGATGTTAAGTGTGAATTATGACATTTGAGAAATTAATCAAAACAAATGAAGATCATATGTGATTATAAGATGAGTATGTTGGTTTGAGAACATAATCAATGTTTACAAGCATAACATAAAGGAAACATACCGAATAGAATGTAAATCATAAAACAAAAAAACCATAAAATAAGAATTCTGTAATAACACATGAAACAAATAAAGAAAAATGTGGTACAAACATATGTATAAAAAATTATATATTTATTCTAACGATCATTTCTATAACCACCATCACATAGTGAACAAAACTTCCCATAACATATGGGACTTTCACAATCATTCATGTTATATGACATAAATTTTCATGAGATATATGATTTACCCAATGAAATTTAGGGCTATTTAATGTATGGATCACCCTTAACAACATGATAAACTATACATATGTGAGCCACCAGAACATGAAAATGATCACAAATTCATCATTGAAGGATAAAAATATGAGAATAAAATGGGTTTCATAAAAATTTACATACGGAATAAAAATAAACAATCTAGATAAAGAAAGTGGATAGTTCCTTAAAATCATATCCTAAAAGAAACATGATAATAATTAAAGGATATTGATATAGAAGGGAATCACTTTAGAGGATGATAAGAAATTTAAAAAGAAATATTTTATTTATTTTTACCCTATTAATTAAAAATAATATATTAATAACAAATGTTTGAACATGGTAAGTATAAATGTTGTAAAAATATTTTATAGCATTATTGACTAAAAATGGGAAATAGAAGCTTCATATAGAATAAAAATTGAAATCATAAAAAAATTATCAGATTGTAAAATGTAAAATAAGAGAGTTAAAAAGATTCTTATTATGCATGTTTAGTAACTATATGTAAATATAAAGTGACCTTATGAAATAATATAAATAGATATAAGGATATCCATTAAATAATATGAAAAATATGGATATGGAAGTAAGATATTCCTTACTCAAAAAATATATAAAGAAATTTTCACTTACAAACTCCATTTTGGGAGAATTATAAATAAATTAGAGGGAAAATGGTAAAAATTCACATATACATAAAAAATAATTAGAGGAGAATAAAATAAAAGGGTATTTATGAAAGATTATATTTAAATTTTGTAATATAAATTTTTATTTGGACAATATCAATTTTTAGGTTTGGTTGGAAGAGAAAATCCTATGAAATTGTTAATGTTTTAATCAAAATATAAAGGGATAAAAACATGACATGGATTTATAAATTTGATTATGAAATATGACAAGGAATTTTAACCCATTCCATTTTATTCCATTGTTCTTAGAGTCATCATGAAGGAATTTTTAGGTGTAATGAAGGCCTTAGATGTCTTCATGAAATTTATAATTCCACCACACCATGGTGTTGGGCATGGTGTTGGCCATGATGATATTTCATTGGTGCCACCATTTTGGGTTTCAGTTTTGGTGACATGATGTTTTGATCTAGCTGTGCGGTTCTAGAGAATACCTTGGGGTGTGAAACTACTATGGTGTCCATTTCATAATGAATTTTAGCCAGGGTGGTCACCTGTTTGAAATAGGGTCCCCTAAAATTCTCTTGGTGGTTGTTGTTTTGGCTAGAGAAATTCTATATGTGAAATAAGAATCATGGTGATGGATGTATAGGTGTTTGTGGTGTTTGTTGAAGGACAATGACCATAAGAATGAGGATACCATGCATAGTCTTGCAGGAATTTCATTGGTTGTAGTTATTGGTGTGTTACCCTATGATGAATTAGGATTCCACCATGCAATGTTACCAGGTATGGTGGCCTGATAGGATGAGGTGAGGTGTTGGGAGAGATAGAGGATTAAAAATGTTTTTAGGAACAATTCAAATCATGGATCATGTTGTTTTTAGATTAAACGACTGGGATTCATTCCTCATGCCATAGTGATATGATGTAGAGGCCTTCTATATTTCCATATCACCAGGCACCACAGATTGGTTAAAGGAATGGTGATGGTAAAAGATATTTGAAATTTTTAAATTCATGTGATCTTCAAGGGTTTAATGATAAAAAATTGGATCTGCAGTTGAATGGGGAGAACTATAAATATGTTGTTTTTCACCATGTTGCGTAGAGCCTATTGGGGCCTCCTAAATAAATAAAATATCAAGTAATAGTGATATTTATTTTAAAACCCTTCCCTCAAGACTGAGTTTACCTTTATCCCTTTCACTGGTCCTAATTACTCTCTTTAATATTATAAACACATTGGATTTCTAGATCAAATTCTGGATACTCAAGGTACTCTCATTTCCCTTATTCAACTCATTTTTGTTTCACTTTTTATGGAGATTAATTGTGGTGTAATTTCCTTATTTTGGTTTAAGATTAATGAAATTATTGAAAGTTAGATATTGTTTTTCAGTTTCGGGTCAGCTCTCATTGAAGATGATGGTGGATGGCTTCCTTGATCTACTAATTTCTAGTGTTAATTCATTGATGTTTTATATCATGGAAGGGAATCCAAGATTCCTATACATTACAATTGGAATATGTAGATTTAGCATTCCTTTTTCATCCAATGGTTGGATGGTATGAATTAACCTAATATTATAATCAACCAAATCAAGTAAAACTAATGGGTGATGTGTGTAATCACATGTTCTTTTATTTTTTATGTTATTTTCCTTATGCGATTATATGTTCGTTGTTGTCAATTGTTTTGAATTTGAATTTTTTTTCTCTCATATGTATTGTTATTTATTATATTATTTTATTTAAATAACCCTTCATTGAAGGATAATAACATAAATATGGTAATAAATATGTTTTATGTAACTCTATAAATTCTATGAAATATCCCACAATAGTGATGTTGAAATGTACAGAATTCCCATTTATGTCGAGAAAGGAATGAATGAATTAGTTTTATGTCCATTTTACCCCAGAATCGTGCTATTAAGAAATTTTTTTCAGTCATGGATGTCAAGTGTGATTGTGTAACATTTTTTTGTATTTGTGTATGATAGGTTTTGGGGTAGTGGGAATACAGTTGGTTTGTCCTGGGATATGTCGACTACTAATTTATGGTGTTTGGTTGGTGGTTGTTGTGTCATGATGACTAGGATGTTGTGATGTAATGGTCATGGTATGCGACATGGTTATGTTGATGTGGTAGGGAGGTTGTTCTTTGTTTTGTAACGTGATTATAGATTCCTAGTGGTCATAGAATATATTAAAATGATAGATTTAGTAATGGAACATTGAATGGAAATTAAATTTAAATGAGATTATTATCATGTAAATAACCTGAAATGGATGGTTAATGATTGGGAATGAGTATGGATAGTGGATAAAAAATGATTTGAAAATAAATATTGGATTAACTGGTGTAATGGGGATAATACTTATGGTAATGATAAATTACGATACTGAGTGAAAATTTTGGTAAAGGTATAATACAAATGATACGTGTTGCTGATTTTTTTAGTGAGTGGAAATGGTATAGTGGTTCATTGATTAATGTAATGGTTTATTTTTGGGGGTGGTGATATGGATGTTGTAGTGTAGTCATATTTTTGGTTAGTTAGATCCCAGATGATGAGCTTGTGTATGAATGTTAATATTTTTTTGAGGTTTCTATATGAACCTCACCCATGTTGGTTATTTCATACCAATATCCAAATGTCTATTTGGGGAGGTGTATTTCCCCTATAATCTAGTTTATTGAGGTGATGATGGTGGGATTCACACTCTTCCCACCCCCCATTCGGGAGTGGTATCATGTTGTAGTACCCAGTTGGTGGATTGGACAAGTCGGTAGTGGAATAGTTGGTGGAGATTATCTATAATGAGGAAACACGATATGTGGTGGCGGTCATGTATAGGTGGAGGAGGTCATGATATTAATTTTCTTAATGTACATGATTCCCTATATACATGGTTATGAGGTTGTGATTAGAGATGTTAAATTCATACGACACGATACATGAGATTATTTAATGATGAATGTATGAGATGCTAGACCCAGTAAGAGGTTAGGGCCAATAGAGCTATGGTTTAACCCACATCAAAATATGATTTGGTAAAAGGTTATGGGTATAGAAGGGATACATGAATATGATGTTTGAAATTGGGACATGAGATAAGAAAACCATTTTGGAATTGGGTGTGATGCACCCTTGAAATATGTTCTTCTTGAATTTAATTTATTGGGATGCACTATTTAGAAACCGATACTTGTTGTGGTTGGGGGACTAGGGACTTATTAGGTTCTTATTGGTTTTACTATTTATTCATCGATGTATTAGATTTCCCTTTCCATATTTATGAAAGAGATCATGGGTATGATCTTACAGTGTATAAATATTATTATTAGACATATACATATAAATCTATTTTAATAGTTTTTAGGATTATTTTGAGAGATCGAATTGGGTTCTACAAGTTTGGTGTGTGTAGTTGCTGAGTCATTGTCTCCTTTAGAGTTGTACTCGGTATTTTTTTTTGAGATTTATATTTTTTTTAATTCCAATACACATGGTTTATTATACGATATTGGATTATTTATATTGTAATATTGTTTGGTGGTTAATTAATATCGACCTAGGTTTTTAGGTTACTTCCTTCCATATATGGGAACTAATACTATCAGTTCTAGTTGAAAAAGCAGAGAGCATTGGTGGTGGGCCTCAGGGATCACTATCATCATTACCAAAAGTGTACGAGGAGTTCCTAGTGGGGGAACAACAATAAAGATTACATTTGTGAAAATTATAATAAATGAAATTCATGGGGAAGTATATACATCATATAAAATAAATTCTGGGGAAAAAATGGATTATATATCAATGTATTGAAATTGAGATGAGAATCCTTGAATATTACTATAAACTACCTTGAATGCCATTTAACACCCCTATATAATAATTATATTATTCGGAACAAGTTAGCATTGAACCTTACTGATATATATTTTGATTTATACAATTCCTTTATATTTATTTATTATATATATATTAGTTAGTTATAATTTATTTTCATCATCTGGTGTTAGTAGTTTTGATTGTTTCAAACTAGTTTCAGTATGATGATATTGATCCTCTTTATTTGATAGATATTTAAACATTAATAGATTATTCAATGTTATGGAATCATATTATTTTATGAATTTATACAGTACTATATCCATTTAATGGAGGATACTAGTATGGATCACAAGGATGGAATTTACAATGTACATGTTTCAAGTATAGATAACAATAGCCATATGATACATTATAATGATATTTGTGTTCAGTTTCTCTATTCTAAAACAATAATAATTATGTAAATTAATATTTAATACCATATATTACCATAATTTATGTTTTTATACTCATCCATGATTGAAATTATAAAGAGAATATAACATAACTCAAGTTAATGTTAAAACCAGCTGAGACGAGAACATGTTATATAAATGAATGAGCAATAATTTATATTTATATTATAGTAATATCATATTTAAAAAATAATAATTATGTTAATATTACATCTGTAGAGTAGTTAACTAGGATTAAAAATAGTGAATATGAAAACGTAAGTGAAGAATATGGAATAAATAATTATTTAATTAGATGGGATCACCCCTTCTCATAATGACCCCGTTTAAAGTAAGTATTTTGAGCTAATTTTTGCGAATTGAAGAAAACCATCATGGAATTGAAATTTAGTTGGGAAATTTGGCTATAGAGACAAGGGGAAAATAAATAAGAGAAGAAGTTTGAGAATGGTAGATGAGCATCCCATTTATAGACGAGTTTGAGTAGATTTTTTTTTTGCAATTTTTCATTGCTTAATGGTTAAGGAAATTCATTTTGACATGAAATGTTAATCATTAGTGGAAGTAGTGGAGGAAAATATTACATAAATTATCAATATTTCTGTTTATTTTTATATATTTTATACATCATTTTTACCATATACAAAATTTTATTATTTTTGGTATTTTCCTACATATTCCAATATTCCCCTCGTAGCTTATTTTTTAAAAGTGAAATCAACCTAGTTACCCAATTTCAATGTCAGGAAGAGAAATATTAAATAAATTTTATAAAATTCAGTTTTTATGTATGATAATTTTAAATTTTAAATAAAAACACATAATACATTATCCTTTTACATAATAGTTACATATTACCCTATGTTATAAAAACACATATTACCCTATTTTCATTTCAATCTGTATCAGTTTTTATTTCAATTATCATATAACCAATGAACATATTCATAATAGTCAAATAAATGTTATGTTATCCATTTACATTTTTATATATAATATTTTATATTTATCCCTAACACATTCATCAAAATTGTTAATTTCATTTCCTCCTCAGAGTCTTCAAGATAACGCGCAAGTGATTTTCATGATCTTCGTAGGTTTTGGAGTATACCAAGATATCATCAATAAATACCACCACAAATTCATCGAGATACTCCTTGAAAACTCTATTCCTCAGATCCATGAATACAGAGGGTGCATTAGTCAGTCCAAACGGCATTACAGTAAACTCGTAATGCCCGTACCTGGTTCGAAATGATGTCTTCGGAATGTCTTCCTTTTTCACACACAACTGATGGTATCCAGATCGAAGGTCAATCTTTGAAAAGTATTGAGATCCATGCAGTTGATCAAATAAATCATCAATACGAGGTAGGTGATACTTGTTCTTTATCGTTATAGCATTGATCTCCCTGTAGTCGATACATAACCTCATAGATCCATCTTTCTTTTTAACATTAAGAACAGGGGCTCCCCATGGAGAAACACTAGGGCGAATAAATCCCTTATTACTCAATTCCTCTAGTTGTTTCTTTAGTTCGACTAACTCTACAGTTTCCATTCTATAAGGGGTCTTCGATATAGGCCTTGATCCAGGAATCAAATCAATGGAAAACTCAACTTCTCGTTCTGGAGGATGTCCAGGTAAATCTTCCGGAAATACATCTACAAATTCTTTCACAACAGGTACATCCTCTATTTGAACATTCCTTTCCTCACCGACAGTTATTTAATTCTCTTCCTTTCCAATAATTGAATTAAGTTGAGCTACTGGGGGTGGATCTAAATAAGAATTAGGTGGTGACGATTCTGCTCTAAAGATAAGGTGTTCCTTATCATTATCATCAACAATCGTAACCTCTTTCTTCTTACAATAAATCTTCGCATCGTAGTCCGAAATCCAGTACATACCAAGGATTATATCAAACTCAATCATAGGTATGACGATGAGATCAGTAGATAAAGAAAATTTATGTGCTCTAATGGGGACTGATTCACAAAACTTTGTTGCAATGATACTTCCCTTAGGAGTTTTAACTGACAACTCCCTTATTAAATCAAATTGGAAATATCTAATTTTCTTAGCAAACTGGGAAGATATGAAACAATGCGATGATCCAGAGTCAAATAATGCATTTGCTAAACTTGAGGAAACCATTAAATTACCTGCCACCACGTCTTTTGGAGCTTCTACCTCTGCAGTAGTGATATCATAAGCCTGGCCTTGATCCCTTGGCCTTTTCTGAGGTAAGTTCTCATGACACTTAGGACATGCATTTGCATAATGCCCCATCTCCCTGCAATTGTAGCACTGAACGTTGGTAGCTTCCTTCTTCCCCTTGCAATCACGAGCTTGGTGGCCTTTTTCACCACACTTGTAACAGACTCCCATTCCCTTTAAGAAAGTACCAGGATGTTTCTTCCCGCATTTACCACAAGATGGATATTCAACCTTTCCCTTCTTCCCCTTATTTCCATTCCCAGATTGATCAGTAGGTCTCTTCTTCTCTTGCTTTTCTTTAAAGTCATAAGACTTAGAGAATTCCTTTTCGGTCTTGATAGCACATGAGAAAATGTCTTCATACGATGAAAAGGATTGTGAGACTAATGCTCGACGGAGAAATGGTTTTAACCCATTAAAGAAACGATCAATATTACTTCTTGGGTTGTGAATATAATCTCCAGCATACCTCGCTAACCTTGTAAAGTTAGCCTCATACTTTGTGACACTCTCATCCTCCTTTTGCCTCAGACTCAGAAATTGCCTTTCCATATCTGCTCGATGGTCGTGAGGAAAGTATTTTTCTAAAAACAGATCTTTGAACTCTCTCCATTCCATATTTGATACTTCATCATCTTCATTCATGTTTTGAATCAATGACCACCATTGATCAGCATCTCCAGTGAGGCGGTAAACTGCCATGATAACTTTTTCCCTTTCACTGCTCCCCAAAGCCTGAAATATTTTCTCTAGGGAATTTATCCACAGCTCGGCTACTAAGGGATTTGTATTCCCATTTAATGTTGGTGGTTGTTGCCTCATGAATCGATCTAACATTGATCCTCCACACTGCGGATCAGGGTGCTCCATACGGGTAAGGTTATTATTCATAACCTGAGTAAGTTGTCCCAGTCTGGTGATTAGCTGATCAGCACTAATTGCATCACCAGCCCCACTATAATTATCTTGAGCAAGAGGGCAATCCCTACATGGAGTGCGTGCATTGATACGGTTTCCATTTCTTCTACTAGGCGCCATTTCTAAACAATGGCATAAACTAGATCAATTTATGAATCAAAATACATAATCCCATACTTATAAAACACTTAACATAAATTTAACTATTTATGGATATAATCCATAATCATAAGAATGTTTTCTTTGAGGAAGTATATACTCATAATCCCTTCAAAATGATTTGTATAGAAAATGAGAGTTATCCTAAGCATATCCCCCGAGAGTGTCGTAACCAAGAGTGCAGCAAGGCCCGTTGTCGTGCACCAGTTCCCGTTCGAGTCTAGCTCAAAGCGGTGTTTTCGGGTTTTACCCCTAGGTACATCTCTGCCAGATCCGCCTCTACCTGCTCGTATCCAGACAGAGATGTATTGCTCGGAAAACTCACAAAATCTCTACAATACCAAAATTCTAGGAAGTTCTTCTATACTAATCCTCAAAGTTCATCTTAGGTCTACATGCTCTAATCAGAGTTTATCTAAATCTAGCTTCCAAGGTTTGTACTAAACTTCCTCTGATAACAACTGTAACGCCCCGACCCTATTTACCCAGAGGCGGTGCATTATTACATAACATTGGCATGATCATAAGAAAGATCAAATCTCGAAAGACCGATTGGTTTAGTAGCCTTGGAAACACTAGATATATTCATAAGTTTTACATTACACAATAAAATGAAAAACTACTACAACAACATAATGTCTCCATAATCCACACACATATCCCCACATAATATCCCTACAGGTCATTCATAATTTACTTCTTCACTTCCTGGGAAAAATAAAACATAGAAAAGGGGTGAGCTCAAATACCCAGTAAGGATAACAATATAGCGGAAACATTCATAAATAAGAATAAACATTTAAGGCAATGTATAACTAAAACAAAAGCCTTTCAAACTTGAACATTCAACATTTTATGGCATAAATAAAATGAAAAAACGCCATTTACTCATTCACATGGATATTCTACTAATCGAATAATCACATGCAAAATCACTAGCCACTTTCATAATGTTGGAATGCATAATGCCAGACTATCATAACCACATAGCCAATGCCTCATGCCAAGACTACAAATAAGATTTTGTCAAGGCCTTGTGCCAAGACACTAGTTTGTCTCATGAGACCTACCGATGCATCGAGGAGCTATTGCGGGCTCCACCCGTCACATATTAAGCCCAATGCATTCCCATATGAAAAGGTTTAAACATAACATAAACATTCGTATTAAAACTAGCATACGAAATGTCAATACTTTCATCATAAACCATGAATGCTATAAAAATAGAACATCCACAGTCAAACAAATCACAAAACCTTCAATATAATATAGAAGTTTTGTATCATAACAAATCAACTTTAAATAAACGTAAAATCCATCAAAGGATGTTGACAAAGATGAAATCAAAATTCTTTTTAAAGAAATATCTCTTTTTATTTTGAAATCATTTAAGATCCATATAAAATAAAACATTTTCTTTGAAAATATTCTTATAAGCTTGTAAGGAAATCTTTGAAGATTTTATAACGGCGGAAAATAACCGCACCCGCTGTACAAGTTAAAAAAACATTCTTACCTTAATTCTGTCGAAAAGGTTAAAAATGAACTTGTTTTGAAAACGACGGAAATATTCCTCTTATAAAAAGTCAAACAAGGGTATAAATGACTTTAACCCATATTCTTGTAAATAATAAAAATGTTTTGAAATACATTTTTAAGAAACATGGATGTGTATGATAAAGAGATCCCAGTAGATTATTACGTATAAACAACCTCGGATAATGAAGAGATTGTGAAATAACCCTTACCTTGTACTTTTTCTCGGTTGGGGTAGGTTAAACTCCTGTATAATGGTGAAATAATTTTTATTAAATTATACAAGAATCATATACATTAATATGATATCATATATGATCTTTTAATATTGATTTGATAATAATATCTTAGTATTATCGTTGTTTCGGGTGTTAACTTACTTGTTTTCTTTCATATGTTTTGTTACGTAAGACATGTTTGTAAAGGATAGGTTGTATTCTATTCATATCCAAAATGATATCATGTCCTTAAACATCATTTTTAAATCATTAAATGATAATTATACTTTAATGGTTACGATGGAGAATGAATCTCATCGCATTCGTGGAGACGATAGTCCGTACGTACGCACGAGCGACAATATCATTCTTTTGATATTAAAATAATATATAAATGGATGGTATATCATATATACAGAATCATTAACATGTTATATTTATTATTTACATGAGTTACACATCATTATTATACCCATCCAAATAATAATATATTGAATAACAATTACACCACGACGTGGAGACGGTAACCCGTACGTACGCACGTATGGTGACATGTTATTCAAAGGTTGGATAGAATAATGAATGTGGTTGTACCATATTTATAATAACATCACAGTATATATATGATACTGGAGTTATTATTTTAGAATGGTAAAAACAAAGGAAGAAGAAGTGGAAGAAGAAATGAACTTGGAAAAGGGTGGTGAAATCATTACCTCTTCTTCGGTTTCTTCCTTTTGATTTGATCAAAAGGGCTCCTTAGGATGGATTTCTGATGAAACTAAGGCCTCTAGGATGTATTGAGGGAATTTGGGAGAGTATTTGGGCAGAGTTTGGCCGAACCAAAAGGCTTTGAAGGTGTGATGAAATGAGAAGGAGGAGTGCCCTTTTATAAGAGGGGTGAGGGGCACCTTTGGAAAAGATAGAAATATTAATTTATAATAAATTCATATTCGATTTATAATGGCTCCAAAGTTGACTATTAAGAGGTTAAGGTAGGGATGGGTCGAAAATAACTCATCCAATAGAATTTAGACAGGTTTGGGTACTTATATTAACCTTATCTCTAAGTATTAACTCTAAGTTAATTCGTTTCACTTTTAAAATGTCTCTTTGTATTTTTATATAATATGGTTAATAAACCTACTATATACATCCAAGCGACTCTCAAGTGGTCCATGAATGATTAACCTATCATGATATAAGTCTCTTGGCCGAACCTTAGATTTTTAGGAATTTAATATCAATTAAAAATATAATATTTGTTTTAAGAACTCTTTTATGTCAATTTTGAAACTATTCAACAGTTGATTTTTTTGAAACGCATAAAAGATTGATTACTTCGAACAAAGTCAATTAAATCAATCCTAATATATCATATTATCCTATAAAATTAGTTTAATTTATTAAAAGTTTCATATTATATTTATTTGGGTATTTATAATATCAATTAGTTTAATTTTTCACTATTATAGTAATTACTACATCATCATTGTGTCATAAATAAATTAAATCATTTAATGTCTATAAATTATAAATAAAGTATAATTATCTAGAAAATCTTTTTTTCTTTCTAATGAATATTTATAATCTAAAATACAACATATATAACCCTATGTAACAATTGTTTTTCTAAAAGATATATGCTTGTGTCATTTTTGTATTAATTTTAACTTAATTAAAATAAAGTGTCATTATCACTTACAAGTGGATCCATGGGGTCCCAAAATCGACCCAAAGATGTCCATGGTCGACCATGTATCAACCAATAGGGTTAAGACACGTTTTAGGGTAATTTAGTATTATTATAATATTATTGTTTAACCCTTATTTATCGGATTTACCCTTAACCATGGTAAATAAAATATTTACCGCAGTAATTATTCAAAATGTATAAAAATAAAAGTTACCTATTTACACAATTTGAACATCCTGATTCCAAATATGGAATCCATTTTCCTAAATTCAAAACACAGAAGTGGCAGAAATTAATTTAAAATTAATTCCCGCTGTCAAAACAAAAAGCGTGTTTTTAAGAGATAATAACTATCAAAAGATTGACACTTTTTTATGTTCGGTTTAATTGTAAAATTATGTCCAATGACCAACATTATATTAAATGGTAAAAATATATTCTAAATATACTTTAAAACTTCTAAAAATCATAATTTATCACTATTAATTATTTTGATTAAAAAAGTTTTTTTTAATTAAAATTTAGTAATTTTCATTATTCATCAAAATATGAAAGTTATCCGAAAAGTACCAAAATTTCACCTTAGGCTAAATTAGATATTCCGAATCCAAAAATGAAGTCCATTTTGAAATATAAAATATATATTATTTTAAAAAGTAGGTATTACTATTCATAACGGCTAGTTTGATTGGTTGTTAGAACTCGGTGTTGCGTACAACACACGCAATCGCATTAATCAAAGAGAAGCGTACCGTAGAAGCTTGGGGTGTTACATACGAGGTTTGAATTAGTTCATGGATATTATTTTCCGTCCAAACGTCTAATTCTTAAGCCGCTTGATATCAGATTAACGGGAGTAGGTCGGACCGTATGAACACGGATGACCCTCCTCCCCCTTTGATGTTGTGTTTGTCGCGGCATGATTAAAGGCAGTACGGTGCAATGGCACCGCGTGGAAACAAAGAAGAAGTGTGGTGTCATCCCGCCGCGCTGTTGAGGCCGAATGAATCCATGGGGACGTCGCGCAGCACCGGTCGGACAAGTCAACAGCCTTTGGATGTGGTGTTGCGGGGAGCGGCGGCTAGAACCGCCAGCCGCTGAAGCAAGGAGGGCAGGACCCACGGGGGGTCACACGGTGACACCTCGACCGGCCAAGACGGCGGGTTTCCGAGAATCCCGGGGGTCGTAACCCCCCACTGCCAAAGGACAGGCCCCCCATGCAGGGGGGGGGGTTCATTCAATTAGGGGGGCAGTGCCCCCCCCACTTTCCGCTACAGCTCGGCCGAGCCGAGGTGTCTGGCCACACGGCCACGTCCGTGGAAGGCCAAACGGCCTTCCGGGCCGGGCCGCAACCTAAAGGGCCGGACCCGGACCCGGTTCGGGCCGTGTCGGTCCGGGCCCAAAACCCCCTAAAGGCAGACATCTTCGCTCTTTTTCCCATATCATGGGCTACGAAGCTCTGATCGATGCACCGTCAGTTGCGATGCGATCCTTGGATTGAGTCGGTAATTTACCTATATTACACTAAAGGTTTCAGAAAACTTTTTGTACCTCCGGGTTGGTTCGAACACGAAACCTACCGGGCCCTTGGAGCGGAAACGCTTATAACATTAGATCTGGACGTCTAATTGATGTGCTATTGACTTTTTTGGATTCCTCATAGTGAGAAGGACCTTTTGGATTACTCCGCTCGTTGTTTGGACGAAGTTGGAGTGCGGTTAGGATGGTTTGACATAAAAACCAATCGGGCTCCTGGAACGAAAAAGCCAATAACTCTCAGACCAGACATCCGATTAACGCGCCGTCTGTCACGTTGAGTTCCTTTTATTGAGATGGAACATTGGGATAAATCAACTCTGGACTATGTGTCAGTTGATGTATCGAACCCCCTTGGCTCGTGGAGTGGACCCTCTCAGAATCAAGCATGTTGTGTGCGGGAACCCTAGAGCTGGCTGCGACTGCGACGCCTGCACTGAAATCCTCAGTGGGTTCGGCAGTGATGAATACCATACTGAAATCTTCCGTGGGATCAATGGCGATGAAGACTGCACTGAAATCCTCTGTGGGTTCGGTACAACAAATATCGTACTTAAATCCTCTGTGGGTTCGACGGCGATGACGACTCTTCTTGTATCCTATGTGGGTCTGGTAGTGTTTGACTCTGTTCTTGCTATCCTACATGGGTATGGCAGAGTAGCTGGTCTATATCCTATGTGTGTCCGATAGCTTAGCTAGTTTAGTATCCTACTTGGGTCCCAGCTTAGATGAATCAGTGGCTATATATGATCATCTCTATCACCTTACGAAGAAGTATACTTGTGTGAGGTGAGTGTTGACTTTCAATCAATATCTTCGACATGATTGACTTGTTTTAATATGTGGATTGGGTTGTGTTATCCTGTGTGGATTGGGTTATACTATCCTGTGTGGATGTGATCGAACATGGGCTAGAATGATTGATCCAAACTGTAATTGATGACTTGTGTATATGTATGGGCATATACCTAAGTAGTGTTGGTTGTTACTTCGTGATTTTATCTTTCCATTGTGGATTATCCTTTGTGGATTCTGGGAGACCTTCGGAGGTCTCAGGGTCCCTACTGAGTAGCGTATTCTCACCCCTGCACGGGATATGCCCGCACTACGTTGTGTTGGATGCAGAGAACGGACAACACTGATTGTAGTTGAGGTTAGTGGAGCAAGTCGGTACCAGGAGGTGGACCACTGGGCAGGACGTACACGGAGCAGACGACTAGACCAAGGAGCTGAGAAGGCTATCTATACCCACCATTCAGGTGGGACTTCCAGTGGACAGCTCGATGTTGCTGCATTACTTTCAGTTGCTGAACTTTCTTTCCAGTTGCACTGTACTTACAGTTTGGGTTTGTATTCTAGCCCACTTACTTTTCCACACTACTATTTTATATAGTTTTACTTAGTGTTTACTTCTGCTTTCTTACTATGTGGTGTTTGTTTACTATATAAAGGCAATGCCTTCCCCTTTTTGTCGGTATTTACACCTTGCTGCTAGTTTCCAGCCCATGGCCTATGGGAGGCGGGCTTGGGGTAGTCACGACAGGGGTCCCAAGGACGGGTTGTGACAAATTGGTATCAGAGGGAGCATAGGTTCTACCGCAGAACTCGGGACTCTAATCTTTCTTCTATGTGAAGCAATAATTTTAAGGGTATTGAGTGTGGTTATCAGTACAGGGAGTCCATTGTTGGTGCGATGGCCGACGTATCCGTACACCAGCACCGTGACTTCTGATTTCCGACTCAATGCACAAAGACATTGATTGAATGTGTGTTTCAAAAGTTTTCTTTGTGATTACATTGTGTCGGCATGCCAGGTATACTGTTTGACCGTGGCACACATGTTTCTTTTTAGGATGGCCCCACGATGGCTACCAGCTAGGGTTCCGAGCATTGTTTGGGACGACAACCCACTGTGAAACGAGGCTTCGGTGCAGGGCCCTTTTTCATCAGAGGCACCGGTGGTACCACTACCCACCGAGCCACTGATGCCACCAGCCCCAACCGCTGAGAGTGCACGTCGCCTTAGTGCACTACATGAGTTTAAGTATCAGAGACCGCCCAGGTTCCGTGCGGAGAGGGACCCTCAGGTTGTCGAGGATTGGCTGGAGGTGGTTCTACGAGTTTTCAGGTTAGTGGGGACACCAGTTGACCTCATGGTGATCCACGCAGCGAGCCTCCTGCACGCGGCAGTAGGCAGATGGTGAAGCTTGATGTTCCAGGCGCAAGACGAGGCATCTCTCCTCTGGACGGACTTTGAGAGCCTCCTCTGCTCAGAGTTCGTCCTAGACACCCTCTGTGTGGTGCGAATCCAGGAGCTTCTACAGCTGCAGAAGGGCAGTATGACGGTCGCCCAGTACTCGGCGAGATTAACCGATCTCTCGCACTATTCGATGGACATGGTACAGGACCCATTCTTCTAGGCCCGGACCTTCGATCAAGGACTGAGGCATGAAATCACGTAATAGATGATCTCTCTTAGCATTCCGACACAGGAGTGAGTAATGGAGTGAGCTCTTCTCATAGAGATATTTCTTTCTGAGCCTATGCCAGCAGCGAGACCTACCACAGGGCAACACGTAGCAGAGTCGTCTGCAGCTGACAGTAGATGGATGTCACAGGGGTCCAGGTGGACTGGACCATCAGGCAGACGACCTTAGGACACTGGCTCAGAGGTGCAGGGCACATGGCGCAGAGCCAGCCTTCCGAGGAGCAGGCAGTGCTACGCATGCGGCGGGCATGGCCTCATGGGTCGTGACTGCCCGACCCGCCATTAAGAGGAGAAGCAGACGGTTGAAGGGCCTCCAAGGCAGAGGCATAGGCTCAACTGTGGCGGTCTGCCGAGAGCAGGAAGACGAGGTAGGGGAGATGGCCGAGCAGCAGGTGGTGGGTGACGCTTTGAGGGTTTACCACCACCACCACCAGTAGGTCCACCCCGACCACAGGGATTTGGCGGGCAGAGACAGGCTCAGCTTCAGGCAGTGGAGACTTACGACCACGGCACGCCAGAGATGATTCGAGGTACTATCTGTGTCTACTCCACCCTTGCTGCATTTCTTATATGCATAGGAGTGAGTCATTATTTTGTTGCCACTGCCCTTGTTCGGAGCTCGGAGATTCTGACAGAGCCGTTGGATCGATCCTTACGACTAAAGACTCCTACGAGAGAAGACTCGACGATTACGCACTAGTGCCGGCAGTGTGAGCTTACTCTTGGAGGTGAGAGCTTTGGCTGGGATCTTCTTATAGCGGTGTCGAGGCCTTACGACGTCATCTTGGGCATGGATTGGTTATCTACAGTCCATTCTCAGGTCGACTGTATTAGGTGCAAGGTGCGATGTGTACGTACCGACAAGAGCAGGTTCACCTTCACCGGCGAGAAGGGAGCCTTTCAGCACAGGATGGAATCACACAGAGGAGAGGGGAACCCATTACTCATCTGTTTCCTAGCATCATCCTAGGAGCATTTGATGTGTGGAATCTATGTTTTCCTATAGTGGTGGATCAGTATGAGGACGTTTTCCCTGACTACATTCCAGGACTACCTCCTCATAGAGAGGTAGAATTTTATGTTGACCTGTACCCCGGGAAAACCCCGATATCCACTCTAGCATATCGGATGGATCCTACTGAGCTTCGAGGACTACATGTATAGTTGGAGGACTTGCAGGGATAGGGATTCTTCCGACCCAGTGTTTCACCCTGGGCTTCCCCGATTTTGTTCGCCAAGAAAGAAGACAGGAGATTGAGACTGTGTGTCAACTATCGTTCCATGAACAAGGTGACCGTGAGGAACAAGTATCTGCTACCGAGGATTGAAGACCTCTTCGATCAGCTCAAGGGAGCACAGTGGATCTCAAAGTTAGACCTCAGGCTAGTTTATCATAAGATCATAGTTCGGGATGAGGACGTGCAGAAGACGGCCTTCAGATATCGGTATGGCCACTATGAGTTCTTGGTTATGCCCTTCGGCGTAACCAATGCTCCAGCGGTGTTCATGAGTCTCATGAATAGAATCTTTCTGCTATACCTCGATAGATTTGTCATGACTTCATCGATGACATTTTGGTATACTCGACCACTGAGGAGGAGCACGCCTACCACTTGTGGGTTGTAGTAGACACACACCGAGAGCACCAGCTTTATGGAAATCTCTCAAAGTGTCAGTTCTGGTTACGTGAGGTCCACTTCTTGGGACACGTCATCTCTAAGGCGGGAGTTGCGGTGGATCCTGCGAAGATCGAGGCAGTGCTAGCTTGGAAGCAAACCAAGAGCGTGACGGAGGTGCGGAGTTTCTTGGGTCTAGATGGGTACTACCGAAGATTGGTGCAAGACTTTTCATAAGTTGCGTAACCCCTCTCAGCTTTGACGAAGAAGGGGAAACCCTTCGTGTGGTCAGAAAGATGTCAGCAGAGCTTCCAGGAGCTGAGACAGAGATTGACTAGCGCGCCTATCTTGAGGCTACCAGAGGAGAGAGTAGGGTACGTAGTCTACTGCGATTCATCAGGGACCGGACTCGGATGTTTCCTGATGCAGGAGCGGGCAGTGATCGCATATGGATCACGTCGGTTGAGGCAGCATGATCAGAACTACACTACCCATGACCTGGAGGTGGGAGCATTGGTCTTCTCTCTGAAGATGTGGTGACACTATCTGATGGGAAAGCGATTTACAGTCTAATCTGACCAACGGAGTCTCAGGTACATCTTCTCGCAGAAGGACCTGAATCTAAGACAGCGGTGATGGCTCGAGTTCCTCTAGGACTATGACTTTGAGATAATCTATAATCTTGGAAAGGGGAACGTAGTATCCGATGCTCTCAACAGGAGGACGTGCATTCAGGTACTCGGGGAGGAGACAATGCAGCTAGCCGATTTGCAGATATCCTTCGTGGTAAGAGATGGAGCAACCTTTCTCCAGTCACTCACAATCACTTCTCCACTTCTTCAGCAGTTCAGAGAGGCACAACGTGGTGATAATGACTGTGAGACGCGGCGTGTGCAGATATCCTCAGGACATGCACCTGATGGATTCTCTTTCGAAGGAGAGCACCTTGTCCTTTTCAGAGGACGTACCATGGTACCAATTGCTTTATAGGAGGAGGTGTTGAGAGAGTAATACAGTTCCCCTTTAGCAGTACATTCAGGAGTTGCAAACATGTACCAGGATCTCAGACGACATCACTTGTGGCTGGTTATAAAGAAGCTTGCGGAAGAGTTCGTTTCTCGATGTCTCAGCTTCCAATAGGTGAAGGCAGAGCACCATGTACCGGTAGGCTTGGTAGAACCCATGGTGGTCCCGAAGTGGAAGTGGGACGAGATATCTATGGATTTTGTGACTGGAATTCCACGTACATCCAGAGGTCACGACTCCATTTGGATGATTATCGACTGACTCACCAAGTCGGCTCACTTCTTACGCATCAGAGAACAGGGCTTAGTGGAGAGCTTGGGACGCCTCTACGTTCAAGAGATCATACGACTTCATGGTGTGCCATAATCTATCATCTCCAATCGAGATTCTCGCTTTACTTCCCGACTTTAGAAGGGGTTGCAGGAGGCAATCGGGATGCAGCTACGTCTGAGCACCGCCTTTCACCCTTAGACATATGGTCTGACAGAGAGGACCATTCAAACTCTTGAGGACATGCTCCGTGCATGTGTCCTCGACTTTGGGAATAGTTGGGAGGACCACCTACCAATTGGTGGAGTTCGCGTACAACAATAGCTACCACTCCACCATCGGGATGGAACCATACGAGGCATTGTACGGACGACCTTTCAGATCACATCTGTGCTGGACAGACCCAGGGGAGTCAGCACTTGTGGGACCATATATGGTCCAGGCCACGACAGTGAAGGTCCTGGTCATCCAAGAGAGGATGAGGACATCTTAGAGCCGACAGAAGTCTTATGCTAACAGGAGGCGGAGGCCACTAGAGTTCGAGGATGGTGACCATGTCTTCTAACAGGTCTCACTTCGACATGGGTTATGAAGATTTGGCAGGGGTGGCAAGTTATCTCCACGCTTCATCAGACCATTCTAGGATCTCAGAAGGATAGGTGAGGTGGATTATCACCTGGACTTACCACCTCTGTTGCACCAGGTGCACGACATCATTCACTTATCTCAGTCGAGGAGATACGTGCACGAACCGATGCATATCATCGACCATGGGGAGCTTGAAATTGACGATGGGCGACTTTTGTGGAGGTCCCGGTGGGGATGGAGGATCGACAAGAGTGGGTCCTATGTGGGTGGTTGATTCCTCTAGTACGCATCAAATGGAAGCACCGGAACCTCCAGGAGAGCACCTGGGAGTGAGAGGCTTAGATACGTTCACAATACCCACATTTGTTCCCCTAGATTATGATGTATCTTTACGGGGACGTAAAGCCCTGAGTTGGGAGTAATGTAAAGACCCATAAATTTCAAGGGAAATTGTTTCTTAATTTTCTTTGGGATTTTACAAGAATGCAGTTTCTAACAGCACCTGATTGCGAGGCCTGGTGTGCCCGGAATCATGTTACTATATTTAGCTCGAGTATGTTTAGTGAATGAACGAGCGGGGTTTCATAACTTTTGAACCGGTGCTCGGAATCAAAATCCGATGGCACCAATGAAACCGCAGCGCCGATAATTTATTAAGAACACCTTTTCTGGAGTTGCGGTTGCTCGAGTGAGGTTATCAATTAAATGGGATAACTAATGAATAAAATAAAATATTTAGATACAAATTTTATTTCTATTCTAGGTATTTTAAACCTATGCTTGGTGGTTGGAGTGGGACCCACTATTATCCTAACTCCACTAGGTGGGATATTAGTGATGTGGGGCCCACAAGATCCCCACCCCTTCAAATACCTTTTAACCTCCCTCTCGTGCATTTAATAAGTAACTCACCCGCACCCCTTTTAAATACCAAGTCAACTCTCTTAACTAATGAATTGGATTAAGTTATTCAATGTAATCAATTCTTGAATTCATTTTGAATTTTGAATTGAATGTTGTCTTGTGTGTGTTAATTAAATATGACAAAGTCATATTTCTTTAAGGGTTATTCCGTTGTGCGAGAAGGTTGGAGAATAATTTCCCAAGATGGGAATCTTCATCTTCCTCCTTGAAGAATGCGATGATCACGAAGAACACCGACCTCCGATGAAGGACGACTAATAACGCTGATTCCTCGGAGATCGACGACGATACGCCGGGTCCCGCGACGCCGACGGTCCTCTTCTCCGTGATGCCATGTACCGCAATGCCGTGTACCGCGACGCCGGAGATCCTCCTTCCGCGACACCATCCTCCGCAACGTCCCTTTCCCACGACAACCCTCGTTCGATGACTTCATCGAGGCAGGGGGTTTGAATTAGTTCATGGATATTCCTTACCGTCCAAACGTCTAATTCTTAAGACGATTGATATCAGATTAACAGGAGGAGGTCGGACCACACGAACACGGCCGAACCTCCTCCCCCTTTGATGTTGTGTTTGTCACGGAATGATTAAAGGCAGCGCGGTGCAATGGCACCGCATGGAAACAAAGATTAAGTGTGGCACCGTTGCGCTGCTCCGTTGAGGCTGGACGAAGCCACGACGCCGTCACGCCGCACCAGAGAACCACGAAGAGGCCACGGCCGGAGCGGGGCCTCGTAGGAGGGGCGCGACACAGTCATACCATGCTGGTCAGACAAGGCCGCGGCCTTTGGCCGTGGTGGTGCGGGGAATGGCAGTAGGAACTGCCGGCCGTCGGAGCAAGGAGGGTGGGACCGGCAGGGGGTCCCATGGTGACACACCAGTCAGCCGAGTCGGTCGGCTTCCGAGAATCCCGGGGGTCGTAACCGCCGGCTGGAAAAGGACAGGCCCCCCATGCGGGGGGCATTTCAATCAATCAGGGGGGGGGGGCAGCGCCCCCCCCCCCCCTTTCCGCGAAAACTCGGCCGAGCCGAGTTGTCTGGCCACGCGGCCGCGTCTGCGCCAGGCCAACCGGCCGCCCAGGCTGGGCCGGGCCGAACCGACTGGGCCGGGCCACGCCGGATGGGCCAGGCTAGGCCCACTAGGCCAGGCCGCACCCTAAAGGTCCGGATGTAGACACAGTTCGGGTCGACCCAGTTCGGCCTGTCCCAGGGGGTCTCGGGCCGGGTCGGTCCGTGCCCAAAACCCCCTAAAACCGGGCAGGTTCATTCTTTTGCTTATATCATGGGCTACAGACCTCCGATTAATGCACTGTTAGTTGCGATACGATCCTTGGATCGATACGGTCATTTAGGTATATTACATTCAAGTTTTCAGAGAACTATGGGTACAGCTGGGTTGGTTCGAACACGAAACCAATCGGGCCCACGGAGCGAAAACGCTTATAACTTGAGCTCCGGATGTCCGATTGACAAGCCGTCGACATTGTTGGATTCCTCATAGTGAGATAGATCTTTTGGCTTACTAAGCTCAAGTTTTGGACGCATTTGGAGTGTAGTCGAGTTGTTTTGACTTAAAAACCAACCGGGCCCCTGGACGAAAAAGCCAATAACTCTCAGACCGGGCGTCCGATTAACGCGCCATATGTCACGTTGAGTTCCTTTTGTTGAGACAGATCGTTGGGATACATCAACTCCGAACTACATTTCAGTTGATGTATCGAACCCCATTGGATCATGGAACAGACCTTCCAGGAATCGATTATGCTGTGTGCGGGAACCCTAGAGCTGGCTGCGACTCCGACGACTGCACTGAAATCCTCCGTGGGTTTGTCAGCGATGAAGACCATACTGAAATCCTCCATTGGTTCGACGTCGATGAAGACTGCACTGAAATCCTCGTTGGGTTCGGCATCGATGAAGACCCTACAGAAATCCCTCGTGGGTTCGACAATGATGAATACTGCACTGAAATCTTTCGTGGGTTCGACAGTGATGAAGACCGTACAGAAATCATCCGTGGGTTCGATGGCGATGAAGACTGCATTGAAATCCTCCATGGGTTCGGCATCGATGAAGACCGTACTAAAATATTCCATGGTTTCTACGGCAATGACTAATGTTATTGTATCCTACGTGGGCCTGACAGTGTTTGACCCTGTTCTTGCTATCCTACATGGGTCTGGCAGAGTAGCTGGTCTGTATCCTATGTGGGTCCGATAGTTTAGCTGGTTTAGTATCCTACATGGGTCCTAGCTTAGATTAATCAGTGGCTATATTTGATCATCTCTATCTCCTTACGAAGAAGTATACCTGTGTGAGTTGATTCATGAATTTCAATCAATATATTCTATATGATTGACTTGTTTTCCTATGTGGATTGGGTTGTGTTATCCTGTGTGGATTCGGTTGTACTATCCTGTGTGGACGTGATCGGACTTGGGCTCGGATGTTGGAGCCAAACTGGAATTGATGACTTAGGTATATGTATGGGAATATACCTAAGCAGTGTTGGTTGTTACTTCGTGATTGTATCATACCTTTGTGGATTCTGGGAGACCTTCGGGGGTCTCGGGGTCCCTACTGAGTAGAGTATATTCACCCCTGCATCGGCTATGCCCGCACTACGTTGTGTTGGATGTAGACGACAGACAGCTCTGATCGTGGTTGAGGCAAGTGGAGCAAGTCGGTACTAGGAGGTGGACCACTGGGCGGGACGTACACAAAGCAGACGATTGGACCGAGGAGCTGAGCAAGCTATCTGTACCCACCCTTCAGGTAGGACTTTTAGTGGACAGGTCGACGTTGCGGATTTACTTTCAGTTGTTGTAAATTCATTCCAGTTGTACTTTACTTATAGTTTGGGTTGGTATTCTGGCCCACTTACTTTTCCGCACTACTATTGTACCCATATTTACTTAGTGTTTACTTCTGCTTGCTTACTATGTGGTGTTTGTTTACTGTATAAAGGCAATGCCTTCCTTTTTTTGTCGAGATTTACACCTTGGTGCTAGTCACCAGCCCCTGGCCTATGGGAGGCGGGCTTGGGGTAGTCATGGCACGGGTCCCGAGGACGGGTCGTGAAAATATTCTTTATAAGTTTTTTATTATTTCATTCATTGAATATAGTATTATTTATTCAATATAGTAAAGTGATTCAATTATTCCTTAAGGATTTTTAAATATTCAATGAAAAGATATTTCAACTACAATATACCAGAAAAATGCAGGAATTAATGTAGAGCTTAAATGTTTTATGTAATTTCAGGGACAAATTTATTCTCAATAGTCATTTTCTAATTTAGTGGTAGCAAATATTCAATTATTACAATTTATACATTAAAAGGAAGCATAAATTTATTACATTAATGCATTTGAGAAATTTTATAAAGGGAGGTAATTTTGGATCTTGTTTCATAATTTTCAAAAAGGGTAAGAATATTGAAGTGGATCATGTGCACTTTGTTTATTTATGTTTTTAGATTTACAATACTAATTTATTGAGTAATTATCATTTTTATAGATTTTACATCACTCGTTTTCCCTCAAACATGGTTTATGAATAGTATTTTATTATAAAATTTTTTAATAAGAGAATCTATTGTTTTTAATTGATTATTTTTCGGATTTTTTATGTATGTTGTGAAATAATTCTGGAGAAACATCCATCCCAACGTATGCTAACATAACATATAATATGTGTTTTCATGTAATATTTTTTTAAAAAATTTGTAAATTTCTTGTCTAAACACATGAGAAAACCCCATTTGATAACATGAACAAAAATTCATGTTACTTTAATAAAGGATACAAATTTTATTTAAATTTTGGATTGACATCATGAATAAATTTGATGGACTATAATTTATTATAAAAATCTTGCAATGTCATAGGCTAACTATGCCATTGAATTTGACCACATGAAGAAATTTTATTCAACCACATGGTCATTATTTTGATTGACCCTATGTGAAAATTTTGCAATGCCCTTGACCTACTTCTATTAGAAAAATCAATCTATCTACTAAAGTAGAAATGTGGAAATGTTTTTACCCAAGATTTTGATGTAAAAATTTGGAAAGGTATTGAACCTTCCTTATGAAGTATATATTGTGAAATGTTTTTAAAATAACTTACGAAGCTAAAAATTTGGAAAATTAATGAGCCTATCTTATGTCCTATTGTAAGTGATAATTTGGAATACTGTAAAACCTTCCTTATGACCTAACGTGATTTAAAATTTGGAAGTGTTAAAACTTCATTATGACCTATGGTCACTCAAGGATTTCTTCATTCATGGACTGTCCACTAAATTTTCTCCCCTTTTGGGTTGGTGGTCAGAGGAGGAGGATAACGACTACCCAAGTCCCACCACTAGTAGGCCCTGTATTGGAGACTAGTAGTGAGGTTCAATAAACATACAAATTTGAGGTATTAAAATATAAGATAACATGATAAAGGGATAGATAAGATGGATAAACCAGTCAATATCTTCTATGAAATATATAAAACAAATCCATGTTTGTTCATTTAAAGTCATATATAACAGATGAAACTAAAAATTAAATTACATGTACCAAGAGATTAAATTTATCATTGACCACAAATCCCAAACATCTCCTCAACAACCGCTATATAGTAGTAACCATCCTAATCCCCAAATCTATCTTATTTAAAATAAAATATATATATATATATATATGTTTGGTTAGCATAACAGTATACAAAGTAGGATTTTCCTTAGAGCCTCTCATAGAAAATGAAAAAAACATGCTAAATCATAGTAAATAACAACATAGAGTAACTCATAACCGAAACATGTATACTATACTTCCAAAATCCCCATGGATATATCTCACCATTTATTGTATCCACATATCCTTATAGTTACCTTGATGTCTACAAGATCCTCAATGTCCTTTATAATGTGTATCATACATCAGCTATTATACCTAAAAATATTACATCCCAAACACCATGTTAGTACCTTGATCCATCACATCACATACACATGATAACTATAATATCTATTTCAATTATATATCTAGAAATATAAATGTTTGATATAACCACAAACAATTGCCGTCCTCAACACACATATAAGGGGAAAGTAACCACTTTGAAAACTAGCACATAATTACACAAAGCGAGGAGATGTGATGAACCATCACAGGTCGAGCCGGAACCGGTCACCCGACCCGGTTCACAACATTTCCCAAAAGGCGTTTTCGATCCCCACTAGAAGGAAACTAAGTTCGGGCATCAAAATAAACCCATTGGGAATAATTTAGCCTATAACAAAGACAAATAATCATAAAAATAACAAGCAGATAAATAATGGAAAATAAACCGAACAACATGGAAACTGGAAAAAAAATAAATGATGGAACGTGACATACCTCAAGTGACCCGATGGGTCACTACAAAACGTAAAATAAAATCACTCCCAAAAGAGATCCAAGACTAATGCATGCATCTGAAACATAATGTAGGCATGAGAACCGAGATGATCAGTAAGAATACCAAGACACAACTACTCCCTATGGCCATACCTTTTATGTTAAATCCAAAATTTTATAGTTTTAAGATAGGGTGTAGTAAAATATAGATTTTCATTCTTTTAAAATTCATGTAATGAGTTTTCATTTTCACATAAATAATTTCTCTCCTAAAACATTTTCAAAATAGGTTCTGAGAATTCATTGACGTATAAAAATGAAAGGAAACCAACATAGATTAAAATATGGGTTTTCTCAAATAATACATAGAGTATGAAACAACTAAAATGAAAATTTATATCACCAGAATTATGTCGAAAATGAGAAACATTGTTAATATCTTTAGCTAACTAGAACAGGTTGGACACTAGAGACATTGTACCTCGGTTAAACATGGATTAGAAACCATGAAACTGGAAAAATGTGGTTTAGATACAAAAACCTCATTAACCATCTCTTAGAAACCACGACCCTCAGCAATTCATATGTTTAGTTAGTGTTGTTGTGTCTATATTGCGAGACAAACCAGGACAGACCCCTTCAGTGTCATCTAGTGTAGTAGTCCTGGTCACCCACCTAGATACCCAGATTTCCCATTGTGCCTTATTTAAATTGGTGGTGAATTTTTTTAACAACAAATACATATATGTACATAACAATTTCTTTATCTAATACGCATTCAACCTTTCACCACCACTCTCACTCATTAATAAAATTCCACCTCATTCAAATCACACAATGCATAAGCATCAAATTAACAACATAATAACACATTCAATATAAAAATCATTTTAATAAACCAAGGGGGGTGTGCCTCAAGAGAGGTTTTCCTTTTTCTTTAAAAATTATTAAGATTCCAAATAGGCCTAATTAAATAAAGGGAAAATTTTTTATAACTAACTAGATGAATGGACAAACACCTTTGGAAGTACTCATTTTCAATTAGAAACCACGTAAGAAAAACAATTTCATGAAAAATCACTTAATACAAATCGAATTAGAAACACATTTCAATTTTCAAAGAAAAGGCATATTAATTTCTAGCAACTACGACCAGATTTTATAGCATTCGTATGTATTGTAAAGGTAATCACATTTTTAAAATAGGAAAACAATTATGAAATTCAAATTAATTTCATAGGTATAGGGGACCTTCCTCAATCATGTAATTATTGGTCGATGACCACTCAAACTGACACTTGGCGCATTCACGCACATACATTTATACACATATATATACACCCCTAGCTGCAATGCACATATTCCCCGTGCCATGAGGGAATATGTACCTAGAGAGAATATATATATATTCCATATCCTATGCATGTACATGTTTGATAACTCTACACCCATGGCCTAAAACCATCGTAGCGAGGTCCAACACACTACACAAATAATTTGATAAAAAAATTAAAAACATAAAAATCTATAGAGCATTTCAAAATAACACATAAGGGTTTGCACTAATTACACACCAATTTATTATAACACAAGAATCAATCTCATAAATCATAATCATCATCTCCAACAAGAGGGTTCAACAGGGGTAGTCAATATTACATCACATGTGCCAACCAGGCATACACCCATTTCATAAACATTTGAAAATCCATTTCCGAAACTAATTTGTAATTTCCAACACAACCCCAAAAAAAAGAATAAACATTTCCATGAATAGCCATATTAAAGCATAATTCCTTTTCATTAAAACTATTTACAATACATATTAACGTATGCACAACAAGGAACACACACAAAAATAACTCCATTTTGATACACAAACCCACTTTTGAAAACGTACACACACCAAAATAGTATACAATCATGTTTAAAACATATTATATGATTTAATAAACAATGTAAGAATATTTTGAAACAAATCAAAATAGTATCCAAAGAATTTGAACATAAAATTCCACCTAAAATCCTCTTCTAAGGATAAACGCACTCCACTTAAATGACAAAACAGAATTTACAGTGACTGTGCAACAATCTAAAACACTAATAAATGATTAAACAAGGTTTTTCATAAAGAACACACTCCATTCCATATGAACATACAACTACATTAATCCAACACATGATAAATTTCAAGAAACCAAAATTTTCACAAAACAAAATATATTACAGAACATGATTAATTAATTAAATAAAAAAATTAATTCGTTAAATAATATGTGAATGCGGAACCATCAACCTCGTTGTAGGAAACTTCACAAAATTGGTGTAAAAATCATGTTGCATGACAATCGCACTGCAAGGGGTCCAATGCAAACCCTAAAAACAAAGTATCGAATCAGTTACACTAAAAATGGTCAAAACAAAATATGAAACCCCATCGCAATTCTATTGATTGGAAGAATGAACAACTGGGAAAAAACACACATTAGACAATGATGTGGATGGCCAACCAAACAAGGGAGAGGGTCACCGAAGGTGAATCTCACCGTAAATCCTGACCATAAAGGAAGGACGACACAGTTCCAATAAGTGAGAAGCAGTAAGGGGGGACTCTGTTTGGTGCAAGGTGAATAGAGGCACGAATCATTGGTAGTCGATTGATGCAACTAGAGGGAAGAGAGGGAGGAGGCTCTAGTTAAGGTTGACGAACACGGAGGAAGAAGGCTAGGGGATTAACGTTAGGGTTTGGGGAAGTGGCGTGACATTATTGAGGGAGAGAGGGAGTTAAAAATGAGAGGATAAAATAAAAATAAAAATAATGTATTAATTAAAATAATAAAAAATATAAAATTTAATTTTAAAAATAGAATTAAAATAATAAAATCACCCACAATAAAAACATTATTTAATGGGGCCAAGCACCTCACACGGTCATGCGCACAGTCGCATTCCCATAAAAGAGTCTTAATTTATTCTAAATTAATATCGGTTCAAACAAAATATCAAAAGAGAAAATAAAAATAATTATATTAAAATAATGCATCGGTCATATTGTGACAATTCTCCCCCCCAAAAATTCATTCTAACCCCCAGGAAGTCACCCAACTAGACGTGGAATAAATCTTGATTTCAATGCTGAACGAGGACAATAAAATCACAATCTCGATGTGACCTTTCACTATATCAGTCACATCTGTGAAGATCTAAGTGAAAATGTAATGAGAGGAACCATAAAGAATGGGAGTGGTTCTCCCCACCAAACGAACCAAACTAGCATGGCCAACATTGATGCTCTTAGCACCGGCTAATTATATAATGATTGGTATGAACCAAATCAAATACCCCCTACACAGACCAAAACACCCACACATATTTACTTTAAAAGTGACCACAGCACAACATAATGTATGGTTGGTATCCCCACCATCTGTGAATAGATAGACACAGGCCAATTACCACGGGCCAGCATAAGAAACCCATCACAAACTAACCCATGAACTCTTCGTATAAACCAACCCCCACCACATGTTTCCCTGAAGAAAGACCCCAAACTGAACAGCGGATGAAACCCCTATTCATTATTTCCCGAGACACATGTGTCTCCAAAACGATAACAACCTCAAACAAGAACTTGTCATAAAAAGTTCTGGCCACAGAAGCGTGAGAATCATACTGAGACTCACAGTCAGAAAGGGACAACCATCAGTGATCACATTTTAAGAGGGATAACTACTAAAATTACAAGAAAAAGAGATCACCATGCCTTCTTACATCCAATGTGGGGTATTCAAAGAACAAAGACCACAATAAGAAAAAGAGTCTTATATACCACATACTAAAAAAACCTTCAATGAAATGGATCTTGAATAGGTAAATTTAAACTATCCATATTTCAACACTATAGAAAAATGTTAGACCATGGTGCACCACACCAGCTGATTCCTGAATGCGTGAAAGTATTCAATCTGTGACCTGTGGCTGGAGCTCTAATATCTTGAAGCATCTAATGGCCCACAGTCAGGAGCTGACATCGGCCGAGACTCCTTCTAATGATGTCACTAGATGAACCTCTCATAGTGTCCCAAATGGCCACACAAATAAAAATACTTCAGAGGATGACGACAATGAGACTTAAAGTACCCAAACCTTCAACACAAGAAGTGATCAAAAGTGTAGGCAAACTAATAGAAAATGGAATTGACAAGGAAACTTGTATAAGATTGGTTCCTTCAGTTCGCTCCCACCAAACGAGGATCTATCCCAAACACCCAAAAGAATCGGTTCTTGAACCCTATTTAAAGACCCCACATAAGTGATACATTAACTGATTCCAGGACATAACCTCAACAAAAAAGGGTATCAACCACTCAAAATTCCAGAAGTAAGGCTTCACAATTCATTAGCTTTGTTGAAAACTCACGATATCTAGTACTTTCCTCTCTTTCACCCCTTTAGGTGTAATCAATCAGACGAAAGTGTTCTTAAACGCCTTCCAAGACAACCCATCATGCAACGATGATGGGATATTCTCCCACACCAATCCAAAGTTGAACCCTCAAATGAACTTAAACCATCATGGACTCTCATAGCACTAGGAGTTTCCAATATCATGAAAACCCTCAACGATTTCACCGTTCCAGTGTGCTACATTCGATAGCTCATGATCACCATGGAATATGGGAAAAAAACAAAAGAATTCAATTCCACCACATCACAAAGAGTCTGGATAGAACCAACAAATATAAGAGACTCACTAGAAACCTCTGGGAATTTTCTGGGTAGCATGCTCAAAAAGAAGAGTCGGAAATCTGAATCAAAACACATCATAAATCAAAATTTCACACATTAGGCACAAAATAACCCTCAAACTCAAATTACTATTCCAACCAGAATTCATTATGTCAAACTATGAACCCATGAAAAAGGATACCAAACCTGAAATGAGAACAATAAACAATTTATCACTCACTTTTCAAAATATATGAAATATCCTTTTTGAAAACCATTTTTTAGAATACAAAAGAACTTAAATATCCACCATTAGTATTTGATGAAGTCTCACGAATACATATTCATGTTCTAGATCATGCACTCATCCACTCACGTTACAAATTTCTCCACTTCCCACATGCACACCTCGATGTATGTGATCACTCAGTGAAATACCAACGGTCAATTGAAGACACTTATCATTTCCAAAATAGATCAGTTAGCATAAAGAAAAAATTCTCAACCTATTTGAAAATATCACATATCATTGAAGAAAAGCCTTTCCAAATCCCCAAAAAAATTTCAATTCAAATTCCAACTGGGTTACCAATAATCCAAAACAACTTCAAAAACACTTCTCATTTGTCCCTTTGAAAACACATTCTATTAAAAGAAAACAATTTCAACTTCAAAACCAATTTTCCACTCCAAAACCACAATATATTTTGAAAACCCCTTTTTCTATTAACCATTTTTATTTTTTAAATCCTCTCAAGTCAGTAAAAACTAATGCCAAACATAAAACACATTGAAACATCCAAAAATAAGGGACTAGTGGATATTCCATCCCGGTAACATGTCTTAGTAGACCATGATCTAAGAGAGAATCCACCACGAGAACTATCTTGGACCGTGCACTCAGGCTATACATGGTTTTCTACTCCATGCAAGCTTGTTGTGTAACGTCGGATCACTACCTACGTATTCCCTCATCCTCATAGACCAAGAAAAAGAAAAACACAGATCCCAGATCACCCCTGGGAACTCGAGTTTTGGGATGGAAAATGGTTCATGAAGTCCTTCCCACACCTACCTCTCATGTCCTGAAATAAGTAATCACCATGATACCTCACACCCCAAATAAAAAGGGCCTCATTTGAAACCATTTTCTAATGAACCAACCCCGGTCAAGCTTGAACCGATGACTAGAGCCAGTCTGTGTCATGGCCCGAATGGTGTTCCTGATGCCCATGGGCTGGAAACTAGTGTCAGGAATCAAAATAATCCCATTGGGAACGATTTATCCCAAAACAAAGATAAATAATAATAAACTAAACAAGAAGATAAATAATGTAAAATAAACTGATCAACTTTGTAGTGGAAAAAATGAATAAATGACGCAACGTGAAATACCTCAGGTGTCCCCGTGGGTCACCGTGGAACGTAAACAACACTCGCTCCCAATAGAGACCGAAGACTAAAGCCTGTAATATAAAATTAATGTAGGCGTGATCACCTAGATGTTTATTAGTTATAAAAAGATACAACAACCTCTTATGCTCATTCCTTTTAGATGAAATCCAAAACATGCTAGTTTTAAAATAGAACATTATAAAATAATTTTTTTCAGTATTTTCAATTTCGAGCAACGAGTTTTCATTTCCATGTAAAGAATTTCTCTCCCACAACTTTTTCAAAATAGGATCCAAGTATTCGTTGACATTTCCCAATGAAGGAAAACCAACTTAGATTAAAATATGGTTTCCACAAATAAGACATCGAATATGAAACAAAAGAAATGAGAAATTAGAACACAAGCATTACATCGCAAATGAGAACCTAGGGTTATTCCTATAGGTATCTAGCACATGTGGGACCCTAGATTCCTCATACCTCAGTGAAATGTGTCTTGTAAACCGTGACCCTCAGAAAACGTGGCTTCGAAACAATGACCCTCAGTAACAATGGCATAGAATCCATGACCCTTAGTAATTCATATGTTTAGTTAGTGTTGTTGTGTCAATCCTTCTAGATGAACCGAGATGAACCCCTACTATGTCATCTAACATACTAGTCCTGGTCACCCACCTAGATGCCTAGGTTTCCCATTCTGCATTATTTCAAGTGGTGGTGAGATTTCATTATCAAGAAAATATATATGTACAGAACTCTTTCTTTTTCAAAATTCCATTTAACATCTCACCACTGCTCTCTCTCTTTATGCGCATTCACCCTCTTTTACATCACACAATGTATAAGCATCAAATTAGGCACATAATGATACATTCAACAAAAAAATAATTTTCTAAAACCATTGGGGCATGCCTCAAGATAGTTTTTTTTTCATAAAACATTTTTATGGTTCCAAACGAGATTAATAACATAAAGGGAACACTTTTTATAAGTAACCGGCTGAAATTCCAAACACCTTTGGAAATACTCATTACTAATTAAAAACCACTTAGGAAATATATTTTATTGAAATTTAATGAATGACTGATAGAATTATAAATACATATCAATTATCAAAGTAAAGGAATGATCATTTCTAGAAACTTCAACTAGATTCTGTAGCATGTGTATGTAGTGTTAATGTAAATAGAATTTTTAAAACAAGAAAGAAATTATGAAATTAAAATTAATGTTACAGGAATAGGAGACCTAACTCAAACATGTCTTTGAACCGGTGCTCGGAATCGAAATCCGAGGGCACCAATGAAACCGCAAAGCCGGTAATTGCAAAAGAACACCTTTTCGGAGTTGTGTTTGCTCGGGTGAGGTTATTAATTAAATTGGTTAACTAAAGAATAATATAAAATATTGTGCTACAAATTTTATTTCTATTCTAGGTAGTTTAAACCTATGCTTGGTGGTTGCATTGGGACCCACTAATATCGTAACTCCACTAGGTAGGATATTAGTGAAGTGAGGCGCACATGAGCCCCTCCCCTTCAAATCCCTTTTAACCTCCCTCTCGTGCATTTAATATGTAACTCACCAGCACCACTTTTAAATACCATGTCAACTCTCTTAATTAATTAATTGAATTAAGTTATTCAATGTAATCAATTCATGAATTCATTTTGTATTTTGAATTGAATGTTGGCTTGTGTGTGTTAATTAAATAGGACAATGTATTATTTCTTTAAGGGTTATTCCGTTGTGCGTGAAGGTTGGAGAAGAATTGCTCAAGCCTGGGAATCATCATCTTCATCCTTGAAGAATGCGAAGAACACGAAGAATGCCGACCTATGATGAAGGACGACGAATAAAGATGATTCCTCAGAGATCAACGACGCGATGCCATGTATCGCAATGCTGATGGTCCTCTTCTCCACGACTCCGTGCACCGCGACGCCGTGTACTGCGATGCCGATGATCCTCCTTCCACGACGCCTTCTTATGCGATGACCCTTTCTCGCGACAACCCTCGTTCGATGACTTCATCGAGGTAGGGGGTATGAATTTGTTGATGGATATTCCTTTCCATACAGACGTCTAATTCTTAAGCCACTTGATATCAGAATAACGGGAGGAGGTCGGACCGCACGAACACAGCTGACCCTCCTCCCCCTTTGATGTTGTCTTTGTCGCGGCACGATTAAAGGCAGCACAGTGCAACAACACCGCATGGAAACAAAGAAGAAGTGGGGTTCCATCGCGCCACGCCATTGAGGCCGAACGATGTCACGACACCATCGTGCCGCACCAGAGAACCACGAAGAGGCCGCGTCCGGAACCGCCGGCCACCGATGCAAGGAGGGCGGGACCCGCGGGGGGGGGGGGGGGACATGACACACCGGCCGGCCGAGCCAACCGGTTTCTGAGAATCCTGGGGGTTGTAACTGTCGGCTGGAAAAGGACGGGCCCCCATGCGGGGGGGGGGGGGGGGTTCATTCAATCATGGGGGCATCGCCCCCCCCCCCCCCATTCCATGGCAGCTCGGCCGAGCCTAGTTGTCTGGCCACGCGGCTGCAGCCGCGCCAGGCCAACCGGCCACATAGGCCAGACCGGCGGAACCGGGCGGGGCCGGGCCGCGCCACGCCGGTTGGGCCTGGCCACGCCCACCGGGCCAGGCCACACCCTAAAGGGCCGGACCCAGACCCGGTTAGGGTCGACTCGGTTCGGGCCGACCCTGGGGGGTCTCGGGCCGGGTCGGTCCGGGCCCAAATCCCCCTAAAACCGGACAGGTTTGTTCTTTTTCCCATATCTCGGTTTATGGACTTTTGATCGATGACCCGTTAGTTGAGATGTGATGCTTCGATCGAGGCAGTTGTTTCAGTATATTACACTCAAGGTTTCAGAGAACTTTGGTTATGGCCGGGTTGGTTCGAACATGAAACCAACTGGGCCCTCGGAGCAGAAACGCTTATAAATTGAGCTCCAGACGTCTGATTGATTTGTCGTCGACTTTGTTGGATTACTCTTAGTGAGAAAGACCTTTTGGCTTACTCCGCTCGAGTTTTGGACGTAGTTGGAGTGCGGTCGGGTTGGTTTTACTTAAAAACCAACCGGGCCCCTGGAATGAAAAATCCAATAACACTCAGACCAGGCGTCCGATTGACGCGTCATCTGTCACGTTGAGTTCCTTTTGTTGAGACGGAACTTTGGGATACATCAACTCCGGACTACATGTCAGTTGATGTCTCGCCCCCCTTGGCTCGTGGAGCAGACCCTCCCAGAATTGATCATGCTGTGTGTAGGAACCGTAGAGCTGGCTGCGACTGCGATGACTGCACTGAAATCCTCCGTGGGTTCGGCAGCGATGAAGACCGTATGGAAATCCTCTGTGGGTTCGACGTTGAAGAAGACTGCACTGAAATCCTCCGTGGGTTCGGCAGCGATTAAGACCGTACTGAAATCCTCCATGGGTTCGATGGCGATGAAGACTGCACTGAAATTCTCCGTGGGTTCTGCAGCGATGAAGACCGTACTGAAATCCTCCGTGGTTCGACGGCGATGAAGACTGCACGGAAATCCACCGTGGGCTTGGCAGCGATGAAGACCGTACTGAAATCCTCCATGGGTTCGACGACGATGACTAATGTTCTTGTATCCTACGTGGGTCTTGCAATGTTTGACTCTGTTCTTGCTATCCTACCTGGGTCTGGCAGAGTAGCTGATTTGTATCCTATGTTGGTCCAACAACTTAGCTGGTTTAGTATCCTACGTGGGTCCCATATTAGATGAATCAGTGGCTATATCTGATCATCTCTATCACCTTACGAATAAGTATACTTGTGTGAGCTTAGTCTTGACATTCAATCGATATCTTCGATATGATTGACTTGTTTTCCTATGTGGATTGGGTTGTGTTATCTTGTGTGGATTGGGTTGTACTATCCTGTGTGGACGTGATCGAACTTGGGCTCGGATGATGGAGCCAAAATGGAAATGATGACTTAGGTATATGCATGGGCATATACATAAGTAGGGTTGGTTGTTACTTCGTGATTGTATATTCCCTTTGTGGATTTTGGGATAACATTGGGGGTCTCCGGGTCCCTACTGAGTAGCGTATACACACCCCTGCACGGGCTATGCCCGCACTACATTCTGTTGGATGCTGACGACAGACAGCGCTGATCGTTGTTGAGGCTAGTGGAGCAAGTCAGAACCAGGAGGTGGACCACTGGGCGGGATGTACATGGAGCAGACGGCTGGAGTGGGGAGCTGAGCAAGCTATCTGTACCCACCCTTCAGGTGGGACTTCCAGAGGATAGCTCGACGTTGAAGGTTTACTTTCACTTGTTGTACTTTCTTTCCAGTGGTACTTTACTTACAGTTTGGGATTCTATTCTGGCCCACATACTTTTCTGCACTACTATTGTACCCAGTTTTACATAGTGTTTATCCTTCTTTCTTACTCTATGGTGTTTGTTTACTTTATAAAGGAAATGCCTTCCCCTTTTTTTGGGATTTACGCCTGGGTGCTAGTCGCCAGCCCCAGGCCTATGGGAGGCGGGCTTGGGGTAGTCACGACACAGGTCCTGAGGACGGGTCGTGACAATATGCTTTATCAGTTTGTTATTACTTCATTCATTGAATATAATATCATTTATTCAATATATTCAAATGATTAAATTATTCCTTAAGGATTATTAAATATTCTATGAAAAGCTATTTCAACTACAATATACCAGAAAAATGCAGGAATTAAAGTAGAGCGTAAATGTTTTATGTAATTTTGGGGATAGATTTATTCTCAATAGTCATTGTCTAATTTAGTGGTAGTAGATATTCACTTATTACAATCTATACATTAAAAGGGAGTGTAATTTTATTACATTAATTCATTTGATAAATTTTATAAACGGCGGTAATTTTGGATCTTGTTTCAAAATTTTCAAAAAGGGTAAGAATATTGAAGTGGCTCATGTGCACTTGGTTTATTTATTTTTTTAGATTTACAATACTAATTTATTGCATAATTATCATTTTTAAAGATTTTACATCACTCATTTTTCCTCAAACATGGTTTAAGAATAGTATTTTATTATTACATTTTTTAATAATAGAATCTATTGTTTTTAATTGATTATTTTTCAGATTTTTTATGTATGTTGTGAAATAATTCTGGAGAAATATCCATCCCAACACAGGCTAACATAACATATACTATGTGTTTTAAAATTATATTTAAAAAAAAAATTAAATTTCTTCTCTAAACACATGAGAAAACCCCATTTGATAACATGAACAAAAAGTCATGTTACTTTAATAAAGGATACCAATTTTATTTAAATTTTGGATTTACATCACGAATAAATTAGATGGAATATTATTTATTCCAAAAATCTTTCAAAGTCATAGGCTAACTATGCCATTGAATTTAAACACATGATGAAATTTTAGTCAACCACATGGTCATTATTTTGATTGACCCTGTGTGAAAATTTTGCAATTCCCTTAACCTACTTCTATTAGAAAAATCAATCTATCTAATAAAGTAGAAATGTGGAAATGATTTTACCCAAGATTTTGAAGTAAAAATTTGGAAAGGTGTTGAACCTTCCTTATGAAGTATATATTGTGATGTGTTTTGGAAATAACTTTGGAAGTTAAAAATTTGGAAATGTAATGAGCCTATCTTATGGCCTACTGTAAGTGATAATTTGGAATACTATAAAACCTTCCTTATGACCTAACGTGATTTAAAATTTGGAAGTGTTAATACTACATTATGACACATGGTCACTCAAGGATTTCTTCATTCATGGACCATCCACTGAATGTGCTCCCCTTTTAGGTTGGTGTTTAGAGGAATAAGATAATTACTACCCAAGTCCCACCTCTAGTAGGCCCTGGATTGGAGACTAGTAGTGAGGTTCAATAAACATAAAAATTTGAGGTATTACAATCTAAGATAACATGATAAAGGGATATATATGATGGATAAACCAGTCAATATATTCTCAGACGTATATATAATCAATCCATGCGTGTTCATTTAAATTCATACATAAGAGATAAAACTAAAAATGATATTACAGGTACCAAGAGATTAAACTTATCAGTGACCATGAATCCCAAACATCTCCTCAACAACCACAAGATAGTAGTAACCATCATGATCCCCAAATCTATCTTATTTTGAATAAAAAAGGTATATATATGTTTGGTGAGCATAACAGTATACAAAGTAGTATCCTCCTTATATCCTCTCATGGAAAATAAAAAAAACATGCTAAATCATAGTAAAGAACAACTTAGGGTAACTCATCACCTAAACATGTATACTATATTTC
Source organism: Viscum album (assembly GCA_963277665.1). NCBI lineage: Eukaryota > Viridiplantae > Streptophyta > Magnoliopsida > Santalales > Viscaceae > Viscum > Viscum album. The sequence goes on from OY728130.1 coordinate 1,032,680,481, forward strand.
CAAAATCCCCATGGATATATCTCTCCATGTATCGTATCCACATATACTTATAGTTACCTTGAAGTCTACAAGATCCTCCACAACCTTTATATTGTATATCATACATCTGATATTATACCTAAAAACTTTACATCCCATACACCATGTTAGTACCTTTATCCATCACATCACGTACACATCATAACTATAATATCAATTTCAATTATATATATAGGAATATAAATGTGTGATATAACCACAAACAATTACCAGCCTTAAGATACATATAAGGGGAAACTAACCACTATGAAAACTAGCACATAATAACACAAAGAGAGGAGATGTCACGAACTATCCCAGGTCGAGCCTGAACCGGTCACCCGAGCCGGTTCGCGACACTTCCCAAAAGGTGTTTTCGATCCCCACTGGAAGGAAACTAAGGCTGGGCATCAAAATAAACCCATTGGGAATGATTTATCCTATAAAAAAGACAAATAATCATAAAAAGAACAAGCAGATAAATAATGGAAAATAAACTGAACAACATGCAAACCGGAAAAAAAATGATGCAACGTGACACACCTCAAGTGACCCAATGGGTCACTATGAAACGTAAAATAAACTCACTCCCAAAAGCGATCCAAGACTAAAGCATGCATCTGAATAGTTAAGTAGGCATGAGCACCAAGATGATCAGTAAGAATACCAAGATACAACAACGCCCTATGGACATACCTTTTATGTTAAATCCAAAACATGATAGTTTTAAGATAGGGTGTAATAAAATATAGATTTTCATTATTTTAAAATTCATGTAATGAGTTTTCATTTTTAAGTAAATAATTTCTCTCCTAAAACATTTTCAAAATAGGTTCCATGGATGCATTGAAGTATCAAAATGAAAGGAAACCGACATAGAATAAAATATGGTTTTTCGCAAATAATACATAGAGTATTAAACAACTAAAATGAAAAATTACATCATAAGAATTATGTAGAAAATGAGAAACATGGTTAATATCCTTAGCTAACTAGCACAGGATGGAAAATAGAGGCATTGTACCTCGGTTAAACTTGGATTAGAAACCATGACGCTGGAAAACGTAGTTTAGAGACCACAAACATCATTAACTGTGGCTTAGAAACCACGACCCTCAGTAATTCATATGTTTAGATAGTGTTTTTGTGTCTATCCTGTGAGACGAATCGGGACAAACCCCTACAATTTCATCTAGTGTACTAGTCCTGGTCACCCACCTAGATACCCAGGTTTCCCATTGTGCTCTATTTAAATTGGTGGTGAATTTTGTTTAACAACAAAAACATATATGTACATAAAAATTTCTTTATCTAAAATGCATTCAACCTTTCACCACCGCTCTCACTCCATAATAACATTCCCCATCTTTCAAATCACACAATGCATAAGCATCAAATTCACAAAATAATAACACATTCAATATAAAAATAATTTTAAAAAACCAAGAGGGTGTGCCTCAAGAGGGGTTTTCCTTTTTCATTAAAAATTATTAAGGTTCCAAATAGGCCTAATTACATAAAGGGAAACCTTTTTATAACTAATTAGCTGAATGGACAAACACCTTTGGAAGTACTCATTTGCAATTCGAAACCACTTAGGAAACAAATTTTCATGAAAAATAACTTAATACAAATCGAATTAGAAATGCATTTCAATTTTCAAAGAAAAGGCATAATCATTTCTAGCAACAATGACTAGATTTTATAACATGCGTATGTATCGTAAAGGTAATCACATATTTAAAATAAGAAGAAAATTATGAAATTCAAATTAATTTCATAGGTATAGTGGACCTTCCTCAATCATGTAACTATTGGTCGATGGCCACTCGAACTGACACTTGGTGCATTCACGCACATACATTTATACACATATATATACACACCTAGCTGCAATGCACATATTCCCCGTGCCATGAGGGAATATGTACCTACAGATAATATATATATATTCCATACCCTATGCATGTACATGTTTGATACATCTACACCCACAACCTAAAACAATCATAGCGAGGTCCAGCACAGTACACAAATAATTTAATAAAAAATTTAAAAACATAACAATCTACAAATCATTTCAAAATAACACATAAGTGTATGCACTAATTACACACCAATTTATTATAACACAAGAATCAATCGCATAAATCATAATCATCATATCCTACAAGAGGGTTCAACTGGGGCAGTCAATATCACATCACATGTGACAATCAGGCATAGACCCATTTCATAAACATTTGAAAATCCATTTCCAAAACAAATATGATATTTCCAACACAACCCCATAATAAAGTATAAACATTTCCATGAATAACCATATTAAAACATAATTACTTTTAATTAAAACTATTTACAATAAATATTAAGAGATGCACAATAAGGCACACACACACAAATACCCCCATTTTGATACACAAACCCACTTTTTAAAAAATATGCACAACAAAATAGTATACAATCATGTTTAACACACATTATAGGATTTAATAAACCATGTAACAATATTTTGAAACATATCAAAATAGTATCTGAAGACTTTTAACATAAAATCCAACCCAAAATCCTCTTCTAAGGGTAAACACACATCACTAAAATGAAAAAACATAATTTACAGTGATTGTGCAACAAAATAAAACACTAATAAATGACTAAAAAGGGGTTTTTTAAAGAACACACTCCATTCCATATTATCATACCACTAAATGAATCCAACACACGATAAATTTCGAGAAAACAAAATTTTCACAAAAAAAAATATATTACAGAACATTATTAATTAATTAAACAAAAAAAATTTATTCGTTAAATAATATGTAAATGCGGAACCATCAACGTCGGTGTAGAAAACATCACAGAATTTGCATAAAAATCTTGTTGCACGACAATCACACTACAAGGTGTCCAATGAAAACCCTAAAAACAAAATATCGAATCAATTACACCAAAAATGGACAAAATGAAATATGAAACCTTATCACAATTCTATTGATTGGAAGAATGAACAACCGAGAAAAAACACACATTCGACAATGATTTGGATGGACAACCAAGAAAGAGAGAGGGTCATCCGAGGTGAATCTCACCATAAATCCTGACCATAAATGAACGATAGTTCCATTCTGAGAGGTGAGAAGCAGTAAGGGGGGACTATGTTTGGGGCAAGGAGAATAGAGGCATGAATCATTGGTAGTCGGTTGATGCACGCAAAGGGAAGAGTGGGTGGAGGCTCCAGTTAAGGTTGATGCACAAGGAGGAAGAAGGCTAGGGGATTAACGTTAGGGTTTGGGGAAGTGGCACAACGTGATTGGGGGGGGGAGAGGGAGTAAAAAAATGAGAAGATAAAATACAAATAAAAATAATGTATAAATTAAAATCATAAAAAATATAAATTTTAATTTTAAAAATAGAAATAAAATAATAAAATCAACCACAATAATAACATTATTTAATGGGGACAAACACCTCACACAGTTGTGCGCGCAGTCGCATGCCCATAAAATAATCCAAATTTATTCAAAATTAATACCGGTTCAAACAAAATCTCAAAAGAGAAAATAAATATAATTATATGAAAATAAAGCGTCCATCATATTTTGACAATTCTACCCCCAAAAAATCATTCTAACCCCATGATGTCACCCAACCAGATGAGGAATAAAACTTGATTTCAAAGCTGAACGAGCCCAATAATATCACAAAATTGAAGTAACCTTTCACTATATCAGTCAAATCCGAGAATATCTAAGTGAAAATGAACCGAGAGGAACCATGATGAATGGGAGTGGTTCTAACCAAAAAATGAACCCAACTAGCATGGTCAACATTGATGCTCTCAGCACTGGCTAACTATATAATGATTGGAAAGAACCAAATCAAAAACCCCCTACACAGACCAAAACTCCCACACATATTAACTCTAAAAGTGACCACAACACAACATAATGTACGATGGGTATCCCCACCATCTATGAACAGATAGACATAGGAAAATTAGCACGGGCCAACACGAGAAACCCATCACAAACTAACCCATGAACTCTTCGAATAAACCAAACCCCCACCACATGTGTCCTTGAAAAAAGACCCCCAACTGAACGGCGGATGAAACCCCTATTCATTATTTCCTGAGACACATGTGTCTCCAAAACGATCACATCCTAAAACAAGAACTAGTCACAAAAGGAGCTAGTCAGAGAAGAGTGAGAATCATACTGAGACTCACAGTCAGAAAGGGACAACCTTTAGTGATCACATTTTAGGAGAGAGAACTACTGAAATTACAAGAAAATGAGATCACCATGCCTAATTACATCCAATGTGGGGTATTCAAAGAACAAAGACCACAACAACAAAAAGAGTCCTATATACCACATACTGCAAAAAATATTCAATGAAAATGGATCTTGAATAGATAAATTTAAACTACCCCTATATCAACACTATAAAAAAATGTTAGACCATGGTGCACCACACCACCTGATTCCTGACTGCATGAAAAGATTCACTCTGAGACCTGTGGTTGGAGCTATGATGTCTTGAATCATCTGCTGCCCCACAGATAGGAGCTGACATCGGTCGAGACTCCTTCTAATGATGTCACTATAGGAACCTCTCATAGTGTCCTAAATGGCCACACCGACAAGAATCCTTCAGAGGACGACCACAAGGATACTTAAAGTACCCAAACCATCCACACCAGAAGTGAAAAAGAGAGTGGGCCAACTAATAGAATATAGAATTGACAAGGAAACTTGTATAAGACCGGTTCCTTCGGTTCGCTCCCACCAAATGGGGATCTATCCCAAACACCCAAAAGAATCGGTTCCTGAACCATATATGAAGACCCCAAATAAGAGATACATTAACTGATTCCATGACATATCCTCCATCGAAAAGGGTTTAAACCCCTCAAAATGCCCAAAGTAAGGCTTCACAATTCGTTGGCTTTGTTGAAAACTCATGAGCTGTAGTACTTTCCTCGCTTTCACCCCTTTAGGTGTAAAACATCAGACTAAAGTGGCCTTAAACGCCTTCCAAGACATCCCATCATGCAACGATGATGGGATATTCTCCCACACCAATCCAAAGTTGAACCCTCAAATGAACTTGAACCATCATGGACTCTCATAGCACTAGGAGTTTACAATATCATGAAAACCCCCAATGATTTCACCAAGCCGGTATGCTACATTCGATAGATCATGATAACCATGGAATATAGACAAAAACTAGAAGAATTCAATTCCACTACATCACAAAGAGTCTGGCTAGAATCAACAAATAGAAGAGACACACTAGAAACCTCTGGGACTTTTCTGGGTAGCATACTCAAAAACAAGAGTCAAAAACTGAATGAAAACACATCATAAATAAAAATTCCACATATTAAACAGAAACTAACCCTAAAACTCAAATTACTATTCAAACCAGAATTCATTATGTCAAACTATGAACCCATGAAAAAGGATATCAAACATGAAATGAGAACAATAGACAATTAATCACTCACTTTTTAAAAAATATGAAATATCCTATTTGAAAACCATTTTTTAGAAAACAAAACAACTTAAATATCCACCATTAGTATTTCATGAAGTCTCATGCATACATATTAATGTTCTAGATCAAGCACTCATCCACTCATGTTACAAATTTCTCCACTTCCCACATGCACACCTCGATATATGTGATCACTCAGTGAAATACCAACAGTCAATTGAAGACACTTATCATTTCCAAAACAGATCAGTCAGCATAAATAAAAAATTCTCAACCTGTTTGAAAATTTCACATATCATTGAAGAAATACCTTTCCAAATCTCTAATAAATTTTCAATTCAGATTCCAAAAAAATGGGTTACCAATAATCCAAAACAACATCAAAAACACTTCTCATTTGTCCCTTTGAAAACACATTATATTAAAAGTAAACAATTTCAACTACAAAACCACTTTTACACTCCAATACCACAATATATTTTCAAAAAACCCTTTTTCTATTAACCATTTTTATTTTTTAAATCCTCTCAAGTTAGTAAAAACTAATGCCAAACATAAAACACATCAAAACATCCAAAAATAAGGTACTAGTGGACATTCCAATCCGGTAACATGTCTTAGTAGACCATGATCTATGAGAGAATCCACCACGAGAAGTATCTTGAACCTTGCACTCAGGCTATACATGGTTTTATACTCTATTCAAGATCGTGGTGTAACATCGGATCACTACCTACATAATCCCTCATCCACACAGACCAATAAAAAGAAAAACACAAATCCCAGACCACCCCTGGGAACTCGAGTCTTGGGATGGAAAATAGTTCATGAATTTCTTCCTACACCTACCTCTCATGTCCTGACAAATGTAATCATCATGATACCTCACACCCCAAATAACAAGGGCCTCCTTTGATACCATTTTCTAATGAACCATCCGAGGTTGAGCCTGAACCGTTGACCAGAGCCAGTCTACGTCATGGCCCGAACGGTGTTCCTGATCCCCTTGGGCTGGAAACTAGTGTCGGGCATCAAAATAATCACCTTGGGAATGATTTATCCCAAAAAATATAAATATTAATAAACTAAACAAGTAGATAAATAATGGAAAATAAACCGAACAACTTGGAAGTGGAAAAAATGAATAAATGAAGCAACGTGAAATACCTCAGGTGACCCCGTGGGTCACCATGGAACGTAAACAACACTCGCTCCCAAAAGAGATCCAAGCAAAAGCCTGTAATATAAAATTAATGTAGGCATGATCACCTAGATGTTTAGTAGTAATACCAAGATACAACAACTTCCTATGCTCATTCCTTTTAGAAGAAATCCAAAACATGCTAGTTTGAAAATAGAATGTTATAAAATAATTTTTTTCATTATTTTCAATGTAGAGAAACATGTTTTCATTTTCACGTAATGAATTTCTCTCCCACAACTTTCTAAAAATAGGATCCAATCATGCGTTGAAAGTTCCTACTGAAATAAAACCATCTTAGATTAATATAAGGTTTTCAAAAATAATACATCGAATATGAAACAAAAAAATGAGAAATTAGATCACAAGCATTATTTCGCCAATGAGAACCTAGGGTAATTCCTATAGGTAACTAGCACAAGTGGGATCCTAGATTACTCCTACCTCAGTGAAATGTGTCTTACAAACCATGACCCTCAGAAAATGTGGCTTCAAAACAATGACACTCAGTAACAATGGATTAGAAGCCATGACCCTTAGTAATTCATATGTTTAGTTAGTGTTGTTGTGTCAATCCTTATAGACGAACCGAGACGAACCTATACAATGTCATCTAGCATACTAGTCCTGGTCACCCACCTAGATGCCCAGGGTTCTCATTCTACTCTATTTCAAGTGGTGGTGAGAGTTCTTTATCAAGAAAATATATATGTACAAAACTCTTTCTTTTTGAAAAATCCAGTCAACATCTCACTACTGCCCTCTCTCCTTATGCGCATTCCCCCTCTTTTACGTCACACAATGTATAAGCATCAAATTAGGCACATAATGATACATTCAACAAAAAAATCATTTTCTAAAACCATGGGGGCATGCATCAAGATATGTTTTTATTTTTCATAAAATAGTCTTATGGTACCAAATGAGAATAATTACATAAAGGGAACACTTTTTATAGCTACCCGGCTGAAATTCCAAACACCTTAAGAACTACTCATTAGAAATTAAAACCCACATAGGAAATAGATTTTATTGAAATGTAATGAAGGACTGATAGCATTATGAATACATATCAATTATCAAAGTAAAGGCAGGATCATTTCTAGAAACTGCAATAAGATTCTGTAACATGTGTATGTAGTGTTAATGTAAACCGTATTTTTAAAACAAGAATGAAATTATGAAATTAAAATGATTGTTATAGGTATATGAGAGCTACCTCAAACATGTCTTTATTTATCAATGACCACTCGATACAAAATTTGAAAAGACATACACATGCATTTATATATATATATACACACACACACCTAGCTGCATTGTACATCTTCCACGTGCCATGACGGAATGTGTACACAGAGGGCATATATATATATATATATATATATATATATATATATATATATGCCTTACCCTATTAATTTACAAGTCGGATACCTCGACACCAGTGGTCCAAAACCATCATAACTAGTCCAATTCAATACACAAATAATTTAATAAAACAATTAAACACATAACAACATACAAAGAGTTTCAAAATGACACATAAGGGTTTTCACTAATGAAACACCCACTTATTATGACACAAGAATCAATCGCATAAATCATAATAGTCTTCTAAAACAAGAGGGTTCACCAAGGTCAGTCAATATCACATCACAAGTGCCAACTAGGCCTTCACCCATTTCATAACCATTTGAAAATCCCATTCCAAAGAAAATATAAAATTTCAAGCACAAACACAAAGGAAATCCCAAACATTTCCCAGTATAACCACATTAAAACAGACATACCTTTCATTAAGAGATGCACAATAAGGCACACACACAGAAATACCCACATTTTCATACTCAAACCCGATTTTGGGAATATACACACAACAGAATAGTATAGAAACATGTCTCACACACACTATAAGATTTAAGAAACCACATATGAATATTTTGAAGCAACTGAAAATAGTATTAGAAGTCTTTGAACACAAAATTCCACCCAAAATCCTCTTCTAAGGCTAAATGCACACCACTTACATGACCAAATAGAATTTATAGCGCTTGTGCAACATATTAAAATGCAAATAAAATAATATACGTGGGGTTTTATAGAGAACACACTCCATTAAATATGAACAAGACACTAAAAGAATCTATCACATGATAAACATCAAGAAAACCAAATTTTAATAGAAAATATAAATTAATGAACAAAGTAAATAAATTAAACAAGAAAAATAATTCATTAAATAATATGTAAATGTGGAAGCACCATCCATGGTGTTGAAAACATCACATAATTGGTGCGAAATTTTCATTTCACGACAATCACACAACAAGGGTTCTAATGAGAACCCTAAAACCAATGTATCGAATCAATTGCACAAAAATGGACCTAATATTATATGGAACCCCACAAGAATTCAACCGATTCGAAGAACGAACAACTGGGGAAAAACACCTATGATAATAATGCGAATGGCCAACTGAGAAAGGGGGAGTATCACTGGAGGTGCGCCGCACCATAAATCCTCGTCGGAATGAAAGGATGGCGTGGTTCTGAGTGGTGCAAAGAAGCAAGGGGTGCGATGCGGTTTGGTTCAAGGTGAATGGAGACACTACTCATTGGTAGTTGGTAGATAATCCAGATGGAATAGCGGGAGGAGGCTCTGATTGAGGTGGAGGAGCATGGAAGAAGAAGTCAATGGGATTGATGATAGGGTTTGGGGAATTCACGCGACAAGATTGGGGGGGGGGGAATAGGGAGTAAAAATATTATACGATAATATCAAAATAAAAAAGAAATAAAAATAAAAAGAAACAATAAATTAAAATCCTAATTAATTATAACAAAATTTAATGTTAACAATAAAACTAAAATAATAAAATCGACCAGAATAATAATTTAATTTAATGAGGCCAGACACCACGCATGGTTGTGAATGCAGCCGCACACCCATAAAATAACACAAATTTCTTCAAAATTGAAACCGGTTCATACTAATGATCAAGGGAGAAACACAAAATAATTATATTAAAATTAAGTGTCTGTTAGAGTGTGATTGGAGAGTAGGGAAAATGGGGGAAGTATTCCATCGGCACCTCAATAGCCTAGATGTTGGGGAAAACACCCTACTAGAGTGCATTGGGTTTTGTTCACCCGAACCAACATGGGTGGTGTAGCATATGAAATCCCAAAACATATAGGATATGATATTGATCACAACTACAATAGATGAAAAACCAAGTATTAGAATCAATCACAACTATCTTTACACAGACACCTGAATTCCACTAGTAGAGATTAGATATCCTATGAGAAGACAATCATTTAAAGATCTGCATTATATTACTTCATCCATTTTTAGAACTACTCTTTACCTTAATTAACTTGTTAACCATTAATTGAACATTATAATAATTCTATAATACTAATTACATTTACTATTTAGGTGGATTCTATGACCTGCATGCATAGTCTAAACAAAGCCATTTTTATCATGATTATAATTATGATTACCATCTCTTCCAAACAAAACCAACCCCATGGTATAAGAAATTATTACAAATTAATTACGATTTCCATAATTTTGGGTACTCAAGGATAACATCCTAACATTCAATGAAGGAAATTCATAACCAATCCCAGTCACTTACCTCAACCTACGTGGAAATGAATGCAGATCAAACAAGAAACCTAGACGTTGGGCATTTAAACCTATTCACAATAAACAAGAATATAAATTCAAGCATATCAATAAGGAAGCCTATATTTTGATCTCACATGGTGCCAATTTAAGTTGTTGTTATTGAAATTAAAATTTTACTATAAACAAGGAAATGAAAAATCATTATCTTTGGGGATACATGCCCTAGTAGAGGTTGAAAGGGCCCTATATGATTTTTTGAAAGAAAAAAAATTAAAATAATAATTAATACATCATTTTAATCGATGTGTGCTCGAAAACATCTCTTCATCGATGACCAATTATCAAATGTTCCAAACTTAAACCCAGTTATATCATCGACACATGCCTTAGGAATCTACATGGACCGTGATTGATTAATTTATGGTTCTACCATTGTGCTCCAATGATACATTTTACATCACAACATTCACCATGATATTGTCCCTTTGATACCTAAAGAAGTTATTTGATTGGTTTCTTGGATTGGGAAATTTTCCCTCTAATAGAATGAAAGAGAGAGAGGCTTCCAATTCTATTGGAATGAATAGTTTTTGGAATTGAGCTCCCCTATATTTTAAAATGTGGTTTGTCTAAATACCCAGAAAGGGTTCCCCAACCCCTAGAATTAAAATGAAAAATAAAGAAGTATGAATATTCATGTTATGATGAACAAACGATGTCATAATTTCATTTATATTTTTATAAAATACTATTACTATAAACTTTTTATATTATATGATCAACCTAATTTGTTAACTCGACATGTAATTATCAATAATAATAATCAAACCATGAATATTAAAGTAATATTTTTTTCATATAATATTTTTCAGGTATTCATTATATAAATTTTGAATAAATTTAATAAATAAATTCATCCTAAATATTCAGTACTCATATAATCACGATATTATTTATACATTGGTGAATATTAAAAATTGGACAACTCTCAGACCTAGTGGTGGGTTCCACTATGTCCTATAAATATATTCACTAGAATATGTTTTACTCTTGAATACAATATTGTGTGTGACCCTCATGGGACATATCTTAATAGAATATGATACCATTAATAGATAAATTATAGATTTTATAAACCCATCAAATCCCATAAAAAGATATGTATAATTCATAACAATGAAAATTGTTCCTAAAAACATGCACTGAGTAATATAAAATATATGTATCAAGATATCTCATAATCCATGATAAAAAACTTTTGTCATCATCCATTAGTTAATTATTATTTATTTGATCACACACAATAGTATTAGATTAAAATACCTAGTCTAAGGATTGATGAAGGTACTATCATCTTGAACAACTAGGCCTAAGAGATCACTTTCATAACTCTGAAGAAACAAATTATATAATTACTATTCAACCAATACCATACCACGAATGAAACCGCCAACACAAAATACGATTCTTCATCTACAATGTCAGGATTTTTTCCTTGCATCTATTTACACTATCAGATGGTACACATTGATAATGATCTCAAGTATCAAGTCAAATACCCATATTGACAGATAAGAATAATAATTGACACCTACAACAAGTGATGTTTGTATTGGACATTTTTTCCTCATCATCCCACCTACTATAGATCACTATGTGAGAACTTCGTTGGAAGGATATCAATTCTTATGAGGTCCCAATACATGATACATATAAATCTACAATTTCCAGTTAGTTTAAAAAATATAAACCATAGTAAATTTGTTTATTTTTAATTTCATAGTATCTTGAGGTTTTCATTATAGTCATGAATCTTCTATAACAATTTGATAATAAAAATAATCCATGTAAATTACCATTATGATTGTGGATCCCAAAATATAAACACATTAATGGTAAATGTAAATTTTATATAACTCATTGTATATATGGTATGGTATCAACAAAATTACTAATAATTTTGGTTATAGGGAATCCACTTTTACTACACTTGCAGTAACACTAGATCCATCATGATAACTATACCTATTATATATCAGATGATAATATCATTTTTCTTCTGAGTTATATATTTACTCACAGTACTTATATATTTCCACTACATGGTAATTCTACTATCTTCAAATTTCCCCCTTGAGTAGGACTTATAAAGAGATTATATCTTTGGTTATATCACTTTTTACACTATTAAATCATGAAATAAATTCCAGTACTGGTAGTAAAATTATCATACTTTATATTTTGATAAAATTTCACATTCACAAAATGATTACAAGAAATGGAATAAAATGATGTGTATTTATTCACTACTTCTTTAGTATACTCAAGACCAGTAACATAGTCGATATTTGTTGATTGGGATACCACTGGCTTGAATGAGCATTAATTTATCATTACATTATCCTGACCATGATATATAATCATATCGATCTATAGAAATGATGTTTTTTATCCCCTTATAAATTTAATCCCTTTATCTCCAATACAGGGTACACAACTTTCATACCTACTCAGGTATAATGGGATAGTTTGGACTGCAACCCATGTAGTTGTAATAGATATTATTGATATTTTCATATTATAATGTTCAATTAAAAGACATAATTTCTTGTTCATATCATCTCATATGTGATTGATCCATCGTAGAGGTATATGGGATTCAACACACTATATTAATATCCTCATATAACCTAGATGTTTTGTTAGAGATATTTATTTCTTGTGATATTGGTAACAATTATCTCTCAAATTTTTTAAACTTGTATCTTTTTCAATACATTGTCATTATATGTAGTAATTACTTGGTCTAAGAAACCTTTAGATCTAGCTTAGTATATCATTTTCCCAAGAACATAGTTTGTTATTTTAATCCAATCATTGTTGAGTAACATTCATTATGGGTTTAAGCAATGGTAAAGACAATATTTATTTTCCATTTGTTATCAAAAATTTATTACATAGAAAACCATGATCCTCCTAATATCCTATTAATGAAACATTGTTAAATGGAATCAAAATGAATATTCTATGCTATTTTTTCTTAGTTCAAGCCTAAAAAATATTTCAAAAACATTCACCCCATATTGGTGTTCTATTGTGTCACCATCATTTTTGGTGATATTTCATATAGACAACATCAATTTTTGGTGGTCTTGACATTCAATGCTCAATAAATTAATAATTTAAAGATAAAATTAAAAGTAAAATTCCAATGGATTAAAAAATAATGACATGGTATTACTAATCTGTCCATATGTGATTCATGCTTGTACCTCCCATATATAGTCTCATATGAATAACAACCAACCATGGTGAATAAAAAACCATTACCTTGGTTTATCCCTTCCTACACAAAATGTGTATTTCAAACATTCTATTCCTCCCACTCTTGAGGAACTTGTTCAAATGCTAACTACTTGTGCTGTTTTGGAATTAACTAAAAACAAGATAATATTGCTCCCACTATCTCAAACAGGTTGACTATCAGTTGACTGTAATTTTTCTATGTAGGTAATTATTTATTATACTATATGATTATTAGAATTTTAACTGATATTCATGTTGTCATTATCATTGTGAATGTTTGTATATAAACTAAACACTTTTAATTTGAAAATACATTCTTATAAAATAATTATATTATATAATAATATAACACATATGATAAACATTTTTAGTCATAGTTGACATATTTTTAAAGGATAATGCATCTATATGTATAGCACGTCTCAAAAAATGTATGTCACTATAGTGAATTTATATCTCAATAATGATGATCTGATTAATTACATAAAAAATATGTTATTTATAAGAAAATATGTTCTTAGGCATGAAAACTAACTAAATTTATTTTTATTGAGTAAAAAAATTGAATGTTGGAATAGAAAAAAATAGAAAACAAAAAAAACAAGAAGAAGGACCACAACATGAAGCATAGGGTGGGTGGAAATATTGAAGCCCAAGGGAATAACCTTGAACAGTCAGCTTACAATCCTTTAGAAGAGATCCCAAATCTATGTAGATAATCAATATATCACATTGAATCCCTTTTTCTCCAATGAATTAGATGATAAATTCCACTCTCGTCAGGTATGCCAAACATGCCCCACATATATGACAAAGATCATGCAATTCCATATCATGTATGTTAACTCCCAAAATGTATTATTGAGGATTTTTAGTAAATGAACAGGCACTACAGAATTTGATTCAAATTATGCCACATAAATTTTGAAGGTTTTCCATAGGTATATTCCTATGACCATTTCTCTTACATCCACTAAAATGATGGTACCTTGAAAATAATAACCACAGAATCCTAGGTAAACTGATCCTCTATTGGCGTGTATCAGTCCACCAACCCTCATGACCCCATCCATGAATGATCTGTTGACATTCAATTTTAGTCAGTGTGTAGGTTCCATCCAATTGACCCCTATTCATTCCCTTCTTCTCATTTTAGACATAGTCATGCTGATACTTTGGATTAACCATATCAAAGTAACATTACATTTCCCACCCTTACAACACAGTACCTTATATTTATCATTGTAAAAATGTTACACTCATCATTGATCCTATTTATTTTCATAATAGGATTGAATTTGGTATGGTAATGTGTGTTTATGAGTTACTTCATGATACAATATAATGATCAATGTATGTCTATTTAAGATACTATTCACCACACAAGACCAAAGAAACTCATATATTCAAACAATAAAAATATTATTCTTGTAATTGGTTTTCATTAAACAACACTTAATTTATTTTTATGATGTATATATATCTATATCTTACCCCTGGAAAAGTTTATACACTCATTCTAAACGAATTAATAATAAACTATTTCTTTTATTTATTTATAACGGTGACTTTATCCAAAATTAAATAAGTATATATGTTGAAAATACCTATGGTATTTAACTCTAATGATTCCAAATATCATAATATGTATATTAATGGTAATTGCATTTATCTTTAATTTAAATATAATATTTTTCACAACTTGGTATTAATATCTTAAAATTTATATTCCAAATGAATTTCCCATGATTCATGAATTACATAACTATTTTTTTTCAATTAAATACTATAATATATAATAATTATGAATTGTTTTGGAACACACTCTCTTGTGGCTTGTTTTGGTTGAAATCAACCATCCTTCGATGCATTCGACAACTGTTTCTCTAATTCATGAGTTATGAAACATCACGTGATTGTTGGGATAATAGACCCCAAACATCTTCTCCTCTATTTTTTGATTGAGGATGACCAAATAAATTCATGGAAAATTAAAAAATAGTCCTACATGGGTGCTTTATTCATTCTCTTCTGATGGTATTTCGATATCCATTTAATGCTTGATCCTTCTACCCCACTAATATAGGTAAGTTTACCATGACTTCTGCATCCATTTCAAATCCCTTCAGTGCTTCCAATGTTGGAAAACAAGGATAGAAGGTTCTTATTCTTTCAAATTTGATTGAAATCCCTTCTAAACCCTATTTCTATGTGAATATATGTGAAAATTGATGTTTCTAAACCACATATTGACATTGTGTGAATTGAAATTGAGAATGAATAATAGATAAATAGTAGGGTTTGTTTTTATTTTTGGATCAGCTTTCTCTCATAATGTGGTCCTATGGTTCATCTCCAATAGGCACCCAGACATGCTGTAGTCAGACAAGGATTATATACCACATCCCCAGTTCATGAACTTGAGGGAGCCGATATGGAAACTAGGAAATCATATGCAGTTGTGATGTCTATACCACCGAGCAACAGACCATGTTCGGCTGGTGCTGATGGTGTTTGAAAAATTTCTCCTCTAGAATATGTGAAGGGGTCTTCATTGAATTTAGGTGTTTTTGGAATATCCATCAAGGGGATCGAATATTCAGGGTCCAATGAAGAAAATTTGGGGACTGATTCAGGGTTCTAGAACCCTAGTTCAGTCCCTATGAGAGAGAGACATGTCTCTCCAAGGCCCATGGCACTGAATTTCATTCCAACTCTTATATATATCAAACGAATCCACATTTAGAAATACATATCTAGTTAAAAAAATGATTTTATGAGGTAGAGGATAATAGGGGATAGAAAACGGTGATTCAAAGGATGGATAAGAAGATGGGTCTATTCCCTATTGAATAATCTTCAGAAAATGAGGCACTATTAGGTGAGACCTATAGTCTTATTCAAAGAATGAGAATGATGAGAAACCCAATTGTTTCTCACATAATATACTATCAAAATTAAATAAAAATCTCATCAATGTTGGGGACTATCCATTGAATAATGGGAAAAATACCAAGACTCAGAAAGATTATTGGTACCTTCCAAAACTAATGAATGCCCGATTAGTTGACATGTGTATTAAATTTTGGCATCATGTTCAGCCTGCTCATGATGTTGATGAGTGGGAGTTTTCTTGTGACAAGTACATGATTTCTAAGGGTGGTAGTCTTGAGGATCCTAACCTATTGGTTGATCTTTTTGCCTCTAATGGTTACTAGAAGGAGGTATGTAAGGAGAATTCCGACCAGAATCTTCTCCTACATTCTGAGAATGAGATGGCTATTGAAAATTTTGGAATTATCATTTCAATGGAATATATAGATAGAATGTATGAGAGATCCATTATTGATGATATTAATGAAGAAAAATGTGATTGGATCGACAAGAAAGAGTTGATTTTGGATCTTGGACACAACAAGTGGAAAATAAATTTGGATGAATACATTTAGACCTGGGACAGGTTGGTCTACAACATCGAGGATCTCTTCAGAGACTATCTAGATTCAAAGGTAACATCCATCTCCTAGAGCCTATATAGTGTGATTAATTCAAAATATTTAATGTTTTTTATGAAATATTTCAGTAATTTCTTATAAGGTTTGAATTGGTTATGACAAGTAATCTTATTTTGGGTTTCTCACTTTACCACAAAAGTTATTCCATTAATAACAAATTTAATTTGAGTAAGAGTCTTAATAATTAAATAGTTAAATATCATTAAATTATCATATTTTTGGAAAACCTATCTCAAAATATTTTTAATTGTTTATCAAGATATTCATTTGATAATTGTAAATGAAACTAGAAAACCTGGGTGGTAAGGAAGAGAGAATGAGATGAATTAAAAAATATTGATTTATGTGAAATATAATTATTTAATTTATTCAATGTACTTTCTAATCATGATTATATGAGGACCATATATAGTTACATATATCAATCACTACATGATCAGTTGGATCAATATATAATTAATTTCTTGCTCCACATTCTCCGTGAAAACTTCCCAGAGATATTTAAACATGGTACAAAAAATTATGTCCTTATGTTGCATTTGAAAATATATGGACATTGATGTCAGAATTATTTTATAAAAAAATCATCATCCTTGAGTCCCTTGTAATAATTTTTATCATCCTCACTAGCTCCATTTGGGGTTCTATCTGGTTGTGGCATCTCTGGCACAAATAATTTCAAATCATACTATAGTGATATGTGTAAGATCCTATACCAATCATTGAAATTTGTATCAATGAGTAAATGAATTTTCGTAATATGGATCATAGAGTATTTGTGGGTATACATGACATTTACTACAAAAACAAACCCGACGGATTAAATCTTTTCTCTTGATTAATTATTAGACTTTAACAATTGATTGAATCATTAAATGTCTTACACATTTTATTATTCTATATAAACCCTCTATACAAAAATTGAAATACTCTGTTTCCTAAGTAATCATGTGAAAAGAATAATCCAAAACATTCATCATTATATAAAAGATATGTCTATGCCACTACTCATTGAGTTTAATGGTATATATTTTATTAGACAACCACATTTACTCTTGGTTTTATGATTTTTTTATTTATCTCTGAGCATCAAAAATAGTAAACTTGATTTACATAACACTTGATTCTAAATATTCAATAAGATAGTTATATTTACTTATTTGTAAAAACTTTCATTATGTTAACCCATCATTATTATAAAAACACCCCATATGTAAGAGGCACCCTCGTTTAGGGTTGACAAACACCCAGTACGATGGGGTTTGTTCAAATTTAAATGATGTAAGACATTTTAAACTTTATATTCATTTGAAATTTTTTTCAATATTTTAAAAAAATGTAATCCAATTATATTAAATATGTTTATTGTTTTTTCACACACACAAATGGACATGTTATGATAGAAAACATTCCTAACTTATTTATTCAATTTTTACATATTATTTTATGTGTTTCGCACATTCAAGTGAATTCTGAAGATAATAAATAATGAAAAAATAATAATAATAAATTACAAAAATGGTCTTTCAAATCTATTGTTGGGTAATCTATTTAATCTTATAGGATAAACCGTGACACAATGGAATCATACCTATGCCTTGTCTTGAATCATGATGCAGCTCATCCCAGTCGAGTTTTTTTCATTTCTCATCTATTATATCACCTAATCTTGGTGTAGTCCATGTCTTTCATATTTATTTTCAACATTTCAAATGTACCTTCAAATAGGTGATGAGGTCTGAAGAAGCACATTTTTAATACAAAAATAAAACATATGGATGTGCATTACCTTATATATATTTCAAAAAATAATATGATGTGGAGACTATCAGAAAAACATAAATAAATATTACAAACATATTACATAATAGTAATATATAATTATAGAAAATAAAAACATACATGTACAAGAGATGCTCCTGACTAGTTTACAGGTAAATTAAAATCATGATAAAAAATAAAAATGAAATTAATTTATGTTAAAGGGGATTAAATAAACTAAATGAATGATTTTAAATTCAAATAATTTATTTTAATTTTTTGAAATTATAAATTTAATTCTTATTAAAAATTATAATTAATAAATCAATTTAATTTTAGACCTAAGTTAAATTAATTTTTCTAAATATTATATATTTAAAAAAATTATAATTTAATTTTTGATATTGAAAATATATTTATATTCCAAGAATCCCCGCTAGGTCTACTGCCGGTTGGTCCGACACCATGAAGGTCATTTCCTGATTGTCCAGACCCACTATTGTGAGTTTTAGGTCACGCAGACCGAATTTAGGCATTGCAGGTTGGGTTGGGTCAGGCATGAATCATGAGACCTTGGATTTTGACCAATTAGGTAGGGGGTTTGGATAAGGGTGTCCATACATTCCACTCATGTTCAAGTAGAAATGACATGAGTTGAGGTCTTCATTAGAGAGGGTATCACACGTCGTAGTGGAAGGCATTAGTCAAGAATATGGACACAAGGGATCAAAAATGAGTAGAGGTCATGGTATTTAAAGTGAGGTTTCTTATGAAACAATATTCATGATAGGTGGTGGCAGCTCATATCCTAAAAAAGAATCATGGAGATGGTTGAATAATGGATGAATGATGGATAACATGTGTTTACTGGGGGAGGTGGATCCTTAATAAGTAGCATAGCTTCTATCAATATGCCTAACTGGCCTATGAGGAGGAATCCAACAGCTGTTGGATAGAGACCTTTGAATGATAGTGGGTTGGGCGGTCAATTCCACAACATTTCATGCTAAAGGAGGAACAGTCAAGAAAAATATTCACTAAGAATCATGTAATTTTATTGGGTTTTGTTTTTTGTTTGGTAGATAGAATACAATCCAACAATAATATTCTTCTGTCCTTCTTTTAACTAAGACTAATAATTTTATATTCAATTATTTTTTGTATTTTCTTATTCAGGGTGGAAAATTATAACCTCGAACTCATTTTGAATTCAGTGCTTCATTAAGATGCATAAAAATAGGAATTTGAAAAACCCAATGATGTTTATGAAAACATGTTACCCAGCTACCCCTAGATATCCATTTTTTGAAAAAGTTGGTAAAACCTATTTGAATTTTAAAATTCCATATTTTTTTGTAAGGAATATTGAAAAAAATACTATCGACATTCTGGTGGGAACACTTCCACCCCACTTGGAATATGTGTATATATATATATATATATTTACATTAATCTAAATACTTTAATGAAACCCATTTTGATCCATAAAAATGTTCGGATTGACATAACATGGCCAGCGATCTCAGATCGAAGAACAGTCAGATACGATGGGACCTAAATGGCGACCTATACTTAATTTAATGAAAATTAAAAAAATTCATGGATCATAAACTTCAATCGATATTTCTAGTTCTAATTAATGGTACCAGGGTGCATATAAAAATATAGTGGGCTGAGGGTGTAGATTGTTTTCATCACCGTAGTGATGCATCTTGTTGTCTTCATTGATCTATGATCCAGTAGTGGTTTTATGATCCCACATAAATTTTTCCAGAAATAAAATTAAAGCATGAATCGATAACTTGTTCAATACAAAACACCCTCGATAGAGGATCATCATCGTAAAACACTACTCAATGGATCCAAACTCAAACCCCTCTAGATATTCAACACACACTTTAAGAATAATCGATAATGTTCATCATAAAATTATGGGAGCTTTCATGGAGATTCTATGATTCCTTTGATATCATGACCATCACTATGTTGTTGCCCCTTCGATCCCTATAGGCATTCCTACATTTACTGTTCATATATAGAAACTATCAATCTATATTTTAGGAGTTTATATAGGCTCTAAATTCCATTGTAAATAATAGTCCCTGGAATAAATCTCCTCCCATAGAAATATAGTGGATTTCTCAAATACCCAAAAGGGTTCCCCAACCCCCAAAAATAAAATGCCCACTAAATAAAGATTAAATGACATTATGTGATGATCTAAATGAATTATAATGTTTTTATATTTTTATCACATATATAATATATAATAAATATGTTTTGTGATAAGGTTGAGCCATTAACATATCACATTATTACTTCAAATATTAAAAGAAAAATAAATATTAAAATAATTATTGTTTGTATCATATTTTTTTGTATTCACTAGATAACATGGAAATATATTTAATAAATAAATTCAACAAAATTATTCTATACCCTAATAATAATGACTTTATTTATTCAATGGTGATCAATAAAACGTGGGCAACTCTCAGACCCCATGGTGGGGCCCACTATGTACTATACACCTATTCACCAGAATTGGGATGAATCTTGAAAAAAATATTTTGTGTGACCCTCTAGGACATTATCTTAATAGTAGTTAATATCATTCACAGAGTATGAGTAGAGTCTAGCAGCCAATCAGGGCCCCTAAAGAGTTGAGGAAAATTCCTAGAAAAAACATTTCTTATGAACATGAACTGTGTCACACAATCTCTTTATAAAAAAATATCTCTAAAGGAAGGATGAAAATCATGTGCCATTATCCGTTTTTCATTTATTATTTCCTTATATAATTAAAAAATACACATTAGATTACATTGTGTAGGGAATTATATTGTCACATCCATCCTGGTTAACTATGTTTGAGATATCACCACCTCAATAAGGAGTTGCAAATTCTATTATGGTCTTTAACCCAATTCCATACCATCAATTACACACCCAACAAAAACTACCTCTCCATGACATCAATGTCATATTTTTCTCATTATATATATGTACATGATCAAATTGTACACAATGATATTTATATCAAGAAAAGAGACCGATACACAATTTTATAGATTGGAAAACCCAATGAAACCTGAAAGATGTTGTGTTCCTTTTAGTGGGTACAGACACATGATCTCACCTACTTGAGGTCACCTAGTCTAAACATCAGGAGAATAATCCTCAATGATTATGATCCCTTAACACATGATAGTCACACATCAGTTGTGGCTAGCCAGTATGATTTATATAGTCCATATGATATAGATTTATGATTATTGTCATAGTATCTAGTGATTATAATTATATCATGGGAACTATTATATCCTTTTGATATGAAAAGTAGTCTATGTAAATTTAAATTTAATTATTGGACGCATAAATATCAACACTATAATGGTATGTGTACATCATGTATAACCCACTATGTACATGGTATGATAATAAGAAAGTGTCGATAATGTTTGTATTGGGGAACCCACTTTTACAACATATTTAACAAATTCTATCATCTTCAGTTTCATCCCTGACACCCTCATGTATATCTTGATGTATCTCTCCATCACATGTGTCAACTGGTTCCTTATAATATGGTACTCCACACCCCATATGACATCTTTCATACTAGGCTTATCCATATTGGGCTCATATCACAACCCAAGAAAGACCATATCTAGAGTGAATCATATGGAATGAATAAATAAATAAATAAGGTCAACATGGAAAACGAGGCCCTAAATAGGGAGTTTAGCTTCTACATGAAAATTGACTCACATGGCCCTAAACATAAGGCACTATGACATCCTTAAAAAATGAGAACTCTCAGCCCCAAATATTTGTCTTTATAAAAACCCAGTTCATATTCCATCATGATTTAATGTGTTACAAATTCAAAGGATCTAACTATGAGAAACATAATTATTTATCGATAATAATCTACTAGAAGATTAAAATAATATTAACATTAAACAAGTTTCAACAAACAAAGAGAAATTCCATTCTCTTTTAACATGCCTTTTTTATCATTTCTCAATGATAATTATCATGACCTAGGCTCTTTATCATTCTCAATCGTATGGATGTTAAAATTCATAGTTAAAAATGCACAAGGGAATCCCTTCAATTATCATAAAATTATAAAAAACAGTGGTTTTCAATTACTTGACTATTTATGTTATTTATGAAGCTAAATAAGAATCTACAGACATCAAATTCATTACCATTTATGTTTAATAGAATAATTATAATCCATGTATAAAAACATGATTCACAATAATTTTATTGATATCACCCAAAATAGAAAATAAATAGGAAACCCATTATCATTGGACATAACATCAACATGTGATCAGCATCTAATATCCTTAATAATATGGTACAATATTAATTTTGTTAATTCCAACACCATAAAAATGGTTAAACCGTGATAAATTTATAATTTTATTTAAATAAAATATATGTAATGAATCCCCTACCATAATGGTGATGACATTTTTTTCATGTGAACAGAACAAAATCAAAGATCTATGATCATCTCTCCCATGATGAAACTAATATATCCTAAATTCATCATGCCAATTGTAGACATAAAAAGGAATATCAATTATAATATTAAATAAAAAACCCAATAGCATGACAAGAAGATTGGGAGGAAAACATGATCCAACAGAGAGGAACTTATTGAAAATGTAGGTATTTATTACCATGGATCACCATGAATTTGTCTGAAGAATCCACTGATTAATCCCTATCAAATACGGGCCTCAAGACCATAAAAAACAATTTTGCAGTTCCTGGTGTTCTGGTGGAATGAGTGTGAAATATTGAATTTTCAGGGTTCACATGGTATGTGTTGACATTATGGATTTTAAAGAGACCAAAGAATTGCCGCACAAACCCCACAGTAGAGAACCAATCATATTGAATAGACTCATACACCATTCCATAGAAACCCCTAGTTATAGGCCATCTGAAGGCCCCAGATATTTTATACTTTGGATGATATAAAGGATATGGTGTAGTTCCATCAACCATTACACATGACCGCTTAAACCATTAAAGGGACCAGGCCATAGCCAATAGTCTATGAGGTAGCTACCAAAAAATTTTTAGAGTCATTAGAACCCACTATGTCATATCCACCGTGCTCCACACCATAGTTGTTCAACACAGATGGAGGGATTTCACCCCATCTAACAAACATTGAGTAGCCACCCCCAAAATTTTATAAGCAATATTTCTCCCTACATCAAAACATACATATATCACACTATATCCTCTAGAACCACGATGTTGGGAACACCTCCAAGCATCAACTATTCCATTTTTCGTAATGGTTCTCTTCTTTTACTAGAAATACAATCCAAATTATTGGGGCCATCATCCAAGTGTCTTAGCTCCCAAAAAACACAATTGAAAATACTTCCAGGATCCAAACACTTACATTGTGAAATTTTAGTCAAATATATACTCTATTTTAGTAATTATTTTAAAATTTTAATTACATCATGTTTGTTTCATTTTCTTATACTAATACAATTATTACATAAATAGTCAATAATTTTTTCATTTCATTTGATACTTATTTTATGATATTTAATTATTTATTTAAATTGCTGAAAATATTACCATATATGTATTAATAGAAACACTATTTTATTGAAACATGAAAAAAAGTTCAAAATTTTAGAAATATAAATTTTTTATCGAATTTATTATGATATGTTTCTAAAGTAATTTAAATTGGTTTCTATAAGATAGTTTACATTTTTATTAATTATTATAAAAGTGTACCATTGACAAACCTAATTTAGTTTTATAAATTATCCATGTAAAACGTCGAGATGAAGGAATTACATTTTTATTTTTGGAAGGATGAAATGAAATATAATTTATGCTTTGAAATTAATTTACATTAAATAAATAAATATATTATGTTTGAAACAACCACATCAAGATAATGGGGTAGAGTATATTCTTTAATTTTATTGTGTTATACACTCAGAAATCAATTATTTCAATTGGATGAAGTTCAATCATTTGATCCTTGCTAATGGAGAGAACCTTTTTGTTTCAAAACTCATATCCATTCTTTTTCATCTAGTCTATATGGATCTTACGTCATTGTATTTTCTATTTGAATAATTTTTTTCCAAGTTATAATACTCACAATGTTAATAGTCGGGTTAAACCTCCACATACAAAAGATAATTTTTGTGTTGTTCCTCTATGTGTGAAAAGGGAATGGTAATTGGGTTGTTACTATAGGTGAGAAAAAATTATTAGAGGATTTTGACTCCATGTGAAAAACATTTAGATTTTGGATTTTCCTTCAGGGTTTAAAAAGGTAGCAATAAAGGGTTTTTACTCCCATAAAAATTCTAGGATTCAAATGTTGGTGGCTATTATTTCTCTCACTATTGTAGAGAGGTTAAGTGTAGAGTCAGATAATTTAGATCTAAACTTATATAAAAATCATTGTTCTAGTTTCTTTATAATTACCCAAAATTTATTATTATAGCTGATAATAATTCATTAAATATATATGAATATTCAAATTCACCCCATTACTGAATATTCAACCATTATCACATTATAAAATATGATTCTATTTTAATTGTATTGAGATTAAATCAAGTTGAAATCATCCATATTATAGGCTCAAGATCATACCAGTTTCTGAGTTATTTATTGAAAATAAAATGATAACTATTAGTGAGTGGGGTAAAAATCTCCATTCACTTAGGAAATAATTATCTAACATAGGTGGAAAACAACATTAACAAATTTATTTTCTTCATTTCTCTTATTCTTTTTTTTTGAGGTTTAGGAGATGTTTTAAGTAGAATGATTTGAAATGGGTATAGTAGAACAATCTAAATACATAATCACTCCCCCACACATTAGGGTTCATTACCCCACATTTTTTCTTAATAGTCACCATTGACAAGATTCACACATGTTTAATTCCCCCCCCAATTCTATTCCTTGGGTTAATGGGAATTAAATAATAGGAATTAAATATATCATATTCGTAATTATGATCCCCTTATAAAATTACACTCAACTAATATCCTCATCACACAATCTATATTCACCCTTCCATGATAAATAATATGCAATGTTATTACATTTTATTTCCCCATCATCATTGGAGTTTAGATTTTAACAAATATCTCTGAACCCATTGACATATAGGAACATTGTATATTTCTACGAAACCATTCATGTGAATTTGCTCTTATCATATTAGTAAAACTAATCTATAACTATGCTTTTTTAAATAATAATTACCCCATGGGTATTAATGATAACCAATGCACGAAAGCAAGGTTTAAACAACCACATCTTATTTTACTATAAATACTAATAAAAAATTATCATTTTTACAAACATATATAAAAACAATTCCATTTTATAATAGGAATTCATAGATTAATTCCCAAATACCCATTTTAGGCCAGTTGATATGATGAATAAAATTATCATTTAGAAGCTCTCTATAAGGTGAATCTTTTGTATAGTTCACATGTTATCAAAAATTGAGGTCAATTTTCTACCTTCTTCATGTCAATATTTTTATTCTCCAAAAACATTATCTTTTAATGCATTTATTACCTTTTTTATACTATTGATTCATTTTACCAATAGGCAATATTCTCATATTTTCCAGTAGGTACTCATTAAATATAAATACTTTAAATTCACATAAAAAAATAAAATGAAAACAAATATGGAAAATAAAATATGAAAATACTAATCTACTGAAACATTTACCTTCCCCTAGAAATGCATTATGAAATGTAATATATTAATTATAATATATATAAGAATTATAAAACTATTTTAACAGTTGAAAAAATACTCATAGGTTTGTAGAGTTATAACCTAATTGGTCCATTTATAGAGTGGTTGGGATAGTTCAATCTCCACCAATAGTTCCTCTAGAATGTTCTCAAGTTAATCAATCAAACTCTAACCAATCAATGAGATTGTATTTTCTTCTCAAACTATAGTGTTATCAACTAAACCAAAGAGAAAATAATTAATAATTATAAATGACCGCTCTTATGTAGAACAAGTATATACTAGAATTAATTTCATTATTTAATTATACAGAAAACAATATCTCTTTAATTTAATCCTCACTTATAGAATAGTTTTACATTTATATTTATTTCACCATGAAATGTATATCAGCTTCAAATTAAACTCTTTTAATATTTTCTCAAATTCAATATATGTATCTTATTTTGATATATAACATCCTCGAAATCCATGTTCATATTCTTGAAAACCCTATTTTCGTTTTCTCCAACTTAATAGGGATGTAACAACTCTCACTATAGACTATTGAATATAGAATTATTCCAATAGTGGAATTAAAAACTAGCCTATAATACAATAAAGGGTCCTTAGAATTTTGTATCTACTCCTTCTAATATTGATTCAAAATCAGTCCAATTTTCCTTTTACTAATCATTTTTACCCGTGGCCTTCACATTTTTCTGTAGGTTCTTTGGTGTTGATGTTTTATGGACAGTTGCCCATTTTTTCATAAATGAATTCGTGATTCTATTGTGGAGTTGATTTCCATGGTCAATTATTACTTCCCATGGAATTAAAAATCCATAGAATATTATATTACTAAAAATCATAAGGAAAAAAATAAGATTTCAGTTCTAGAGATTTTGACTTCCTATCGTGATTGAGTGTTTTTCCAAGATTACATTCACTTCTACATATATAACCTTAACCTACACATTTTTCTGTAGGAGGCTTAATGTTTCTATTTAATGATCCAATATGGATTTCATTATCAAGAATTCATTGATTCTATTTTATAACTGAGTACCATAGTAACATATTATTTCACATGGTTTCCCAAATCCATGGAAGATGATAGTCTTAAGAAAACATAAACAAAAATGGATAATCAATTTTTTTTAGTTTTGACTTCTACCCATGTACAACATAATCAACATCAATACATATTCATGATTACCCATATGTACATTGAAATGATCCCATAAACTCTTTTATCCATACATAAAACATTTCCTATATGTTCAAGGATTTTTCGGTATTCCCTATCTTATTGAGGAATTTTGAGTGAATTAAATTTCAATCATTTCTTATAAAATATATAGATATCCTTAAACAATGTATTCAAATGAAGACATAAATCTAAAAATTTAAAAGATTTTATATAGTTTCTAAAGAGTCCCCAACAAGATACTATGTTCAAAAATATAATCTCATAATGTGCACCACTATTTTTTAGATATCCTCTATATACCTGGTCCCACATATTCTCTAAATATATCGATCATCCCTTTCATATAATTTTGATTCTTCCACATGTATTAATATTTTTCATTGGATTATGATTGAATAGTATTAAACTACAATAATAAATATTACAAGTCATAATACTGGGGAATAACTCATTCAATTAGATAGAGTTTGCCACCTGATGTCAGGTCATCATACAGTTATTGATTAAAAATTCATTACTCAATCTTGGGGGTAGTTTACTCATATGACTATCCACTTTATTCACAGTGGACATCATATATTTCCTCACTATATAAAACTATTATAAAAAATCATCCATATTACAAACCACATCTTTGATTATTCCTTATTCATTATGTACCTAAGTGTTTCATGATTTGAGAAGATAATAAATTTAGTTATTATAAATATAATAAATAAATATCTAAATCATAAAAACTATTAGAAAATAATATTAAATTTTTTATATTTTCTAAATGTATTGAGGTAAGATATATAAAAAGTATTTTTCATTGAATTACTTTTCAAATAGATACCGATATTGATCTATTGGAGGCATCACACAGTAGTTGAAAATAATGCTCACGATATGGAGAATGAATTATAGATAATGAAGATAGTTATATACTAATTTCATAAAATTATTTACCACAAGAATCATAAAATTTGAACTCAATATCATTTTAAAGTTATTTTTTATTGGTAAGGATATATTACTAAAATACATGATGAACCACCTATAAAAACTATCAAACTCTATGAATGTTCTTACATGTTTGACACATATTGTGTAGGTTAATGTACATATGACTTCTTTTTTTTAATCATCAATTTAATTTAATGAAATCACATATCATAGTACAATACCATATTCTACCATGAAATTTTTTTTAAAAAAAATTGAAAATGTTTTCATTTTCTATGAATATTTTCAAATCCATATCCAGATTTGATAAGAAGTGATAAATAGAATTTTGAACGACTATAAAAGAATGTAAAAATCTTATAGACACTCATCAATTACATCAATGAAGACTCTTAATGTAAATATTTGAAATTTCACATGGTTTTGACACAATACAAATGGAATACATTTATTATAAAATTTTCCATGATAATTGGTAAAGGCTATTTTGTAATGGTTGTTTGTAGAAATTAGTACTTGGATATAACCTTAGAATCCATCCATAAAATTGAAATGGGTCATTATTGATAGTATTTCATATCTTTCTTTAATGAATGGTATCTAAAGTGGTATTTTATATTAACGTGATTCAATCTCATATAGACAACACATTATTTCAATCTATTGTTAGCTCTCACAAGGATCAATCGAATTTTTTCATTATAAATAATGAATAGACATTACATTTTTGGAATTATGTAACTAAGACTAAAACACATTAATTATGTAATGGGGTAGATGATTTATACTGCTACATTATTTTTTAATTAGCTACACTATGCTATGGATTAGTCTACTTTTTGGATGTCTAGATTTTTTTGAACAATTTTCAAATAGAATTTTATGCATACATATCCTTTTACTAAGATCAGGTATATCTTCTAGACTTCATTCCATGGCCTTAAAATTATACCCTAAAATACCAATCGGTTTTATTTCCGGATTAAGGGATATTTTTCTTGCAATTATCATGGGTATCTTACCCTTACCATTAGAAAACATACATTAAATGTGGTGGTAGTAATTTTCATGAAATCATGGGTGGAAATATTAGTGATGATAATAAAATAGGTTCACAGAAATCAGTCAATTTTAGCTCATTATAGTAAATTTATAAATGAATTTAATAATTAATTTAAAATAACCAATTAAACTCATTAATGGATTCTTGGTCAACAATATTTTTAGGTTCTTATACAGTAGGATAAGGTTTATCATGGTAATTTAAAATATAATTCATGATCAAAAGTTATTAACTAGATTCTAAATACCATAAAGTAGATCAGATTCTCCAGGAGAAGTAGGTTCCATTGTGTGTTCATGTGTGAAAAGGGAATATTCTACTTGTATAAGCATCATTTCATAAAAAATATTGAATTTGTTTATGTTTTTTTAAAAATTGTATTGTTAATGTATGTTCATGGAAATAGGGGATTTTACTAGACATGTTCAAAAAAGGGTTGATTATAATGATTGTTTATTCATAAGGTTTTTTTATCTTATTCCATTTTGAAGACTTAGATATTATCTAGAATGATCCTGTATTTCAACCTCAGTGTATCATCTTCCAGTACTCCACCAGGTAACACTATAACTCAGTTTTGCATCTAAATTCATTAAAAGGATTTATATACACAATTTGAAAAGATAATAACACTTAATAAGGCATTACATTAATTTAATATCCTAAGTCACATTAATCATATATCAGTAAGATGTATATAATAGTATGTGAATGGAAAATGACACTAAAACATTGCATTTAGTGGGTAATTGAGGTGTTATCAGAGTTAGAAAATTTCATCCCTACAATACTATTTCATCCTATTGAATCCTTCTTTTAATGGTGTATAATTCCTTCAGAAAAATAGTATATCATTAAATATATTTATGGTATGAAAGAAGAAGTATGTAGATTTAAATATTCTTGAA
The DNA here is from genome assembly GCA_963277665.1 of Viscum album. Lineage (NCBI taxonomy): Eukaryota > Viridiplantae > Streptophyta > Magnoliopsida > Santalales > Viscaceae > Viscum > Viscum album. Next base: position 1,032,711,341 of record OY728130.1, read on the forward strand.
TGTGTCTAGAATTTCTTTTTGAACCTTCAATTCATGAATTTTATTAGTTTTAATAAATATTAATGGAAACAATAGTGAATAGTTTTCAAATTGTGATGGTTTTTGAAGTCCAATTTCATTTTTTGCTCATCCTTTTAATAATTATTTTTCTTCACCCCTTATTTGATATTTTTTTTTTCTATATGTGGATTTAGAGAAGTTTTAATTTCCTTTAGACATCTAGTTTTTACCATACTCAAATTTCCCTATGTATAGAATGATGTTTTAGGTGGTAATTTTCATTTATTATTAGACATTATTTGTAATAGATTCACAAATTAGTTTTCAGTTCATTCCAATCCATTTTTATTTCTTCTATGTTAGGATCTGGTTAGTGATGGATTTGTACATGAGAATTAGAGTTAGGATAGGCATGGTATTTAATATATTGATATAGGATGTTAGGATAGTCTATTGGTATATTTCCATTACATTTTATTAAAATTATAGAGGCTTCTAGAATTGTTGTTGAAATATTGGCCAGTCTTAGTATTGTGGATTTAAAAATTAGTACAATATATATGAGTTCTATTTACTCCCTTGGATGACCAGGGGTTGTTGAAATGTTCTTTGTTGATAGGCAATAGCACGACTTGATGTATCTGGCACAAGATTACATTGGTAATTTAAATGACATGTTTAAGAAAAAAATACTAAAAATAATAAATGGTTTTGGTTATTAATTTGATTTTTCATACTATTTCATTCATACCAAATTGAAAAGTTCTTACATATTTGAAAAACAAAATGGGATTTTTGGGAATTTGTTGGATATATATTATGGGAAACTCTTGTGGATGTACCTCTTGCAGTTTTTTTTTGGAAAATCGTGATATCTTCCATGTCTTAATTTGGTGAATTTTGAATAAATTCTCCTAATAAGGATGAATCCAGACAATTACTGTCACTATAATTTAGTTTTTAGTTGAATAACATTGTGATGATACATTCCTAAATGGAATTGTTCAGACAAATTGGTCTATTTATATTGTATTTATCCCAATAATAATAGATTCTATCTCCTAAAACATTTTTCATTTCATTTAGTTCCTAAAGGTGGTGCTATATGAGGTTGGAATGAATCCTTAAAGGCCCTTTGATGTTCATCCTAATAATGAAATATCCTAGTTTCAAGTGGTATATCCTCACATTGGAAACACATTCGAGAGAGAAACATAATTAAATCTATTTAACATGTTCTTATACTACATCTATAAAATTCAATGATGAACACACCATGGTGAAGTCATTGATATGATTTTTTTAATCATATCTTACACAACCATGAAACATAGTAAATTATTGTATTGTATATTTTTCAATAAAAATTGATCATGTAATGAATGGTAGCTAACGTGGTTTTGTTTTATGAAATAAGGTGGACATAAATAACTCATTGTTTTTTCTGTGTTTACTTTCATGAATGGACATCCCATTATGCCTCCACTTGTTTGGATAATGTTCATGTATCAACCTATTTAGTATCATCTATTTTTATTTTATTGTAATCAACCATATTACTTAGTCAACTACCTTTGGTTTTGAGGTCCAAACTAATTCATTTATAACTCTCAATTTCTCCCTTCCTTTTATCCTCAACTAGACATGAATTCTCCACCTATATCTAAACTATGAAAGTCATATTAATCTAAAAATTCCACATTCCAATAAAAATCTACTAGAATATAGAATTATATAATTGTTCTAGCCTCTAATGTATAGTCTATTTTATCATTACAACCACTTCTAGTCCTTTAAAATTATTTTCTATCCTTATGGGAAAATGATAATTCAATTGCAAGTCACTGTTCAATACAATGTTTCAACTTCCCTCCTTCATGTTGTTAAGTCCATATGATTCTCCACAAACACTAGACCAACCTTGTTATATTTCTTCTGGCATGCCTACCTCAGCATTCGTGCGTCATCTTCCACATCCATTGTGACCCCCAATGAATCTATGGCTATGTGGATGTTTTTTGTCAATTTTTTTTTATTTTAACTGTATTTAATCTAGTATAGTTAAATAGATCTAGAACCTATTGTACTCCTAAGAAATATATTTTTGTTCACATAATTTAGTGCATCCTGAATATTCAATATTAATTTCATTTCTTTAATCTCTCTATCTCTCTCCATCGAATCTCTCTTAATAAAACTACAAATTATTCTGTGCCAGTGGAAATCATTTGTAGCATTCTATATATTTATCTATGATTTAATAATCTGAGGAAATTAAATTTTTGATGTCATAAAATGTGGATAACATCAAATATAAACATACCTAAATAGATATTTTGTATTTTGTTGTCCATTAGTAATAAAACAAGGAAGAATAGTTGGACACATGGGTAATTTGAACTTCCAATAAGTGTTGGTTCTCAAACTCAATTGGAAGCCCATATTAAATTATATCTCATTTAGTAGACATAAGGAGGATGGATCGATGATTGATAAACCTGGGGGTCAAATCAGATCAGTCATGATGAGTGTTTTGTGCAATGTATGCTTTCTCCAGTTTTATAGGGATAAGGATACTCATTACAAAGGGAATACAAGTTTTAATGTATGTTGATGAACATTTAATTTTGGAATAAAAATTACACGAAATACTTTACAAAGTATATAATTCCCATTATCATAGGTAAATATGACTAAAGGGAAGTATAACACTATACAAGGTGGCCCAATATTTTATCCCAATAGGCTATAGAGGAGGCCTATATGAAGTAAGACTTTTAGGGTTTTTAATTGGGTGATAGTGTGTCAAAACGGTATTTTGAGGGTTAAATGTGAAAGGACTGAGTTTACCCAACATAAAAAAGTATGGTGAATATGGTATCCAAGTATAATTTGGATGGTAGGCCTCAACATTTCTTAGAAGAGGCTTGAGCACTGCTGTATTAGAACCTACAAGGACTTTTTCTACCAAATGGGCCACCTTTGATAGAATAATATATGAAGAAAACCTATTTCAAATAGGGAAATACATACTAAAAGAATCCATTCGAATGAGTATTATTTTTTTATTCAAAACAGCGGATTCAAGTTGTTTACATGAGTTTTTGTGGCTATTGATATCCTATGTTTAGTGCAATGGGTATACCTCCCTGAATCATAGACTTGGGTTAGTACATGCTACATAATAATATTAGAGTGATCCTTATGGATTTTTGTGTTATAATATTCAATGCAAATTTTTTATATAGGTCTGAAATGTTTTTTTATATAGACGATACAAGACTGCAATTATTTTTTTTATATAGTGGAATTTCACATATGTTAGGTAGAGTAATTTTCTATATTATCACTTCGGGTAAATAAAACAATTTATTATATGGTCCAATGAAATTTATACATGAATAAAATTTGAATGATAAAATTAGTTTGTGAATTTATTATATATTCATAATACCTTGTTATAGATTAAATTTCATAATGTAATCAATTAAATATTTAAAAACATTTTAGTTGCCTGTCTTCTGCTGCATGTATTTTTGTTCATATGGTCGGTTGACTTTTTTTCATACGTTTAGTTGAGTCTAAGATTATTTTAAAAAAATAATATATGGAATCATAGTATAATTGATTTTATATTGAAGTTTTTTTTATATATAGTCACTTTAACAAATACATGATGAACATATGAAAAACAATAAAATATAAAAATAACAATCTGTATAAATAATATTATAATAAAATACACTTCATAACCAATTTTACTGTGACTAAATAAGTGAAATATAATCGATGAGAAATGATCATTATGCAAAAAAGGTGCATTTCAATTATTCAAACATAAATAATTCCCTTATGATTAAATTCATTATTCTCCCACTTTTTTATGATTTCAAAACATGATATTAACTCCCACATTATAAAATTGATCAAAAAGTGCAAAGAAACCATTTCCAATTACTATTAGTGTATACAAAATTATAAATGAACAAATTATCATCCTAAACAAAATAATGATTACTGGAAATAAATCTAAAACATTAATTAACCTAATATTTATGGCTTCCAAAATTCATTAAGAAATAATCATATACCATTGTCCAATCATTTTCAAAACAATATTTTAGAAAATGGTAACTTTGAAATAAATTTATTTATTAAATTTGATTCAAAAAACAGTTTGATTATTCAAATAATTATTGATGGTATTATTTTTGGAACTTTAAGTGATTCACATTTTAATTATTTTCTAAATTCAATGTCTTTGGAGTTTGGAATGACTCTTATTAGGGAACTTATGTTCATTATGGGATTTAAAATACTTAAAATGAAGGTTAATGTAATTTTTAATCAATAAAAACATGAAAACGAATTATATTTTAGATTTGGGCATGATTGTCATAAAAGATCAAATATTTGAATGGTTATTTCTTTATAGTAATATTATGATGGAACTGAAAAATGTATTGATGATAATATGTTTATTGTGTTTATTGGTATCTTTATTTGACAAAATCTAGAATATATTTGATATTTAAGAGTGTATATATGTGAGACTCAAATAAAATCTTAAACAAATTTCATTTAAAAGAAGTAAAAATTTTAATTTTATAAGGTAAAATATTTTTAAATCACATATTATTTTATCCTGCATGTACTTCATTTGAACTAATTATATTTTCATATTTCAACATTGGTGTTTCAAAATAGATAGAAAATTCACAACATGTATTTGTAAAAATTTTGGTAAATTTTTATTTTCCTGGGGTTTTTTGAAACAAAATTCATTATCTTAATCATATATTGAATGTGAGTGTGTTGTTACTACAACCAGTTGTTCAAAAACGTTGTGAATCAAACAAAATATTTCTAATTTTCTTTTAAATTTTGAAAATATTGTAACTTATTTTGATAATACTTATTCAATTTATATTTCAAAAAATACTTTTATAATTATAATGTTGAAGTAATTTATTTTTTTGATATCCCTATAATAGATATCGTGTTAAAAAGGGAAGATAATTTTGGAATTTATTTCCACAGTAAATCCACTACAAGATATATTGATAGAGAGATAATGATCCCCCCCAATTCCCACCTCCAATTGGCCCAAGGTGGGAGACTACCACCATGTGTCGGGGAATTAACCTCTATAATAAATTATGATCGTAATATAAGATGAATCATCCACAATAAAATCCATGAAATAATATAAAAAACCAAAATCATCCCACAATGATTTTATAAATAAAACCGATATCGATAAATGACTCCAAAGTAAGGGCCTAAGAGGAAAGAAAATATAGTGAGATATCAACTATCTAAGGTCTGAGCAAGTAATGTCCATCACGGTTGACATGATGCTCTAGGAAAACTAAAAATAGTTTTACTTACCTATGATGAGCATACAGGTATACTCAGTTAGAAAACAAATGTCCCTTGTGCACATGTGAAATAATAATACACATAAAATCATGTGAAAATCGCAAAAACAATAGAACCTAAACTGGTCAATTATCCATCCCAAAGCTTATCAAGGAATGCTCACTAAATAATGTAGGATAATTAATGTTATATAACATGTGTCTCATCGATAAATGGTTCCCCCACCGCTTTACCAATGATATTATGCTCTCAAACCCGTACTATGTACATACAAAATTATCAAACTATTTCAAATAGAAAACCACCCACACGCATAGTAACAACACATCTCACCTAAAGACTGTTGGGATTTCCACCACCACAATTATGGGAACATCCCCTCCAGCCCAAAGAAACCTGGTCCAAAACTCATCTACAACTATTACTCGAGTTGTACGGTATCATGAAAATGAAGGAAATCAACCTCACTCCCACCTCCTACCATGAATGACCCCGACCATAATCCACCCCATATCCTCTCATCCCAACAATAAACACATGATCTAATCACAACATGAATGAAGACAACTGAGCTCACCTCACTACATGCACAACCACATAACATATTGTATGAATACACCTAGGATATCAGAACCACCATCTAGTTTACTAACATGCCTCTACCCAACATAGAATTTTCAATACCAAACTCTCATGTAAGAGAGAGAGAGAGATACATAGATAAAAGGACAGATAATGCACCAGAAAATCAATCCTTTTTTATGGGATGTATGGTAAAACACCACTCATATAAATATGATTGTTCACAAATATCTCTTGATATGGGTGGGGTTCATATTAAAATCACAAGGAACATAGATGTATATACAAATATAAACACACAACCTCAAACTATGGGTTAAAAAAACATCAACAAACTCAAAATATCCCCACTTTTGTTGAATTACTTAATGTTTTTCACTCATGGGGAAGCCACGCTGCTCAACCCTTCATAATGGTGGTGGTCACTACACTGGTCCCTCTACCACCAGGGGGGGTGTCAACATTCTTCATAGGATAGGTTTCCTATTTTTCTCCTTTCTTGAATCCTATCATTCGTCCACCTTTCCCTCAAGTTTCATTGTGCCTGAAATGTTTACGTTTTATGGATGGATCCCTTAACCTCCCAATCTTGACCACAGACTTCTCAAAAACCTTGGATATCCTGATGCTAACATTGAATTCTAGGATTATGTAGTGAAACCCATTGGTTGATTCGTTTAACATGTATTACTTTGGATCACAAGATTTACAGGAGATCGTGATAGTGGGTCTACACGAAATGCATCATATTATGGTTCATTTTGAATCATATGAAGTTATAAATAAACCATTGTAAAGTTCCCATCCTACAATTGAGATTTGGGGGATTTTTTATAATATACCCTAACCATTTCAAAAACCCCACAACTATTAGAATTCATGGGAATATTATTTGTAGATATTTTTTCTCGGATAGTCACACCTAGCCTCTTTTCCATATTATTTTCCCATGTGAATGTGTCGAAGTGGATGTGTCATTAGTGATGTTTGATTATGTTTGGATTTCTATTGGATAGGAGTACCATTGAAAATAGTGTGTTGCATTTTAATAATAGGTTGAGTTCAATTATGGCAGCTAGACAGTAGGACTATCAATGGATTAATGTTGATGGGGGCATCTTTTTCTATAAAGAAGATGTGAAATGGTAATGGAAAGGATTCAGATGTTTGTGTTATGGTAGGATTCTCAGAAAATATTTCATCTAGTATCAAATTTAGTGTTCGAAGCATTCATTCTCTAGTATGTTTTCTAGAAAACCATGGTGTTCCTCAATCAATAAAGCCTGCCTCATGGGGGAAGGATTGTTATGTGGAGGAGGAGGAGAATACTAATGTATTAGTGGATTAAACTGATTAAATTGAGGTCTTATGATGGATTGGTTCAAAATAATGGCGAGGCTATAGGTTTGAGTTGGTCAGATGTAGTTATGGAGAAATATGTAGTGGTGTCTCAAGATAACCTACAAGTCTATAATTTTTTTAACTAGAATATATAGGACTTATGTGGTCCTTATACTCATAATTCACATATATAAAATTATTTTGCCAAATTGTATGTTGTATTTGTAAAGAACGTGGCTTCTAAAAGAGAAATCCAATTAAATTTGAGTAATGATATTGTTGTTCAGGTGGTAGGCAGTACAGAGGTTGTTGCTTCTACTTTGTATTCAGAGGGTATTAATTTAGAAAGTGGTGTATTGCTCTAGGGAAGGAAGGGGACTTCCCAAAATGTGGATGATCAAACCATTGTTGAAAATTCAGGGGGTTCTATTCTAATGATCCATACTCCAATTCAGTTGAGAAATAGCTTGGAAGGCCTTGCAGTGGAAGGTTTGAGCACTGAACAAGTAGAATAGGTCTATACAGCAAGGTCTGTGTGAAGTAGCCCAATGAAAATGGTCACCAATTTTTCATAGGTAAATATTCATGCCCGGGGAGTAACATGAGTAAAATGATGAGAAATTTTAGGAGGTATTAATTCTCTTTACCACCTCATTTGGAGACTTTATCAACAAAAAAATAAAACATCAATATGGTCGACATCGAGGCAGTGTGCCAAAAAAATTCATGTAGTATGTGTGAACAACCCTTGAACCTGTTTTTTGAATTTAGAAAAAAAAATTAGTAATAAAGGTTCCGTTACTCAATGATATTGAAGAGGAAGAAGCTAAAATAATGGGAAGTTCAATAAGGATGACTCTTAATGAGGATAAATACTCTTAGATTGAATTGAAGGACCTGATTCTGATTTGGAGCATCAAAAATGAAATGATTTTCCTTGAATAGTACGTACAATCCTAGGAAAAGCTGGCCTCTAAATTTTAATATATAATTAGAGATGAACAAACCACTCATGTAACCATTTTTCTCCTGGATATTGATTTGGAAAATTAATTCTAGTAGACTTAAATTTCATTGAAGTGACTCGGTTTTATCCTTTTGTGGTTGAATTTTTGGTTTCTCACTTTTCCTTAAAAGTGTTTGAATTAAGAAAAATATAATATTCAGCCAGTCAATTTCAGTACCACTTAAAAATACATAACACAATAGAAGCCATGATCCACAATCCAAATTTCTTGTTTCTCACAAAACCTAGTATACATCTCATTTAATTTAGTATTAAGAATCAAACCATTTAATAACAAAAATATTTCAAACAATCATATATTTTTTTATTAGAAATTTTCATTCCATTAAACAAAAAATACCCCAACTATTTCAATGATTATTAAATAGTTTTTTGACCGATAGATTGGTATCTTGAACTATAGAACCAAACTTAACAAGTAGTTCATTATCTCAATCACACTGTCACCTCACAACCCCAAAAGCACACCGAAACAATATCCACATGACCTTTTAAAAGGAACATCCGTACAACAACTAACTCAATGCCCCAAAATCATACCCAAAAATCTACAACACCACCTCCATAAAATCATGTCTGAACAACCACCACCCCCACCCCACGATCTAATACCAATCAACTCCCACCTTAATACACTAAGATAAGAACCAAATCTCACCAATGATCCCCAAATCACATCAGAACCACACATCTCCACCCAATAATGACAACCACACCTAATGACATATCAAATATAAATTTATATATTTAACAATGGTTCTTTTATCATATTACACCTTATTTTAGGTGCAACATCATAGAAACCATAATCATGGGCATACCATTTCAATAGCTAATATATGATTCGTTAAAAATTTCTATTTTAGGGTGATATCACAATAATCATATAAGACACAATAGTCACAACACATATCCTCATGTCCATACACATCTCCCCAATGACCACAATTCCAAATGGGGCATCAATCACTTATAATAAATCATATCATATTAATATAAAATCTAAAAAATTTATCACTCGTTCCCCTTTCCAACATCAATTTCATTTTAATCAGATATTTAACTTTAATTAAAACAAAAAACTACCTTCCCTCGATAAACAAAATTAAACCCTCCCACATGGGATTAAATGAAGAGAAACATGGGATTATCTACCTCCAATAATCATTTCCAAACTGCTTCACACCATTGGGTGTATACAGACTTACAAAAAACCATAATCATATAAAAAACCCATGGAATATACTACACCACAACATATAAGCTCTACTATAGCTCTAGACTCCATAAAAACTCATAAAAAATCCATTTTACTCCTCAAACCAAAAATAATATTAATGTAATGGTCTAAGAAGAAATAATTATTTGCATTATATAACTCTCAAAAGATTCTAACACCCAGGAATCTCAAAATATTCCCCAAACATATGGGGTCCTAACAACCACATTGTGTGGTACCTCTCAAGGATCTTTTCATAGCTGAAATAATACCACCAGCCAAACATGTGAAGACAAAAGGGAAAAAAATCTTCCACAACATCATCCCCACACATCTACATCACCTCAACCATCCATCCTCCAGACATCCAAAACCAACAACCATCACATCCAAAAAAATACACTACCCCGAACATGCACCGCAATGAATTCAACCCTCAATGTCATGATAATATCTGATCCAGGAGGAATTGACTCACCGACACGTGTTTAATTAAATCATGGGATAATGCGTCTTGATTAAGAATTAACTCATCCCATTTACATATAGTAGAACATTATCAAAAATCATATATCAGAAAATAGGGAAGAACCACTCATTGGATAAAACAACAAGGTCCAAAACATCGCATAATAAGAAAAACATAGAAAGGAAAAACTCAAAATAGATTTGGTTCTGAAAAATCATATGGGTCTCGTATTAATAATTAATCTTCATTAAGGCACCATGACTCCAAAATACCCGAACCAATGAAATGGTTCATCCATGTAGTTCCATCTCTTGGGGATCCTAGATCTCTTCTAGATGCTCCAAAAATATTATATCTTCATAAATATCAATATCACCCATGTCAATGACATTAGAGTGATCATGAAGATATGAATGAAGTTGAGAGATGTGGAATATGTCATGGATCCTATCCATTAAATGTTGCAATTCTAATCAATTAACTACCTTACTAACTTTCCCCAACACCACAAATGGACCGACAAACATAGAGAAATATTACTCCTTTAGAAAAACCTCTACTACCCATTTCAAGTGGAAACCATGATGATCACATAGTTACCAACAAAAAACTCTAATGGCATCCAACTATGAACATCATAAGGCTTTGATCATTCCTAAACTGATTTCATCATCTCAAGAACAAGGTGAACCTACAATATTCTTCACATCACCACATCAAGTCAAGGAACTAATTCCAACCCAACCTTTCAACCACCCAATAGTTAACAAAATGGCCCCTATATAATCCTGAAAAAAATCCTTTCTAATGTAATATTGTTGTCTATTTTCATTATATTCCTAAAAAATGGTGAGTTTCATACCCATATCTACCAATGTTGAAGAGTCATTCCCTAAATATATCCTCCAGTATAAAGATGGTCAGCCTTGTCTGCCCATCTGTTTTTGGTTGGAAAGTTGTGCTATGGAAAAAATGAGGAAAAAAACAATATTTTAACCCATCATGACAAGGGAGGTAAAATGTGAATTTCGATCGGTGATATTTGACCTCAAAAATCCATGAAATAAAACCATATCATCCACATACTATTTTCCAAAACATCAACATTACCCAACTCTTTGATCGTTATGAAGTGGTTTGATTTCATTAACTGATCCATGATAACATAGATATAATAAAACCCTATTAGTTATTATGGTAACCCTATAAATAAATAAATGTAGGAATCACACACTTTCTACTCAAGAACATCCAATGGATCAAACAAACATCCTGGGACATGATGATTTTCATTTACCTACTGAAAAACCAAAAAACTAATTAATAAACTCTTTCGCCTCTCATTTAATCTTGTGTCAACAAAACCATATCATTAAGACACGTTACATATTCGATACTCATCGTTTTTCCTCCAAATGTGAGCTATGAAGATCAAGATGGAATCCCTCATGCATCATCAACAGATTAAAAAACCTCCCACAGAACAACATCTAAATAAAACTATCCACATACCATCCCTCTAGAGCATCACCATGTCAAAAAAAGATTGCATATCTCCTCTACCACTGAGTGTTCCCCCTAATAATACCCAACCTTGTATATTATAGAATATTGTTCCATCATCTGAAACATGAATCCTCTACCATTTACCACCCATAGATCTATGTGTAATGACTCCAATTCGTCCACTCTTTTCGAAACATCCCCAGACTCCTGAACAACATTCGTCCCCAACATGTAGCTCAAAGTATCGACCACATAATTTCCTTTTATTATGGTTTAGGAGATATCAAAATTATAATCCCGAAGAAAACCCATCCACCTCCACTACATCAAATTCATATCACACTGTGAAATCAAATACCTAAAACTCTTGTGATATGTGAAGACCAAAAATGCTTCCAAATGATGTAATGCCTCCATAACTTCAGTTAAAACCCCACCACCACCAACTCTAGATTAGTTGTGGTATAGTTATACTCATGGGGATGTAACTTCATATATCCATAAGAGATAGTTTTCCACTATTGATTCAACATGTATCCCAAGACTAGATGGGAATCATCACAAAATACCTCAAATATCATGCCCTACATAAGAAACTGAAGCACTGGAGAACTAACAAATATACCTTTCAAGAAGGTAAATGCTACCCGACATTGATCAGTCCTCACAAAATCCTAGTCCTTTCATGTAAATTATATTAGTCTGGAAGCAAATTGATAGAATTCACGAACAAAACATTATTAATTGCCTCTAAGACGGTGAAAACATTTATCCTATACCACATTCTTTGTAAATTCTCAAGAAATAATTACCTTGTCCATTAATGAGTCTTATAACCATACTAAGACACTTCATCACAGAATAGATACACCATTCATGTCTAGAAAATACACTGGGAAAACTTTCAATAGAGATGGTGGTGTTGAAGAACCGTAAAGATGGATCCTAGATGATTGACATGGTCCAACAATGACTTAGATTAGATCAATATATCATGGATGAACACGATTATTAACTGGTCCCACATATAAGGGAATGTAGAGTTTATAAGTCCAATGAACATGAATTGTGAATTAGTAACATTTAATGACATGAATATAATCATGAAGTGACCATACATGCTTATGAATGTCATCAAGGGGATATCAGCCTTCTTCACCAAAAGCTGGTGATATCTAAATTGAAAATAAATCTTATAAAACCAAATCTCACCTTCGAACAGGTCAAAAATATCATATACCCTTGGAATGGGGTAACTATTTTTTATTGTTACCTAATTAAAACTCTAATAGTATATACAAAAAAATCAAAATACCACCCACCTTCTTAGAGAACAACACCGGAGTACCCCACAATGATACACTTGGTCGGATAAAACCCTTACAAATCAAGTCATCTATTTGAGTCTACAAATCTCAAAACTCAAAAGGGGTCTTTTGAAAAGGATCCATACAAATTGGAGATGCACTAGCCAGTAAGTCTATCCCAAAATTAATATCATGTTGAGGGGGTAGCATGACAACCTCCTTGGAAAAAACATCTATAAAATACCCAGCTACCTTGGGGACCTCAATTGTTCCAACAGCTAGTGACACTATTCAATAATTGGCCCTTCAAAGAAACATGGTACCCCTAATGCCAGTTATCCAATAGATAACCCCATCACCAATGAAAGCCACACATTGGACATCCACATCCAACAACACAACTCTCCTCTAAATGATTTTTTTACATTTTTCGTACAGAACCCTTTGACAAATAGAAAAAAGGATTTCTATTCTTAATATACATGACAAATATTAATTTTTAACCACCATGAATATTATTTAATTTCTAGATTCTAATAAAATATTTAATCATTTCTTAAAATGAAAACCCATATTTCCCTTTTTTATGTATTTTGGAGTTTAATAATATTTTCCAAAGAAAATTCTCCATTGTTATGGAAAATGTGTTTATAAAACAAAAGGTTATTTTTGTTTGATTTTTTTTTCAAATTGGTTTGAAAGAGTTTTTAAAATGGTATTACGATTATTGTGTTTATTTAATGAAATTGTACATGATAATTTTTGAAATCGGAGATCATGATAAAAATTATATGAATGAATGAGCTCTATTATAGCTCACTGGTGACCCCAATATAGATTATATAAAGGGGTAGTCCCATTATTTCTCTTGAGAAGTGGGTGATCGAAATATAGATTATATGAATAGTTGATCCCCATTATTTCACAAGGGTGAGGTCTATATAGTTTATATGAAGGTTGATACCCATTATTAATCTCAAATTAATTGGGTAAGGATTATATTAGAAGAATATTATTTAGTTATTCCAATAAAAATGGTTTTGTTAATATGATTCTCTAACTCACCTAAAAGGAGGATTAATTTCATAATATTATTTTTAATGATTTATCTTTAGAAAAATTTGTTTTTTAACAATATATTTTTTATTTTTTATTCTAAAATTACTTGGAAGATAATGGTAAATGTTCTATGGATTTTGATGTTTTCTCTATATTAATCGGTTTCCTTATTTTTGTACCCATTACCATGATTTTTTTATCACCCCAACTTCTTTTAAAATGTTTTCATAGGTTTTAATAGAAAGGGAAAGAAATATTTAAAGTTGAAATTCATGAATTTTGATGTGAAAAGAAATCATGACTTATATTAAATGTTTTATATTGTGGGAAAATGGATTATAATATGTATAATCAACATTGTATTATATGGTTTTGTTAGGTAGGAGTTATGGATTAATTATCTAAAAATATAAAGCTAAAAATATCCCCAAGTTGAATGAAATTAAATTCTTGAATAAATATAAATATCATGTAATGTTTAATCCTCATTCATTATAGTTGGTAAAAGTAGTCAGTTTAGAAAAATTTATGGTTTGAGATGTTATCATGTGAGTAAATCTTGAGAGTTGTTGATACCATCATGGGTATATCATGGGTTCAAAGTCATAGAAACATAATTTAAGGGTTAAAATTAGTAACTTGTAGAGGATATTAATGTTATTTTTTGAGACGTTTTATTAGGATGAGTTATTTGTAACAACATGAATCAAAATAACGTTTTTTTGGGAGGAATTATTTTTTAGGATTAAATAAAAAAAAGTGGAAAACCAGTATGCAGGGTGACAAATCATCTCACATTGCTATGTGGTGGGGCTTGATACGATGATTGAAGGATGATAATTGTTTCAATACTATCTCTGTCTGATATGATGTCATGGTTAGTATGAAATATTTAAAGGATATGATTTATTTTATTTTTGAAATATATGGGACTTTCTTTGCGGAATGACTATTGTTTTATCGTGGATGAATATATGACCAAATCATTATAGGAATTGAGATTCAAACATAGTGATGAATTGTTTAATGAATTTTAAGGATAATTTTTTATGGAATGGTTTGGTTTGATCTTGGGGAATTACATTTTATAATTAATGTATCATACAAAGAGTAAATAAATTTTGGAATTATTTTACCATATTCTTTATATTTTGGGTTTTATTAATGTCAAATGATAGTAGGAATAGATTTTTATCCATTTTATGATGATGTGGTCTCTAAAAGTTATTATTGGGGAATAAGGCATTAAAAATTCTTATGGAGTAGCCATCATTTTGAGAAAAGATTAGATTGTGGTTTAAATTTATTATAGAATCAAATTATACTCATCAAGTAAATATGCTTCCATATAATCTTTTTATATATAGTATGAAAATTCCATAACATTTAAAAAGGGATACTGAAATAATTGTAATCATATTAACTCATTTTCTAATAATAACAATGACATTTTCCTAACCTATTTGGAATTAGGTTTTAATTATTATTCAATTAATCTAGTCTAAAGTTTCTACCACTCTATATTTGTCCATGTGAATTAGTTTTACCTTCCAAATACAACTTTTAATTTCTCACTAATGTTGTCAATATGTTTAATCCTAGTTATGTGTAAATTTAGGTCATCTTTATTTTTCCCGCATTCTTTTTAAGGGTTGTTTTATTTACATCAATTTTATGATGTGGGATTCAAGAAAAGAATTCAGAAAATAATAATCCTTTGATAATCGAGATGAATTTGAGGGTGGAATTAATTTTAAGGGGGTAGGGTGTAACATCCAGATATTTATGAAATATAATATCTATATTTATTTTAAATTCTTGGATAGCTTTAGTTATATGAAATTAACATTTTATTTACATGAAAAGCACAAGTGTGTTCTAAACCATGAAATTAAAAAATCTCAATTTTTTATAATATTAATGAATTTTTTTAATTAAATATTTAATCAAATATTTAAAAATTAATCATTTATAATTTATAAGAATAATATGCGAATAATTAAAATTTTATGCACAGAAAACATTTATTTTTCTAAAGGTATTTTGGTCACCTTTTAATGGATTTCTTCAATAAAAACTAAATTTTGACATTTTATAAATTTTATTTTTAAAATTATATATCATTTTTGAAATAGGAATGTTAAAATAATTTTAGGGTAAATTTGGGGTATTTTTTATTTGAATTATCATTTCTTGATGAATAATGAAAAAATGAGGAATTTTAATTGAAAATTGATGATTCATCAATAGAATTTCAAATGTTAAATTATATTCTTAATTAGATTAAAAGTAAAAATAGGTCAATTATACATTTAATATTCCAATTAAGGTCATTTAAAACATTTTGACATTTCATATATATATATATATATGGAATCATAGTTTACTATTGAACATTTTCAGTTTAAATACCCATTTACTTTTCACGAACACATGGTTAATTTTAATTTAACATCAACCACTAATGTGAATTGAATATTGAAAAAAAGGATTAAATATATAGAATGATAATATTTTATACAGTCTATTAAGATCAAATTAATTTTTACCATAGTTATTAGTTAAAATAGTTTAAATAAATAAACGGGAATATGGTTATAATAGGGATTGGAATATTACACACATTTGTTTTAAAATTATATTTACAAACAAATTTGGTTTTTATTTACTTAAATAGAATTAATATTTAGATTAATTGGGTATATAATTTCAAATTAATCACTTTTTTATTAAAATATTAATATATAAATTTCCTATGTAAATAGAAATACACAATCTATCATTGTAAAATCTTTAATGAAAAAATTGATTAAATTTAATGAATATTGAATTAATTGAAAAAAATATTTTTCTTTTGTTTTTTGGAGTTATTTATAGAAACATTAATCCCTAAAATACTTTATATTTTAAATTTTGGTGTATTTCGTGGTAAGGGAGACCTCCCATTTGTGTTTACCATTTTTTATTTATATGAATATGACTTCTCCTCTATTATAAAAGGGTATTCACTCTCCCCACATCTTCACACATACTAATCTATTTGAATCAACAAAAAATTACAAAAATAACTTCCAAAATTCCCTCCTATATGAATAGAATCATCCCATTTATCATAAATATATCGATGGATATTATTTAGTCCAAAAAGGTGTTACCAAAAGAAGAGGTATTGTTCTTCCACATGCATTCTTTTTTTGTATCCTTATAAACCCAATTAATTATTTTTATTCCATTATTATAAATCAAATTCAGTATCTATAATATAATAATATGTTGTTATGTTTTGGGTATGACATAAAAACACACACAGTGTCATCAAATGTGTTACAATATCATCATTCGTGTTTATGGAGGACAACCACATCGTGAAAAATGTCCATTTTTTATATTACCACCTATTATAGTTGGGAATAATAATGGAAATAATATTTATATATGATATTAATGATATTTATAACATAATAATAGATATATATTTTTAAAGCATATACACCATATTAACATTTTATATCATAGGATATACAACAACTTCACTTATGTGTACGATAGAGTACCACCTAACAAAGATATGTGATGTGTTTATCTCAAACATGTTTCATGAAAGGTGATAATGGTAACTAGAATTAATATATATAATATATATGATATAATAATTATATTAATTGAATAATTATCTTCCTATAAATGTAAAATAAAATATTGTTTCTTACTATTTCAATCACTAAAAAAGTGATAACATCGATCTTGGACATGTGGACTACTGACTCCTCGAAGAGAAGTGATTATTATGTTTTCATCAACACATCACAATGATGGTATATATAAGTATATATTGTTATATAATATGGTATTTATGATATAATTATATTTTTTTAAGGATAAATTTTACATACCTTCATTCTATAATGGTCATTAATAAATGGTAACATTAGTCAAGCATACATATGACCAACCATCTCCATGATTGAAACATTGGTTCATTAATCATATCAATATTACATTATTTGTTTAAAAAAAAATTATGTATAAAAATAAGGATTATTATTCTGGATATATATTAAATAATTATCCCTCTGAAAGTAGTTGACATGCTGATGTCATTTTTGACACAAAAACTGATATAAGTCGAAACACTCAACGTAAACATAATTGATTAAGTAATTGTATCAAACATGATATTAAGTTAAATAAAATTAGTAGTAAAATATATTTTTACAATAAATTAAATAATTTTCATATGTTTATTATTTAGAAATATAAAGACAGACATGATAATTCGGCCCAAATGTATTGTTAAAAGTTGTATATAATGTCTCATCGACATGTTATATCATAAAGTTTTCTATGATCATGACATTTAAATAATTATATAATGTTAATCATTAATGGGGCTTATGATTCAAGTGTTTCCCAAGTGATAAGAAATGTTAACTTTCAAAAAATATCTTTTAATGTTTTTCCATCACACTCCCTTCCTTACATTTCCACATTGTGAATATTATTTTTAATGGTTTTATATGAAAAAAATATTTATAATGTTCATTTTTTGTCTCTTTATATTATCTCAGAGGTTTTAAATAATTAATCTTTTTGTGGGTTTAATACAGAACACTTTGAAAAATGAAAATAGGGATGTTATATTCATATCATACATAGAGGAAATAAATTTTATAATTCTATGACTATTATATAATTTTTATCTTCCTTTTCAAGTTACAAGTTTTATTATAATGAAAACACAACTTTTCTATTTTTGGTATTTTGGTTTTGAAATTGAGTTTTCAAATAAAATATATTTTTGATTTTTAAAATGAGTTTTTAAATAAAAATTATATATTTATCTAAAAATGAATTTTATATGGGTTTAAAACAATTTTTAGAATCGTTTTATGATTAATTTTTTTTATTCATGTAATGGTACATGATTATTATCTAATTTGGGTAAATCTGGTAAACATTATATGAAGGGTTGAGCCCCATTATAGATCATGAGTGAGTATTATATAGCTTATAAGAAGGGTTGACCCCCATTATATATCACGACAAACATGTGAGCCTGATATAGCTTATAAAAATGTTTAAGCCCCATTATTTCTCATGATTGAGAATAATATAGCTTATACAAAGGGTGATAACCGTAATATATATATAATAAATTTGTTAATGATTTTTTGGAATTCGTACATATTGTTATTCTAATTAAATTTGTTTCAAAAGGGTTTTGTGAATATGATTCCATATGTCACCAAAAAGGAGTTTCAATTACTTGATATTTGTTTTAAGGGCTCTCTTTGAGAAAATTGGTGTGTTTTTTGTGTAATAATTACTTATTTAATATTCTAAAGGAACATTTATAGTAAATTTTAATGTTATATATGTTTTCATATATTCATAGGATTGACATTTTTCCTTCTTTGTGTGTCACATAATGAGATTTTTAAAATGTATTTACATGGTTGATCATAATGTATTTTGAAAACCTAAAAAATTAATAGACTAATCATGATGATTTATGTGACTACACTATGAAATGTCAATCAACAACATGATTGTGTTTTTGATCGATCCTGAGTGAAAATTTTCAAAATACCAAAACCTTCCACAAAAATTAAAATCAATCATCCTTTTGAAGTCGAAATTTTGAAAATGTTGAACCTACGCCATAGGACAGAAAAATTTAGAAAAGTGTTGAACCTACCTTATGATGTCAAAATTTGGAAAATTGTTTAACCTAACATATGATGATATAATTTTTAAAGGTGTTGAAAATATCAAAAGAACATGAAATTTGGAAAATTATCTAACCTAATTTTGAAATACAATATGTTATCGTTTGGGAAGGTGTTAAACCTATCTTATGACCTATCATGTGTGAATATTTTGAAGAGTCCTCAACAAACCATATTACATGTTGACACTCAATGATTTTTTCATATTTTAGTTCAAAACATGTAATGTTTGCTTATTCTATTATATTTAAATGGCGTGCATGTTTGTATCATATGCCTCTAATTATTTAAGTATTCCTTAAACAATCAACAATTATTTAGATCGGATGGAAATTTATTTGGATATATTTTATTATATATTTAAACTACATTAAATATGATCATTCATGTACTAATATACTTATTATTTTATTGAACTTGAAACATTTAAATTTAAATTATTTTACAAATGAAAAGTATGCCTCTGGTGTATTATGTGATGATTCCAAAAACATTTTTATTTTTTTATGTGTCTATTTAATTTTATATTAATTAATATTAATGGGTTCTATTATAGAACCTAATTTTGATTTCAAAATTATTTAAATATAACCATGTAAAATGTGCAATCAATGAAGGAATCACATATTTATAAAGGATGGATGAAATGAAATAGTATTTGTTCACTGAATATTCTTTTCATGAAATAAAACCATATATGAGTTTTGATAAATCCATATAATGTTAAAGGGTATAAGGATACTCTTTAATTGTATTATTCAATAAACATGGAAATCAATTACTTATCTCTAGTGAACATCGCCTATTTGATTCATTGTTATTAGAGAGAATCTTATTGTCTCAACAATCAAATACATTATTGTTAATCTATTTTATATGGTTCTTTCTTTTTTCTATCTACATAATACTCACTCATTTATACAATAAATGTGGGAATCTAGTTACACCACCCCATGAGAATGTTATGTTTTGGGTGTTTTCATTGTTTTTTTGAAGGGAAAATTATTTTTTACGACTCCATGTGAGAAATAGTGAGTGGAGTATTGTGACTCACTATTTTTAAAATTGTGTATTAATAGTTTCTATCACAGTTTAAAAAGTCTATTTTAAAGGGTTGTGACTTCAATCGAGATTCAGATATTCTATAGTGAGAGGATTTAATTTATTTGTGTATTTGATAGAGGTGGATGGTAGATTATGGTTATTTAGATCTAAAGTAGTATTAAAATTACAATTCTGATTTCATTTTAATTATTCCTAATTTATTAATTTCATTAATAATAATTCACTAATTTTTTTTAAAAAAATTAATTCACCCCCTTTTTGACAATTTGAAAAATCTCACATTATTAGCTAATATTCTATTCATTTAGTTTTGAGTTTTGTTAGGTTGAAATCATCAATTATTGTAGTTTTCAAATCATATAGTTTTCTAAGTTCTATTTTAATAATAAAGGATGAACTATAATGGAGTGTGATTAAAATTACCATTCATATGGGTTTTAGTCTTCTATATCTGTAGGTGAACCTCATTAAAAAATCTATTATGTGTGTTTATCTTACATTATCAGTGAGTTTTAAGAAAAAAACATAATAAGAATCATTGAAACTCTATATGTAAAACAATTAAAGACCCAATCAAAATCAATTAGAGTTTATCACCACATGTGTGATCCAAAATGTCCACATTGACAATCGTCACACGTTTTTAATTTTAACCCAAATACAAGACTTAGGTTAATTGGGATTAAATTAATAGAAATTAGTTGAATCATATTCCTAATGAATGAAAAATTATAAAATTACTCTCTTATAATCCAATAATCACAGAATCTTTGCATACTATTCAATAATAAACTCTATGTACTATGTTTATACATAATGCAATCCCTTTTCATTTTATTTTAGAATTCTCAAAATATCTATAAACCCTTCGAAAACTAAGACTTAATATATTTCTCCACAGAAAGGAATGGGAATTTTCACACACCGAATCAGTATCACTAATATAGAACTAATTCATTCTAAATAATAGATATACCCTATGTTTATTTCTGATAACAAAGGAATTTAAGTTGTTTTTGAACAACCATTTCTCATATTACTATAACTCTTAATAATAAAATTTTTCTTCCAAAACCCCAATTACATTCTATCCAATTTTATAATAGGAATTTTTATATTTACTCAAAACTATAAATATTACTTTAGTTTACATGATGTATGAAATTATAATTTTGAAAGTTTCCATAAGTTATCTCTATATTTTACATAACATTTTTATTAAAATTGACATCAATTTTTTGGTGTCTTCATGTAAAAAATTTGATTATCCTAAGACAATTAATAATAAACCTTGTCTTCCATATTTTTTACTAGTAATTACATTTCCCCATATTCCATAGTACCTAATTCTCAAAAACATTCTTAAGAAATATATATAATTTTTAAATCACATAAAAATAAATAAAAATAACACAAAAAATGAAAAAACACAAAAATACAAAATAATTGAAATAGTTCCCTACCCCCTCACTTGTTTCATGTATTATCCTTAGTGTATCAAATAGATATAAACATACTAAAATGATTATAAGAAATGAGAAAACCACACTTTTTTAATTATTGGAATAACCTAGACGAATTATTTATAGAATTGTTAGGGGAGTTCAATCTCCTCTAGTACATCCTCTAGAAAGTTCTCATTGTAATTATTCCCTCTCTAAAAATTTACAATAAAATTCTTATCTACTGTTGATAAATGGATATATGAGGCCCCAAAATGTAAGAAATTAGTATGTCAAAATGGAACCTCCCATCTAGAACAAATACTTCTTATAATTAATTAAATCCTATAATTATACAATTAAACTATCTCCAGGATAAAAGCCTCACTTGTGGATTAGTTCGACTTATCTATTTATTTCTCCATGAAATGTATATAATTTTCACATTCCACTTCTATAATTTATTGAAAATTCAATTCCTGTTGATTTCTTTGATAACCATATTCCTCTAAATCAATGTTCATCTTCATGGACACCCTATTGTATTTTTCATCAAATTCAATATAGATGTTACAAATTTTTCCATAGACAACCCTATGTGGAATTATTCCAGTGTATTCTTTAAAGACTAATTTTTAATCCCAGGAATGTTTTTGACTATTTTTACTCTAATACTACCTATTTTTATTAATGTTATTTATAGTATTATTTTAACATCTCTATTGGTAACCTCAGTAGGACAATTTTTCAGTAGGTGGTATTCTATTGCTGTTTTGTGTTCCAGTCCATATTTCTACATCATTACTTATACCATTCTATTAGAAAATTGAGATCCATTTTCACTTATTAAATCCCATGGTATCCCAAATCTATAGAATGTGATTTAGTAAAAAAATAAGAATTGAAAAATGAATCAACATTTTTGGTGGTCTTGACATCCTATTTCGAATCACAATATTTTCCAACATTAATTTCACTTCATTATTTGTATACTCAACCTACCCATTTTCTTATGGGTTGCATGTAGTTGATGTTTTATGGTTTAATAAATATTTCCTCACCAAGGATTATAATATTCTATTGCATAATTGGTATACTTGGCCACTTATAATTTCCCTTGCTATCCCAACCCCATAGAAAACTTTATTTCAAAGGAAGACATAAACATAAAGTTAATCATATGTTTTTGTGGTTTTAGCTTCAATTAACATATAATATAATAAAAATTGATCAATATTTATGAATACCCTAATGACCTTAGAAAGGATCGAAAATTTATATTCCCCATACATCAATTTTTTTTATATGTAGTTATTTTTAGGCATTTCCTACCATTTTGTGAAATTTCAGGTAAATTAACATTGCACAAATTTCCTATAAATTTAATATATTTGATTAAAAATGTGGAAAAATATTGGGAGGAATATATAAAATCCCTAATAGTTCTATGATGGATAAAGTGTAAACAAAAATATAGTGTGTGACAACATTTAAGCACATAAAGCACATCAACCTTGTGTAGATAACTCATATACACATGGTCACATGTATTTTATAAAGATATGGACCATCCCCTGACTTGAATTTTGAATCACCCTAATGTATTTAAATTTAATATTGCTTATGGTGTGAAGGGACATAAATATTAATGATAATGATTTCCATGTTAACATACCTGGGAACATATCTTTTAGTGAGGTAGAGTCTCTCCCTATGTATCAAGTCATGAAGTGTATCTTGGTAAAAAATTCATTACCTAGACAAGTGGGGTATTATGATGATATGTCCATCCACTTTCACTTGTGGTCCATATATTATCATTCATCACCTCATCAAAAAATTTTAAAATAACCATCCATCTTAAAAACCTTATATTTGATTATTCCTTCTTTATTAGGTAAATAATTATTTACTTCATGAAGAATATAGTAACATTAGTAGCTAGAAAATATGATCAAAAAATTTCAACAGATTAAAAAAGGAAAATAAACTCCTTTTCAATGGTTGTATACTTTCTCTATGATGATTCCATCGTTTTTTAGGTATGATCTATAACGTGGAATTTTCTGTGAAATCATTAAGAAATAAATACACATATAACTCCATTTGAGCCATCACACCTTAGTTTAAAATAATTCCCCCAATCCAGTGATTGAATTATAGTTGTTGAAGTGATTATAATCTTTGAGTCATAAAACACATTACAATAAGAATCACCAAATATGATCTAAGTATCACATTGAAACATGTTGGATTTTGGTAAGGACATTTTACTAAAATACATTTTGAACCACCTGTAAATACTAGTATGCTCTATGAATGACATAACATGTTTATTCCATTAGGGGTAGGTTAATACATCAATGAATTATATATTTCATTCATCTTAAATTTAATTCAATTAAATCAAATATCTGAGTAAAAGATTTTTGTTCTACCATGAAATGGTATAATTCAAAATTGAGAAGGAGATATTTTTCTATGTATATTTTACATTCAATCTGAATATTCAACATGAGATGATGAAATGTATTTTCATACAATGTTAAATCATCTAATGAACATTTATTTATTCCTCAATTATATCAAATAAAATTCGTACCATACATCATTGAAATGCCCCATGGGAATTACACAATTCAAATAGAATATTATTATAATCAAAGGTTCTCTAGGAATATGTAAGGGTTGTTTTATCTTTTTAATTTGGATAGATGGTATCTTGGATATTATAATTGGTTTTTCCTGATATGTAGTTACTCAATTATTTCCTTGTCAGACATTATAATATATTAACAAATATTTTCAGAGCTACATGATATGTCTGCAAAAGATTCTATGTCCTAGAGAGGCTACATATTGATATATTAAAAATTACAAAATATATTATATCATGTACATGCATTGATTCTGGTTTTTGTGTTTTTCTTATTGTTAAGGATCCTATATGGGACAATTAATAACATTTTTGAATATGGGGTCATGAATCAACATTGTTGGGGTGTGATCAAGCATGATTGGAACCCCAGATTTAGGGTGGATTTTAGAATGATGAGTGAATCAGTGTTTTGCAGATAGATTCAGTTGATTTCTATGTATTGAGTGATGACTCTATGGATATTGGATTCATATCAGAAATGATGTTGGATTAAAGGTCCGATGGGATGTGCTACAGGCTTCGAGTGGATGACTCGATTCCAATATCTAGTAATCATAGGCATGAACACCAAAAAACGAGATCATCACGTTTTAATTTGGTGGCTCTTGAATGGTCAAATGGTGGAAATCATGGTGGTGATATTCGAAATAGAAAATTCATGATGGAACATAAGGGTTTTTGAAAAATCACAACTACACGCCATGTACCTTATAGAACACATGTTGTGTAGTGTGTGTTCTTCTTAATGGCTAGGGTTTTATCCGAGTTAAGAATCACACACCATGTTCCTAGGACCACATTTCATGTGACCCTTCCTTTGGTGGATAACCCATTTTCCAGCTGGAAAATTCCCTATGAACCCATGTAAAAGGGCACATTGGGTACTCCAAGAGTACATACATAAGCCATGTGTATACAATCATTGGACAGATGGATACAAACATATCCAAAGTGGTCCTCACATGTCATGTTCCAGCTAAACCTGTAATGAATATTTTCATGGCTAGCCAGATGATGTCATAATAAGTGAAAGACCAGATATCCCGATGAGGTTACATTTTATGTGTCTCACAGAACACATCATGTACCTTCTTGTGGATCCTCCACCCATTATATCTCCATTTTCTAGATTCATATTTTGACCAATAATTAGCCTTTTTTGGGTAGTTTAGCACATAAAATCTGATGGTGGAATTTATTGTGGATTTTGAGTTATCAAATGATGTCATAATAGTGAGGTATAATATAATTTCATTCCTTATTATTGTTTTGGGAATTATACCACTGTGAGGATTGGTATGCACACAAGGAAATAATATTGAAGTGTCTCGAGTATGAAATTTTGGACCAGGAAGCTTCTGTTGGTGTGATAACTTATGTTTCCGTCATCAGGATTGAGACTACCTAATTATTAAAATGATATACCGATATATCTATTGTATGGAACACTAGTACATTAATCATATAATATTGAATCCATTTACTTCCCTTATTGACTCAACATCCTATATATATGATCATATAATCATTGTATGTCCTGACCAATTTCATGGTTCCTCCATGAACACAACCAATAAGGTTATCGAGGTAGGATTTTGATTTAGATCAATTTATGATGATGCCTCAATTCGGGTCCTACTAGTGAGGTGTTAAATCCAAGAGGAAATGAAACAATTCCCCCTACTTTTGAGTAGTGGATTGTACAATTATGGAATGTTGGGGAAGTATGCAGGCTACATTCCATATGATCTCTAATTGGAGTGGATGTTGAAGTCATGTGGTGAGAAATATCTTCATGATATAAAATATTTTATTGGGTTTCAAATTCGAGTCTTCAGCCTCATTCAGACCATGATAAATCAGAAGTATGCACTAGGATCCAGTATTTTGAATGGCATAGCTGGTTACTGGTGAAGTCTTGTCACACAAACTCAAAATGAGATGATTCTTTACAAATAGACATCCATCAAATATTTTGTGAGGAGTACTACCCCTCATACTTGTGCTCAATTCATATTCATGAACTTTTTGAGTGACAACTAGTTAGTATGATTGTGGTTGAGTATTTTATGAGTTTTATGAAACATACACTATACTCCATCAACATTGGGATGTATGGTTACTTTAGGCCGAAGAAGTTTGAGAATTGTCTCTATGGATACATTTATACCATTATGCCCCACTATGCATTATCACTTGTGTTTTTGTGGTAGAATGGAATGTGGTTATAGATAGATTACTATTAGATGGGCACCAAGAAGCTAGAGCAATAATTTGGTGTCATCACGATATGTCATCTATAGTGGTTGGAAGGTTCCATTTTTCAGGGTCTCAGTGTAGGAGACCTCTCTAAGGTTAGACTCACACATGTGGACAAGTGACACTGGGTTTGCAAAGAGTAGTTGGGAAACAAATATAGGGGTTATGTTATTGTTTTTATAGGAAAGTTAACATGGATCATGGTTTTCAATCCTAACATAATGAGGATGGAAGTCATGATGATGATGGACTACCATGAAGGAGGTAGCGTCATGATAAGGTATTTCCCATGTGTGGCTCCAGAAAATCCCATGCAGATGGTGCCAGAAGAGGAGAACGTGTACCTTTAGAGGGAGGATATATTTTTTAAGAATGATTGTGTGAACTACTTCCACTACTATATGAAGGCGACCCATATTAAAATAAAAAATATGGTAGTCAGGGCGGTGACCAATTTCTAGTAATTGATGGTTATGACCAGGCTGCAGACAAGATGATCACAGATATGATATGTGTTTATTCAAAACATTCTATAATAGTAATAGACATAGGTACAATTCAATCCCTCATCAGCATATCCTAGGTGAGAGAGATGAAACTTATAGTTGGTAAATTATCCCATTAGATTTGTCTTAAGGTTCATAAAAGGAATACTTATTCATTATTGTTATTTATAATCCATGTGAGATGATTCTCAGTGGAATGAATTTATAATGGGACCACAGGGTTTTCACAATGAAAATTAAAAAATTATTCATGGGAATGGATTGGTTTCCTATGGTTCATTCCAAGATATACTTTCATCTCAGATGAGTTAGATTCCTTTATACATTTTAGATGGGATTCCTTTTTGTAGCCAAAAAAAATCTCATGGATATGTGACGGGGTTTTGAGAGCGAGAAGCTAATAATAGAACACCCAATAGTTAGCGAGTTTTCCCCTTAGTGTCATAGGCTATTCAGACATATATATTCATGCAATAATGTAGGGTTATACACATGTATTCCCTAATGATTTACTTGTGATCCCTCCAAAGTGGGTGGAAATATTCTGTATCTACATGCACCTAGGACTACGACAAGTTATTATTCTTGAAATCAGACCACCCATAATGATCTTCATGATCCCAGTGGGAATTTGAAGAACATTAAGAGAAGGTATTTATTAGACCCAGTGTATCCCTCAAAGATGGACTAGATTTGTCTGCATAAAATGTTATTGAGGCCTTTAGGCTTTCTGATCATTATAATCACTTGAACAATGTAATGATAAAGAAAAACAACCATTTACTAAAGATTGATTACTTTTTCGATCAACCGAGAGGTGAATGATTTTTCATGATGATGGTTCTTAGTTCTAGCTAAGATAATTGAGGGTTCATGAAGAAGATATTTTGAAGATAGTGTTCTGATATCTCTATGGACACTATGAGTTCATGGGGATGCCTTTTGGTGTGACGAATGGCCCTGTTGTGTTCATCGATCATATGAACCTGATATTCCTATCATACATGGACTTATTTTTGGTTATATTTGTTGATTAAATAATAAATTAATATATGGTAGAGGATGTGTTTGCATATTATTTGGGGTTGGTCCTATACATACTATGAGAGGACCATCATTATGGTAAGCTCTCCACGTTCCAATTCAAGAATTGAAAGCCTATCTTTTTTTTGGAAATTCCATATATGAGAATTTTATAGATATGTACCCAGTGAAAATTGATTAAATTATTTCTAGGATGCAAACCAAGAGTGTGATATTGGTGTAGAGATTATTTTGTTTGTAATGGTAATACATGAGGATTGTGTCTAACTTCACTAGAATTGCAACACCTTTGATGAACCTCAGGTGGAAATGGTCATAATTTACTTGGACCAAGAAGTGTTGAAAACCATGAAGGAGTCAAGGATGTGGTGGACTAGTGCTCTTATATATAGACTAACAGAAGAGGGAATGAAGTATGTAGTTTTATATGATGAATTGGGATATCAGATCAGTTCTGTTTTGATGTTGAGGAAAGTAGTGATTTCGTGTGGATTGATGAAGTTGGTACCCAACAAAAATAACTATGTGACACAAGACCTAGAATTTGTATTTGTAGTACTAACTCTCAATATGTGGAGGAACAATATTTTGGATGAGTTTTTGTTGTGTAGTTAGACTACTAGAGTCTAGGGTACAAATTCACTTAGACAAAACATAAAATGTGACTTAGGCATTGGTAGTAGTTTTTACAGGACTATGATTTCTATATAGTCTATTCATCTATGATGGGAATCAAGGTGACTTGTTCAATTAATTGGATGTCTCATTTTCACTTGGTGTAGAAGTTGTGTGAGAATTTGAAATTGTTGAATCTATCCCTTTTGGAGGAAGGGTGATGTTTTTCATTAGTCCATGGTAGTGACTCCTCCAATTCTATAGAGTGTGATGGAGGCATAGTTTCAAGACATAGAACATGAGGTTCTTCATGAAACGATATCCTCATAATATACAACAGATGATTTCTCTAATGGAGGGGAGAAAATCATCCTTTTTGGTTATGTAAGGAGGTTTTAGTCAATTTTCCATAGGATGTGATGAGGTACTTTCACAGTTCATCCATGGATTTACATTTTGGTGAGAAAAATATGTATATAGACCATCAATGATAGATTTAGTGGATTTTAATGAGGAAAACATTCACCATGTTCGTCCCTCTATATCTCCAGAGTTTGCAATTGAAGGCTGAGCAGCATGTTCCAATGGTTTGGCACATCCCCTTTATATCCGGATGTGGTAATTGTATGGAATATCTAAGGACATAATGATAGGGATTCCATAGATAGTGAGAGGATAGATTCCATCTAGGTGGTAATTGACTGAATTACAATGTTGGGAATCTTCCATTGCATTAGGAAGCAATGTTCAGTGGTGATGTTGGATATTTATATATGAATGAGACAATCAACATCATGGGGTTCCATCAATTATTTTCTTATACTATGATGTGTAGTTTACATGATAGTTTTTTTGATGCTTGCAAGAGAATTTTAGGTCCTAGTTGAGGATGAGTATGATAATTTAACCCCAGGTTGATTGGTAGAACCATCAGATAATCTTGGTGATGGAGGTCATACTACGGATTTTTTTTGGAATTAATCTAGATATTGGATAATTTCATTCCATTAGTGGAGTTTTCTTATAATAACTCATAGAACTCTAATATCTACTAGACAACTTTCGAGGCCCTGTACGGGAGGCCCTGTAGGTCACCCTTATATTTGACAGAGATTGGAATGATATATTTTGTTGGATGAGAGATGTTGAAAGTAATGAAAAATAAGGTATAAGTGATCTATGAGTATACGAGGACAACCTAGAGTTGATATAAATCTAAAGAAGTTAGATGTATTAGGCCATTACAGTTTATGGAGGGAGACGATGTATTCTTTAGAATCTTCACACAATAAACATTATGACAGTTCAACTGAGGAGGAACCATCTCCCCAATATTCATTGGGTTGTTTGAGATCTTACAAAGGGTTGGTAAGGATTATTACATCATAGATGTGTCCCCACAGTAGGACGAGGTGCATTAAATCTTTTATGTGTCATTGATGAGGAGATATGTGCACGACCCTGCAAACTTACTAACTGGGGAGATCTAGACATTAAGTATGGAGCCACTATTGTAGAGTATCTAGTAGCGATATATGATATAATGGAGAGGTTCCTACATGGTAGGACCATAAATTTGGATTGTATGATTTGATAGAATATGGGCATGCAAGAGAGTTATGTTGAGTGAAAGAGTTAGATGCAGACTCATTACCCCCACATTTTTATTTATCATATATTTTGCAGGGTGAAAATCCATGAATGAGGGGAGAATGTATATATTCAATTCCTTCCATGTAATATTTTGGCAGATATTTAAAAGTATTTTTGGTGTCAAGTGATGATTTGATTTGAGTTTTGAAGCCACATAGAGGCTTAGTATTGATATATTAAAAATATAAAATTATTATATCTTGATCATGACTCACTTGGGGATTTTATGGGTTTACTATTATTTTCGACCTTAAACAGGAAATATGAGACCACGTATGATTATGGAACACATTGTTCACACTAAGCACTAAATAATGTTTTTTGGAATCTGATGAAGATAACATTTTAAAATATTGTATACTGTAATTAAATGTTTATGAAACCACCATAGTGTTATTTAATGGGAAAGTGTTACATATTTAGGATTTTGTGTTATTTTCTGGTTAAATGATAAAACAGACTTATTCTGCAATTTTAACAGATTTTTATCTAAGGGGTATGTTGTTCATTTATCATTAAATATATTTCCAATTTTTGAGATTCGAATTTTATTTGAACCCATATTTAATTTCCTTCAACATTGGATTTAGGACTTGGGTCGTATTGGAGCATATAATGGCTTAAAAAATCAATTAATATGCCTCTTTTTCTGGGCAGACTGTGTAGACCCCACCATCGTAATAGAAACAAAATTCGGCCAACACATCACCAATCTGGTGATTCCAATAAAAGATGTATGAGAATGCCTAGGACCATTCACACATTAATGTTCATGGCATTTGGAATCCATAATGGTGGCCATTGAATGACATAGTTTTGAAGGAAGCTTCCCAGAAGCTTCATCCTGAAAACGTCATTGAAAATAAAAAATTCATTACTCGATTAAGACGAGTCCAATGAATCATAAGTTTGGAGGGTAGATGTACAAAGTATTTATGAACAAAATTGATTAAGTGGTCCATGTGTGAATCATCCAATTATTGGGTCGAAAAGGCAACAAATATGGAGGATGAAATCTGCCTATATAATTAAAGGAGCTCCTACCTCTTAAATCATTCCATTCCATCCCAACACCATTCTGGGGATGCCTGGACCAAAAGGAGATGAGTTATAGATTCCGTTATTGAGAAGAGGAGTTCCACTGATAATCAAGAAATTATGGGCTAGTCTCCAAGCAGTGTTGGGCGACAATGGTCCTAAGACATTTACCACTTTTGAGTTTGAGGTTTTTTGTAAACTCTTTTCATTTAAATAACACAAGAATTTGTTTTCATTATTGAATGAGTTATCTTATATCTCGTTTTATTTATTTTAAATTTTATTCTTTGAATGATTATCAACTAATAATTGTATAGTAGTTTCCATGTTGTTTAAACTTCTTTGTGTGAGGTTCCCCCATTGAGCATAACATGTTCAACTATTTTTGATTGCTCGAAGGACTTTGGGAAATTGGATCTCGTTCATGAGTAAGGAAACACCCATATTTGACCACTCAATTTGGATTATGTTCAATTTATGTGTATAAATTTTGTTCTTGAGTTATACATTGGATAATTTAATAAGATGAAAAGTTTCAACATGGACAAAAGAAATTTCTGATGCTCAATGTTTTCCCACCAATGCCTTATGTAGTCTGTTTTCTCAGTTAAATTTTCATTGGATTTATAATATATAATGTAGATTTATTAACACATTATGAATTTATAAGTTCATTTCATTTCAATACACCCCCATATATATTATATATACTCATTTTATATTAGTTAAATTTAAAATTGATAGTTGAAAATACATTATGTATAAGCGGTCTCAAATGTGATCGACCCTAGGTTATTCCACTACGATACAATAATAAGAAAATAATAATTTAATTGAATAGTGTAATGAAACTAAAAAACCTACCATCAATTTCTCACTGTTTCAGGGGAGTCCAAGTTCTTACACGTACTATTTTTCACAAAAAATAACAAATAAAAAAAGGGATTTGTTGCATATCGTTCATTTCATCAGCTAATATGATTTTTTATGAAAATTATTATAATAACTGGAATGGGGATAACTTTTATGGTGAGACAAGTAGGGAGGATTTTTTGAAAATTAAAATTATTAAAAATATACTCGAAATGAAAGAAAATTCCTTCATAATTTAAAATAATTCTAGAATGCTGGAAAAGGCAAGAAAGATTATAATATCATTGTCCAACCAAGTTGAAAAAGTTAACGTCTTATGAATCAAACAACAACAAAGACAATCTAGGGAGACTAAAAATCTTATTCAACCTATATTTCAACAATAAATAAGAGAGGTAGAATAAATTATTGAAGATCCAATTCACTCCCCAACAAATGAGTTCCCATATGACTTTAATAAAAAAAAGAGGCTGATGTTGAAATTTATGAGGGAGATTACATTTCTGTTCCTTATTTTTAATCAAAATTAGTGGATTCTAAATTGAAAACTAATTTCCCATTTGAATATATTATAGATTCAACTTCACTATTGCAGGATCTAGATGAAGAAGAAGAAGTTCCAAATATTGAGGAGGGAATGGAGGTACCTGTCGAGTTGTGCATTGGTGCATTTGAGAATGATGGTGCAACAGAAGTAATATTTGAAGAACCAATTTTCAAACATGAACCAGAAGAGAAGCCACATCCTATTCCACTACTTTTTCCACCTATGGACACCACTCTTCCAAATTATCCAAATATGGAGCACCCCTTTATTCTTTTCCCTCCCCGTCTATAAGTCAAATTATTTCTTTCAACTTTTTTGGTGGTTTGGGATACTTTTCTTATCTTTGGGGGTTCTCACTTCTGGAATCCACTGATCGATGTTGGAATAAGTAACAAGTGGTTGATTATGATCATGAAAACTCATCCACCTTTGGATAGGGTTTAATATGATGCAAATACCTGACTAGGGGCTGTAAAATCCTAGCACCTGTTTGGGGGGTCAATCCAATCATTATCCCTCCCATTTCCACATTCTATTTATTTTTATTTACTTTTATAATGCATTTAATTCTTATTTTCTTTGTATGAATATGTGGTATCATCTAGGATCATAACTTAATGGTTCCTCTGAAATATAAGTTCATGTTGTGTCTTTCCATCTCTCTTTTTTTTGTCCTTATTTATAATTTCTCAACATGAAATGAAGGGTAGTGAAATTTAATTATAGGGGAAGTTTCAACCTAATTAGTTGTTTTGATATATTTTTTTACTTTTCATTTTTCGGAACCATTTTATTTATTGAATATTATGATCATGTTTTATTTATTAATTGATTATTAGAAAATAGAAATTATTTTTTTTGAAAAAAATGGATTTTAAATTATTGTTGATGTGAGAAAAGTTTTCTTTGATTCATATTTTCAATCATTTTTATAAGTGTAACTAATTTTTGAAATCAATTCATATGAAATAATGACTGAAAATATTTATCATGTCCTATGATTTATTCTATACCAATTTGATATATTCCTCCTAATACCGACACTTTCTTGAGGGAAACATGGATTTTGTGTGGGAACTATTATTTTTGATTTTTCTCTTTTGATAATTTAGATTTCATTATATGTTATTAATATTACGGAGGGACTGATTTGGCCACACACATATTATCCTAATACCTACATTTACATCTATCCTTTATTTTCCTATAGATTTCATGAATTTATTTATAGGTTTAAGCCTAATTACAAGCTCATTTATCTTTTCCTACCCTTACACGTATTATTTTTCCATGGATATTTCAATGTTTGAGAGTGGGAGAAGGGACATTCATGTGTGTTCATTGGGATGTGTATCATTTATGGGTGGTGTGTGGTGTGCGTCAGAATTTTGGTCAGTAAAGAATGAAAAAATTGTGCACGAGTCATAATTTTTTACGATTAATTTCTATCATATTTTTCTACTTAAAATAAAGTTGTGATTTCTAGAGATAAAAAAGGAAAATAAAGTAGTGCCTTTATGGAGATTTACATAAAAAAGAAAAACTAAAAATGGGGAGAACTTGTATTATATCATTCTTTGAAATAATTTATTGGATCATGTACCATGCTATAAAAAATGGTGGTGGTGTTGTGTTTCACATTCTCACAATTGATTGAGTGAATAATTTTCTGTGTGTTCACTTGATTATTCTTGCATTATTCTACAGAGTCAACCCTTATATTTCTACACTTGAATTTCATTTACCCACCAACCCAAATCAATAGAGAAATATTTAGAATTTAATGAAATCCCTCATTATTGAATTCATTTTTATGTTTCACGTTGTGGAGAGATGAGAATTGTCACAAGACTATGGTGATAAATGTAATTTCCATGAATGATCATAACCCCGAAATTATTTTTTCTTGAGTAAAGAGTGACATAAAATTCAATGTGAGGTAGGTTGTGATTGGTCCATGGATGATTTATGAGGATTGAACAATTTTAAATGTGAGTAATGAAAAGTAAAGTAAATTGTTTTTCATAGAAGAGACATGACAAAATATAATTTTTGATAAGATCATGGATGTTTTCTCATTTTTTTATTGTGTGAATTTTGATAAGAATACATGACAATTGGTGGGGAGTGTAATTCTTAAGTGTGGTGGATTTATGAAGATAATATTTTCACATATTTTATAATGTAATTAAATGTTTATGAACACACCATAGTATTATTTATTGGGAAATTGTTACATATTTTGGCTTTTGTGTTATTTTCAGCTTAAATTAAAAAATGGTTTTATTCTGCAATTTCAATAGATTTTTTTCACAGGGTTATTTTGGTCTGTTCTCATAAAATATATTTCCAAATTTTGAGATTCAAATTTTTTTAACCGTCAATGTATTTCCTCTAACTTTGTCTTCAGGACTATGGTCTGATTGGAGCATCTAGTGGCTAAATAATCAACGAAGATGAAGATTTTTCTGGGTAGATTATGTGGACCCCACCTTCGTAACAGAAACAAAATTCATCATAAACACCTAAAAATGAGATTATTCCAATTGGATATGTCAGAGGAAACTTATTATCATTCACAGATGTAATTTCATGGTGTTTGGAATCCATTATGGTGGACATTGAATGACATATTATTGGAGGAATCTTCTTAGAAGCTTCATCTAGAAAATGCCATTTACAATAAAAATATCATTACTCATTTTAGAAGAGTCATAGAATCTGAAATTTTGTGGGTGGACATCCAACATAGTTATGAAAAACAATTATTAAGGGGTCTACATGTGAATCTTCCAATTAATGGGTTGAAATCCAGACAAATTTTGGAGGATGAAATCTTCCTATAAAAGGAGGGGATCTCATACCTCTCAAATCATTCCATTCCATCCCAACACCATTCTGGGGATGCCTGGAACATAGGGAGAATAGTTAGAGATTCTATTCTGGTGAAGAGGAGTTCCACTGATAATCATGCCATGTGCTAATCTACACGTATTGGTGGGAGACAATGGTCCAAGGACTTTTACCCCTTTTGAGTTTGTGGTTTTTATTGTAAACATTTTTCAATTAAATAATCCTATAATTTGTTTTCATGATGTAAAGAGGTATATTATCTCTTGTTTTCATTTTCATATACTATTTTCTATGATTTTGTAGCAACTTTTTATTTTATAGTAGTTGTCTTGTTATTTAATCTTCATTGGGCAGGGACACCCCATTAAGCACAATATGTTCAACTGGTTTCGATTTCTCAGAGGTCTTTGGGAAATTGGATCGTTTTCATGAGTGGATGAACACCCATATTTGAGGTCTCTATATGGTTTCTAGTCAATTTAGGTTTATAAGTTGAGATATCGAGTTATTAATTGGATTATTTAATTAGAATAAATACTTTGGACAATCATAAAGGAAATGTCTGAATATTAAAGTTTTCCCACCGCTAACTTCTGTAGTTTGTTTTCTCAGTTAGATTTTCTTTGTATTTATAATCTATAATGTTCATTTGTTAATCCATTATTAATTTATTAATTTATTTCATTTAGATCCACCACCAAATATATTATATAAGATAGTTTTATATTTGTTTTATTTTAATGAAAAAATAGAAAATACAGTTCTTATAAGCAGCCTCCTTGTGTTCAACCCTACGTGTTTCCACTATGGTAAACACAAAGGAAAATAAGAATTTAATTGAATAGGGTAAAGCGAATAAAATCCCTACCACCAAAATCATGTTTTTAGTTGAGGCAGTTGTGGGAGGGGAGTATAAATGATATAAATGAAATAAATTAAATATTTCATTTATTTTTTTTAAAATCTCTAAAACCTCAAATTCCTTTTAAATATATTATATAATAATTATCTATGGTTTTATAGATAACAATGATATTTCTAAGAGTTTCCTTTTATTTTCTTCATTAGTATATTAAATTCGGAGAAATACGAGAAATCAAGTCATGGTGGGTCAAGATACAGAGAACATAAAAGGGCTTGTTCTTGACTAGTGATCGTGTTCTTCACTAGGGATCATTCTTGAATTAATGCAGGGAATATATTTTGTGGCATTAAACCTTTTCCTATTTCATAACAATGGATTCATGATTATATTATATGAATCTACATTTTCCCACCAATTTCATGAGACCATTTTAGAAAATTAATATTTCATTCCAATTCAATTTTGATGTGCAATGATAATTCCCTAGAAATCCTAGATTTTGTAATCATTGGTCTAGAAAACTGGGTTAATGATGGTTACACCGTTTTTCTTTTTTTTTTCCTATAATTTTTCTTTTTTTTCATTGATGGTCCACATGGTCATGATTCATCATTTCAAGGGCAGGTTTGTGTGTGATTGATCCCCCATATTAATGGTTGGTGTGGTCATGATGAATGAAATGGTGTTTTATAGACAGATTGGGCTAATTTAAAGATATAATTTTGTTAGTTTTTGGATATGTGATCTAAAGTGGTGAAAACATGGTGACTAAAGGTGCGACGAGTGGCATTGAGATCTTCGTGTAGATTGCTACCAGCCACCAGAGTCCCATAAATTGATAGATGAAAAAGTTACCTTCGATTTTAGGTGATCTTAGATGAAAAAGTTTCATAAATAAAAATGGAGAGAATATATATGGAAAACACAAGATAGAAATTTGGGTTCTGGAAAAATATCAAAAACATGTTGTGTATCCCAAAGAACACATGTTGTGTAGTCCCAGTTTCCCACTATGTCTAGGGACATAGCCTAGTTAAGTATTACATGCCATGTGGATTGGCCCGCAGGTCATGTAACCCTATCCTAGGTGGATAAGATGTGTTCCAGTAGGAACACATCATTGACCCTCATTTGAAATGGAACATTGTGTAATATAGGATTATATATGAATTCCATGTTAACATGAGAAATGGAAAAATAGACACGACTACACCCCATGTTGTCGAGAAAATCTATGTACCACCCAATAAATGTCATCTATATCTTCACAGACATCCAGACGATGTGCATAACAATTCACATCCAGTTGTCAACGAGAGGTCACACAATGTGTTCCCATTGGGACACGTTGTGTGCCTTTATGAAGATCATCTAATCTATGTATCCACTTATTTTGGACTCAAATTGTTTTTTTATGAGTATACTATAATGGAAAAAAATTTCCATTTTGAATTAGACTGTGGTCTAAATAGTTGATTTCGAGATATGAAATAAAATGTGATGAGCAAGATCCTCCTTTTAGTGATTCTTGGATGAGGTTAGTGATTGTGATGGACCTCCAGTTAGACTCTGGCATGGGGAAACCACCTATCTCAGTAGGGTATGGGTCCCTCATACCATTTGTGTTGGTCAAGTGGTACCCACTCATGGTATATAGCTATCCTTCCTTATTCCACTGGTTCAAACCACCCAATTAGAATAGGTTGTGTATCCTCTCTTCATACGTAGAGTAGTAAAAAATATCATATTAGGGCATGATTACATAATATTCCAAGTGGCACCCTAATTATATTAGGGTAAATTTCATATATACATTGAGTTGTATCCCCTAGCAGGATAGGGTGTGGGTACTCCAAAAACAGAGAATCATTCCTCTATCCTACCAGGGTGTAGGTCTTCAGTCTTTTTAAAGAGTACTACCCATGTTACACCAGGGTGTGGGTCCTCTATATGAAGAGTATTACCCCCATGATTTACTAGGGTGTGGGTCCACTAATGGATATTATCCCCCCTCAGGGTGTTCATTGTAGTGGAATGTTTTGGGTGCTCCACAAGGTTTTATTGTTGGTATTCATGATGTTGGGATATAAGGATAGACCCTTTAGTACTTGTGGCAGCATAACTGATCATAGTTGGGACGTGGAGACAAAGATCCCCTTTCTCTACTATTTGGATTTCTATTGTCTGTGTCTGTGTATCAATTCAGTTTTCCATATCTCTTTTTATGGGTTGCACTGACCTCTTATTTATTCTTTTTATCAATCAACTATCCATTTTTTGGGTGTCATACTAGGAATTTATATATTCATCAATGAATGATATTTGTATTAACATGTTGTGTCTTATGAAGATGAAATGCACATCGATAGTGATATCATTGGTGCATAGTAGTATCGGGGGTGAATTAGCTATGTTTGGTGGTCGGACATGGAGATCAAGAGCAACCCTCTCTCATCAGTATTATGTTTTCCGGTTAATGTTATTTTGCGGCTTCTTTTCTGGTTGGTTGTGTATTTTACCCATTACACATTGGTTATATTCTTTTGTACATAGATGAATTACTTATAGGTTTATGCAAGAAGGGATTCCAATAGATTTCACTTTCATTTAGTATTCCACTCTGCGTTGTTTAATGGAGATGTTTGGGTGTGTGTGTGTACAAGTACATTAGCAAATGGCCACCCATTCTAATTATGTATTGTCGGCACTAGTCCCTATCCCCTAGCATATTAGAAATAGGTTTGGTCTTGTCACACATGGATTATGACCAGCTAGGTGGACCCTAGTGGCTCAGATCATGACATGATAGCCTTTCATGTATTATTGTAATGAATGGTATTGGAAGTGGTGTTTCCCAATAACTCGATTTTATCTCCTATAGTCAATACAATATTCCCATCTGTTTTTCACTCTAATAAGGACTAGTTCATTATTTTCATTCTAATCAATGGTTGGAAATGAATTTTTGGCCATAATGTGGATGGTTCTGACACACTTTATGATAGAAATTGGGTTTATAATTCATGATCTTATAAATGATTCAATTTATTTTTTTATCTACATCCATCATTGAAATTATTATTCTCAATATAGGTAGTCTATATTGTTTGGAACTATCTTTTAATAGAATCCAATGCATAAAAATTATAACACTAAGATCATGTATGTCACCTAGATTCCATCCGATGACATTGAAATTATCTCTTAAGACTATTTATGTGTTTTATTTCATGATCAGGTGGCTTGTTGGTAGAGATTATTAGGGGAAAAATTTCTTTTCCCATTAGAAACATGTAGTTATAATGTGGAGTAAGTGGTTTAAATGTAATCATGGGTGGCCAAATTAGAGATTTTAATTATTTAGGTTGAATTAAATCCTCCACATTCAGTTCCTTCTTGGAAAGTATATTTTGTGATTATTCGTTAGTTGAAAGTAACCAATCAAACCCACCAATTAAATCTAGGTATTCCTCATTATCAGGATCTTATTTTATAATTGGAGATTGATCATTATCATTTCACTTAGAATTCATGACTCTCAATTTGAATCCTAGATTTTGAATGAAATTTAAATGACATGTTTCTCCATGTGCAGTAGGTTCCTTATTGTTTGTAAGTGTGAAATGTAAATTTTCATCTTGTGAAAACTCTATTAATAAAACATATTGAATTGCACTATATTTTCAATAAATTTTTTCATTTTAGGATCATGGATGGAGATGATTGTCTTAGTTATATTTAGAAAAGGATTGTAATGATGATTAGGAATATAGAAGGTATTCCTTACTCATCCATTATAAAGACATAGAAATTAGTTAGAAAGAAATGGTTCTGCACCCTCACTAACACATCATATAGAACAAAAACTTGGAATAAAATAGCTATGTTTTCAATCTAAATTTTAACTCTGGATTGAGATCCGTAATCCATAAATATGATAACACTTAATATGGTATAAAATTAATTGAATATAATGTATCACATAATAGATTAGTCAATGAAAAGTTTCCAATTGTTTGGGGAATAGAAAATTACCTTGAATATTATCATTTTGTGGGTAGTTGAGGTGTTATCATAGTTTACACATTATTTCACATGAATACTCTCATTTTCCATTAAATACTCATTTCAATGGTGTGTATGTTCCATTAAAAACCTGCTATATTAGGAAATATATTTTAGGGATTCAAGAAGAGGGATATTGATATCATATTTCATAAATGTTACAAAAATCGCATATTGAATTTACATGTGATGAATTTTACTATATTGAATCTTTCTTGAGAGAAAGGGTGGTGGGGATTTTTTATATGTTTTGATGATTTCTCAAGATCAATTTCATATATTTTTCAGATGAGATTCAAAATAATTCCACCATTTCATTTAATTGATTGATTTTTTATAATTACAATTTTAGTGAAGGTTGAATTTACTACTCACTTCTAGTTGTAATGAGACTCAAATTTCACTTATTATGAGACAATGTTTTTGGAGGTGAATTCCTATGATTTATAGAGAACATGTATACTTGATTACCTAACTAGTTTTTCAATTATTTTAACTATATTATTATTTCTTCAATGACTGAATATAATTGGTGATGGGTTGTTACTTGAAAAATAGAGTTAGGAGAGCCATGTCATTTCCTTTACTAAAATAGTGATGATTGAAAAGTCTATTTGTATCATTCCATGAAATTTTAGTGAAATTGTATAGTTTGATGGAATTATTGACAAAATTGAGGTATGTCGTGGGTTTTATAAATTATAAATTAATGAAATATTTAGGCGTATACACTTCATATATGGTTTTATATGGGTTGTTGAAATAGTCATTGCTTATTTGAAACGACACATCTCTCAGTATCCCGAACCTGATCCCCATGGCCAGTGAAATGACAAAGAGAAGAACAATGCCTCCAAACCATAACTAGTTTAGGATCATCACTGGATTTTTTAAGATATATTTTTCCTACAAAAGTGGTTTTTTATTTAATCATTGATTAAAAAAAGGATATTTCTTGTGCATTTTGTGGGATTTACATCATAAACTCCTCTAGTGAAATTATCACAGGTGCCAGATTATTGTGAATTATAATAATTATACCATACATTCTATTAGTAGATTGTTAATCAATTATCCTTTTAAGGATTATTTTATTATATTTTCTTCAATATAAATTATCCCTTTATGTATTAATTTCGTGAATTAATATTCCAAAAATTCATGGAGATAGAGCATGAAAAATATTTATTGAATCTCTACTGATACTTGTAGAGTCTCTATCATTGGAAAATATTTATTTCATATCATTCATCAATATGGTTCTTCTTAAGGATGTAAATATTATTTAATGATCCATTGATGTTTTTCCTAAATACTAAAATCAATCTACAGAATGTTTTATAGTAACTCCTTCATACCACCATCGAGAGAGAATGTAAAATTCAATCCATTAGATATGTTCATCAACCATTCTTATCAACTTATTAGTAGAATATACCATTGGGATTTCAACTATATGTTCGTTTGGATACTCTATTAAAAGCCCATGGACCATAGGAAATTATTGACACAGTCTATTTTTCAATTCAAAAAAATCTAGTAAAAAGTGAGGTGGCTAATATTGTTATTTTGGTTTATGGGATATGGAGGACATAAATATCTCAATGACTTGTAATGATTTCTGTATATTAATTTTAACCCCCCCTATGAGTGAACATGTTGGTATAATGATACTTTCTCATCAATTTTAGTATCTCTCATTTCCATTCCATCTGACTCAGCCATATTACTCTTCCTACTACCTTTTATTTCTAGTTCCTGATAACATTCTTCACCATTCATAATGTCATCCTTCGCTTCATCAACACCTTGAAATGAATTAACTTCATGGAAAGGTACTAACACCAACATATAGTCCTTCAATTATTTAATTTAGATCATTATACATTTTAATGAATTTTTTTTGATTCCTCCAAATGCTGGACTCCAGTCTGCAATGACGACACTACCGTTTCCAGACATGTAACTATGTTATACATCATTCTCAACAAAAGATTTGATGACTATTATTCAGTTATCACTAATACATTTTCTGCACCATACTGAATTCCATTAATGTATTCCACTTTTCCTCAAACATCAGATGAACCATGATTTTCTTTATTTATATTTCCTAACTCACCTGTTAAGATTCTTGTTACACCTCAGTTGGAATATCTGAGGCATCTACAACAGTTTCATGGATTACTGAATATATCTCCATCGAAGAACTCTAAATGAAAAAACCAATTAATGAGTGTGGTAAAACATATATTATTGTTTCTTCTACATTATAATATATATTTAACAAAAAATGAAGTTCAATTTAGTGATGATTATATATGTGGCTAATGTCAAATAGAAGTATAGCTAAAAGAATTTATTATTGTGTCCAATCCATTTTTAATGGAATAGTATGGATGGATGGACACATGGGTAATGAGAAGTAGAAGATAAGAATTGGTAATTACAACATATTG
Source organism: Viscum album (assembly GCA_963277665.1). Lineage (NCBI taxonomy): Eukaryota > Viridiplantae > Streptophyta > Magnoliopsida > Santalales > Viscaceae > Viscum > Viscum album. The sequence goes on from OY728130.1 coordinate 1,032,754,905, forward strand.
GTATCCTAGTTTTAGTTCTAGCTTATTTAGTAGACAAAAGGAGGCTGAATGGATTATTGATAGCCTTAGGGTTTAGCATAGAGCAGTCATAAAGCGTGTTTAGTTCTAGGTAATGGTTATTCAGTTGTATAATTATATGGATAATCATTATAAATGGAATAAATTATTTAAATAATATTAAGGAACCTTCCTATTCAGAATGAAAATTTGAGGAAATAATCTCAAAATAACATAATTCCAATTATGAAAGGAAACTATGATAACAGAGAATCACATAAAAGAGAAATGTGACCCAATTATGTATGTTCGGAGGCTATGGATAAGGCCTGGATTTAGTAATCATTTCATGGTTTTGTCTTTGTTGATAGTGTATCGACATGGCCTTTTGATCCACTAAGATGGAGAAGGAATCCATTAATAATTTGGATGGTCACGCTTAGAATTTATTGGAAGAGTCTAGAGAAACACTATATTACCCTATAAAATATTTTATTGTAGAAGGGGTCACCATTGGTTTAATATTATTTAATAATATTCATTTTAAAGAGGGAAATAAATACTTGAATAATCCCTTGGAATGCAGTAGATTGGGTCCATTTAAAAAGTGTATGTCATATGTTAACATGTGAATTTAAGGCTAGTCACAGCTTATGTTAAATACAATGGGTATCTCATTTTGAATCATTCACTCCAGAAATTCCATGTTAAAAAATAATATAAGAGTGATCTCTGAAGTATTTGTGTCATCTGGTAATCAAATATATTTATGTGAAAATTTCTGAAAAGACTTTATGACGAGTCATTCCTTGAATACTTTTTATACGTTGGATTTTCTCTCTCAACAATCTTGGATTTTGAGTCAGTTAGTAAGAATATCCCTTTAAAGACAACCTCATGAAAGATTAAACCCAAAAAATGTAATTTATCATCATTCAAACCACAAAAAATAACCATGTTTATTAAAATTTCTGTTATGGTGTGTATTTATAAGACAATATACACACACGATCTCCCCAAAAACAAGTAGAACTACTATGGTATAAAAATATTCCACCAATTTACTAGCTTCCAAACACTCATAAATCAGTGTGAAGACTCCTACTATCTACTCCATATTTATAAAAAATAAATAACATTGAAATCTAATTTGAATAATTCCTATTCGAGACTCAAAATATTCATTATCAAAATCCTCACATAACATAAATAATGGAAAATTCGTAGATACCAGTTGAAAATATTTTTTTTAGCATAATTTACAACAAGTTACTATTATTTATGAAATATATATATATATATATATTTATTGAATTTCAAAATGAATAAATTCATTTTTTAAAAATATACATGATAAATTTCACCCTCAAATACTCTAAAACTACCAATAATTGAATAGAAATATACTCCCAGGATAGTAATTCCTATGAAATCATTTATCGTCATCATCATATTGTATTTTTATTATGAAAATATATGATACAAATGAAACAACAATAAAAATGCACACATCGTTGAAGACCCTTAGGTGGTCTAAAGCTGTGAAGACTGGGTGAATCCCCTTTAACTACGTTGACACCCTCAAAATTCATGGAGCTTACTATATGATGACATATTGGGTTAGGTCCCAAATCCTCTGAAGAAGAAATATAGTCTGTGACATGGTTCCCCTATCTCCACGTGTTTTTAACCTTGAAGTTGTTACTTAGCACTTCCGTACACTTTTGGATGGTGTATCCAATGGACCATTGAGATTAGAAAATCCATGTATGATTTCATGAAAAAATATGGGAGTCAAATTTTCCCTCTTTAGTCTTGACATTTTTTATGTGGCACATACAGAGTCCCGTATGGAATGATTTGGCCTCAACTTATAAGGTGTACCCTTGGTCAAACCTAGCAGAGAATGCCAGAACCACCGATCCTTGGGTATCATGCACTACCCCTACACCCCGAAGGATCCCCATGTTGTAGGAAGAATCCATGTTATGTTTATGGCCTCAGGATGGCATGTTCCATCGAACCCAATGCCCCCAGCATTACTATTAACATGCAGAGGGAAATTAATTTATCAATTCATAAATGATTTCAAAAATTATAAGAAACATATTCCTAAATTGACATTTCCCTAGAAAAATCATCTCTACTAAATCCATAGTTATGTGTGGGATCTTTAGGAGTTTTGAAAAACTGATATGAAATGAATTATCGAAAAAAATGAATAGCCATAAATAATACCAAAATTGGGTTTGTTTAGTCAAAATGGAGACTCAATGAAACACCAGTCCATCTTCCCATGATATTGCAATGATTGATCCCAAAAACATATTGAGAGTCTGTTGACTCGTGCCCGGAAACAGAAACTCCATTTATTGAGGACTTTACCTGGATAAATATTATTTACAGTGGATATGTTTGGGTAATATATTACATCACATCTCATGAAACATGAAAAGGCACATAAATCATCATGGGGTTGTGCCTATTCCCCACCATATACCAGATCATTCCCATTATCAATACTGCTTCATCCAACATCTCCTTGAGTTGCAGCCTTATGGGTGATGGTGGTGTCAGGACAATAAAAAACTAGTTTGACACAAGATATATTATTTTTCCTATCAAAATATCTCCATGATGTTACTGCACTTTATACCTTCCCATTATTTCCAAGAACACATCCTCTGATGGTGAGGAAGGTGGCACCGACTAGCCATAACAGAATATGTTCCAAAATGGAATTACATGTTCACTATCAATTTGTTATCTACTTTTAGCATGAATTCTATGGATCGTTCTAGATTGTTCACATCCTCTAATGGAGGTTGTCAAGAGTAATTAGTATTAGAGGAGTTTGTCGCTCTACGTTTTATGACTAAACCCTTTTTGGTTTCATCTTATTCATTATATTGTGGGGTTCCCTGGGTATTGTTCATTAATAAAAAACATCTTCTACACCAATGATTGATCTTAAATAATGGTAGGGAATGCATTTTTTGGTTTTCCACCACTTCCAATTTTATAACCATGGATTCATGGTTATCCTTAATTGATTTTTGTTTTCCCATCCTTCGAATTAGAATGTTTATTCAAATTTAATTTTGTAATTCAGCGATCTCACCCTGCAAATCCCTTAATTTTGTAATCATTGGGTGATAATTTTTGGTCAATGATGGTTTCACCTTTGATAATATGCTTTCCCCCAAAAACATTTTGTATTCTACATAATTAGATCATGAGTTCATGAATTGATATTGGTGGATAGGGTTTATGTGAAATCAAACCCCTAGATTCATAGTGGTTATTTTCATGATGAATGGATTTGGGCTTCACAGATAGATTCAGTTGACATGTAGGTAGTAGGTGATGAATCTATAGATCTGTGATTTGTAGTAGTGACGACATGTGAATAGATGTGTAATGATAGGTGCTACAACCATTGAGTTGATAGATACATTATAATTTTCCAACCACCATAGGTCTGATAATCGACGGTTATCATCATCACCTTCAATTTTGGTTGATCTAGGATGGTCATATGGTGAACATCATGTTGGTGATGATGGATCAAGAAAAAACACAATGAATTTCTGGTTCTATAAAAATCCCAAATACACAACATGTATCTTCATGAACACATTTAGTATAGTATGGATTCCCTATATAGGATTGGGGTTTAGATGGGTTATGGATTAACCATTGTGTGTCTTTTCCCTTAGGCCAACTTACCCTACCCCATGTTCCTATGTAATGTATCAGTTGAAACCCACTACCAAAATCATGTGAATGGAAACATCTTGTACTTAAGCAGTACACAAGCACACACTTTGTATATGAGAAATGGCTGGATGGACACATTGATAAAACAAGTAGTCCAGACAGGCGGTTCACCCCCTATACATGCCTAGAAATTATTTATTGCAATCCAAGCCATGCGTAGACTAGTGAATGACCGAATATCGTGGAGATTTCACACACTGTGTGACCCTTAGGACATGTCATGTACCTTCTTTCAGATCATCCACTATGTTTATCCCCTTCATTTGGACTTTTATTATGGACTGTGAGTATCCTATCATGAGAATGATTCAATTTAGAATGAGATAGAATAATTTATAGTGTTTTTGAGATACTATGTGATGTATGATGGGCGTGAATCAATTTTTCGTAATGAATAAATGATTGTAGTGATCAGGATGGATCTCTAGAGAGATACTGGAGGTGTAAACCCCCTATCATAGAATGGTGTGGGTCCCCCATATGCGTTGCACTGGTCGAGTGGTACCCCATCATGCTAGAGAGGTGTGGGTCCACAATCCATAGTGGAACCACACTATCAAATGAGGGTACGAGCCATTTATTTTTAAATTCAATGGTACCCCTATCATACTGGGGAGGGGGTCCTCAATACATAGTGTGGTACCCCCAATCATAAATAGGAGTGGGTCCTATAAAAAAAAATTTATAACCCCAGTCTTTCTAGTGAACGGTTCCTCTAACCATAGAGTAGCACCAACCTATCATTCTTGGGAACAAGTCCTCTATTTATTTACTGAAAAGTACCCACTATCACACCAGGGTGAAAATACTGTGTATGTTGATTAGAACCCCCTAGTGCACTAGGCTACATGTCCTCTAAATGAGATTGTTCCCCTTCGAGAAATGGAGTTCAATGGTGAATTTTGGGCCATTCAAATGAATTACTTGAGAATACACACAGATTTGGGAATCGGAGATTGGTATTTTAGAGTTTGAGGGTGACTCATCAATCTGATATTGGTTGTAGAGATTGAGATATAATTTTACTCTCATTTTGGTTTCTATTTATTGGTATATATATATATCTGTTTGGTTTTGTATCCATCTTGTTATGGGTTGAGGTGAATTCTATTGGTTTATTTTTATCGCTCCCTTAATGATTTTTGTGACATACTACTAGGTATGTATACTATCACCCATTCATGGCCTATTTATTAATGTGCTATGTCCTAGGATGATGATAGGAACATCATTAGTGATATCAATGGAGAAAAGTTGTATCGGGGTGAATTGGAGACACTTAGAGGTTGGATATAGAGATCCAGAGTTGGTATCTCTCATCAGCATTATCTTTTACACTCATAATCAGGTTAGGACTTCTTTTTTGGTTGGGAAAGTATTTTATCCCCTTAAAATTTTGTTTTTTCTATTACAATTAGAATTATTTCTAAGAGGTTTATGCGTTCATTGTTTACTATAGTTGTTAAAGTATTTTATTATTCTATTGTACTGTTGCATGGAGTTATTTGGGTTCATGTGTATAGATACATTAGTCAAATGCCAAAAAATTTATTTATGTCTTTTTTCCAATATTTGAAACCCATATGTTATTGGAGGATGGATTGTGGTTGACATACATGTCCTGTCGTCGGTAAGGTAGCCCATAGTGGATCGGGTCTTGACAAGATATCCATTCACATATTTTTAATGTATATTATTGGATGTTTTATTTAAAAAAAAAGTTATTGAATCCTATAATGTAAATACAATATATCTATCAATTTTTCAATCTCAAGAGTTTCAGTTCGATATTTTTCATTCTAAACTATGGATATACTTGAATTTGTGTGAATAATTTGAATTTGGATAACTCATTGTAAAAGTTAAATGGGGTAGATGATCAATGCTCATAGAAGTGATTATTTTTTTTCAAAAATACCTCTTCAATGATTTGGTTTAGTATTACATGGGGTGTTTTATAAGTTTTTTACCAACTTAAAATAGTAATCCTTGCATAAACTATAGCATCAGTCTCTTTAATACATAACTTTACTTTACATTTTACAAACATAGGATCTTTAAAGACTACTGTATTGGAAATCAGAAACATAAAAAAATAGAACAACATAAAACATTCTTCTAAATCACTTGTAAGGATTCATTATAGGATCATCCTATGTACATTTAATACATCCCAAATCCTGGAGACAGACATCAAAAGAAAGGGTGAGCAGAAGACCCAATAAGGGTAAACAAGGGACTCAATGTACTTGTGATATCAATAAGAACATGAATAAAAACATGAAGACATGAGAAATGGAAGAATAGTAATATCATAAAGAAAATAACATGGAACATAACTTGAATATATGGCTAAAACATTTAATTTAGACATTCATGAACATATCACCAAGGTCTATCCCCAAGGTGTCAAAAACATTACCATGGTTATTCACCAAGGTATCATAAAACATGTCATCACTAGAGATTTATTTGGTACCCAATACATTGGAGTGCTATCAGGGTGCATCCTTAATATGTATTTAATTTCATTTGATACACGTAGTTCATAATCAATCTATTCATAATTAACACAAATAGAATAAAATAAAAGGGTTTCATGTCAAAATCGTGACGTTTAAAAAGAGATTAAAAGTAAGATCATTATATCATTTATAACCCATGGAAAGGGAGTGAGGGTTATATATATTTAAATTCCTGAATAATATATATAGTATTCATATATTTATGAACACCCATATAAATGATATAGGTATGGGAATTCACATTACTAGATAATATAATTTCATGAGAGAAAGAGATAGAAATTTATAGACGAAATTTCTGCAGCATAACGGTTATATAACATGGTTTTCTAAAACATTGAATATAGAGGGTAAAAGAGCCACCCATTCATAAATAACACATAATAAAGTATGGGTACTGAATAAGATCATGTTATGGATATTTTAATGAAATTACACAAGAAAAAATAAACATTAAAAAAAAGAGAAGATGCGATTTCTTTTACGAAGAATTCGGCAGTCTAACGCCATCACTTAAATACAGAAGAAAAAAAATTGATGAGAGAGGAGAATGTTTCTAAATAATTATACATGAAATTTAGATAAATGAGAACAAATAATAACATACCCTCAATATAATTATATGGGAATTAGAATACACAACATAAAGGAATTCGTGACTTAAAAGAGGAGGTCGAAAGGATCCCTTAACATGAAGAGTAACTTTGAAAGCCAGAAGGTTGGGACCATGGGAGGCCTGAGGGTACCTTGGGAGGAGTCTTTTGGAGGTAAAGAGACTATAACCTAATTGGGGAGGATTGGGAAATTAAATGAATGAGGGAATGTCTTGATATTTATAGGAGAAGTGAGGGGACAAAGCATTAATTGCCAAGGGACACCTCATCGATGGTATTGGAAAAACCGTGGACATTCCCAAGGCATTTCCCAAGGTATTGGCCACATGGGACACCTCATTCCTTATCTTACTATTCATAAGTCGACCAGAATTATTGCATAATTATTACATCCTTAATGATGTCATTAAACACCGGAAACTCAAAAAATGTATTCTCACTATTCAACAAAAATTCAACTTTCTCAGAAAAATCCCAAAATTTTATCACAACCAAATAACGATGCTATGATTTAAAAAATGAAAACTATTTTATGAAAATAATTTCCAAATTATAATTAATTTTATTTTTAATTAAAAAACATTTTCACCGAATATTCAACTATTTCAGAAAAATCCCAAAAAATCACATTAAACAAATATCAATGCTCTGATATCAAAAATGATATCCATTTTATGAAAATAATTTTTTAAATATATTTAATTTAATTTTTAAATAAATAACACAATTCACCCAAAAAAACTAATACCTAACCAATAATTATTGAAACACTTATTTACAAATTTTATTGAATCACCTGACTTAATCTAGGTGCCTAAATTATATTAATACTTTCTTATGTGAGGTTACTTAATCTATTTTATCACATTATTAATCATAAGTTTAAAATCACTATTCATAATTTACTATTCATCAATAATTATTTAGATCTTATTAGACTCTGAATTTCTTACTGAACATAACTTAGAAGACAATTTTTTTGAAAATCATTGCACATTATTAATTATTTATGGTTTACATAAATAGTTTTAAAATATTATTTTTCTAAAATTCATTTATAACATGAATATTATATTTATCCAGACATTTGAAAATTCACAAACTTCACCATAAGAATAAATCCCAACTTTTATTTAAATCAAGGGGTTACACAAAGAAGATATGGTCTTGTTATATAACCCCTTATAACACAAAAATAGGACTTAAGAGTAAGTTGTGTTAGGGTGATAGAATCTTGGGGCTGTTCGGCCAACATTGCCTGAGTAGTGATTTATATCATCTTGAACTTCTCATGATGGTGATTCCATTCCAGCTTCACATGATGATGTTCAGCTTGGGTTTGGTCCAGAGAAAATCCCAAAGGTGTTACCTCCTTTCCGAGTTCCGTCAGATGGGCTTCGATCAGCCCGAGGCTACTAGATGGGTCCATTGAATCATCTTTCTATGTTAATTAATCAAGATCAATTTATTTAGAGACAATAATCGCAAAATTTAGATTCCAATGGTCATATTGACCAACAGTCATATAATAGTCGAAACCAAATGGTCTTATATTAAGTATACATAGTATATTAAATGAAATTGTTATGTGGAGTATAAAATAAAATAACACACAAAGTTAGGAATCAAATTTTTTTTTCAAAATTTCGGGTCGTTACATAAACATACTAAGACCACGCTCTAGTATGTCTCCTAGACTCTATACTATGACATTGACATTATCTCTTAAAATAATTATGACTTTAATCTCTTAATCATGGGGCATGTTTTGTGCAATAATCTTGGGTAATGTTTTTTAACAATTTGAAACACATAGTTTAATTTTGGTGGTATTGGTTTTAATGTAATCAATGGTGTCTAAATTAGAGATGTTAATTACATAGGTTCATTACATTTACCACATTTAGTTCCTTTCTAGAATGTGAATTATGAGATTGATCATTAATGGTAAATAACCAAAAAACCCATAATATAAATCATGGTAAGCCTCATTTTTAGGATCATATATAGTAATCTATGTTTGATCATTGTAATTTCACATAGAAGTCATGAATCTCAATTTGTTTTCCAGATTTAAAATAACTTTTAATATATCAGATTCTCCATGTGGAGTAGTTTTCTCAGTGTGTGATTCTATGAAATGTGAATGATCTTCTTGTTTAAACATCATTGAATCTAAAATATTGAATTTTACTATAGTATATATAAATTCAATTGTTAACATAACTTCATGGAAATTAAGGATTTCAATAGTTTTATTCAAAAATGAATATACTAGGATGATTATTTATTTATAAGGTATTCAATAATCTTCCATTTTAAGGACATATAAATTAGCTATAAAGACAAGGTTATGAACCATCATGAATAAAACTTCTATAACACCAGCCAGGAATAATATATCTTAGTTCTCTAATTGAATTTTAATATAGGATTGAGATCTATAATCTGTTAAGATAAGAACATAGAGTAAGGTATTACATTAATTGATTATCCTAAATCACATATGAAACATGTCAGTGGGATTACTATAATAGTATAGGGAATGGAGAATGACCTTGGATCATGAAATTTTCTTAGAAATGTAGGTGATATTATAGATGATAAATTTCATCCCAAGCTTAGTCTAATTTTTCAATGAATCCCCCATTTCATGGTGTATAATTTTATTAGGATCATAATATATCATGGAATATATTTATAGGATTCATGAAGACGTATATAGACTTCAACGTTTTTTGAATGTGTCCAAAATTTCTTATTGAATCTCTATTTGATAAATTTTTTTTGATTGAATAATTCCTTAGGGAAAGTTTGGTAGGGATTTTTTTCTTATCTTCTCTTAGGGTTTCCCAAGTTCAATTTTTGATTTTACATATTTTTTTCAGAATAATTTATCCTCCATGATGATATTTTTGGATTGGGTTTTTATGATTGTGGTTTTATAGAAGGTTGAATTTCTTACCCAGTTCTAATTGTTAGCATAATAAATTTTCCCATAGTATTTGATAATGTTTTTGGAGATGATTTCAAAGGATTTTAATCCATCATTTCCACTAGATTCTCTAACTAGTTTATCAATTGATTGAAATATATTTAAGGTTCTTCATTTTAGGGTCTAGTTGGTGAATGATTTTTACTTCGTAACTACAGTTAGGAGTTCCATGGGATATCCATTATTGAAATAGTCAGGGTTGGAATATATATTTGTATAATTCTATGACATTTTATTCAAATTATATGTTTGATGGATTTTTTATTGAAACTTAGGTCATTATTGGTTTTGTGGATCTCCAAATTCAAATTTTACGACATGAGAATTAATAGTATTGGGTTTATTCAATACATTGGATTACAGAAGTTAACATGAGGATTTTGGGATAGTCATGGCTTAAGATTCATGCAATGGATTTCTCATCATGAAACATTAATTTGGGAAATTAAATGATATAAAATATAATCAGTGTGTGTTGTGAAGGACCAATATCTTCTAGTATTCAAATATATTCATGTGGTATATCCATTAATGGGTGTTGTGTGGTCTTGATGTAACACCCCAATAATTGTTTTATGTGTTTTGTTTTAATTAATTTTAAATTGTCTTATTTTCATGCCAAATTGAGAATAGTTTTATATTTTATAGTACCATGTTTGGATTGAATTATAGAAAACACCATGTTACTATGCACTAAATGAAACATAAATTTTATCATGCAATATAAGAAACACCATGTTTATCATACATTACACGGAATACTAACATTCCATGATGGCTAGTGTAACACGCACGACCTGGTTTTACTAAAATATAATATATTTTTAGAAATATTATTATTTAATATAATATTAGGAATCCTATATGTTAAGATGATGAATATTGAAAGGATTAACCTACTTAATAAAATAAAAGGTTAAATGAATTTCGTGAAAATAAATTATAAAAGAATATAGAAACTAATCGAATATTAAGGGAATGTTTTTATAGATTACTATTTTAATGCTCACAATTATATTTCATCCTGAAAGGTTCAATTAATTACATTTGGAGATTGATATTTATGTAATATATATATTATTTATCTAATCAAATATTTTTTATATTCATACAATATATTTCATAAACATATTTTTGGAAAAAAAATCACACATAAAATCTTATACTTTTATTAAGCACTATTATCCTATTTTAAGGGAGAACCTATATTAAATATATTTTAGGGAAATTTTATAAAAAATATATTTGAAAATAAAATTTTTATTTTAAATAAGAATATAAATTTGTTTAAGGGTGTATTTTTGGTATTTTTCTATGAAGTCTCATATTTTGATGATTTGGGAGAAATACAAAATTTTAATTTGAAAATACATTTTCAAATAATTTATTTTTATAGATAATTGATATTTTCAATTTGTTTTAGTGTTTAATGAGATTAAATTTATTTAAAATAATTCAATTTAGTTCATTTGAATAAATTTCAAATTGAAATTGAATATCAAATGTTATAACTTTTTTGGATGTTTTTAATTTAAAAATTTGAATTTTCTTTATGTCTGCGGGATTAAATTTAAATTAATTTATTCCACCCCATTGATTGTAATTTTTCAAAATATATACCATATATATAATAAAAATAATATATTATTTCTAAAAAGTAATATTTAGTTTTTTATGAAAATAATATGTTAGAGTATTTAAAAATAATTAGCACGATTGAGGAAAAATTAAGTTTAACAAGGGAATAAACCAAAATCATAATGGCCAAGAAGACCTAGAATGTTGTAAAAAACCAACTTTATGGCCATTATTATTCCATGAACCATTTATTATTGAGTATTTGTAGTTATAGATGACATTTTTTATATAAAAACGTGGGTATTCCTAACTTATTTTCAAAAATACCATGTGAGTCCCTTCCCCCCATAAAAGGCCACCACCTCTCCCCCGTCCACACACCTAAAAAAACATATATTCGCCAAATATCTACTTAGTACATTTAAAAACATCTATATCATACTTATTTATTCTCCCATTGGATATAAATTAATCTAAGGAAGCCCTTTGGTGAAAAACAAAAGGAGTTATCCAAAGAAGTGGCAACATCCTAACTCAAGATCCATTCATTAATTTTCATTCTCCACCCCCTCCACTACCCTATTTCAATGATTATAAAAAAATCACAAGTATAATAAATGTAATTATATTTTTTTATATTGAGGTTTATACCTACTGTAACAACCCAAAAATTTACTAATGAAAATCTACCTTAATCTAATTAAATTTTTTATTAAGTAAAAATGGTAATATAAAACATATTCACTTCCTTGGATTTATGTTTTTGGATTTTAAAATACCGTTAAGAGTTGTTACCTTTTCTAATATATTAATTGAATAGTGATCACATGATTAGTATAAATATATCTTTTTAACGGATCTAATTTACTCAAACAAAGGATGATATGACCTCATCTAGTAGTATTTCGTCATACCAAGCCCAATTGTTGGAGCTTGGAAAAGAGGAAGAGTCATTGGGATTCTCTCTTGACCATGCCCAAGCTGAGAATCAACACATTAACCTTAAACGGAACAACGTACGAGAGAAGTGGAAGTTAATAGAGATCACCAACAGTGAGAAGTTATCTGATCTTCCCCAAGAGTCTGCCACCATCGCACACCTTACCCTTAGGTATTATGTGGGTGTTTCAAGGGGTAATGTAACAAGAACCTAGAAATATTATTATTCTCATTAATTGTCGTATAAATAATATACATTATTTTTATTATAATTAAATTCTAAATGGGTTTTAAAGAAAAAATATTATTTTTAGTTCATATTGAATTATGAAATCTATTTTGATGAATTAATGGATTTTTGAACTAAATAATATTGTAATAAAAGTTTATTACTAAATTACTTTTTATTAAATATATATTATGATATTAATTTTTATGAATACAATGATAGTTTTTATTATGTTTTGAAAGTTTTTTTTTTCAAAAGCCATGAATTTTTTATAAATGTTGGTTTTTATTTTTAAAATAAAACAATCACAAATTTAGAAAATTATTCAAATAAAATTAATATCATTTTTGGATTCAGGACATCAAAATTATCTAATGGTGATTTTTTTATTATTTTCTTAGATAGTCGGTTTTTTGGGAAAAAAGTAAATACCATTTAAATATGTATTGTGTTCTTTGACATTATAAAGACCCAATAGTGATGTAATAAAATATCTTAAAAACACTATTTGGAAAATATATGATTTAAAATTAATATAATGTGATTTTAGATTTGTTTGAGTAATTTTATAGTACCTTAGTTAAACCTTCAATACTTATAAAACATTTTAACTTTTTAAAATGATTTCCATGAGAGTGACTTGACACCAAATATGAAAGAATAATGTTTTTTATGTTCAGACATTGACCTTATAAATTTTTTTTACACTTCAATTTAGAAATAACCATGGGAAAAAAGTATTGGTTGGTTTTTGGTTAAGATTAGTTTAATGTGTAGTGTCCAAAACATAAATAATAAAGAATTATCTATCATTTCCTATAGAAACCCACTCAATCTCACATTACATATCACTGAAACCCTATGAAGACTGACTAACATATTCTATCCCCTATCTAGAATCCTAAAATTGTGACCCAATCTCCAATAAATCCTCTTTGAAGTGACTCCCATGCCTTTGGTATCACGATTCTATGTAATGGATCCTCCCCTACCTCTGTTCCTTTCAATTCAAGGTCTTGTTTGAAATTATCCTTTTTAGTTTAAATTTGTTAAATTTTAAATCAATTTTAATCACCTACCTACTATCCGTTTTATTTTATGTGAATGGGGGATCATTTATCCTCCCCCTTTTGGGACATTAATTAAGACGATAATTTTGTGATATTTTATAAGGAATCCTCACTTTTCTTAATTATTTATGTCCATGTTTTCTTATATTTTAATGCCCTTTTATATTCAATTAAAAATTTTAGTGATTGATTTTTCACCTCCCCTACACTTCCCTCCTTATGTTTGAATGATCGAGACCCCTTTATCTCTCATTAATTTCTCTAATGTACACATGTTACCATGCTGAAATTTCATAAGAGATTTATCTCTCCTCATTTACATTCAATAAATTGTTTTATTTTATGCATCTAAATTCTTTTACATATGTAGATATATTCAATTAAATAACACCTTGTTGTCCATATCATGTAATAATGATGATATACCACTTTTTCTCTCATCAACCCATTTTACAATTTCTATTTGCCTTCATCATGCTATTGAAGTTACAACAAAATTTAAAATTCCAAAAATCATCGTGTAAGTAAATAGCATACCCATTTACCTATCAAGGTCATTAAACATTACTAACACGTTCATTTTGATTAAAGATTTACATTGATGTATTTGACATATATTGTTCTTGGAATAAATTTTGATGTTTACTGAATCAATTTTTTCTATGATCTATGTGGAACACTTATGCAAAAAATGAAATTACTAAGAAGGGTGCACCCTGATAGCACTCCAAGGATATAGGTGAAGAATAGAATCATGATACACCAAGTGAAATGAGGGTTTACTAATGATAATTCAAATGAAATTAGTGTTTAATCATTCTAATTGATGTGCAATGTGGGATTACACATGCTTCATGTGAAATGATTCTTGAATCATGCTAATAACATGAAAAATGTTGTTTCCGCATCTCCACATTATGATAATCATGGCGTATCATGCCATTTTGTTCATGTTTCTAAAATTCTCCATTTATTATCCTATTACCCAACATGTATTTTATTCTCTATGTTATGCCTTTTTTAATCATTTACTGGGATTTATAGATCACTCCTTTCTTATGTTTGTCCTCAGATTATCCCTTAAAATTCTATGTATGAAAAACTGTTGTGGTCATGTAAAATATTTTTTCATTAAATTTGTTGTATTTTATGACTTATGTTATCATGTAATGCTCCAAACATCCCAAGACACTAGGCCTCTCGATCATCATAGTTGTATTAGTTGAATGTTTATGTAGTGAATAATTTTTATGTGTGTAATAATATGTAGGTTTGTTATTGTTGGTCTTAGAGGATCAGTGTAGTTATTTTTGTAATTAGGTTTTAGAAAACACTAGTGAAAGCCATAGGGATACGACCACGTATTATAAAAACAACCCTAAATTTTGGTGAGTATGGAGTAAGTGGTTTATTAATAAAATACATCCCCATATAGATAAAAACAAGTTGTGGTGGCTCTGGAATAGATGAATCTAGGGGTAAAACCCAAAAACACCACTTTGACATAGACTCAAAAGGGAACTGTTCAGGATAACATGCCTTGTTGCACACTTAGTTCAACAGTCCCCATGTATATTCTCTGGTACATTCATAATGTAACAACCCGAGATTTTATGAGATATATTCTTTTTAATTTATTTCATATATTCTATTTTACACTACACCAATATTATATTTCACTATACACAGCATCGTATTAGCTTGCAGTATGCGCAACACTATTCTGGGATCGTGTTACACAAAATTTCAAGTTCGTTTGATAAAAGTCATTCTACACATCATTGAATGTATATATATATATATATTCAATGTATAAATGAAATATGGTTGGATTCTGTTATACGAAACAACAAAGCAGTCTTGCACAACATGCAACCCTGACTTGGATTTCATTACACACAATCACGGCCTTTCTCGATAGTGTGTGTAGTACGCAATAACGGGTTTCACTAAACAATGATATATTATTATAATATTATTATGGACAAGACGTTATTAATACTATTATCTAAATTTTGAATTTTATAACATTATTAGTAATCTTACATATATTCTAGAACATGGTATGACAATAAAATAATTTTTTGGGTAAAATAAGTATTTTTCAAAAAATGAAGTTTTTCCGGCTTTTGATGGCACACCAACATTAATTATAGTTTTTTACATGTTTATAAGTTCAATTTGACAAAAGAAAAATATTCATTGGAATCATGATATAAAAATTTACTTTGTATACATTTTTCATATTATTCTGATAACTTTAATATTTTAATGAATAGTAAAAACACTCTATATTTTAATTAAAAACATCTTTTTTCATCACAATACTTTATATGGTTAGATTATTTTTTTAATTGGTTTTAAATTGTAATTAGAATAAATTTTTACCATTTAATCCTATGTTGGTCATTGTAATTAATTTCACTTTGAAATTGGACATAAACAAGTATCAATCATTTGATAGTTATTGTTTCTTAAAAACACGCTATTTGTTTTGATAACATAAATTAATATTAAAATTAATTAATTCCACTTATATGTATTGAATTTGGAAAAATAGACATCATTTTTGAATTCGGAATATCAAATATAGATTAGGCTGAATTTTTTGTATTTTTCTGAAAAACTTTAGTTTTTGATGAATAGTAAAAACACATAGTTTTTGGTTAAAATCAATTTTTTATTTAAATAATCATTTATTTGATTTAAATTTATTTTAGGTCAAAATATATACATAATAATTATATATGTTCAATGAAATTCAATGAAATCATTTTATAATAATTTAAGATTTATCAAAATTGTATTGAACTTTTCACCATCTTTTACCCACCTCCTAGGAGCTTTTGCAATTGTTCATAAAACATAATTTTACAACTTCTGTGAGTTGAATTTCAAAAATCCAAATGAAAAAGTTAATATCACGGAGTAAAATGTTGTTCAATTAGATAAAAATAATTTTTGGTGAATAATAACTTTTTACTTTTATTTACCATGGCTAAAGGTAAATACGGTAATTCAAGGCTAAAAGAATATTATAATAATTCAAAATTACCTTAACACTTGTCCAAAACTTATTGGATGAGTAATGGAAGACCATGGGAATCCTTGGCTCGATTTCGGGACCACATGGAGCCACTTATGAACGAAAATGTCACATTAGATTAATTAATTTAATGTAATGACAAAATTGGCTTTAACAAATATCCTTTAGTAATTAATTTTTATAAGGGGATATTTAAATTATCTTTTCAACTATAAATATTCATTGGAAAGATAAATATATTTCCCACATGTTGGTATTTTTTTTATAATTTTTATACATCAAATAAATTAAATTATTTATGACATAATAATGATGCATTTTTTACCTCATTAATAAATTATTTAAATAATTTAGAATATAATGATTAAAATATTATCCAAAACAGGTCCAATTCTGATTGGATGAATTTATTTCGACCATGAGTCATCTTATATTCATCTTTAATGTGTTTTGGAACTCTTTAAACCGAAGATAAGTTAATAAAATAATGTTTTCACACTTTCCTAAAGAGCCCCTCCTCTCCCTTATAAAAGGAGACCACATCTATGAAATTCCTCACACCTCTCAAGCCTTTTGGATCGTCCAAAATCTGCCCAATTAAGTTCTATACAATCTTCTCTGACCCCTTTAAGCATTACATTAGGCAGAAGGCACTCCAAGAAGTACTTTTGGTTCAATACAAAGGACGTTACCCAAATTAATGGTAACAATTTCTCTTAAATTGTTTTCTTTTATTCTACTTCTCCAACCCCTAAACTCTTTTTAATACATTCTTTTGTAGCAACACCAGTATCCTAAATATACTATGATGTTTTTATGAGAATTATTCAAACTAAAAATACACAAACCTCCATCTAATGGATGAAGAACACAATGTTTCTGTGATGGAAAACTAACGCCTCACGGAACGATGATTGTTCAATTTTCCCCTACCGCCTCTCATGGTGGACATTATGATGGAACTATATTTAAATATGATATATATTATGTTTTTGATTTTCTTTATTCTTCTTTACTTCCCAATTATATCCAGCCATTATGGTTTCTATAGTGGGTAAATACGATGATCTCATTTGAGAAAGTGCGGACTACCGCCTCTCAAAGTTATGTGATTCGTTAATTCCTTATGTGGGATGTATTAAGGATGTATTTAATTATATAATATATGATATTAAACTGGAATTTTAATATACCTATTCCATTAAATAATAAATATAAATGAAATCACCGTTCATGTGTACGTACGGCTTACCGTCTCCATGAACGGTGCATTTCATTTCTTACCTCCATATGTTATGTACTATTATAAATACATGTATATGCTAGATATGTAATGAATATATATGATATATAAATGATAATTTACATTCTTTAAGTAATTAAATCATGATATAAGTAATAATAACCTCAAGAACAACAAGTCCAAACACGTACGATAAATAAGATGATTTTACCCAAAACGTTGCGTTAACATGGGATTTACAAAAGAACTGGTAATATTAAGTCATAAGTGAACCATATATGATATCATAACAATGAATATGATTCTGTAATAATTCAATTAAATTATTTAAATCACTATACAGGTGGTTCGGATACGTACGAAGCATATCAGACCTAAGGTAAGGGATAATGTAGCAATATCAATTGTTTTCTATTCAAGATTGCTTATACGTAAGTATATACTGGGGTTATATTTATCATCCATGTCCAAGATTTATAAATACTTTTAATGTATGTTTAAAGTCTATTTTAAAAATTTTTGACTTTTACTACATGGTATGTAAGAAATCATTCTTTCGTTTACCATACGAGGCACTTTTTGACTTTTCCGACAATAATACGAGAAGAAAGTTATTTTTAACTTATATGGAATGAAGGGATTTTTACATTTTAATATCGCCTGATTTTTATAAATCCTACTCTACAAGATTTTATGACTATTTTTAACAAAATAAATTTCTTTTAAAATTTCATGGAATTTTGTAAAATGAAAATGATTTTGATGAATAAAGGATATTTACCTCAAGAATTCATTTAAAGTGTTTTATCAAAAATATTTTCCATCTAAGATGAAATTATTTATTATGTTTATGTTTCATGTATAATGTCTCCAATATTTAAATGGTTTGATTCTTCTTATGATGAATGATATCCATTTGTTTTGTATGGATTATGTTATGATGGGATGGTGTTTATGAAACCCATTTTATTCTCTGGGTTATCATGGATGATTTATGTTTATTTTGGGGCACAAGTAAGAATGATTTAATTATGAGATGGGTGGGACCTATATCTCCTTCCAATGAATTGGGTAAAGATTTATATCTCATGAGATAGACATTGTTAGAATGACAAGTAAATTCGGTTCAGTAATACAGGGCTGGAACATCAAGTAATCACGGTTCAGTAAGGGACTTTGTCCACTAAGATGGTCTTGGTAGCAATTCCTTGGCTACTATGGAAATCATATCATGTGATTAATGTTTTTCCACAATTATAAGTTTTATTCCCATGATATTTTATTAGGATTGATGTTCCATTATGATCTATGCCTTACGTACTGCCATGTTTTATGTCATTTCTCAAGATCTTGATGTTTAAACATTGTGTTGATGTTTTTAAGTTCAAATGTATAGGGTTTGTTTTATTTTATCCATGATTACCATTACTGAGAATTTGAGCTCACCCTTTATATGTTTTCGTTTCCCCATGATATAAAGAAAGGTTTTTAGGTAAGAAAACCATAAGGGGAAGATCATTATGGGAGATTTTGAAGATCTTTCACCACGATTAGAAGATTATGTTCCATGTTTCCAAAGACAATAAACTATTACGGTCCTTGTGTGTCTATTTCTGTTATGTATTAATTATTCTGCGAATGTAATGTAATTTCCATGTATGTCAAGATTCGAGCCTCTACACATAAGCTTATTATAAACCATTACTAATGGAATATAAAAATACCCTAGGAATATATGATGGGAAGTAGAGCATGGATAATAAAGATTTATTCCTATAAATTCATAATTAAATGAAATATATGCAATTTTTAATTTATCCCATTAATGTCATTCAAATTCCCTTTATGTATTTATTAGTTTAAAAATATATTTCAAATGTCTATTTTGGATAAAGTTAATGAGTATAACCACAATAAAAAGGTGAAAGGCAGGGTTATCATCCATAGTTATACACATTCTTTATATGTTCCAAAAGTTTAGTAGAACAATCTCAACACCACCAAAACTCATGGAGGTTGAGATTTTTTGACAATGGAAAATGGTGAAATCATTGAATCCCATGAATATAACTCCTCCCCTATCACAATTTTTGGACGGGACTTCCTAGATAATCACTCCATACTCATTCTGGTAGAATTTGATTCTATTAATGGAATCAATTTGCATTCTGTATATAGATCCAACATACATTATCATGAATGGGAAATCACTCTTCATATGGAAAATCGACCTTGGATTCTGTAAAAGTGCAAAGAGGATGATGAATCTTCTTTAGAACTTTCATCTAAAACATCGATATTTTATCACTATAAGTATGTTTTTCTTTCTCAAATGATTGATTCTAAGGAAGAAACCATTATCGAATACATTCAAATTATGATGGAATTCATAGAAATAATTTCTGGGGAATTGCCTTGTCTTCCTCCTAGAAGAGATGTTGAAATATGGATTGATCTTATACATGGGGAATTGAAAATATCCAAGACTCTATATAGAATGGATTTTATTGAGCCTATGGATCTTAATAAACAACAATAGTAGAATCTAAATTTAGGGGTTATACTCCCATGTGCTTCACCGTGGGGTTTACCAGCCCTATTTTTCAAAAATAAGGCAGGGTTAATGAGAATTTGAATTGATTAGCATGAGATAAACAAAAAAAACGATAAAGAACAAGTATCTTCTATAATGAATTGATGACTTGTTCAATCAGATACCAGGAGCACAATACTTCTCCAAGGTGGATCTACTGTCAGGATATTACCATGTAAGGGTGAATAAGGAAGAAATCCCCCAAACTACATTACGAACGCGGTATGAGAACTACAAATTCATAGTAATGCCTTTAGGACTCAATAATTCTCTATCAATAATCACATACTTGATGAATATATTCATTTGAGATTACCTTGATAAATAGGTTGTTTCCATTATGGACGATAATATAATATACTCCAAAAAACAAGGAGGAGCACGAGGAGCAAATAAGCACTATACTAGAGACCGTACAAAAGGATAAGCACTATGAAATGTATAGAAAGTGTGAGTTCTTGTTGAAGGAAGTCTAATTCTGGGGTAATATCATCACCCGAAATGGGATATATGTGGATCCCTCTATAAAAAATGAAATTTAGGGATGGAAGCTGCCAACATATGTGAGAGATATCAGTACATTCCATGGGTTTTCTTGATATTATCACCGGTTTGGGATAAATTTCAAATGATAGTGAAACCCTCTTAACAAGTTAACTCTGAAGGGAGTCAAGTTTTCTTGGAGTGATTAATGTGAAGGCATCTTCATGGAGTTGAAAAGGAGGCATATCACTACACATGAGCTCACACTACCCACAATTGGAGAACCTTTTCTGGTATTTAGTGATTCATAAAAGAATATAATTGTTTGTGTGTTGATGATTGATAACAAAGTCATTTCATATGATTTAATGAAATTTAAATATCATGAGAAAAAATATCCAAATAATGATATGTAATTGGCTGAAATACTCATCACTTTAAAGATTTGGCAAAATTACCTCATTGGGGGAGAAGTGTGAAATATGTATGGATCACAAATGTCTAAAGTATATATTCACCAAGAAGATAAGAATATGCGCCAATGATGATGGTTGGAGCTGATCAATGTATATTACTGCTCAATCCATTGACTCCCTAGGAGAGAATACTAGGTGGTAGATTCTCTTGGTTGAAAGAATCCAACAAATATTTCATTGATTGTAATTGGAAAGCATCCAACCTTCTTAGATTCGATGAATATGGGTATGATAAACATAAATAAGGTAACATAATCAATCATTTCACAAATGATTCCTCAACCATGTCTTTTGGAAAAGTCAACGGAATCTAAGATGGATAATGTTGGAATTTAGAAGAAAATGGAAACTATAAGGATGGTATTGACGACGATGATCCCTTAAGGGGCATTGCATAGATAGGTTTTCCCCTGCGCCGCCTTCCTCTCTCCCATCACAGATCGAAATCAGATCTCTCTCTGGTGCTTCAGATCGGTGTGTTCGTGGTGTGATTAACCCTCCCGTGGTGGCGTCATGAGGGATCGTCTCTCTCAGTGTTCTCCATCATTTTCTGCCTTCTACTTGCCTTATATATCGAGTCGGCTAGTGTTTTCATGGAAGCGCGGTGTTATTCTAGAATTCGAGCTCCATATACTGCGTCCTGAGGTTTCCGTCGCGTTTCGTGTTGGATGTGGATGTGCTAGGAGGATTTGGGCTCTCTGTGCGGGTTCGAAGGTGGAATCGGGTTATGTGACTCTGGATTTCCATGAGGTCTTATTATGGAGAGACTCTGGAGGTCCCTATTTCGGTGTTTGGTTTTTTTATTGTTCTTCTTCTATACATGCTTCTGGTTTTGGACTTGCGAAGAGTCGATGGCTTTGATGATTCTGCGGAGGTTTTGGTTTTTTTTTCTGCTCAAGGGTGATCGTTTCTTCTACAATTGAAATTCGATGTTTAGGTGAGTTTCTGAAGGTGTAGGATTAGTATGTACTGGCTCTGTGAAGCGGTGGTGGTGATCTCTGTTTGGGGGTTTTTTATTCTAAAAGTGAGGTGAAGGTTTAGGACCTGCATTTTCTGCTTGATTTTCTATCCTGCTTTGCTATTTGAGATTATGCTTTGGGTTGTCTGCTATTTTTGGACATGGTATTGTTATTTGCGATGGATGTTTGGATGTGAATTCATTGTAATGTATTTTGATTTTGGTCGGATGGAGAGTAGTGAAGGTTTTATGAAGTTTTGGTCTCAATGGTCAGCAGCTCCAAGGATCCAGAAAACGTTCTCTTTCACGAAGATGCTCCAGATGAGGTTTAGGGAAAAGAGTTTTCATGGTTTCATGGATTTTCAGAATTGGATGTTTGAGAGGGTATGGCCTTGGCCATCGGTACCAGGCCCGTGGTCTTTGGCACGGGACAGCTATCCATTCTACGATGAAACAAAGTAAGCTGTTCTTATTGGTTCTTTTTGCTGGGGGGGAGCTTATATATTGTATTGAGCGCTGCTTTTGATCTGGAGGTTCATTTGGTTGAAGACTTGTTTATTTTGTTTATGTCTTGGTGTCTTGATGGTTTTCCCCTCATCCCTTAAAAGGGGGTTTATTTCAATAAAAAAAATAATTTTTAGTCAATGGAAACTATCAGGAAAGGGAAATCCATGGAGCTAAATGTTAATGAAGATAGAATTGTGGAATTTGGGTCATGATTATGTGTTCCAAAAAATCTGTAGTTAATGAATGAACTTTTGGATGATGCACATACATAACATTTTTACATTCAATTTGGAATCAAAAATATGTGTTGAGATATTTGAGAGCATTATTGGTTGGAAAACATGATGAAGGAGATCGTTGAGTATACATAAAAGTGCATGGTATGTTAGAATGTGAAGGAAGAGAGGAAGAATTATATGGGGATGATGCAACCAGTACCCATAACATCATGGAAATGGGATAACATCACCCTTAATACTGTCATACGACATATGATGTTATACAAATTAAACAATGTAATATGGGTTATTCTGGATCATCTAACAAAGACTGCACAATACATTGCAAATCAGGATAATTTCTCATTGGATCAACTGGAACAAAGATACATTAGAGAAGTGTTAAGGCTTCTTGTATTACCACTGTCTATTTTATATTACTGGGATCCAAAATTCACCAATATCTTCTTGTTGAGTCTCCAAATGGATCTGAATTCTGAGATGAACATCATTACGGCATATCATCGTCATACTGATGGCCAATCTGAGCGGACTATCAAAACACTTCAAGACATGTTGAGAGAATTTCCAATGGACTTAAAATTAGTATGGGATCAACATCTTCCTCTCGTAGAGTTATCTTACAATAATATTTTCCAATAAAACATAGAAATGTATACTCTTGAATCCCTTTATGAGATGAGGTGCAGAACACCATCATGTTGGTATGAAATTGGAGAGTGTAAACTACTATGTCCAGCAATGGTTGAGGAAATGGTGGTAAGGGTAAAACCATCCATGAATCACCTTAAATTGACTCAGATTTGACAAAATATATATTCTGATAATCATTGACAAGAACTAGATATTGATGTAGATGAAATGTTATTCTTCAACATATCACTATGGAACCAAGTTATTAGATTTGGGAAGAAGGGAAAGATTAGTCAAAGGTACATCGACTCTTTTGAGATCCCTCATCGCATTGGAGTAGTGGCCTATCGACTAGAACTCCAACTGAACCTATCTCAAGTACAATATAAACTAAATGAATCACTCTTGAGTAATGACATAACTGACCAAACACATGTACTCAATCCCGAGGTGGTACTATTGAAGAATAATCTATATTATAAACAGAAGCCGATGAATATCGTAGATCACAAGGAAAACTTTTAATGAAATAAGAAAATTCCCCTCATCAATGAGTTGTGGGGAAACCACAAGTTTGAAAAGGAAACGTGGGAAAAAGAGGAAGTGATGAAGTAGGGATACCATCATTTGTTATATTGTTGGAAATGTAAATTTCAATGGAAAAATTTATTAAGCAGAGAATATTGTAACGACCCAAACATTTATTAATGAACATTCATCTTGGTCTAATTAAATGTATTATTATGTAAAATGGTTTTATAAAACATATAATATTCTTTGGGTTTATCTTATTGTATTTTCAAATACCGTTATGAATTGATACCGCTACTAATATATCCATTGAAAAGTGATCACATGATGGGTATTATTATAGGGCTTTAACATATCCAATTTACTTAGACAAAAGAATTGATGATCTCAACCAATATAATTCCTATATATGAGGGAAATTTTTTGGAGCTTAGAAAGGAGGTAGTATCACTGGTCTTATCTCTTGAGTAATCCCAATCGAAGATTCTACACATTAAACTTGAAAGGAACTACATACAAGAGAAGTCGATGCTAATAGAGAATACAACCCGAGTGATGTTATCCGAGCCACCCCATGAGTTAGTCACCAACGCACGCCTTTCCCTTATGTCTTATGTAGGTGTTATAATGAGTTATGTTATAATACACTAGTTTTATGATTATGTACATTGTTTTTTTATAAATAATGTAAATTTATTTTATTATTGTTACATTGTAAATGGTTTTTAATGAAAAACCAATATTTTTAGTTAATATTAAATTAAGAAATCTATTTTGACGAATTAACGAATTTTTGAACTAAATAATATTTTAATAAATATTATTAAAAAATTATTTTTTATTAAATATAAATGATCGTATAATTTTTTATGAATACAATGGTAATTTTTATATTAAGGTTTTATTTTTTTTCAAAACCCATGAATTTTCTATACATGTCTGTTTTTATTACCAAAAGAAAAAATTCACATATATAGAAAATTATTTAGATAAATTGAATATAATTTTTGGATTCAGGAAGTCTAAATTATCTAATGGTAATTTTCTCATAATTTTCTGAGACTATTTTTTGGGAAAAATTAAATACATTATATATATATATAATGTTTTTTATGACATCATAATGACTCAATAATGATGTAATAAAATAATATAAAATATATATTTTCCTAATATAAGTTTTGAATTTTATATAATGTGATTTTATGTTTGTCTGATTAATTTAATGATTTCATAATGGACCCTCCAAGAGTTATAAAATATTCTATCTTATTAAAATTATTTCTTTAATAGTGTGACTCACCACCACATAAGAAAGACAAAGATTTTAATAATTTCGGCCATTGGAATTATAAAATAATTTTTTTTTCAGTACAGATTGGTAAAACCAATGGGAAAATACCATTGGATGGTTGTGGTTTTGATTAGTTTAATGTGTAGTGTCCAAAACATAAATAATAAAGAATTCCCTATTTTTTCTTATATAAACCCACTCAATCATTCATTCCTATTCACTAAAACCATATGGAACTCGACCATCCTCTAACCTCCTATATCTATAATCCTTCCAAGACATCCAATATATCAGGAATACTCTATCAAAACTCTCCCAAGGCTTTGGGATCACACTTCCATGTAAGGGATCATATCATACATCTCTTACATTCAGTTCTAGTACCTTGTTTGAAATTACCCTTTTTAGTTTCAATTGGTTGAATTGTAATTATTTCTTAATCACTTAACTAGAGTCAATTTGATGTTATGTGAACTTGTGATAATTTATCCTCCCTTATATGGGCCATCAACTAAGTTGTTGTTGTGCTGACATTTTGTAAAGGACCCACACTTTCCATCCTTCCTTATTTAAATCCATGATTCCTTATATTGTTATACCATTTCATTTTGAAATAAAAATGCTGGGGTTTGATTTTTCACCTCCCCGACACTTCCCAACTTATTTTTGAATAATTATACACCCCATACTCTCCCATTAATTCATCCGATGTACACATGTTAACATGCCGAAATATTTTTAGGGATTTCACTCTCCTCATT
The DNA here is from genome assembly GCA_963277665.1 of Viscum album. Taxonomy (NCBI): domain Eukaryota; kingdom Viridiplantae; phylum Streptophyta; class Magnoliopsida; order Santalales; family Viscaceae; genus Viscum; species Viscum album. The sequence continues at coordinate 1,032,781,396 of OY728130.1, forward strand.
TACATTCAAGTAATTAATTTATATTATGCATATATATTCCATTTCATATGTACGGATATTATATTACATTACTCACTTATTTTCCATTTCATGTGTAAATGATGTGTGACCCCTATCTCACATCAACATATTTTTCTATTTCTATTTGATAACATTATCCTGCCGAAGTTACAAAAGAAAAATACATTCCAAAATCATCGTGTATGTGACTTCAATTCCCATTTTTCTATCAAGGTTAACCACCTTTATGTATATGTACTTCTTGAATGAGGACATAACATTTACATATTCCACATATATTTTTCGTAGAATAAATTATGATCTACAATGAATCCATTTTGTATGATATATGTGGCATACATATGAATGAAATGAAATTCATAAGAAGGGTGCACCATGATTCTACTCCAATGCATTGGGTAAAGAATAGTTTCATGATATGCCATGTTAAATGATTGTTTAATCATTCTAATTTATGTGAGATGAGGGTTTAATCATGATAATTCATGTTCAATGAAGTTTTACTCATTCACTAGGTAAAATGACCCTTGATTCAAGCAAATGTCAAGATAAATGTTGTTTCCACATCTTCAAATTATGATAATCATGCCATATCATTCATTTATGTTCGTGTTTCTCTTATGCTCCCTCGATATTCCAATTTCCTATCATGAAATGTATTATTCATGTTTTTACTTGTTTACTCCCATAATAGGCTATATAGATCACCCTTTTCATATTTATGTCCTCTTTTTATTCAATGCAATTCTAAGTAGGATGAAATATTGTGGTCATGTAAAAACAATTATCAATATAGAAGTTGTATTTTTTGTCTTAAGTTGTCATGTAGTGTTCCTAATTTCCTAGGATTAAGGACCCATTGATTCTCAGAGTTGACATAAGTGAATGATGATGAAATGAATCATGTTTATGTGTCTAATAAAGAGTAGGTTTGTTACACCTACACAAAAATATAGTTTCATCTAATGGGTTACGAAGATACAATTTATGTGTATCGTTTACTACCGACTCACAAACCGATGAATGTTTTTTACAATACCACCATTAATGGTTTTGTATTATGATGGAAACATTATTAATATATGATAATTATTATAATTATTATTTATTTATGTTTTTTGAAATCATTTTTCGACACATATCTTTATACTTATCATTTTGTGTGAATATAAAAATATCATTTGAGGAATTGTGTACTACTACCCCCTCTAAGCGATGTGATTCATCCACACAATACATGGAATTTATTATAGATGTGTTTAGTGAACATATATAATATATATGAATTAATAATTTTACTCAAATTTTATTATATACATATATACATATATGTCACTTTAATTATTTCTTTCAATACGATAATAAAATAGAAACAACATTCAGGTGTATGTATGGCCTACAGTCTCCATTAACAGTGTACTCCATTTCATACATAAATAATCTATAGATTATTTTATTATAAATATAATGAATATAAATTATATATATATCAAGGATTAAATTGTAATAATCATGATATATGTATCAAGAAAAAACAAAAAAAAAATTGGACACATGCAAAAAACAAAGAGAATATTACCAGAATCATAACCTTAACATGAAATTGTTGAAAAGTGGGTAATATAAAGTCATAATAAAACCATATATAGTGTTATACATAATAATATGGTTCTATGATATATATATATATAGTAAGCTTATATTTATTGTACAAGTTTATTTGGGAACGATGAGAGTCAAGACACATGTTAACATAATTTCATATCACTTTATATTTTCGTGAGATACATGCTTTATTCAACACTCATTACTTTTTTGTGGCATACACAATACCCATGGTTGTATTATTTGATTCCTATACTTAATTTTATTGGTATTTAAAAAAATTGATGATATTTTGTTCCTAGGTTTTATGAATCCAAAAGTTACCAAATCGATAATGTAATTTGGCCTCAAATTTCCATCTATGAGACACATGCCATGTTATGAACCGATATTTTTTCATGTGGTGTATATAATAAATTTACATTGTACAGAGTTAATATGCATATAATCATGATTTTTTTGCTTCATGATTGATTATTATTCCCGTTTTATTTTGATTCAATGTCACCAAATTGGTAACAATTTATAGCTATAATCTCAACGTTTTTTGAGATTATTTATGAATATTATCCCATTAAATAAATTTTATGAAAAAACATGATAAATATCATGAAATTTTTTAAACTATTGTTATTAATGTAATATCCATTTAATGGTAATATTATTCCACTCTATTTTACATAAGATGATCAAGAATGTGTAATCACAAAATCTCAACTTTACCTCTCTCTTCTGTTTGAAATCTATATTATTTCAAATCCATGTTTTCCAAATGGTATCAAAAAATATCTTGATATTGACTTATTATCAATAAAATAATATTTTTACATATTATTTTACATCATGAAAAAATTATTTTTTAAAAAATATCTTGTTTTCATTTACCAATCAAGACACTTATCTAATCTTTTAATACTATAAAAGGAATGTTCACTGTGTAGGGATTTACCGGCCATCGTGACCAACATTTCCTTAAACCCTCCATTAAAAAATTTTACGTTATTATTTTATAATGACATTTTTTCTCTAATAATATGAAAATTTATATTTTTTAAAGTGGTATTCAATGAAAAATTTCGAAAATTTCATTTTTAAATGGTACTTTAAAATTTTTCTAGATTTCGTGATAAGATCTCAATGTATTATCAATGAAATTGTTTTAAAATCGATTTCATGATTTTTTTATATATTTTATACGAAAAATGTTTTCATAATGTTAAAAAGTAATACATTATATTTTTGTTATGTTTATTTTCATGAAAACATGTTTCAAAATGTTTTATGATTTAAAAATAATTTTTCAAAATGAAGGGATAATTTAATCAAGAAATTTTTTAAATAACATTTTGAAATTATTTTAAATATAATATGACATTAGTTTATGTTAACCAATAACTTCTAGTAAATTATCCAATGGTTCCATTCATATTCTTTGTTAAATGGTTTATGATTTGATGTAATGATGCTTATAACATCTATTACTCTTCCACGGGTCACATGCCTTTGAAACTCAGATCATTTGACAGATTATGATTTTATTAAATTATTTAGAAACTTATATATTTTCTATAGGTTATGATGTAATAATTTTTAATGATATACATTTAATTTCATGAGTAATGATTTGATATTTATGAACCCCATCTCTTTTCATGGCTTATGATATGATGAACATTTTTTATCTCTTAGCACATGTATGTATGATTTTATTATGTGATTGGTGGGAAGAATATGTATCTGTAATGAAATTGTAAATGATATGATGTATATGATCTCAAAGGGTACATGAGGTGTATCCCAAGACCGAAAGTTAGAGGTTACATGGGTTGTAGTCCAAGCCTAGAAAAAAAGAACGTATTCAGGTTGTCAACCAATGCTAAAAGTAAGAGGGTACACAGTTTATATTCCAAGCCCGAAAACAAAACGGTATAGGGGGTATAACCAAATAATAAAGGTAATATGGAATAAGAGTTGGATACCATGCCTAAAAGTTAGTGGCCACATGGGTTATAGCCAATTGCTTAAAGAAATAGGGAACAAAGCGTATAGCCCATCCCTAAAATTAATAGGGTATATAGGTTGGTATAACATTTCTGATAATTGTACAGGGGTCTAACCCCAAACCTAACATGTCATAATGTTCATGGTATGTATCATTGACATAATATTTTCTATTATTATCTGTATTCTAAAATTCCATATCTTATTCACTTGATATCATTTTATTTCTTATGTTCGTTATTTACTTATTATTCATGACTTATGAAATTCCATTATGTATGAAATGATTCATGTTTATGATCTTATTAAATGTGATTTATTACCTTCTAGTGTTATGATAACATTATAAATACCATATTCCCTAGTTTATGCTTACATGTATCCCCTATTGACCCTTTCTGGGAATCACAGATCATCCCTTTTTATGTTTCATTCACCAGGTTATGAATATATATATAAATATATATATAATTTGATGTTTGTGGAAGGGTTCTAGTAATAAATAACATAGTGGGAGAAAATGTGTCTTCCTTATGTACTGTTGTTTATGTTTTTATGTCTTTAATGTAATTAAACTAATACGGTATTTTGGAATTTGTTTGTGTAAAGTTTTATGTATTAATCAAAAGTGACGTAATTTCTATGTATGTTAATATTGGGTTGTTATAGTTGGTATCAGAGTGACGGTCTATTCAAATTTAGAAACTAGGATGTTAAAACATTAGTGACATCCCCAGTCATATTTATAAGGATATGTATAGGTAATTCTATAAGTACAAGTAAATGGATGAGTTCACTTGTAGAAATCTTTCCTAAAATATTTCTAAAGGATATAATGATTTATTTCCTAGAAATATATCACATAATGAATACTACCTGAGAATCTGACTCTAGTAAAGATGTACCATGGAGTAACTATTCATACAATTTTTGTTGGGCCTAAATTAGCATAACCTGGTACACGAAAACGAGCCTAGTAGCTCACCTTGTTTGAAACTCCTCGGGAATATGCTTTATAAATTCACAAACTCATTATTAACCGCTAATATGGATTTTAATAGAACATGACTATAGATAAACTAGGATATGAATAAGGATTAATAAATTTAAAAGTATGTATCATATCTTAGAGATTCTATAACTAATTTTACATTATATGTGTTTCTGATCCTATGCTTTCTGGTTGTATTCAATGTAGAGAACTAGAAGAAACATGGTTAACATTGAAAATTTCATATGTTTAATGTATAGGGATTATTAAAATAAATTTCCCATGTTGAAATCTCATAAATAGAATTATGATGTTGGTATGGGTATTTGTTATACATGTGAAGATAAATAGACTAAAAACAAAATATGAAATATATGTGATGTTATTATAATATTTTTGACCTTAAACATAAGTATCATGATATTATTAAGGTTTAGTAACCTTAAGGCAAGATTATCATTTCTTATTCTAGGAATGGTGTATTAAGGAAAAGGTTGAAGAAGACTGAGTAGTGGGTTAAGAGTAAATTTTGAGAATTGTAGTTTATATTCTTTGGAATTCAATGATTATGATATACAGATAATGAAAAATATAAGTATTTTCAGTATAAATATTTCATTATGGTTTGAAAATTATATAGAGAATAGTCTTAATGAGGTATAAAAGTGATTTAATTTAAATTTTATAATTTGATTAATGGAAATACACACTTAATTTATTCATGATGTTGGGATAATGATGTTTGGATAAAGATATGTTGGACGGTAATAATTACCATAGAATCAAAATTGATTTTCTTGAAAATGTAGTATATGTTACCAGGAATAATATATAAAACTTTGTTAATATAAGTAATTTATCAATTAATATTTGGAATATGGTTGAATGCATGGTTTCCCAAAATATTGATGGTAATTCAGGTTATTACAATGCTTCATGGTGATTTACGATGAGGGTATTCACATGTTTGGAATGTGACAACAAAAATATACTTTATGATATTTGGAAAATCAATTTTATTTAAATTTCATGGGTATATTTCTATAGTTTTTTATTATAATCTTTTAGAAGGATTATAATGAGAACCATTAACATCAGATAATGTTTGTGAGATAAAAAAATTTTACACTGTATTATGACTTCTTTATATTGGATAACCATCTCTAAAAGCCAATATTTTATTGTAACTGAATAGGGATACAACGAGTTAACAAGGATCTCTTAATATTTTATTTCTTTAGGAATGAAAAATTCACTATCATTTCTTAAGGAATGAGATGAAGTTGAAATCTATCATCCCACAACCAATGGGTGAATTGTATATATGAAAAGGAATAAAATCAAGTAATAATATTTCTTAGTGAATGTTATTAAACATTATGAAAAGGTATATTAAAACCCTAAATTTTATTATAGTACCATCATTTCTGAGAATCAAATGATTCCTTAGATAATATTATATTTATGTCATTGTGATTATTAACTTTATCGTGACAATGTTCTATATCACTTCCCTCCAAAACATGATAGTTATATTTATCATCCATTTCTATTATTTCACTTTACACCTATGTTCACCTTCATGGAAACCTATCTATGTGTTACTATGGGTAACCATTATGGTTCCTACAGTATTTTTTAATGGAGGTTTTAGTATCTATTTTTAAAATTTGAGTTTCTATTTAATGAACATAAAAGTATTAAACCATTGATTACCTATAAAAATTTCAATGGTGAAATTCATTTTTATGGGGATTAGAATGCAACACCTTCATATTTTGTGAAATATTTTTTTCAAATTATTTTATTCTTCATATGTTCACGCAACATGTAAAATATTTTTTAGTATTTAATGAAATATGTTGGGATTGAATTATTTGAAGCACAAAGATATAATTCACTACAAAAAATATGATGTTTAACATTATCTACATGGACCATAGAGGTAAGAATACATTACCTGCAAGATCGACTTTCCTCAAAGGCTAGTGTATCATGAAATACCATGTGATACCGAACTCTAATATATTATTAAAAGTATTATAATTTATTATAAAAACTTATTACCTATCCATTATGATTATGGTTACGAATGGGAATAATTAAATTATGAAAATACTTGGCTGAATTCATTATTTACATATGAATTAGAAATGAATATAAGAACCAGACGAATATTAAAGGAATGCTCTAGTAGAAACCTATTATTATGATCGAAATTCTATTTTATACTTACAAATGAAATTAAATAAAATTAGTGAATTATAATAATGTAATATATATATTATATATTCAATCATTTAATTTTTTATATTAATAAAATATATTTGATTAACTTTATATTGTAATAAACCCAATTTCATACATTAAAACCTATATTTTTATTAAGGCACTTTCACCACCTTATAAGGGGAACCTATTTTAAATCGAATTTCTGGATATAATATAAATATTATATTTAATAATAAAATAAATCTATTAAATTGGATCGAAAATATTAGGTCAGGGTTTATTTTTGGTTTTTTCTGTGTAGTTTCATATTTTTATTAATTGTGAAAATTATGGGATTATAATTCAAAAATTCTTTTTCACGCAATTTATTTGATTTATTAAAAGATATTTATAATTGGTTTTAAATATTATTTTGATTAAATTTTTATAAAATAATCAAATTTAGTTCATTGTAATTAGTTACAAAATGAAATTGTATATTACATCCAAGAAAACATTTTAATGATTTTACTTTGAAAATCTGCATTGTTGTCCCCACATTAAGATTGAATTTTAATTAATTTCCACCAAATATGTTATTAAATTTTTTAAAATAGATTAAATATATTTATTCATCATTATTTATAATTTCTAATAAGGTAAATAATGTTTTTGACAAAAAAAAATTTGTGAAATTAGTTAAAATTAAATACAACAATTTTTTAAAATTTAAGCTTAACAAGCGAATAAACTGTAAACTTAAGTACCCAAAAGACATATCCACTAGTCCAACACCAATTTTATGACCATTAATCATCCATAACCCACCCATTATTTATTTTTTATGGTTTTGGATTGCATGTTTTTGGTGAAAACATGGGTACACGAATCTTTTTTTCAAAAATACCAAGTGAGTCATTTTTCCTTCCCTATAAAAGGCCACAAACTCTTCCCCTTCCTCAAACCTCTCAAACCGCATTGAATGGGTACATATCTTACAAATACACATAAAATACCCTCCATGTACTCATTGAATTCTATATTTTGGTAGAAACAATCCAATGAATCCCTCTGGTGGAATCCCTAAGGAGTTACCCAACGAAGAGGTAACATCCTTCCTCATGATCATCTATTTTATTTTAATTATATGCCCTCTAAACTATAATTATTCAATCAGTATAAAAGAAAAAAAATTCATCAATATACATATATTTTTTTATTCTATGTTTTTGATCTACACGTACACACATTTCGAAATAATGGGTAAAGAACATACTTTTTATCTCTATGGTGAACTATAGCTTCATGAAATAATGATTGTTCATTTTCCTTTTACCAGATTTCAGGGTTGGGAAATATGAACAAAAAACTATTTATATAAGCTATATATGATATTTTTTATATAATTAAATGTTTTTATTATTTTCCAAAACACATCTTTATACTTTCTATTTTATGTAAATATGGTAATTTCGTTTCAGCAAGTGTAGACTACCTCCCCCTCCATGAATGAAGATTCATTCACACAGTAGATATAATTTATTAAGGATGTTTTTAGAAAACATATACGATATATTTGACATAATAATTCTACAATTAATGATATTATTTACATATATGTCAATTTCATTCTTTATATCAACAACATTCATGCGTACGTGTGGCCTACCATGTCCATGAATGGTGTATTCCATTTCATACATCAACATTATATAGATTATTATAATATAATAATAATAAATACACAATCTATTAATGTAATTTTAATATTCCTGAAATAATTATATATGTATAAGGATAAATATATAACAAATTGAGACATATTAGATAATCAAAGTGAATATTACTAGAAGAATAACATTAACATGAAATTGTTAACAAGAGCATACTATAAAGTCATCATTAAACCATATATGATATTAAAAAAAATGATAATTTAGTGTATTTATAATAAAAAACATTTTTATAAAAGATTTTTGTATGAGTACGATGAGATTCAAGACACAAGGTATTGGAATTTCATCTCACATTTTATTTCCGTGAGATACTTTCTTTATTCACCACCCATTAATTTTGTGTGATGTGTATAGTATCCATTGTTTCATTAAATAATTATTATAATTAACATTTTGGGTATTTAAATATCCATTTTATGATCATTATTTCATAGTGTTTATGTTTCTAATGTTACCGAACTGATAAAGTAATTTTTTCTCAACTTGCCTTTTTAGAGACACTTGACATGTTATCAAACTATATTTTTCCATGAGGTGTATGTACTATCTTTGACATATAATATCATTAATATTAATATTTCCATTATATTTTATACATCATGGGACATTATTCATTCCATTGTATTGTGATTCAAATTTATCAAATTGGTCACGGTTTATTGTAATGATCTCTCGGTTTAAGATTATGCTCCCATTGATGAAATATATTGATCCATATTGCAAGAACGCTCAGGATATTTCATATAAAATGTTTATTCATGCTATATCCCTGTAATATAACCATTTTCAACTCTTTTTTACATAACATGATCATGAAAATGATTTTATGAAAATATTTATTTACATCTATCTTTGGAAAACAATCCATGTTTCTTCAAAATCATGTTTTCTAAAAGGATTCCATGAATTTAATACTATTGTCTTAAAATATTTTAAAAATATTTATACCCATGTCTTTAAATTTAATTATATGTTTTTTAAAATATCATATCTTCTTTTTCATTTTCCAATCGAGACACATTTCTAGCCTTTTTAGGATGAAAAATGAATTTTCAGTGTATATGGATTTACTTACCATCATGACAAAAATTCACATGAATCATATGTTTCAATATTAAAATGTTATTCTTTTTCAAATACCATGTTTTCCAAATATTCTATACATTCAATTTCATTAATGTGATTTTCAATGAAAAAGGTTTTCAAAATATTTTTTGTTTACAAAGTTATTTTAATCATTTTCATGATTAATTTATATGTTATAAAATTATATTCAAAGAAATGGTTTTTGAATCCCTTTTGGGATTAATTTATAAATTTTCAAACAAAATGGTTTTCGAAATTCTTTCAATGCTCCTTTATTAGATTTTTTTCTTTTTTATTATCATGAAAATGAATTTCAAATGGGTTTATGTTTTAAAAATAATATTTCAACAAGGAAGACAAATTTAACTAGAAAATGATTTTAAATGATATTTAAATTTTTTTTCTATGTATGATTATATTTTTGGTGTTAATCACACCATTCTAGGATATGATCCAATTGTTCCATTAATATTATTTCTTTAATGGTTTATGTATTTATGGAATAATTCTTTTGACGATTGTTACACATCATGGTTTATATGTATTTGAAACTCACTTCTTTTCACTAGTTTTGATTTAATAAAATGATTTGGAATCCTATATATTTTCCATAGGTTTTTATGTGATGACATTTTAATTATACCAATTTCAATTAATGAGTTATGATTTGATATTAATAAAATCCATCCCTTATCATGGTTCATAAAATTATGAATGTTTTTATGATTTTTTAGGTGTATGTATGATTTTATAATATAATATGTGGGACCTATATCTCTCTCTAATGAATTGGGTAATGATATGTTGTATTTGACGTCAAAGAGAATACATTATGTATCCCAAACATGAATCTAAGAGGATACAAGGGCTATATAGAAATCCTCCAAAAAGAAGGTACATGGATTTTTACACCTGATTGAAGTTAAGAGGTTACATGGTTTGTAAATCAAGTTGGAAAACAAGAGGGGACACAGGCTGTATCTCATGGTTGAAAGTAATAGAGAACACATGTTGACATCCAAGGCTAAATTTAATAGGGCGCATAGTTTACAATCCATGACTAAATGTAATAGGGAATATTTGTTGTGGAAAAATCCTAAAAGTAAGAGGGTACATGGGTTGTTTTTCCATGATTGAAGCAGGCACACAGGTCACAGTATAAGCCTAACATGTTAGAGAGACCATGGTAGGTAACCATAACCTAAAATTGTTTATTCATTAGGGTATAACACAATTCCATGTCTTATTCTTATGGTATGCTTTCAGGGCCTATGTTCATTAATTACTAATGATTCATTTCTATGAACTAACAAGACTTATTCCATGCTTCATGTTTATGATCTTATGATATATAGGGTATGATATTCTAATGTTATGATCACATTATCATACATGTATTATCACATTTATTCTTACATGTCTCCCTTTTTTACCCATACTGAGCAAGCAAGATCATCCCTATTTATGTTTCCATAACTACATTATCAAGATATCTATTGAGTAAGAAGTGTATAGAAGAGATCTAGTCCGGATGAACCTAGTGGGAGAAAAAATAGCTCACATATGTACCCATGTTTATGTTTCCATGTTTCCAAAGGCACTAAATAAATATGGTCTTTAGGCATCTCTTTATACAAATTTTTATGTATTCCTAAATTATGATGTTATATCATTGAATGTTAAGACTGGGTAGTTATACTAGTCATAAAAGAGATATATCAAAATTATATGATTTTTTTAATAATTATTTATTTTAAATATTTAATTATAAAGTAATATATATATATATTTATAAAGTATTTATAAAATTAATAAAAAGTAAATATATATTTAAATAATTATAACACAAACAATAAATACATTTAAATAATAGATATATTTTTAATATTCATAATTTTATAATATTTATTTTCATATAAATATATTTATAATTATATATAAATACTTTTAAAATATAATTATTTTTAAATGTAATTATAAATAAATACATACATTTTTAAATAATTTTAAAATTATAGTAATTATATTTAAATAATAAATATTGTCATTATATTTATAATCATATTTATATAATATTTAAAGATTTGTTTATAAATAAAATTATAAATAAATAATTATATATTATTATTAAACTATCGATAATAAATTAAAATAACATGTATAGTTATTATAATTAAAAGAATATATTTTTAAATATTGATATTATTATATAAAATTATATAAATTTGGAAAATCAGTGTAGAGCATGTGGTATAATTATATAACTATATATAGTTAAATAAAATCCAATTGGCTACATATGAGATTGTCACTTCCTTCCCTCAGGGAATAATGGATCGTGATCACTTCTCAAGCTCTGCCCTTCTTCTGGTTCAGGGGGTATTATGTGGTGGACCACTTGATCCCCCCATAGTGGCCCATGCCATTTTCATGGGTGGTGTGATGATGTTCCCCTCCCATAAATGGGGGGGTACCTCGCTCTAAGGGGGGGTGGAAACCCATGTGTTCTGCCTTAGCCTAATGGAAGGGGCGGTAACATTTGATCAGGATGGCCAAGTCTGTTTCACTGACAACAGGGGTTTCCAAAAAGTAGTGTGGTAGACGAATGGCGTGAGAAAGCTATACGCATGTTGCGGCAACAGGTACTGGTGGGCGGAACTCCTCAAGATGTTTGACTATGCCACTATAGTGAGCAAGGTAAAAGGTATACAAACGAATGAAAATGAAGGTGTATGACAGTTGTGATGACTAGGGCAGCCGAACGGCTCCTCTAGTGGTGTGTGGTTCGGTCTACAACGATATGAAGCCTGTAGGCAGGTTAGAAGGGTGCATGCAGAAGGAAGGGGAGTATACGAGTGGTTTGAGTGTGTGATTCTCGATAATTTACCTTTAATATTCTATAATACAATTTAATGATATAAATATATTTATGATTATAATTATATATTATTGAGTTTATTTTTTTAATTATATAAATAAGTTTATATAATTTAATGTTTTTAAATTATTATATATTAACAAATATATATTTTTATTTATATATGTAAATTTAGTTTTAATTATATACAAATATTTATTTATTTATTTATTTATAATTATAATTATAAATATATATATTAATAATTATAAAATTATAATGAATTTATTTATTATATGCATAGATTTTTGAAATAAAATATTATTTATATAAATAAATATATACTAATAATTATAAATATATTTATTTATAATTATAATTATAAATATATATGTATGTTTATGAAATATACAATTATATTTATATATATATTTATATAACAATATAAATATATATATAAGATTTCACCTATATCCGCAATATTTTAGCGCTGATAAATAGTAGTTTTTTTAGCGCTTTCTATTTTAGCACAGATAAAAGTATTACATATCAACAATTTTTGAAAATCATTGAAAAAATCCTTACCAAATATTATAAAAAAATCATAATGCGAGGCTTCTCTCTCACATCTACAATCCATTGAGGAACCCTACATCTGTTGTCACTCTCGATCTTTAGTGACATTCTCGAGGAATCATTCCTATCAAAATAAAGGTAAAATACAAAAAACTATATAAAAACACATCCATGATACACATCATACCACTGATGCACCGTATGAATCCTTGCACCATTACACACCCCATCACCATATCACACCACCCATGGTTTCCTATTTAGAAACCCCTTTCCCCAAATTTTTTCAATTAATCATGTTAATAAATAATGTAATGCAACTAAAAAAAGTCATGAATACAATGAATCATCATGTTTTTTTTATTTAATAGATTTTCTTGGTTGTATAGATATTTAGGGGATAAATCTATCATATTATGGATTGATATGCCTCTTAATAATTGGTAGATAAACTTGGAGCTCATAAAGGTAGTAAACTATACATGTGGAGATGAAATATAAATGTCTTTATTGAAGATTAGTTCAAAGACAAAAATATAAAAATAATATTGATTTTATTGTTGAGACGTGTCTAATGTGATCAACATAGTCACTCGTCTAAATATAAAATAACTATCCACTATGATTAATTAAAAATAACATCTTCAAACTAACCATAAAATTTGAATAAGATGATGATTTTATGTCATGGTGAAACTGAAATATTATAAACATAGAAATTAATAGGGATGTCATTAAATATTAAACGACATATAAAAACCATTAAAATTAATGTTGGTTTTGTGGATTTTCATATATATTATTCAATGAAACAATATTTTAAAATTATATCATCCCTATTACATGTAACGTTAAATTAGTTCAATAACAGCACTACGAAGTACTGAACTATAAGTATATAATAATAATGGTATAAATGATGAACATTCATATGATGTGGAATAGATTACATTTTCAGAGAACATTATTTTCACCATCGATAGGCTTTCTATTTCAATTATCGCAATGAGTATTATAATATACATTTCATTATTATATTAAAAAAAGTCATATTTCAATTGAAAAAATTATCAAGCCTCTGTACTAGAAAAATAATGTTGAAAATGTCAGGGATTGTAATTTCTATTATCAAATATGATAATGTATTATAATTCATATATAATTAAATGCATGAAATATATTGCTTTCATTTTACAATATATATATATATAGAAAACAATTCATTAATTAAGTCACTTCAATATTGGAAATGTAACAAGTTATAAAATCATATTAACATTAGAAAAACAATCCCTCGTTTTATAAACATCATTCCATGAGATCAACAATGTTTTCATTAGCCACCATTGTCATGTTTTAAAAATTAATTTGAGGTTAGAGAAAAACAAAAATTGAATATATTAGTGAGACAACCCAACCCTAACATGAATATTTATTATATCACAAATCTTGATTATTTATTTTAACTCACAATAAATCACACCCCAGAAACCTATAGGGTTAATTTCAGTAGGATTACATATTGTAATGTGTTATTTTCCAACATAGCATACATTTATTTAATAATAGCATAAAACATAACCCCCTTTAGACATATCATATGTTAAATTTTTCATCATAACCATGGGAATGGGTGAGCGTAGATACATAGTATGGGGTAAAACATGAGAGATATCTATCAGAACAAATGAAGATCATATGTGTGTATAAGATGTGTTTGGGGGTATGGGAACATTATCAGGTTATATGACCATAACAAGAATGAATCATACCCATTGTAGTATTAAGCATAAAAAATAACATGAATCATAACATAGGTAATTTGGAATAACATACAAAATAATATAGAGGATTTTTTTAAACACATAAGAATAGAAAATGATATCTTTATGATAGGTATCATTTCGAAGACCATCATCACATATTGTACAAAATTTCCCATAACAATATAGATCACGAAAATATCTCATATTATATAACCTAAACTGTTATGAGGTATAATAATTACACAATTTATTTTAGGGCTATATAATTTTGGGATCACCCTAACAATATGATAAAATATACATTTTTGTGCCACATAAACATAAAAGTATTCAAAAATTCATCATGGAAGTATAAAACCATGAGAATGAAAGGGGTTTTCAAAATATTTCCATAAGTAATAAAAACAATCAATATATAGAAATGTGATGGTTTTATTGAAACATATACATAATGAAACATGATAAACAGAAAAAGGTTATTGATATGGACAAGAAAACAATCTTTTGAAGTTAATAAAATGTTAAAAGGATATAATCCTATATATTTTTAACCATTTTGATTTAATATAAAATATTAGTAATATATTCTTGAATAGGGAAATGATAAAGGTAATACAAAATATTATAGAACCCCGTTTACTAATAAAACATTAAATGGATGTTTTTATAAGATATAAAAGAAAGAGATTCAAGAAACTATTTGAGCATTAAATGTAAAATAAGAGAGTAAAAATATTCAATATATAATTTTTTTAGTATTTCAAATTCTACATAATGTGACCTTAAGAAATCATTGGAATAGATATATGGATATAACCAAAATAATAATAAATTTATGAAAATTAATAAATTTTTTTTTATAATAGTTGGATATAATGATGATTCCACATAGAAACATCAATTTTGGTAAATTATTAATAAATGATAGGTGACATGGTGAAAATACATGTAAAACTAAAAATATTAAATGGAGATGAAAATAAATATCCATTTAGAGAGAAGATATATTCAAATTAACTAAGGAAAATTTTTATTTATACAATAAAAAATTTAATGAGATAATTTGAGAGAAACTCTTAAGAATTTGATAATTTTTTTCAAAATTTAATGAAATAGAGTACATGAGATTGATTTATAAAAATGATGATTAAAAACCTCATAACATTTTGACATGTTCTTTGAATTCCTAGGTATATGGAGTAATCATGAGGGAGATTAAAGGTGAGATGAAGTCTTAGTATGAGTTTTGGCTATTTAAAGGGTCATGATACCATAGTGTTGGGTTTACTAGTGGTCTTGGTGAGCATGCATGGGAGACTCAACAAATTCAGTTCTCTTTTTTGGTGCTTCGTGTATTTGAGCTTGATGTTTGGTGTTGGGAAACACCATGGGGAGTGAAACTACCAAGGTGGTCATTTGAGTAGTTTTTTTGGACTAATAGGTCACTTTTATGAAATGGGGATCCCTAAAACCCCTGTGTTAGTGGATTTTTTGAAAGGGGCATTTCACTATGGAATACACAAAAGAACATGTTTCTAGGGAGATCATCAAGATTATTATCTTCTATAAGAACAAATTCGATGGTATTATCCAGCACATGAACATCCTCCAAAAGTGGTGTTCTAAAGAATGCAAAATCAAAGAATTATGTTTACCCTCTTTCTTAAATCAGAGACCCTTTTTGGTTTCTTGACTATTTTATATTCAACATGGATCAATCTAGTGTACTTTGTGGGGGATTAAAATAGACCAATTTTCTAAAATTAGTTTTCCCAATGAATCAATCCTATTATAACTTTCATTCTCTAAATTAGGAACCTAAGAATTGATGATGGATTTGAGGTGTTGGATGGTGATGTGTGGAAGAGAAGTAGGTTGAAGGATATCATAAGTCTGCATTTTTTTAAAATTGAAGGAATATTTATTTAAAAAAATACAACCAAACCAACTTCTACACCCTTTATATAAATTTATATTTAACAATATATATTATTTTAAATAAATGTATTATATTATGGAATTTATTTTAAAAAATATAATTACATTCATATATTAGATTTTATTATTTACCTTTATTGATTATTATGTTTATATATTATCATTTCTTAATATAATAGTTATTGTAAACAAAATTTGATTTTTATAATAACATTAATATATATTATATTTTTAACTGGGATGGGAGAGAACTAATTACATGACTCAAAGAACCAATGGATTGAAAGTCCAATACATAACATGATTCACATGTGCTGAATCAATTATAAATAAGGGTAGACTAAAGTTAAGTATGTGAAAAACATAATGTTGTAAAAATCAAGTAAGGGAAAAATCTTAGGTAAGGGTAAAAAAATTAAATTATGTGTACTCTATAGTTAAGTAAGGTAAAAACAATGTTATGTAATTGTAGACAAATGTAATGTATGTGTAAACTAATGTTATGTTGGGGTACCAAAAAAATTTAATAATGGTGAAAAAATGTCTTTTAAGGTTATTAATAATATTATCTACGGGTAAAAAAAGTCGATTAAGGGTAAAATAATGTTATTTAAGGGTAAATAGAAGTAGATTAAGGAATAAAAAAGTTATTTATGGGTAAAATAATGTTTATTATTTGTAAAAATAAGTTGTGTAATGGTGAAAAAGTAATGTATGGTTAAAATAAATTAATGGAATGGTAAATATATGTACCGAAAGGGTAATACAACATTTTTGGGGATAAAATAATACATTTATGTGTTATTTCGGGGAAAAATAATGATACATAAGGGAAAAATATTGAAAGGTAAGGCTCATCTAAATGTATGTTGTGGTAAAAAAATGTAATTAAATAGTAAACTAAAGTTATGATAGGGAAAAATAATTACGTAAGGGTAAAATAACGTTAATTATATGTAAACTAGAGTTAAATAATGTTGAAATAAAGATAAAGAAGGGTAAAACTGATGTGATGTTAGGTGAAAATTTATTCTATAATGGTAAAATATTTACGTGAGGGTAAAAAAAGTTAAAAAAAGGTTATGATAATGTTTAGTAACTGTTAAATTGAAGTTAATTATGGGTAAAAAAAGCTATGTAAGTGTAAAATAATGTTATGTAATGGTAAAATATAATTAAGTAATGATAATATAAACATTTTTGATTGTAAGAAATTCTACTTAAGAGTAATTTAGAGATTATGAAGTGTTAAACAATGTTAATAAATTATAAACTAAAGCTATTTATGGGTTAAAAATAGTTAGGTAATGGTAAAATTAATTTTAATTAATTGTAAAAAAAGATACGAAAGGGTAAAATAATGATATGTAAGTGTAAAATAATATGTAAGGGTAAAATAATTTTTTGTAAGGGTAAAAATAATGATTTGTATTGGTAAATATAATTGTTTAAACTATGGTTATATTGGGTTAAAATAACGTTATTTGTGGGAAAAACAAATTTAATAACAATGATGATTTATTTTTTTATCAATACATTTAAACTAAAGATTTTGTAACATTGTATGGCCTTCATAGGTTTTGATGGTCAAATATCTGAATGATAACTTATTTCAATTCAGATTATTAGGATATTGAAAACATTATAGATAATAAAAAGTTATGATTAAATATTGGTAGCATCATTTTACTGCATCCTACAATAAATTGATATTTCTAATGTGTATATGTTCTATATTCTAATATAATACTAATTAAAGTCATTTAATGGTAGTTAAATAAGTAAATAATTTTCATAACAGATATTTTGAATCATAGATTTTTTTATCCTGAACGTACTTCATTTTAACTAACTGGTATTCAAGAATATGAATTTGGTTTTTGAAAATTAAATAGAAAATTCAGAACATGCGTGAGTCACTTTCTTGATAGATGTTTTGTTTCATGGAGTTATACGAAACAATATTTAGTGTCTTTATTAGTAGCTAAAAGTATGTATATTTCTACTACATATATTTGTTCATAACCAATATTGATTAAATAAAATAATTCAGACTTATTTAATTTAGAAAATATTCCAATTTATTTTGATTAAATTTCTACAATCTATACCTCTTAAATAAGTTTTCATAATTTACGTAATAGGATCATTTATGTATGATATAACTTTCATATAGATCAAATTCCAAAATGTGATAGAATTATATAATGTATTTCAATAGAAATTTAGTGGGTTGTAATGTTGACAAAGCCCCTAGATTTTTTTATGATTGATATAATAAAAAAAACATGGTAAGTTGAAATTTTTAATCTATTTAGGGGAATTGAAAATATATTTCATAAATTATTCTTTATATCCATTTACTTCCAGATCATTGAATGTTGAATGGTTGTATAAAATAGTATTTATCATCTGGTTGTAACTTCATTCATTGAATATAGTATCATTTCATTAATATCTTCAAATGTTTTCATGAATCATTATGTCATCTATAATATTTTTCAAAATAATTATGGATTGTTGTATACTATAAAAAAAGCATGAATTATAAAGGGGTTTATAAAATTTTGATGTAATTTTAGGGTTATATTCTTTCTTAATAATCATTGTCTAATTTAGTTTTAAAATCCATTCACATATTACAATGTATATATTAAATGGAATATAATTATTTTACATTATTCAATTTGATGAATTTCAAAATGTGTGTAAATTTTGTGTATTTTTTTATAATTATCAAAAAGTTGAATAATGTTTAATTGTCTCAGAAGATCTATGTTTATTTTTTAATTAAAAATTACACTACTTATTTATTTTATAAGTATCATTTCTCATAACATTTATTTCACCCTGTTATTCCACCAAACATGGGTTAAGATAATTATTTTATGCTTACATTGTTTAAAATATATGATATTGTTAACAACTGATTTTTATTCTGACATTCCTAAGGTATGTTGTGAACCGATTCTAAAAAAATATCCATCACTATATAGGTTATCATCACATGTACTATGAGTTTTCAAAATTAGTATGTCTTATAATAACTTTCTACATCTTGATATAAAAACTGAAAAAATCCAAGCGATCACATGAAAAAATAGTGACGAGACTCTAAGATATGTATATAAATTTTTTCTAAATGATGAATTAACAACATGAATAAATTTTATGGAACATAATGTCTTCAAAAAATTCATCAAATTCATATAATCATTTTTCCATTCAATGTGATATCATGAATAAATTTTAATCCACCATGTGATCATTTTTTTATTAAAACTGTGTAAACATTTAGAATATTTCCCAACCTACTACTAGAAAAAATTCTTCCATAGAATTTATGATTTGGAAATGTGTTGAACAAACCATATGATGATGAAATTTAGAATAGTTTTGAACATAGATTATGAATTATAAATTTCTTAAAATATTGAGAATAACTTATAAAATTGATATTTTCTAATAGTATTTAACCAACGTTATGACTAACCATAAGTGATAATTTACAAAATCTGTTGAAACTTATTTATGAACAACAATGAGTTAAAATAAGAAGAGTGTTAATCCTACTTTATTACATATGGCTATTCAAGGAATTTTTTTCTTGACCACCAAGAGTACACCTACAAGGATGGCAATGAGAGGAGGAGGATAGTGACTACCCGAGTCCCACCTCTAGTAGGCCCTTGTTTAGAGACTAGCATTGAGGTTACAATGAAGACTAAAATTGGTGAAATTAACCCATAAGAGAACATGAAAAACAGATAGATAAGAAATAAACACCAATGAACACATGCTCAGACATATATATAATAAATCATTGTGTATGCATGTAATTTCATACATAATTGTTACAACTAAAAATGTAAATAAAATTACCAAAAGTTTAATGTTTGAATTGAGCAATAAGAAAAAACATCTCCTCAACAACAACAAGCTATTAGTAAGTAGGCCGATCTCCAAACCGAAATTTTTGACCTAAGAAAATATTTTAAATATACATTGGGTGAGAATAATAGTATACTCATTAGTATCCTCTCCATATCCCATTGTGCTAAAGATAAATAAGGAATGTAAAATATTAGTGAACAACAACTGAAACAAACTCATCACCAAAACATGTATACTATATTTCCATCATCCCTGGGAATATATCTCACCACGTATCATATATGAGGATTCATGTATTATAGTGATAAATAAAAAAGGGTACCCCACAATTACTCCCCCTACTTTTGCAATCTTCCCCTACATCACACATCCTAAGCCGTCTCTCCACCAAAATAGACATTCCCGAAAAAATAATGGTCTAGGCTTAGCGACTACTCCTATATCACGTCAGAAAATCATCGCATCCACATTTCCATTTAGTAATAATGAATTCTTCAGGATCAACCACAAATCGTCTGATGTGTATCATACTCTTTGTATTATAATGCAAAACACCAAATAACATACACTATGTATGTACCGTTATCCTTCCCATCATATAAACATCTAACTTATAATAACAATTTGGATACTCTATTAAGGAATATATATCTCAGATCAAACCACAAACCATTAAATCCCTTGACACACATATATTTAAAAACTAATGACCATGTATACCAACAGAAATATCATCATGAGGTGAGGGTTGGAATGGATAGGGTAATTAGTAATATTATCCCCATCAATATTTATATTATTCAAAACACCATCCTAGAGTTCATTGTGTTCCAATCACCCGATCCATCACAGGTGGTTTAGCATATGAAATCATAAAATAGAAAATATGTAACCCAGATCACAACTACACAATGGGTATAACCTTTTCCTACAGTCAACTATATTATCATCAGTCAAACACTTGACTACCACTACTATAAACTGAATATTGTTTATGAAAATAAGGAATAAAAGAGAAAAATAACATTAATTCTCCCTTTTAATGAACTAATATTTATATTCATTAATTAATTAACAATTTAATGTATTATTGAATACTCATTACATTTACCATTCAGTTGGATTCCATTACCTCTGGGCATATTCAAACTAAAACCATTATTCTGAATAATTTATTTATTATTAACATTTCAATCTAGAAAAACTGACCCCAAGGGTTAAACATTTGTTTTCAATTAAATTGGATTTCCATATTTCTAGAGACTCTATTAATACATCCTATGATAAGAACAAAGAGATTCATAAGAAATATTGTTTTGATACCTCAAGATGTTGGGAAAGGGAATCATATTAAATAATAAACAAAGAAATAAAGCCTTTAAACAAATTCACAACAAACAAGTATCTGTATTCAAGCGTATCAAAAGTAATCCCATATTTTTATAGTACCGTGACACAAAACCGAATTTTATGGGGTTGGGATTTAAAAACATTTATCCCATAGAAATTAAACTTCATCATATTAGACAATCCAATCCCTAATAATAGTCTATGAATCCCATTTCAATTTTTTTAAGAATAAAATTTAAAACCAGAATGATTACTTCATTTCAGTCAAAACACGATTGTCAAAAAGCTCATCGATGTAGACCAATACTCAATGGATCTAAAAATGAATACCACTAGACTATCCCCAAAGGGTTCAGAATCTAAGTGAATGACAATCATCAAATTCCATATGCTATCCTAGAGATCTAAAAAATCAATTGATATTACAAGACTCACCAAAATCTCATCCCTTTAACACCTAAATATTTTCTTAGATTGATTTATCAGATAGATAATTTCACTTGATATCATGTTATTATAGAGAGAGTGAGGCTATAAATTACACTACAATTAATAATCTTTGAAATACATATCCTCTTCTTCTTATATAGTGGATTTCACAAATACCCATAAAGGGTTCCTAAACACTAGGAAATAAAATGACAAATAATGAGGCCATAATTTAAATATTATAATGAGATATCTATGTTATAATTTAACCTATATTTTTATCATATAATTTTTATAAATAATAAATATATTATGTGATAAACTAGAGTGTTTAACACAACTCTTAATTCTAAATAATGTTAAACGGTCCCAGAATATTAAAACAATATCATCTAATATATTATTTTTCACTTATTCACTGCATACATTTTGAGTATATTAAATATATAAATTCAAAGAAATTATTCAGTATGTAGATAATAATGAATTGAGTTAATGATTAGTGACCATTAGAACATGGACCACTCCCATAACTAGTGTTGGGGACAACAATTTCATATATGCATATTCTCTAGAATAGGTAAGACTATTGAATACACTTTACTGTGAGAACCTTCAGGACCATATCCTAGTAGCAGTGAATACAATTCACAGATTAGGAGTAGAGTCTAGAAACCCATTAAGGCTCTAATAAAGATAATGAATGGTCCATGATATGATAAACTTTCTTATAAACATGAACTGTGTAATTTAATATCCTTTTCTCATTATATCTCATAGACTAGGATGAATAACCTATGTCATCTTACATTATCTCATTATCAATTTTTGAGATAAATGGACCAACATAGTTTCAAATACCATGGAAAATAATTTATAACAATACAACCATATTGATCAACTATTCATGAGATATCACTTCCTCAACATGGGATTGAAAAATTCTATGATGTACTTTAAACCAATTCCATTAATAAAATGATTCACCACCCAGAAATGGAATCTCCTCAATATTAATGTCATGATTTTTTCCATTCATATATATACACAATCAAACATTACACATTGATAATAATATTAAGTCCGGAGACAAATACTCATGATGAAAGAAATCAACAACCAATGAAGCATGAATCATATTATGTTTTTATTAGTGGTACTATCCTAATGATGTCACCTAAAAGATATCACCATGTGTGAACATAATGAAAACACTCTCAAGGATTATGATGCCCCACCACCTGATAGTCTTTGTAAGGACCCGACCATAGTTATCCAGAGTCAGTGCTTTATTAAATAGCATTGGCATGATTACAAGGAATCATGTTCCAAAAGATCGATTAGTTTAGAAGTCATGGAAAATAGATTACATGTATGAACATTACATTACACATTAGAAAATAAAACACTAAACATATATTATCCTTTGTGAACTCCAATAATTCCCTAGAATTACCCTGTATATCCATCATAATACACTTCTTGGAATTCTAGGAGAATAAAAAATAAGAAAGGGGTGATCTCAGATGCTCTGTAAGAGTAATAAATACAGTGAAAGATAACATTAACATTAGGCATGGTGAATAATTGAAAACACATGCCTTTAAAAATAATAAAAATTGACACTTTATGGAAGGAATATGAGCTGAGTATATAATGAAATAATAAAATATAGTCCTGGGTTTTCTAATATATGGATAACCACATGAAATATCAATATCTAATATCATAATGATAGAATGCATAATGCCTAACATCAAAACTACATACTCAAGGCCTCGTGCCAAGACTACAAATATGATTTTTTCAAGGCCTTGTCCCAAGAACCATGTTTGTCTCATGAGACCTCCTGGTGCATAGAAGAGATATATAAGGATCCACCCGTCACTTAATAAGTCCAATACATTCCACATATGAATAGGTTTTAACATAATATAAACATTCTTATTTAAACTATCATACGAAATGTCAACAATTTATCCATAAACCATGAATGGTATAAAAATAAAACATCCATAGTCAAACATAACTCATTAAATAAAATATGTAAGATTTTATTGTAATAGATTAACCTCAATTAAGGATATTAACATAGATGAAAATCATCATAAAAACTATTTGAGATAAATATCCTACTTTTTCTGAAAAACAATTAAAAGTCTCACTATTTATCATAAAGTCATTTAAAATACATTTTAGAATCAAATT
The DNA here is from genome assembly GCA_963277665.1 of Viscum album. NCBI lineage: Eukaryota > Viridiplantae > Streptophyta > Magnoliopsida > Santalales > Viscaceae > Viscum > Viscum album. The sequence goes on from OY728130.1 coordinate 1,032,806,065, forward strand.
GTCTCATACCACTTTGAAACATATAAAAGGAATTTAAATTTTAATACATTAATGTCCATATAAATAAATCCTTAAAACCATTTTTAAATAATGGACATTAATGAGAATGATTTAAAAGAATAAATCTTTAAAAAATTTAAAATAGTATTTTAGATAGAGTTCCTAACCAAAAGGGAGACACTTGAATAAAAATAATTGAGGTAATCATCAATTTATAATAACATGAGAATAAAGAGATTGATTATATACTATGTCAATGTACATTATATACACCATATAAAAGTGAATAGGTGTATGACAACAACAATGTCTCAATGGAATGTAAATTGAGATAAAATACCTTATAAAGACCATATCCTTAAGATCAGGATAAATCAATGACCTAATTATGTGTGACAAATATAAATACACTAAAGATGATTGGATATTCAGTGTAAATAAATCAGAGTACATTCACACATATTATTTTAAATACAACACCAATGACTTAGATGTTGACCTCAATGAATGGAAATTGAGTTAAGAATACTCTTATCAAGTTCATATAAATGAGAAGAGAAATTATCAACAGATTTAATATGTTTATCAAAATTAAATACACACAATGGATAGTGGAAATTACTATATAAATAATAAACAGTGATTCCACACATAATCTTGGAGTAAAATAAACATTGAGGTATGCATAGAGCACAATGAGTGGAAATTGAAATTTTGAAACTCTCTTATTGATTTGGTGACTCACAAATCATACACCCCATGAATAGGGATCATAAAATGATGATGTAAATACACATAAATTAAATTGTATTACACCAAGAATACAATCATTGGAAGCACATAATACACCACATGTAATAAATATGTGGTGAACAATGGAAATCTGACAAAATTAAGAGTGAGATAAGAGACCCCTTACCTCAAGTTTGACTTGTCCTGTATGTTCCTTGTTCTTCCTAAATAATAAATTTAAGATAATTCATACTTGATTAAAAAAAATTCTATTTTATTATTCCTTTTATATCACTTATTAACTTTCTATATAAATTAGTTAAATATTTGTGTTCATATTGAATATTTTATTGATGTTCGGAACTTGAGTAAAAAATGACCTTGTTATAATTACAATTTATACATGTAGTCAAACGTAAATTATCTCTCGAATGATATAAATGATTTATATATCTTATATTTATTATATATCATATATATATAATTATTTATAATAATACATAACATTTGGAGATAAGAAATGAAATGCACCGTTCAGGGAAACAGTATGTCGTACGTACGCATGAACACTACATTCATTGCTATTTAGTATTTTAATTGAATTAAAACATAATGAAACATAGTTATATTATAAATACAGTATAATATCATATATAATATAATTAACAATATCCTTTATACATGCCACATAATTCATTAACGAGTCATATCATTTTGATGGGTCGGTAGTCCGTACTTCCTCAAAAGAAATTACCGCGTTTACCAATAATGGAAACCATAATGGTATGATATAAATGGAAAATATAGAATAATAAAGAAAGAATAAACATAATATATATCATATATAAATACAGTGTCATTTTAATGGGCACCATGAGAGGTGGTAGGAGATAATTGACCAATCATTGTTTCGTGAGGCAATAGTTTCCAATCAATAGAAACAGTATGTTCCTCACCCATTATTTGAAGGTGTGTGTAATTGGAGTTCAAATACTTATAATAAAAATATTCTAGTATATTTTGGATACTTTTTTTTTATAAATTAATGGAATAAAAAGTTTTTAGGCGGTTGGAGAAGTAAAATAGAATAAAATAAAACAAAATAATTTAAGTGAAAGTGTAAACTTTAATTTGTGTAGATTCCTTTGGTTTGAATCAAAAGAACACTTTAAGTGTCTTATGACTAAGGTAAGGCTTCTAGGAGTAATATGGGGATATTGAGAGATTATTTGGGTAGGGGTGGGATGAACCATGGGGCTTGAGAGGTGTGTGGAATGGGTTTGAAGTGGTGTCTTTTTATAAGGGGGGAGGAGTGGACCTTTAGAAAAGTGTGAGAATATTATTTTATTATATAGTGATATTTAGTTTATAAGGCTCCAAAACTATATAAAGTCTAATATAAGATGTCTCAGGGTCGAAATAAAATCATTCAATAATAATTGGATAGGTTTTGGATATTATTTTAATATTAATAATCATATTTATTTAAATCATTTATTAATGATGTAGATAATGCATATTTATGGTGTCATATATAATTTAATTTATTTGATGACTAAAAATAATAATAAAAATACAATAATGTAGGAAATCGTTTTATTTTTCTAATGAATATTTATAGTCTAAATTATGACTTATATAACCCCATGTAAAAATTGAGTTACTAAAAGATATTTGTTTTTGTCATTTTTTCCTTTACTTTATGTTAATTAAAATAAATTATCATTATCATTCATAAGTAGCTCCATCGGGACTCAAAATCGACCCAAGGATGTTAATGGTTGTTCATGACTCAACCAATAAGGTTATGACATGTTTTAAGGTAATTTTATATTATTATAATATTCTTTTTACCTTGAATTACCATATTTACCTTTAACCATGGAAAATAAATGTCAAATGTTACTATTAATAAAATTATTTTCACATTATTCAACAAAATATTACATACTAATAACAACCATGTATGTCTGATTTTTTAAATTCAATTCACAGAAGTGGTAAATTTTAATTTAAATGAAAATTTTAGTTTTTTATCTACTTCTGAGTGGTTTCACTATTCATCAAAAAGTGAAGTTTTTTTGAAAATAAGAAAAACTCAGCCAAAGATACCTTTTTTATTATGAATTAAAAAATTATGTCTATTTTACCAAATTAGAAACATAGATGTTGGATTAATTAATTTAAAATTAATTCCTTTTGTCAAAACAAATAGCGTGTTTTTAAGAAACACTAACTATCAAAAGATTGACATTTGTTTACGTATAATTTCAAAGTGCAATTAATTCCAGTGACCAAAATTGGATTAAATGTTAAAAATATAATCTAATTACACTTCCAAATCATTAAAATGTATAATTGAACACTATATATTATTTCTATTTAAAAAAATGTTTCAATTAAAATTTTGTATTATTCATTATTCCCCCAAATATGAATGATATCAGAAAAACACCACAAATTTATCAAAACTATATTTTTATGTCTCTATTCTTGATAAGTAGTTTATTTTTTCAAATTTAATATATAAAAGTGTCAAATATTGGATTTAAAAGGGGTTCTCCATTAAAAGGTGGTAAAATTGTATTTTTTGAAAAATACATTTTTTATCTGAAAAATTGAATTTTTTCTTATAATATGTCTAAGAAACACATAATACATAAGTTAAAATTATATAGAGTACATAAAATTCAAAATCCAGTTAGTAATATTCATAACTGTATTTTGAAATGCTAGTTTGCTATGTCGTGGTGCGCTCAAACTCAGTGTTGCGTATAGATCAAGTTTTTGAATTACTTTGAAGATATAATGTACTATGAAAGCATGGGTTGTTACATTCTCCCATACTTCAATAAAGTATGTCCTTGCAATTTGAAATTTTTCATTGAAAATAAAAGGTTAAAAATAGAAAAATACCATTGTGGAAAACCCACATCAGAAATTGGGTTAACAAAATTTAGTTATAATAAGAGGGAAAGGGAAATGGAAAAGTCACCACCAAATTATGATCTCTATTAGGAGACCATTGGTGGAAATTATAGACACATAATTGTAGGAAAACCATAAATATTTATAGGGAGTGATTGAGGTCATCAATCACAAACAAGTGTAAAATTGAGGGCCTCAAAGCCATCAATCTATAATGATTTAAAATATCATCAGTCCATAAAAACATGAAGCAGTATGATAACACATTTTTGTATTTAAGATCCCATACTTTAAGTTTAATAATTAATTTATTCATAGAATACGTGAAATATATATATATATATATATACTTGACAAGTAGAGTTTAATTATTCATCTAATTATGACTATAAAGTCATCATCCACCACAAATGATGATTATTCAATATGACTTGGTCACACATAAAGTGCTAGAATAAACTTATAGAGAATCACATCATCCATAATGGATGAACTGTATATTTCTCTTTTCGTTAGATATTAACCAAAACCAAAATGGTTAGTAAAAGATCAGATAATCCACAAAAGGGATAATAACATTGAGGATGATTTACTAATCTAAATTTATTAAATTATGAATACATTACAAAAAGTTCAATAAATACAATTCAATAAAAAAATTCCCATAAAATTTTTCAATATAATCCAAACTAATATTGAAACCCAAAACTCAGAAGATTTTGCTTACATAGTCTTCCCCGTTAAATTGTGTCTCCAAATAACATAGACTACTCTTAAAGTCACATACTTAAAAGTAAATAAACTAATAACATATTCTCTATTATAGGTTAATCATTTCCATAAATACCCAAATCACTATAAATCCACAATAAAAACATTGATAAAAACCCAAAATTACTCCTAAAATTAAATCTCATAGTATTCAATTTTCCTTACGCATATAGTTTTACCAAAAGAGAGAATATATTCCAAAATAAAATTTATCAATTAATCACCAAATCATTTTACTATACTAATGATAAATTGTATGTAAAAAAATCAACATATTATTGATAAATAAAATATTTTAATTAAAAAACATTTTCACACTAACCATTAATTTCATGTAGTCTTGGGGTAGGCGATAAATCCCAGTCACAATTGGGTTGATGTTTTTATTCACTCAGTTTGGTATGACATGAAGGTTTTTCCAACGGTCTATGTGTTTTCCTTTTTCAAAAACTATATAATTTTATAATATTCCCAAAAATTAGATATATTCTTCAAAATAACCTTAACATAATTTACCCACAAATGTTATCTCATACCTCGCATTTTCATCCCAATATTTAATAAATTTTAATTTCATAAAATTCAAGGATCATATAAACCCAAATGGTTATTTATAACTATTATCACAATAGAAAATAAAATTCTTCATTTAATAGCATTTTCACATAACAAACTGTAGGGTTACACATACCCGAGAAAAGTCTTCCAATGTAATCTCATCAAAAAGATTATTAATACCTTTAAACATTTTTCTGTCTATTTATTTACACATAGGTCATTCTTTTTCCAAGAGGTTACCCTATAGAATATGGAATTCACTCGGGTAATGCCCCTTGTCCCCTATATTTATGAAAAATGAATATAAGTGGATTCATGGAATCATTTTTATTTTATTCCACAATAATCTTCATTTTTCCCCAGCAATTCTTTATATTATGTCCTTATTTCCCACAAAAAAGCATTTATTTGTTCCATTGAGACACGTTCTTGGGTGTCTCCTTCCACATTTTATGCATGATGGATATTGGCCATTATTTTCTCCATGTTCTCCACTACTGTAGCCCTTATCATTCATCGCCTTTCCCATAATTTTTGAGTCTGGGAGTTGGTTATCATATATGTTGTTGATTATGTTTTTGGAAAACTGATTCTTCATGAACACGATATCCTTTACACCTATCAACATTCCAGTTATTTGCTCATTTCAACCCCTATGCCCTCCTTGTAAATCATCTTAAATGAAACTACGACTTCGTTGGAATCCATCCATTGACTAACACAAGAAAGCATAGTGTGAGTCCTGAAATCATTTAGAGAATATCATAAAACCGTATTTTTAATCTAAAACACATTAGGATTAACGAAGGTTATATATTATATTATTATATTAAAATCCATAAAATTGGTTTGTAAAGAAAATATGAATTATCCTATGCATATACCCCGGGAGTGTCATAACCAAGAGTGCAGCAAGGCCCGTTGTTGTGTACTAGGATATCCCTGGTCATGCCCGAAACTCCTTGTCACTATTTTCACTCCTAGGTATATCTGTGCCAGATCCGCCTCTATATGATTGTATCCAGACCAGGATTTATTGGTTGGAAAATACACAAAATCTCTATATTACCAAAATTATAGGAAGTTATTCTATATTAATCATCAATGTCTATCTTAGGGTAATGTTCACTAATAAGATTTTATCTAAATCTAGTTTCCAAGGTTTGTAATAAACTTTGTCTGATACAAAATTTAATTCCCAAACCCCAATTACCCCAGAGTCGGTGCTTTATAACCTAGTATTGGCATGAATAAAAGGAATCAAGTCCTGAATGATCGGTCTGTTTAGCAGTCTTAAAAAATAGATTAGATACATGAACATTACATTTCAAATTAGAAAATAAAACACAATATAAATTATCCTTTTTGAACTCCATTAATCCGATATCTTAACCCTACATATAAATCATAATACAATTCATGGAATCCTGGGAGAATAAAACACAAGAAATGGGTGAGCTCAGATGCTCAGTATGAGTAAGAAATACATCGTAAGATAACCACATGAAATATCAATAACTAATCTTATAATGATGGAATGCATATTTCCGGTCATCATAACCACATAGTCAAGGCCTTCTTCCAAGACTACAAATAATATTTTTTCACGGCCATGTTCCAAGACACTAGTTTGTCTCATGAGACCTACCAATGCATAGAGGATCTATAGCGGGCTACACCCATCACTTACTATGTGCAATGCCTTCATCATTTGAAAAGGTTTGAACATAACATAATCATTTGTATTAAAACTAGAATACGAAATGTCAATAATTTATCCATAAACTATGAATGGTATAAAAATAACAGACCCATAATCAAACATAACTCATTAAATAAAATACATAATATAGTTTGGTAACATATTAACCTCAATGATGGATATTGACATAGATGAAAAGGATCATAAAAACTATTTGAGAGAAATATCCCCATTTTTCTTGAAAACATTTAAATGTCTCACTATTTATCATGAAGTCATTTAAAAAATATTTTTGAATCAAATTGTGCAATACCACTCTGAAACATTTTAAAGGAATTTGAATTTTAATATAGAAATTTCCATATAAATAAATACTTAAACCCATCTTTGAAACATGGACATTAATGAGAATGATTTATAAGAATAAATCAATAAAAAATTTAAAATAGTATTTTAGTTAGAGTTCCTAACCAAAAGAGAGACACTGGAATAAAAATAATATAGGTAATAAACACATTATAATATCATGAGAATAAATTGATTCTTGATATACTATGTCAAATTACATTATATACTCCATATAAAAGTGAATTGGCGCATGACAACAAATATGTCTCAGTGGAATGTAAATTGAGATGAAATACATTATAAAGACCATATACTTAGGTTCAGGATAAATAAACTACATAATTATGTGTGAAAAATATAAATACACTAAATATGATTGGATATTCAGTGTAAATAAAACATAGGAAATTCACATATATTCTTGTAAATACAACACCAATGACTTGGATGTTTAACACAATGAATGGAAATTGAGTTACGATTACTCTTATCAAGTTCATATAAATGACTTGAGAAATTATCAATAATGTTATTCTATGTATCAAAGGTAGATTTAAAAAAAGGATAGTTGAAATTAATACATAAATACTAAATAGTTATTCCACACATAATCTTGGACTTAAACAATAATTGATGTATGTGTAGAGACCAACAAGTGTAAATTGAAATTATGAAATTCTCCTACTGATTTGGTAACTCACAAAACATACACCCCATGAAAGAAGGATCATACAATGAATATGTAAATAACAATAAAGTAAATTATGTAACACCATGAATAAAATCATGGGATGTAAATAATAAACCACATGTAATAAATTCGTAGAGGACAATGGAAATCTCACGAAATTAAGAGTGAGATAAGAAACCCCTTACATCAAGTCTGACTTATCTTGTATGTTCCTTGTTCTTACTAAATAATAAAATTAAGTTAATTTATACTTGATTAAGAAATTTTTTCAAGTTTATTATTCCATTTATATAACTTATTAACTTTCTATTACAATTAGTTAATTATTTGAGTTTATATTGTATATTTTACTGATGTTCAGAACTTGAATAAAAAATGTCATTGTTATAATTACAAATTGTCCATGTAGTCAAACACCCATTATCTCAAGAAGAATATACATTATTTTTATATATTATATATATTATATATCCATTATATATATATGTAGTTATAACCGTGCATAACATTTGGAGATAAGAAATTAAATGCACCGTCCATGGAGACGGTAAGTCGTATGTACGCATGAGCGCTACATTCATTTAAATTTAGTATTTTAATATAATTAAAACATAATGATACATATTTATTTTATAAATAAAGTATAATATCATATATAATATGATTAAATTCATCCATTATACATCCCACATAAGGCATCAATGAGTCATGGCACTTTAATGCGGTGTTAGTCCGCACTTCCTTAAATAAAATTATCACGTTTACCCTTAACGAAAACCATAATGGTATGATATAAATGGAAAAAATAAGAATAAAGAAAACATAAACATAATATATATCATATATAAATACATTTTCATCTTAATGGCCACCATGAGAGGTGGTATAAGATAATTGAACAATCATTGTTTTGTGAGGTGTTAGTTTTCCATCCACAGAAGCAGTATGTTCCTCACCCATTAGACGGAGGTGTCTGTAAACGTAGTTCGAATAAATATCTTATAAATATTCTAGTATATTGAGGATACTGGTGTTGTTATAAATAAATAGAATAAAAATCGTTTAGCGATTTGGAGAAGTAAAATAATAGAAAATAAAACAAAAGAATTTAAAAGAAAGTGTTACCTTTAATTTGGGTAACTTCCTTTGGTGTGTACCAAAAGTACTTCTTTAAATGCCTTATTCCTAAGGTAAGGATTATAAGAGGAAGAGGGGTATCTTGGGAGCTTATTTGGGTAGGGTTTGTATGAGCCAAGGGGCTTGATAGGGGTGTGGAATGGGTTAGATGTGGTGTCCTTTTATAAGGGAGGGGGAGGGGCTCTTTAAGAACGTGGGAAAATATTATATTATTATATAGTGATATTAGGTTTATAAGGGTCCAAAAATAAATAATGTCATAGATAATATTACTCAGGGTCTAAATAAAATCATCCAATAAGAATTGGATAGGTTTTGGATATTATTTTAATATTAATAATCATATTTATTTAAATCATTTATTAATGAGGTTGATAATGCATCATCATTGGGTCTTAAATAATTTAATTTATATAATGTATAAAAAATATAATAAAAATTCCATAATGTAATAAATCTATTTATATTTAAAATTAATTTTTATAGTCGAAAATATGACTTATATAACCCCATTTAATAATTTATTTACAGAAAGATATTTGTTTATGTCCTTTTTGCCTTTACTTTAATTTAATTAAAATAATGGGTCATTATCTTCCATAAGTGGACCCATGTGGTCCCCAAATTGACCAAAGGATTCCCACGGTCGTTCATGACTCATACAATGAGGTTAGAACAAGTTTTAATGTAACTGTATATTATTATAATATTCTTTTTACCATTAATTAGCCTAATTACATTTAATCGTGATAAATAAAAGACCAATGTTACGGTTCAAAAATTATTATTTTCACCTTATTGAACCAAATTTTATTTAATAATGGCATAATTTATGTCATATTTTCGAAATTCAATTCAACTAAGAGGTAAAATTTAATTTAAATGAAAAATTCAATTTTTTAACTACTACTTAGTGGTTTCACTATTCATCAAAAATTGACGTTTTTTAGAAAATACCAAAAACACAGCCTAAGATATATTTGATATTACGAATTAAAAAATGATTTCTATCTTGACAAATTCAATACATTGTTTTAGGATTAAAAAATTTAAAATTAATTGTTGTGGTCCAAACAAATATCGTGTTTTTAAGAAACAATAACTATCAAAAGATTTACAGATGTTTATGTATAATATCCACGTGAAATTAATTCCAATGACAAACATTGGATTAAATGGTAAAAATATAATTTAATTAAAACACAAAACCATTTAAATTTATAATTTAACTATATCAATTATTTTGATGAAAAACATGGTTTTCAATTAATATTTTGTATTTTTCACTAACTACCCAAATATGAAATTTATCAGAAAACACCAAAAGTTTTTCAAAACTAAATATTTATGTCCCGAATCTAGATAAGAAGTTTATTTTGTCAAATTGAATATATAATAGTGTCAAATATTAGATTTAAAAAGGTTTATCCATAAAAAAGGGGAGAAATTTCATTTTTTAAAAAAAATCATTTTTTTATCTGAAAAATTGATTTTTTTTCATATAAAATGTCTAAGAAACACATAATACATATGTTAAAATTATATGAAGTATATAAAACTCAAAAACTATTTAATACTAATCATAAAATTTTTTTAATGGCTGGTTTGGTAAGGTGTGGTGCGCTCGAACATAGTTTTTCTTATTGTACAAGTTATTCAATTACTTTGAAAAGATAATGTACTGTGGAATCTTGGGGTGTTACAATCATACATTAATAGTGTCTATATATTATGATGTATCTAAACCATAAGACATTTTTTTATGATTAAGGTCCTAGTATATTGAGGTTTTCATTACAACTTCAGAATGATTATAAAATTTTTGTAAGAAAAATATTCGATGGAAATTACAATTTAAATAGTGGATTCATAAATATCAACACTATAATGGTATTTTTATATCATGTATAACTCATTGTATATTTGGTATGGTTTCCAAAAATTTACTTCTAAATTTTTTTCAAGTGAACCCACTATTATAACACTCCCACTTGCAGTAGATTCATCTTGATAATTATACTTATTAGATATCACATGACAAGATCATGTTTTTACAAAGTTATGGATTTAGTCTTGGGAATTACAAGTTTAATTGCATGGAAATTATATAATATTTATCTTTACCTCCTTGGGTAAGACTTCTCAAGAGATGATATCACTAGGTATATCCCTTTTTCACTATTAAATCATGACATCAAGGAAGGTACTAATGTTATAATTATCATAAAATTTATTATAATAATATACTACAAACATGGAGTGATTCTAAGAACGTGAAGCATTTTTTGCGTATTTTTTCACTTCGTCATTACATGACTCAAAAGCTATAAAAACGTGGTATTTATAGATATGGAAACCACTAAATTGAATGAACTAAAATTTCTCACTACCTTAATATAATTATGATATATATTTGTATTTATAAACCATAAATCTAGTTTTTTCCTCTCATAACTTGTCTCACATTATCTCCACATACATGGTGCATACATTTTTGATTTCTCATGTACAAATGCATAGTTTCAACTACTTCCTTTGTGGTTCTCTATGAAATAATTAATATTTTCTTATTATAAAGTTCATGAGGTAAATATCATTTCTTGTACATATATTTTTATACATGATCTTTCAATTATATAAGCATAGGAAATTCAATACACCACATTAATATATTAATATTACCCTACATGTCTTATTAGAGATATTTATGCCATGTGACATTGGTAACAATTCTCCCTCTAATTGTTCAAACACGTAGTTTTTTGATATATTTTTTGTATTTTTACTATTTCATTGATCAAAGGAACTCTTAGATCTACCTTTTATGATTTTGGTCCCTAGATCATAGGTTTCTACATTAATCCAATCTCTAGAGAGTAACAAACACTATGGTTTTAACTAGTTTTAATATCATTACATTTTCTTCATTTGTTTTAAAAAACATTTCACTTGGAAAATGATCATATTCACCATATCCTATTATAGATACATGGTCAAATTAATTCCAAATGAATATCCTATGATATTGTTTCTTACATTAACCCTAAAATAGATTTCAGTAATAGTAACCCCTATTGGAATTCTATGGTGTCACCATCTATTTATAATTATAATTTATATACACCTTCCATGATTCATGTTATTTATATAAAATTCTCAAAAAATTATCAAATAAGATTACTATAACATGTAAAATTTTAAATGATTTAAAAATAATGAATTCATATTTCAAATCAATCATTATTTATACCATGATAATACCATGCCTGTATAGTCTCACTTGAATAACTAGTGGAAATGGTTAACAAAAAACCATTACCATGGTTTTAACCTTCCTATATAGAATGTGTCTTTGAAACATTCACTTTCACATGGTATTTTTGTACTTGTTTCAATTCAATGTACTTGGGTATTTATGTCATTGAATAAACAAAAGTCAATATTTCCCCCACTATCCAAAATAGAAATATGAAAACATTTATAGAAATATTTCATTTTAGATAACATTAAGTTTCATTTAAGGTATTTATATATTATCCTATATTAACATTACTTTATTAAATGAGATTAACATTATGTTTATCTTTGTAAAATTTTGTTTACCCAAAGTCAGTGCTTTATTACCTAGCATGGGCATGAATACAAGGAGTCACGTCCCGAATGACCGATCAATTTAGAAATCTTGGAAAATAGATTACATACATGACCATTACATTACAAGTTAGAAAATAAAACAAAATATAAATTATCCTTTGAGAACTCCATTATTCACCTATCTTAACCCTTTCTATCAATCATAATACAAATCATGGAATCTTGGGAGAATAAAACATAAGAAAATGGTGAGGTCAGATGCTTAGTAAGAGTAAGCAATACATCATAAGATAACATAAACATGAACACTTTATGGAAGGAATATGAGCTGAGTAAATATTTCCATAATAAAATATAGTCATGGATATTCTACTAGCTGAATAACCACATGAAATATCAATAACTAATCTAATAATGATGGAATGCATAATGCCGAACATCAAAACCACATAGTCAAGGCCTTGTTCCAAGACTACAAATAAGATTTTATCAAGGCCTTGTTCCAAGACAGTAGTTTGTCTCATGAGACCTACCGATTCATCGAGGATCTATAGCGGGCTCCACCCGTCACTTACTAAGTCCTTTGAATTCCTCATATGAAATGGTTTGAACATAACATAATCATTGGTATTAAAACTAGAATACAAAATGTCAATAATTTATCCTTAAACTATGAATGGTATAAAAATAACACATCCACAGTCAAACATAACTCATTCAACAAAGTATTTAATATTTTATGGTAATAGATTAACCTCAACAATGGATATTGACATAGATGAAAATGATCATAAAAACTATTTGAGAGAAATATCCCCCTTTTTCTTGAAAATGATTAAAAGTATCACTATTTATCAAGAAGTCATTTAAAAATGTTTTTTTAATCAAAGTGTCCAATACCACTTTGAAACTATTAAAAGGAATTTTAATTTTAATAGAGTAATTTCCATATATATAAATACAAAAACCCATTTTTAAAACACGGACATTAATGAGAATTATTTACAAGAATAAATCTATTAAACATTTAAAATAGTATTTTAGTTAGAGTTCCTAACCAAAAGAGAGACACTAGAATAATAATAATTGAGGTAATAAACACATTATAATATCATGAGAATAAATTTATTCTTGATATACTATGTGAAATTACATTATATACTCCATATAAAAGTGAATTAGTGTATGACAACTAATAAGTCTCTGTGGAATGTAAATTGAGATGAAATACCTTATAAAGACCATATCCTTAGGTTTAGGATATATCAACTACATAATTATGTGTGAAATATATAAATAGACTATATATGATAGGTTATTCAGTGTAAATCAATCAGAGGTCATTCACCTATATTCTTTTAAATTCAACACCAATTACTTTGATGTTTAACTCAATGAATGGAAATTGAGCTTCAATTACTCTTTTCAAGTTAATATAAATAACTAGATAAATTATCAATAATGTGATTATGTGTATAAAATGTAAATTCACACAAACGAGATATGAAATTACTACATAAATACTAAATATTTATTCCACACATAATCTTGGAGTTAAATAATCAATGATATATGTGTAGAGCCCAACGAGGGGAAGTTACAATTCTGAAATTCTCCTACTGATTTGGTAACTCACGAAACATACACCCCATGAATGATGGATCATACAATAAAGATGTAAATACCCATATATTAAATTATATTACATCATGAACAAAATAATGGGATGTAAATAATACACCACATGTAATAAATAAGTTGCGAACAATGGAAATCTCATGAAATTATGAGTGAGATAAGAAACCCCTTACCTCAAGTCCGACTTATCTTGTATGTTCCTTGTTCTTACTAAATAAAAAAATTAAGTTAATTTATACTTGATTAAGAACATTTTTCATGTTTATTATTCCATTTATAAAACTTATTTCCTTTCTGTAACGATTAGTTAATTATTTGTGTTTATATTTGATATTTTACAGATGTTCAGAACCTGACTAAAAAATGTCCTTGTTATAATTACAAATTGTCCATGTGGTCAAACATCCATTATCTCAAGAATCGTATAAATTATTTATATATATTATATATATTATATATCAATTATTTATATATATTTATTTATAACCGTACATAACATTTGGAGACAAGAAATGAAATGCACCATTCATGGAGATAGTAAGTCGTACGTACGCATGAGCGCTACATTCATTTCTATTTAGTAATTTAATAGAATTAAATGATAATGATACATAGTTATTTTATAAATAAATTATAATATCATATATAATATGATTAACTTCATCCTTTATAAGTCTCACATAAGCCATCAATGAGTTATAGCACTTTGATGCGGCGTTAGTCTGCTCTTCCTAAAATGAAATTATCACGTTTACCCATAATGAAACCATAATAGTATGATATAAATGGAAAAAAATAAGAATAAATAAAACATAAACAAAATAAATATCATATATAAATACAGTGTATCTTAATGGCCACCATCAGAGGCGCTAGAAGATAATTCAACAATCATCGTTTTGTGAGGCGTTAGTTTTCCATCCACAGAAGCAGAATGTTCCTCACCTACTAGATGGAGGTGTCTGTAAGTGTAGTTAGAATAAATCACATTAAAAAGACTATTATATTGAGGATACTAGTGTTGTTATAAATGAATAGAATAAAAATATTTTAGGGGGTTGGATAAGTAAAATAATAGAAAATAAAACAAAATAATTTAAGAGAAAGTGTTACCTTTAATTTGGGTAACTTCCTTTGGTCTGTACAAAAAGGACTTTTTTAAATGCCTTCTTCATAAGGTAAGGCTTCTAAGAGGATTAGGGGGATCTTGAGAGATTATTTGGGTAGATTTTGGAGGATACATGGGGCTTGAGAGGGGGTGTGGAATGGGTTAGAAGTGGTGTCCTTTTATAAGGGGGAGGAGGCGCTTCTTAGGAATGTGTGAAAATATTATTTTATTATATATTGATATTAGGTTTCTAAGGGCCCAAAAATATATACATTCACAGTTAATATTACTCATGGTCTAAATAAAATCATCCAATAATAATTGGATAGGTTTTGGATATTAGTATAATATTAATAATCATATTTATTTAAATCATTTATTAATGAGGTTGATACTGCATCATTATTGTGTTTTACATAATTTAATTTATTTAATTTATAAAAAATATAATAAAAATACCATAATGTAGGAAATCTGTGTATCTTTCAAATTAATATTTATAGTCGAAATGATGCCTTATATATACCCATTTAATAATTTCTTTACAGAAAGATATTTATTTATGTCATTTTTGCCTTTACTTTAAGATAATTAAAATAATCTGTCATTATCATTCATAAGTGGCACCATGAGGACCCAAAATCTACCCAAGGATTCCCATGGTCATCCATGACTCATACAATGAGGTTAGAACAAATGTTAAGGTAATCATTTATGGTTATAATATTTTTTTTACGTTGAATTACCCTATTTACCTTTAATCGCGAAAAATAAAAGACCAAAGTTACGATTCAACATAAAATTATTTTCACCTTATTGAACCACATGTTATTTAATGATAACAAAAATGTAAGTAGGGTGTCTGAAATTCAATTCACTGAAGTGGTAACATTTAATTTAAATGAAGAAGTTAGTTTTTTAACTATTACGTAGTGGTTTCACTATTCATCAAAAATTGATGTTTTTCGGAAAATACCAAAAACTTATCCTAAGCTATATTTGATATTCTAAATTAAAAAATCATGTCTATATTAATAAATTCAAAACATTTTTTCTGTATTAATAAATTTAAAATTAATTTCTGTTTTCAAAACATATAGCCGGTTTTTAAGAAAAAGAAACTATCAAAATATTGACACTTGTTTATGTCTAATTTCAAAGTGAAATTAATTCCAATGACAAAAATTGGATTAAATGGTAAAAATATAATTTAATTAAACTTTAGAACCATTATAATGTATAATTTAATTATATCAATTATTTTGATTAAAATCATGGTTTTCAATTAAAATTTAGTATTTTCACTAACAGCCCAAATATAAAATTTATCATAAAACACAAAAAAATTATCTAAACTAATTTTATTTTGTCCCTATTATAGATATGAAGATTATTTTGTCAAATTAAATATATAATTGTTTCAAATATTTGAATTAAAAAGGGTTCTCCATTAAAAGGTGGAGAAATTTCATTTTTTTTGAAAAATGCTTTTTTTATCTAAAAAATTGAATTTGTTCTTATAATATTTCTAATAAACACATAATACATAAATTAAAATTATATTAAGTATATAAATCTCAAAATATATTTAATACTATTCATAACCATTTTTTGAATGGCTAGTTTGGTATGTCGTGGTGCGCTCGAACACAGTGTTGCTTATTATACAAGTTATTGAATTACTTTGAAAAGATAATGTATTGTGAAATCATGGGGTGTTACATTAATACATCAATAGTGTCCATATATTATGATTTATCTAAACCATAAGACACTTGTTCATTATTAAGTTCATAGTATCTTTATATTTTCATTACAACATTGGTACTATTATAAAATTAAGATAAGAAATATATTCGATGGAAATTACAATTTAAATAGTGGATTCATAAATATCAACACTATAATGGTATTTTTATATTATGTATAACTCACTGTATATATGGTATGGTTACCAAAAAATTACTTCTAAATTTTGTTCAAAGGAACCCACTGTTATAACACTACCACATTCACTAGATTCATTTTGATATATATATATTTGTTAGATATCACATGACAAGATCATGTTTCTACAAAGTTATGGATTTAGTCAAGGGATTTAAAATCTTTAATTTCATGGTAATTATATAATATTTATCTTTTCCTCCTTGGGTAAGACTTTTCAGGAGATGATATCACTAGGTATGTCCATTTTTTCAATATTAAAACATGACATCATGTAAGGTACTAATGTTATAATTAACATAACTTTTATTATAATAATATATTACTTATGAGGAGTGATTCTATGAACGTGAAGAAATTTTTGCGTATTTTTTCACTTCTTCATTACCTAACTCAATAGCTGTAAAAAACGTGGAATCTATAGATATGTATAACAGTAAATTTAATGAAGTGATATTTCTCACTACCTTAAAATAATTATGATATATATTTGTATTTATAAACTATAAATCTATTTTTATCCCTATAACATGTCTCACATTCTCTCCACATTCATGGCACATACATTATTAATTTCTCATGTACAACTACATAGTTCCAACTTCTTCCTTTGTGGTTCTCCAAGAAATAATTGATATTTTCTTATTTTCATGTTCATGAGGAAAATATCATTTCTTGTACATATGTTTTTATACATGATTGTTTTATCATATAACATAGGAAATTCATCACACCACACTAATATCCTAATATTACCCTACATGTGTTATTGCTGATATTTATTCCATGTGACATTGGTAACAATTCTCCCTATAATTGTTCAAACATATAGTTTTTTTATATATTTGTAGTATTTTTACTATTTCCTTGATTAAAAGAGCACTTAGATCTAGATTTTATGATTTTGGTCCCTAGAACATAGGTTTCTACATTGATACAATCTCTAGAGAGTAACAAACACTATGGTTTTAACTAATTTTCATATCATTGCACTTTTTCATCTGTTTTAAAAGATATTTCACATAGAAAACAGTAATATTCACTATATCTTAATATAAATTCATGTGAAAATTAATTCCAAATGAATATCCTATGATCATGTTTCTTACTTTAACCCTAAACTAGATTTCACTAACAATAACCCCTATTGTCATTCTATGGTGTCACCAAATCTTTATAATTATGATGTATATACACCTACCATGTTTCATGTTATTGATATAAAATTATCAAAAACTGATCAAATAAGATTACTATAACATGTAAAATTCTAAATTATTTACAAATAATGAATTCATATTTCAAATCAATCCTTACTTGTACAATGCTTATACCATGCATGTATAGTCTCACTTGAATAACCCGTGGAAATGGTTAACAAAAATCCATTACCATGGTTTTAACCTTACTATATAGAATGTGTCTTTGGATCATTCTCTTTGACATGGTATTTTTGTTCTTGTTCCAATTCAATGTACTTGGGTATTTATTGCATTGACTAAACTGAAGTCAATATTGCTCCCACTATCCCAAATAGAGATATGAAACAATTTATAGAAATATTTCCTTTCATATAACATTAATCTTCTTTTAAGGTATTTTTATATTATCCTATATTAACATTATTATATTAATTGAGATGCACATAATGTTTATCTTGGTAAAAATTTGTTTATATCCAAGACTCTTTGAAGATAAAAAGTTATTTTTATGATGTAAGGGATTTATATCAATCTAAAATTCATATGATATCCATTTTTTGTTATAGCATACAAATGGTTATTGTATAATACCTCTATCTGCATTTCATTCAATGAAAAAATAGAAGTCAGTATAATGGATTTATATTTCAATATTGATGATCCCATTAATTACATCATAATGCTGATGTGTATAAGGAAATATGTGTTTATTAATTACTCCATGATACATTATATTGATCAATGTTATCATTTGAGACCCATAATTGATAATCTTAATTAGAATGATTGTTTTGATATCGATATGTTAATGTGTGTTTAGGAATTACTCCTTGACACATTATAATTATTGATGGATGTTTGGTCAGGAAATTATTTCCAAGGTAGCCTGATGAAATTCATAACTTCTAACCATTAGTATATTATAATTTAATTTTGTGTTACTTAAAAAACATATAACAGAATCTTATGATGAAAATATAAAAATATATTAAAATTGGATTATTTTAAGGACTCTTCAAAAAATAATTCCAAATAACGTTGTATCTAATATGTATTACAGAAGTTATCTTTATAAAAAAATTTAATAAGTATATCTGTTGTAACATCCTATGGTGTTTATTTATAAAGAGTCAAAACACCGTACTGGTTATACTCTTGATAACTACTTTTAGTTTTACTTTATAAATATTTTTCTACCAGATTTGGTTATTAATGTATAATATTTTATATTCATATTTTATTTGTATTGATTAATGTATTACTTAACTATTATATGTGCAGGAAATTCCAAAATCTCCTCCATTAAAAAATGTTATGGTAGAATTCAACACACAATTATTGTTTTACATTAATAATTCACCTGTAATTGAAATCATGTTCATCTCACCACTAAAATATGTAACACCATTCCATAGAGACATAGATAACACACCTTGAAAACATGAAATATTTCTTTACTACTTTGGTTTATCTATTTAAAATCAAGCAAGAAAGGCTATATTGTATCTAACACCCAATGCGAATAAAAAAAATTTCACATTTAATGATGAATATACCTCAAGGAGAATCTCATGATTTCTTCTGGTTCAATTATTTGTTGTTATTCTTCCAATGACATATCATTCCAAATGAAAAGAAGACAACCACATGTTCAATGCTCACCCTATTTATCATTGCTTTCATAAAAGGATGTTTTGAATTTTCATTTTGTAGTGTACATGTATTTGGACTTTCTTTATTTTCTTTAGGTTAGTAATCCTTAAGAAATAAGGAGTAAAATTTTATTAAATTCACATATTCTTGGTAAACACATCTCGAATGATATTGACGTGGTTTAAATAGACAATTTTTTTTGTTTATTCGAATAGTAACTGAAAAATATGGGTGGTAAGGATGAGAGAAATAGATTAACTCAATGTTTCTTATTTAACATGAAACTTGATTCTAGTAGTCATTTAATGTAATTTATAATCATTAGTAAATGATGACTCGATATAGTTCTATCTATATATCGATACATGATCGATTTTATCACTATTTCAATGATTACTCACTTTGCATTCTCCTCACAAATGTTTCTTACATGTTGGATCTTGGATTTACCTCCTTGTCCTTATATTGTATTAGTAACTATTTGGAAATTTATGTTACAATTATTTTATAAATAGAAAAATAATCTTCATTCAGTATCATGTTTGAATTTTTTTATCATCACTAGCTCCCTATAGATGATGATTTGCCTGTGGGCTCTCCGTTACATAAAATTTATTTGCATTCTATAGTAAAATGTGCATGTACCTACACCAATATTTAGAATTTCTTCTGGTGTGGACATGATATTTTTTTAATAATAATTGATAGGTATATATGGTTTTTTATTTCATTTTCTTTAAAAAATATATATCAAATTGACACGTTTATCTTGATTACTTATTATTAATTAAAAATGAATTATATCATTAAATATATCCCACTATATTATTATTCTCTCTCAACACTCTATACTAGAATCAGAATACTTTTTCTCTTTATTATTCTAGTCACAAGAATCCATGAAACCAATACTCTTGGTCTCCAATATATGGTTAAGACACTACACAATGAGTTTCATGGTAGTCGTTTTACTAAAAAATCACATTAAACTATGGTTCCATGATCTGTCAAGTTGAGTCCCATCTTCTAATATCGTAAACATAATTTTCACAATCCTTGTCACTAAATATAAAACAAGCTATCTATGCATAGTTATTTTTGAATCCTTTAGTTATTTAAACCCATCATCCACATATGTAATCCAAAATAGTTGTACGAACCCTCTACATGGGTTAAAGAGCACCCCATACATCTCATTGTGTTCAAATTCAGACGACGAATAATATTTTTGACTTAATATTCCATTGAGGGTATTTAAATATTTTCAATAATTATAATAAAATTATATTGAAAATGTTAATAGTATGGTGTCTCACTAATAAATAAACCTGTTTGAATAGAAAAAATTCATAGGTTATTATGCTTTTTTTATGGTTATTATTTTATGTGTTTATCAGAGTCATGCAAATGAATAAGATAATAAACAATTAATAATGGGAATATATTACTAAATTGGCCTTGAGAATATATTATTGGTTGATCCATTTAAACTAAATGGATCAACTATGACCTAGTGGTGTCACACAAATGTCAGGTCTTGAGTCATGATGTTTTTTGCCCCCAGTCCTGTGTTTGCATTTTTCATCTGTTATACCACCTCGTCTTGGTGTGGTCAATGTATGTCATCAATACTTTCAGGAGTACCAATGTTCATTTCATGTACATTAGGGAATCTAAGGAAGTGCAATACACATACAGAAATAAAACTGCTGTATATAAACACCCTTACAGATATTTTAAATTATGTAGATAATGTGAAATCCATAAAAACCAGTTTTAAATATTACAACCATCACAGGTAGTTGTAATAAATAATTAAATAATATAAAACTAGATAAGAATGGTTGATGGTCAAGATTAGTTTATAGTTAATAAATAATAATGATAAATAATTTAAAATAAAAAAATTTAATTTAAATGAAATTTAATAAATTTAATAAATTATTTTGAATTCAAATATTTTTATTTAATTTTGTCTAATAAATAATTTAAATTTTATTAATAATTATATTAATGGATTATTTTGATTTATGAACCAAGGTAAATTAAATATTTTAAATATTAAAATTAGTTATTAATTAAAAAAAATTAATAAATTAATTTTGGATACGTAACAAAATCTTTTGGCCCTGAAACCCCTCCATAACCAACAATGGGTTGGGCTAACCCAGTATGGGGAATTTTGGGGTCATCCAAACCCATTAAATGGGGTTTTGGGTCATGCAGTCCCACCACATAGTGTGGTAGGATAGGTTAGGCTAGGCAGAAACTATGAGAGGCCGAATTTATACAGATCGGGTTGGGGTTATGGATGGGGACTCTATGTGTGCCACTATCTTTTGACAAAAAATGGAGGTCATTCAAGGTGTTTTTTTGATGGGCTCCCATGATGGTGTGGCAGGGGTGGTGTGAACTGAAAATACAAGGGATTAATAATCAATATTGTTTTTGGGATTGGGTGTTAGGAATTCGATGTGGTAGTTTTCAAGTGAGGCATTGGTGATTGGAATCCCAACTAGGCAACACAATTTTGGTCAAACAAGGGCTGACAGATTGGGACTACATGCGGCATGGGGGAGGTGGATCATGGAGCAGCAACACATGAGTTGTTGGTTGGCTGATAATTCCTAGAAGGAGGTGGCCATGAGCTATCTTACAGAGACCAAAAGAGGGTAGGGAGTATATTGGTTAGTGCCACAATGGTTTAGGCTAAACGAGGGGAACCTAGGAAGAAGGTTCACTCACAAATATGACATTTTAGGGGTTTTACTGATTGAGAGCACTCCCATAAAAAAATTCATCCATCCATTTTTGAGATAATAAACTATTTGGGTATTGGAATACAAAATAAATTATTTATTTCATTTTTTTATTCTTGGTGGAAAACAATTTCCTTAAGCACATTTCATATTTACTGATTTTCAAATATCTTAATAATATGTATTTTAAAATCACAATTATGATTCTATGAAAACAAATTACCCAACCACCCCTTTTTATTCAACTAGTTGTGAAAAATAAATAAATAAAAAATTTTATTATAAAATTACACAATTTCTAGGAAATAGGCTTTGATGGGAAAAACTATTCTAGTTCTGGTTAGGACACCACTTCCCACACTTGGAATATTTATATACATATACATTCTTCCAAAAACCAAAACAAATAATTTTTTATGATCCATAAACAAATTGGATGGCAGTATTAGGGCCATACGAGTTGAAATCAAATCTTGTTCAGTTCCGTTAAGATTGTAACGAAGCCCTGTAATTGATATACTGAAAATTAATTTTTTATTGGATCAAAACATTTAGACAATTTCACTTATACCAATTGATGGTACATGGTCGTGCAATAGAAGTCGGTGTGCTAGAGATTTAAAATATTTTATCACCAGAGTGAAAAATATCATTGTCTATAGTGATCTAAGGCTCATTAGAGGTTCACGGATCTCATGTCAATTTTTCAAAAAGGGAAAAAATTATAATAATAATTAATTAATTATTTGAATCGAAGCATGCTCAAAATAATCTCCTCACTAATGAATGGTAATTAATGGATCAAAAATCGAACACCTTTAGATCTTTTAAACACACGTCAACATTCCATTTGAATGTCGATCATCAAGTTATATGTTATAGTGTAGAAATTCTAAGATTACTTGGATGTTGAAACAATCATAGTATGTAATCCCTTCGATCCATTAAGACGTTTCTGAATTTATCACTCACTTGTGAAATCTCTATCTATAGAATGTAGGAGGAGAGAGAGGCTCACAATTTCATTGTAACTAATTTACTTAGGAATAGATCTAATACCCTACTAATTATTTTGATTACTCAAATAGACAAAAACTGTTCCCTGGCTCGAGGAAATAAAACAATCACTAAATAACAAGTAAATGTCACATTTTGATGAAGTTAATATTTCATAATGTTATTTTTTATTTCATCACATACTGTTAATATATAATAAATATATTATGGGATATCATACTAATAACATTGATAAAGGGCACCCCAAAACACTTTTTTATAGTATTTAACTCTCACACCTCACCTTCATATGTCCTGGAACATCCATCTCTTTCAAATACCACACCACCCCACAAGCATGGTCACAACACATATCGATCGATGATAGTTGTGCTCACTATCTAACATGAATGCCCACATCACATTCCACCTACAGAAATATATTTTATAACACATCCACAACCATAACCATAGTAGTAGGGTGTCATAAAAATGAAGTAAATCAACCTTGTGACCTCCTTCTACCATGAACGACCCCCGCCTGTAAGCCAGATCATCTCATCTCATCCCACCCAAAGACAGGTGATATCATTAAATTTAATCCAAAGTAATATAGGGTCTCCATCCTACAATAAATACCACATTACATCATTCTCGAAGACACTTGGTCTTTCACAACCTCCATCTTGTGCAATAATAGACCTCTGGTCTTCACAACATATGAAATACGTACCCCATCTGAATGAGAGAGTATTAATGAGGGGGAACCAAACCATTTGTCCACCTCACCAAATGTCTGGTAAAACACCCCTCATCTAAATATTAGATTCATCACATAATGATCATTGTGGGTGGGGTGAATATTGAAATCAAAAGGAATATATATGTATCCACTTATATCCTTGCACAAGACAAACATATGGCTTCATAATAAAACATTAACGAAGTCAAAAAATCCCGACATTTGTTGACACCTCCAAATGCCTAACACAACATAAGCCATGTGAAAATATCCAAAAGCCACATTTAATGTATCCAACCAAACATAATATCTATCCCATTCAGTTCTGTGTTAACAATTAGCCACATTTAACTGCACATCCCATCAATAATTTATTCATTGTCCATTTCAATCCCATTAACCTATCCAAACCCCATCCATTTCAATGTGTTTTAAATAGTTATTCGATCACTACCTAGGATTATAGAAAATCAAACCAACATATCAAAGTGATTTCATCATCACCATTACACCATCACTTCACCACCCCAAAATCATATCCAAACAATCAACACCTTTACACCCAAAAGAACGAAAAAAAACAACCATCTCAACATCCCAAAATCACAATAAAAAACCCTCCACATCACTACCCAAAAAGTGTGTCCAAATCACCCCCAACTCACCAACCAAAAACAAGATTCAAACAACCACAACCATGATACGCAATGAGAATCACCACATCTCACCCACCATCCCCCATCTACATCACAACCACAGAGTGACACCCTAGTGGAAAAACCACACATCATAACACATCAAGGATAATTTTAAATATTAACGAGGAAAATTTTATCAAAATCAAATTTTTTTAGGGTGTTATACCACAATCCATAATTCCAGGGAATCCATTTAATTATATAAATATAAGTGGTTAACCAATTGAAATTTTGGTTTGATAACACATTAAACAAAGAAGAATCATCCCTTACAAAACATATCATCATTCAAAAAGTAACCCACCCAATGTCCACAATTTTCATTGGGGAATCATGCCCATAAAATAAATCATATCAAAAAAAATAAAAGCAAAAAAAAAACCGTGGAATCATATCTCTTTCCCAATTAATTTCACATTAACTAGTTATTTATCATTAGTTATGCATGAACAGCCATCTAACATAGATAAATAAGACTAAAATCCTCTCATATGATACACAATAATGTGAAACAAGGGATTCTCCAACTCAAATAAGATTTTTCGAATAACTATGAACCATAGAAGAAAGTAGTAATTCAAATAAACCACAATCTTATTAATACACAACGGGAAAACCTACCCCACAACAATGATTTTTCTATAATATAACCCAAAACAAGGCCAAAAGTGAAACCACGCCACATTAGGGGTTTTCTAAAAGAATAATAGGAGAAATGATCCAATAATAGTGGAAAACATTAAGCATATTATCATCATGGATCAATCAAAATAAATTGATTGAAGTGAGATAAATAGGGATATATAATCTATCAAAATTTCATATGAATTTCCAAAAAATGTGTTGGAGGAGGGTTCAACTGAATGAAGAGAAACATATGAGACAAGAACACGAATGCTATAAAACAACTATTTTTCTGTCATGTAATATATATTCATGAGGTGAATTCCATAGGACTTCCAAAATTTTATCTTTAACTAAAAAAATAGTCACCTCAGCATTTATTTAATACACATAGTTATTTCGCCTTACATGATGTGCTATCTATCTCACAAATTCCCCCTTATCCTATTTAAAATCCATGACCTAGTATGATACACAATCTGTGAACATCCTTTAAACATCTTGTATTCCACATTCTTGGAGTTAACATCCGGAAACAACTCGGTTGTAGCTCTAGACTCAACTGAAAACTCCTAGGACCTTTCCGGAACACCTCTAACCAAAAACACCAGAACTGAAATGGACTATAAAGGTATGTGACATTACATAAAATACATATCATGTTATCATAACCCTATAGAATTCAAAACCAATCCAAAAAGGTAATGGGTTCGAACAACCACCAAATCGCACTCGAGGGTCTCCGGACACCTAAAACACTACCAACAACCGATAATGTACATCAAAATTGTCTCATAACATCATGTACAAACTCATCCCCACACAACTACATAACCTCAACCATCCAAACTTTATATATTCTAAACCAAAAACCATAAAAATCAAACAACTACACTTCCTCAAACATATGAATGGGAGAAATCCATCCTCAATGTCAAGATTCTATTCACTCTAGGTGGCATTGAATCTCCTCCATAGGTTTAGTCAAATCCTCATGTAGAACATCTTTATTATTAATTAGTTATTAAATTTTCCATATTTAAAAATATTATCACACATCATATATCAAAAATAAGGAAAACATATCATAATAAAAAACAGCAAAGTCAAAAACTAGTCATTTCTAAAAAATAGATATAGGAGAAACTCAAAATAACTCTGGGTACAGGTAATACATATGAATATATCAATAAAATTTACTATTCCCAAGGAAACCATGCCTCCAAAATATAAAACCAAATAAATAGTCCATCCATGTAGTTCCTTCTCATGGCGATCCAAGATATCTACTGGCTGCTCCACGGATGTCACAACCACCCCAATATAAAACTCACCCCCAATAAATGAAATTAGAGAAATCAGGATTGTACCATTGAATTTGAGAGATATGGAATAATTCATGAGTCCTTTCCAGTTTTAGTGTCATCAAAAGCTTATATTCCTTCACACTAACTCTCCTTATAACCACAAAGGGCCAAAAAACCTAAGATAAATCTTACTTCCTCATCCAAAAATCCACTGTTCACACTGAGGTGAAACCATCAAGATACATGGTCCCCATCCCCTTACTCCAATGGCCTCCTCATATGGTGGTATAAATACTTATATGGGTCATGCACCTCATTCATCCTCACATGAACATGTCGAACCATCAATGTTGTTCTCTTCACCAAATCAGGTCCCTGAACTATTGCCTTCACAACCTCCATCCAACACAGTGAATAACAAAACTGTCTTCCATATAATTCCTCAAAATATCCATTCCAATGTATAGTGTAAGATGTTTCTATAAGAAAATAAAAAAGGGAATGTTTTATAATCAATATCAACCAACATAAAAGATGCAGGATCGTAATACATATTATAGAGTATATATGGAATTCTATGTATTTCCATATGTTTGATGGTGGAAATTTGTTCTGAGGTATAACTGAGTGCCAGAATCATGTTATAATTCCCTCCAAACTCATGAGGTAAAATTTACATTCCAATATGATACAATTTACATAAAAACTTCATGAAACCTCAAAACCATCCATCCTAATCATATTTTTAGTCAATGATAAAAAAAAATCAAGAGGTCAAAATGGGAAAAAGGAAACCCTGTGAATTAGGGATGAAAAAAATAATGAAAATATAGGGCATCCCCATTAATTAAATTAAAACACATTGGTTTCAATCTATTGATAGAGAGGAGACTTGTGTTGTTGGAAATTTGGACTGCCAAGGAAGCCATGTGATCTGTGACCTTCACTACACCATCCACTATGACAGACTCCTTGATCACTAAGAAGTTGGATAATTTCATAAATAAATACATGATCACTATGATAACATCACATCATCAAAATGCTTGTAGTAACCCTATGAAGAAACCCCCCGATTTTTCATCTCATTCCCACTCAAGAACATCCAAAGGATGAAAGAAACTATGATGGACAAGATGCCGAACCATTACCTATTTTCAAACCAAAAACATCACATTAATATCTTCCTAAACCCAATTCATCCTAAAAAACCAAAACCATATACTCATGACACATGACATATATGATACTCTTGTGTGTACCTACAAATGAGAGATATGAACTCATGATGTTGTTCTTTGTGCATCATGACATGAAAAAACACAAAAATGGCATTGAGTTCAAAATATCCTCAGACTATCCCCCCATAGCATCACCATGACCATCCAAATCATTCATCACCTCTACCTTGTAGTATCCCCAATGTGAATCCTCCAACTACCACTTCATATAATACTAATCCCTCATCTGAAAAAATAACCACTATAATAAATAATCCCTGAATATAATTTCAAGGATTCCAAATCCACTACTATTTTCTTAACATCCTCAGACTCTAGAATAATATAATTCCATGAATTATTGCTCAAAGCCTCAGCAACAACATATGCTATTACTGTGGTTTAGGAGGTAAAAAATCCAAATTCTAATTAATCTCCATCCACATCTATCACTTCAAATTTAGATCAAATAAGAATATATATGCCTCAAACTCTTGTAAGCTATGAATACCAAAAAGTGCTCCCCAATAAATGGATGCCACCACAAAATCTGTGAAAACACCACCACGAAAATCAACAAATCTTCGGTTGTATAGTTATTCTCATGGGGATGTAAATTCCTAGACCCATAAGAGATCATTATCCTCTATTACATTAACATGAATCCGGAGAATAAAGAATAAGCATAAAAAACATCCATCATCACACCCTATTTAGTATGATGAAGCATTGTAGAACTGAATATCTTCAACATTAGGTAATAGAATGCTTCCTAGAATTGATCAGTCTAAAAAAAATAATTGTCATTTCATGTCTATGATGTTAATGGGGTAAATTTGAGAGAAATCAAGGACAAATATCTAATAAAAGCTTGAATGTAGTGAACCAATCCGAGATACCCTCAAAACTAGAACATGAACCATTCTATCACATACCCAAATGGCGTTATCCATATTCACAAGATGGAAACAAGCACCTAGACATCAAACTTAAAACAAGAGGGAACAATCTCTCCCAACCCGAGAAAAAACAAGGCATATATATATACATGAGAAAAGAAGGAATAGTTTATGTCCAAGAATATATAACATAATTGAATGAAAATAGTGTAAACCAGTCAACTATTAATGTGAACACAATTTCTAAGAGATAAGTCCAACTGTTAAAGGCCCAGGCCAAACAACTACTCCAAGTGATTGTGCAGATGAAATCACACAATCTCACCATTGTTACCCAACTCAGCTAACATGAAACATCACTACCTCACTGTGGTGCCTTCACATTCCTGATAATAGAATACATATAATGGTCTATGCACTATATAAGTTGTGTCGATGGTGTGATATAATAGGCTTAGTAGGATCCACACACAATGTTCTATTACATGTCTATATATCAAAATTCTAGTATCCCCATTTTGAAAAAAACATCGCATGATAATAATTAATGCAGTTTATTGTAAACATGGAAAAACTTTCCCTTTTATTAGAGTTTTAAAAAAAGCAGGTATGTGAATTTCAATGCATAATTTCTATATCATCTTTCGAAATAGTTTTCTTATACATCAAGTCTTAAATAATTCCATGTCATACATACAAATAAAATAGAAACATTGTAGGTATCAGAACACTAATGAATAATATAGGTAGAGTTTGATAAGTACCTCATGAGTAAATCCATAATCAATGTCAATATGAATACCCTAGAAAAATGATCCTTGTAAATAAAAGAAATACAAATGAGTAAACGTCCATATAATCACAAACAATACATGATGACATCATGCTAAACCTTACACCTATGTACCCATGTTAACCAATGTGCTCGTTTTCACAATACATTTCACTAAATTTGAAAACCATTTCAAAACCATTTTACAAATCCATTACAATGCTTTTATAATACCCCTTTTCATTCTCTTTATCAATAACCAAGGAAAACCATTTTTATTTAAAAAATATCATAATCACACACAAAACAATCATTCCAATTATATATATAAATTATGGACAATAAGGTCCATTATAATATGAAAGAGATAGAACCACCTACCCCAAAAAAAGGTCACACATTCCCACAATAGGATCCACCAACAAGGAAATACAAAAACATTCAATAAAGGCCCAAGAATTAATTTCACATCTCTAGATAGATCTAACATTGAAAATAAGGGAATGACAGAATATGGAACCATTGCATACCTCATGAACGTATGTCCCCCACCCCACAAATAAAAATTTAATGGACTTCAGAATGAGATCGTACAATGGATCAAGAAAAAGAATTGTAAAATCACCAATTTTGAATACCAGATCTAATATCAAAACCAAAGGGATCTACCATAATTAATTGTAATGAAGAAGTGGAAGGTTCTATCTCTTGGAGAGACACACCATTACAGCCACAAAGATGAAATGCCGAACAGAGTAATTCAGAAGGAATTTTTTCTCCAATAATTTTTGAGAAGAACTTTGGGTCGAGTGCTAAGGTGATGTGGAGGGAAAATAGACATAAAAATCACATAAGACTCGGTAAAACATCATAGATCAGGGAAATAAATGATGCGTAACTCTTGTACACGTCGTGAGATCTAGATTGTTCAAGTACACTGAAAAACATATCACCTCAGATTTAAAATCTATTATTTAATCGACTCATGATGTGTAATACCTCATAACAATGTGTTACCTTTAACATCATGAATCCCTATCACAACATATACCGGAAATGCAATAGATGAAATGTAATACAGTTTTACCTCATGAAATCCTCCCGTATATTACACAAATCCACTAGTTATGGTTGAGAGAATAGAAAATCATTGAAATCAAAATCACAGTATCATCTAAATTCATTCATATCCCTATATAGAAACATGAAAAGGTAAAGCACAATGATGTTAAAGATGTACCTGAAATATTTGTAATGGGATGTTACACACTCCCCACCATAATGAATTATCTTCCCTTTAAGGTCATGTGTATGATTTAATCCCTGAAAAAGATAAATCCACTAGTCCCCCATCATTGATTCATGTTCCCATGTCTTATGACAATATGATCCATGTTTCTGTAGAACTCTAACAATCTGAATTGACATCCCATAAAACACCTTCACATGAGAGTCAATGAACTCAGTTGACTTTTCCAAGACAAAAATATATGTCTCTAACTCAATTTTTTAACATGTATTAAGGTAAACGTGATCAAGATGATACTTACTGAGTTAATACATGTGTGAAATCATTAGGAATACCTATCAACTAATCCAGAAATGATAACCAATAGAAATTTTACCTATTCCACTTAGTGATCTCTAACGGTCCAACTAATTATACTTCACCAACCATAGCCCAAGAAAGAGATGATCTTCATGGGAGACTATACCGTGCTTCAAAGGGATCCATTATCTTTGACGACTGATAACTATTTTGTACGAAATATCAACGAGACACAAATAGATATTCCATGATCCATAAAAATCCATGAAATGGGAATTAATAATATCATCTTGGATCTGAATTACGTGCTCTGTCTCACTATATCTCTGTAGATGGTAAGTTGGGCTCAACTTGACTGAAGTTCCCATAAACCCATGGAGAATCCTCCAGAACATCAATTTAAACCTTGGATTCCAATCTAAAATTATAAATAAGGACTGATATCTAACGTCAAAATCTCATGCACATATAGCTTACCTAAAATATTTAATGTTATTTATATTCTTGATCACAATGAAATGAGAAGGATTTTCAATCGATCAATGACTTCCTAGATGGAATTCCTACCTCGACGAGCCCATGATATTTCAAGAAACAAATCATAAGATACCACATCCCCTTTTCATAATGGCATCATATGAGGATGAACAAAACTAGATGGTTTTAGATGATCTACCTTTATCTATTGGTAGATGTAGCAATGGGACACATAATCTGCAAAGTCACGCTTCATCCTCAACCTCTATAACTGTCATCTCTTTTCATAATACATCTTCATAGTTCCTAGATGAGAGACCCATGATGATCTATAAAAATTAGAAAAAACTATAATCCTCATAGATTCTCTAACAACAATCAATTTACCAAAGTGGAACATGCCATTTGAAGAGATAGACCAACAAAAAATGGTGTCTCCACCATAATGGATTTCTAGACATTTACCAAACTCATTGTCCTACTACAGATTCTATAAAACCATACACCTGGAGAGATGATGATAACTAAAAACTGGTTAGAACTAGACTTGAATCATCCTCCTGAGTGTCCATGATAAATTGAGAAAAAAATACCAATATGGTTCCACTCTTCCTATTTTAGAACATCCGATGAAAATACCTTCCATACAAGATTTTATTAAATGACATTTTCATTTAATATGGTGTATCCAATATCAAAGTCAAAAATATGAAGTTATCATACCCATTTACTCCATCTAAGATTCATGTCATTATACGAAAATATATAAATCAAACACTTATGATTTGAAAATACTATGAACATTTCCCAAAAAATATAGTGCCACCATCATTTATGCACATGCATGACTATGGGATGCTCTAAATAATGAGTGGAAAACTTCTTCCCATTTGTTCAAAGGTGATGAGATCTGTAAGCTACATCATGGGAATCTTACATAAGAATGAATCCCAAACAATCATTAGAAGAATCATAGAACTCTTGTATCCATAAATTATATATTTAAGTCTTTTATATAAATGGTAGTGATTTCTCAGAGTTTCAATAACCAAACTCAAATGTTGCTCGTGGTCAATAACATATTTTGAATAAACCATAATATCATCCATGAACACTACCACACATGTGTGATGATATTGATGGAATATATATGTCATCATAGACATTAGAAATTATAGGAGCGTTATTCCAAGAAAAAGGTATCACAAGATATTCGTAATGGCCATACCTACTCTTGAAAGATGACTTTAGTACATCAGACTCGAATTCTTAGATTATGATACCCCGAACAATGATAAATATTTTAAAACCAATTTCACCATTTAACTAATGAAACAAATATTCCACATGAGTAAAAGGATATTTGATCTTAACCATTACCCAGTTCAATTTCGGATTGTCACCACACAATAAAAGTTAACCATCTGGGATCTTAGAAAGAAGAACATGGGAAACCCATGGTGAATCACTAGGGTGATGAAAACATTTTCTTAAATAGGAAATTCAACTAAAACATGAGCTCTTCAAGATTTACTGGTTCCATTTTACAATAAGGTATCGATATAGGCTGAAAATTGGGAACATTTCCAATCGTAAACTCGGCCTCCCCCTCTAGATGGTGACATGGTAATTCATATGGGAGATGTTAGAAAAAGAATAAAATACAATATAAAGATAAAAAATAGAAGCAAATTCAACGATATTGGTCACAATAGTGGACAAAAAACTCCTGATCTCTGGGCGGGAAGGTCTAATGTTACAAGACCTCAGGTCCCACTCCAACTGAACAACCCAAGAGCTCCCATCGACAACAAAAAATCAACTAAGCTGATGGTAAAAATAAACAACATATATAGAGGGACTATGAAATCCATAAAGATTATTTACTCATATATATAAAGATCATCAATGACAAAATCCAAATCCTTCTCTACATACATTATTGTTAATGAAAAATGACACCAAAAACCTTGCACTTTCCTCTTACAAAATGGTGTAGATAAATCCATTAAAAAGGATATAAAATCATTTTTAAGTTTAATAATGTAATCATAAATGCATATATAAACAAGTGGTAGGAACCTTTATCAAATAAATAAATTTCTATAAATAAGGATAGTACATCACTCTATTTTTAGACTTATATTGAATTAATATGGAAACACATATAATGCATGAATGTGCTTCACCCCTGAGCCATATTGATGGAGACATATAGTCATTAATGCTTATTATTGTCTTGTAGATTACTTTGGAGTTGATGATTCATGACCATAACATGGTTTAGAAATTTCATAACAAAATCATTTTAAGTGACCAACATGTACACATTGGAAGCATGTCTTCCTGGGAATTAGAAAATAACACATGGTGTGTTTGAAAGTTTGACATTGATAACCAATTAGTGGACCACTACTTGCTGTATAAGAGGAGGAAGAGGAGGCTCGCAACTGGGACCCACCTTCACCATTCTTGTGATGATCTTGACACACCCACTTTCTCTAATGTATTGCACTAAAGCCTCCGTCAAATAGAATATAAGAGGGGAAAAATTCAACCTTGTCTGACATTTTCATCACAACCATAACATCCCTATCTAATATATCCACAATTGTAGAAATTTTATGCACAAACACATGTGACCTAATATTTTGTTGTAAACCCCACAAGAACTTATAAGCCTTCAGTTGGTCATTCTTAACCATGTTGGGAGGAAAAAATAAAACCTTAGTAATCTAATTGTTTTATGTCGAAACTGAAATCTCTACCTACCACAAATACATGAACTGCAATGATTTTTCCAACATTAGTGAATTTGGAAAAACTACTGGAAGTACATGGTTTTGAAACCCTTCTAATCCAAGTATACATGTATATCATTATGTACCATAGAATCACACCATTTCATAACAAATTTATTAAGCTTGAACGCTACTCACTTTATCCTAAAATTAACAGGTGTTTCAAGAAGGATGAAGATTTTATAGATCATATATATCTAGTAATAATAATCTTCAGGTTAATTTATTCATATATTGGATGGTGTATTCTCATGAAAAAAATCTATAGATCGATCTCTCTCTTCCCCAACATCCAGTTGTACATCAAAAATTGTGTTATGAACTCATGGTATGTTGTGATCTATAACACAGAAAACCAATACTATATCCTTAATGGGATTATTATCTATTGGATTATTTCTCTATGGAACATTAGATTTACCCTCCTAATAAACTCATTGAAGGCATATTAGAGTAATACTCATACATACAATAACATAAGAATGATCATACAATAGAATAAATATTAGTTCAAACCATAAAACCCATAAGTAGAAACTGATATTGGAAACAAAACCCAAAATTTGAGACACATATCCCAGTATAACCTAGAAACGTGAGTATCATCATGAAAAGATATGGTTAGGAACTTAAAAAAACATACCTTTAAGGTCCCAACAATCCTATCTTCATTCTAATAGATATCCCAAGACAAGAACTCTTATGGAGATACAACCTTCCCTCTGATACCAGTTTTCAATGAACCAACATGGGTTTCCCTCAAACCTCCTACTTGACCTATTCCATTACATATCTGAAGGGAATTATCGATCCACAAGGGCTAGAGACAATCACATGAGAATCTAACATGAAACCATATTGATCTATTTCCACAAACTAAAACAAAATCATTGAATATATATATATATATATTAAACAAGAAGGAACAATTGAAGTCTACGAATATATTCCAAAACTATAAAAATATAGGGGAAACCAAATAATAGTGAATGTAAAAAATTCTCAAAGAGCCAAGTTCAAATCCAAAGGACCATGTCAAAATAGCTACTCAATGTGATAGTGCAGAAAAACTCCCACCATCTCATGATCAGCTACCCATCTCAACTGACATGAAAAATCACCTCTTAAATATGGTTCATTTCCCTTCCCTAAATTTTAAGACCTTCAATTGTCTACAAATCATCAATGTGTTGTACATGGTCTGGGGTAACCTAATTAGTAGGATCCCACCCAGGTGTTCCATAGTAAGGTTATTTAAAACAATTATTATATGACCATTTTAATCAAAAGAATGAATGAAAAGAAGTAAAAAAAATTATCCGAAACATGTAAAATTTTCCATTTTATCATAGTTCTAAAAAAAAGTATTCATTTATGTTTCAAAGAACATTTTCCATATCATATTTCTCAATAATGATCATGTATATCATGGTAACCGTAGTTCCATGTTATAAATACAAGAAAACAATAGAAACTATATAGATATCACAACTCCAAGGAATACTATAGGTCCGGCTGATAACTACTCATACACAAATCAATCATGTTACAGTTCAGAACATAAAACATTGTCCATGGATGCATATGAATTCCCCATTAGTAAACCCCCCCCCCCAACGGTCATGATCAATCCCCTAGAATTGTAGACCTTGGATATAGAATAATTCCCTATGGGAAAAAATCCCAATAATCACAATCAATGGAAGATGGATTCCTGATAATTAATTCACCTATATACCGTAGGTAACTCATATGATAAGTTTTACAGTTCATTTCAATGATTTGGAACCCATTTCAAAACCATTTTAAAAATCCCAACAAAATTTTTGAAAATACCACTTTTTATTCCATTCATCAATAACCAGGGAAAAAATATTTTCTTTAAAATCTATTTTCAGATCTCAAAAAACAATCATGCCAATTACATATATAAATCATTTAATAATTAAAGAATAATAAGGTCCATTATTAAATGCTATAGAGAGAACCACCATCATCAAAACATGTGTTGAACACTACCGCAACATGATCCACAAACAATGAATTCCCATATACAACAACGTAAGCCCTTGAATTCAATCCACCTATCAGTATTGATCATACATAGAAAAAAAGGGCTTAGCAGAAAGGTGAAACACCACAGACCTCATTAAAGGACACCCTCCACACCACAAATAACCATGTAATGGCCTTTGAAAAAAGACCGCAAAATGAATCTTGAATAATTCATGATGAATCACCAATTTAGACCACCAGTTTTGATAACTCATCCCAAGGGTTCTACCATGATCAATAGAGATGAATAATCTTATTGATCACTCACTATAAGAGATACTCATCTATCCTAATGGTGAACAAATGCCAAAAAGATCAATCAGGAATGAGTGGTGTATCAAAATATCACTAGGAAATTACTTTTTTTTCATGATCCAAGGAGATGCGGCATGAAAATGGACATACAAATTCCATATGTTACCCTAGGATGTCCCTTTTTGGGGAATTACACAACATGAGACTACATTAAACATCGTGAATTCTATGGTGTTCCATTACAAAAAAAATCATTTTCTTGGTTAAAATTTTGTTTTTAATGGTCTAATTATGTGTACTAAATCATCAAGCCATTTAACCTTTCACATGATGAATACCTCTCACAACATGTACCAAACAACCATTACACACCATGTACACTAGTAACATTGTGTGAAATCTGCATGCAGCCTGAATAGTCAACCAGTTGTGGTTGAGAGTCTAGAAAATATATGACATCACCATCACTGTGATCCTATTAAATCCTTCTCAGCCCTATACATACAAGGAGAAAACTAAAACTTTGATGAGGATGAATATGTACCTGAATAATATTTAAAGGGATGTTGTATTGTAAGAGAAAGAAATTTGTGAACTATTTCCACATTCTTAGGTGATTCCGATGAAACAAATTGCTAGAAATTCAATGTGTCAGTATACCCTACTATTACACCGCATGAATAATGAAACACACATTTCATCTTCAAATATTACACTTATAAAACATTCCATGTAGCTGGTGTCTTTAATGAATTTGGAAGATTGTTTTTATATGATCATCATGGTCCTCCCATAACATTGAGTAGATCAGTATACCATCTTTGAAAAAAATAATTATACGGTCAGGGATCTGATGGAACATAATGTCCACAATTCCAATGAACATGACTGGAGTGTTCATAAAAAAAATTTCATGACTAAAAACTCAATGTTCTCATACATGAATTTGAAGGAAGTATTCAAGATATCATCATACTTCACCATAAACTGGTGATATGTAGTCCAAAAATCAATCATTGAAAAAAAATCACACCTATTATTTTCATCAAATGATCAGATATCACTATAAGAGGGTACTATTTCTTGACCGTTATGTGATTCAACCCCTGTTAGTCTATACAAAACTTTATACAACCATCCACCTTATTAGAGAACAACATTGGAGCACTCCATGACTACACAATAGGATGGAAAAAGAACTTCAAAATTTGATCATAAAAATGAGAAATCAACTCTCACAGCTCAAGGTTCCATATCATATGGATCCATTAAAATTAGAGAAGAACCGGGCTGTGAGTCAATCCCAAAATCAATAACATGTAAATCATGTATCATTACAACCTCCTAAGAAAAAACATCAAAAATATCCCCTAAAACATTGGGGTCCTCTAGTGTCCTAGTGTCCAATGATTCTAATAAAAAATCAGTCATTAATGAAATTATGGTATCCACATATTGGATGTTCCCTTGACAACCCTAGTCACCAATTGAAACCACACATTATCCATCCATATACAAGAATTTAATGTCCTCTAGATGTAGTTGATAATAGCATGTACAAAATAAAAATTGTAGATGATAAGGATAAGATTGTATGGATTCATCTATAGAATGAAATATCCCATGAGTCAGATGTGGCCCTATCATTAGTCTACACCCATGGAACACATCAATCAAGAATTTTCTAGCCTCCAACTAGTGTAGTCAACATTGGGGACATAAAATGAATG
Organism: Viscum album; assembly: GCA_963277665.1. Classification (NCBI taxonomy): domain Eukaryota; kingdom Viridiplantae; phylum Streptophyta; class Magnoliopsida; order Santalales; family Viscaceae; genus Viscum; species Viscum album. Next base: position 1,032,844,958 of record OY728130.1, read on the forward strand.
GCTCCCTACATTTTTATTATATAAAAATTTCATTGTATAATAGAAAATCTAAGAATTAATAACAACTTTTTTAGTTTAGTTTCTTGGAAAGAGGAACATAATACATGAAAAATTCATAAACAAACAATTTCTTCTAATACACATTCTATAAATCATGTAGTGTTCTTCTTAGGTCACCCATATTACATATCATATCTAAGGGAAATACGTCGATGAAATGGGTGATCATAATTCCTAAGAAATGAATAAAAAAAAGGAACACTTATCGAGTAGGAACGATACATATAAATAAGGCATTAACATATTAGTATGAGTCATATAATAACATAAAGAATTTGAATTATAACATGGAAATGTGGAAAAAACGCAATACTAGGACATTCTTAAGCATGTCACTATATTTTAACACCAATGTGTCATAAATCATAATTATCGAGGTTATACAACAAGGTATTGTAAGCAAGTAATCTATTGAGATTAATTATTTTAACAGTTTAATGGAGTTCTCTCAGGGTTCACCAATAATATGTTTCAAATAATGTGAGACAATATGTACATCGAGGAAACCATTATAGAAATAAATCATGGAAATAAATAACCGGTTTTATATATAAATCATATTGAAAAAAGTGTGTAATGTCTAGAACAAACCATCATTTTTAACACATTAAAAGATAATATGGTCTTAATATATTTAATTACTTGAAAAAATTAGGTATTTTTAAATATAGGTGATTTCCCATGGGAATAGAAAATGGATGGGTGTTTAAAATAAGAAAATATTTCTTGAAAACGAGATAAATCTAGGGAAACGTTTCAGCAACATAACAATATAGAACATGGATGATAGGAATGTATAATGATATAAATTAGAGGTATCCCATTGATAAATACATAATTTTGTCAATATAGTGGGAAAATAGTATAAATAAACATAAAGAATATGGAAGCTTATGACACACAATAATGACATACGTGAATGAAAAATATAAAGGAGGAGGATTCAATTACATTGAAGTGTTTCTTCCTAAATTGTGGATGGCGAAACCATAGGACCATGATGATATATTGGGGAATCCTTGGAGGGACTCTTTTGGAGTACTAAATTGAATTAATTTTAGGATTCTGAATTTTTTGTGGTTGTTGGGGGTTGAGAGGGGGAATTTTTTACATTAGGAGGGGTATCATTTAGTGAATAAAAAATGATTATTAATTAATTTACGGCTAACAAATATTGGGTGATATTAATTATAATTATTTTGGTGGATATTTTAATTTTTTTAATGGTTTTTTATTTCATTAAAATTCCTCAACCACCTATTTATTGTATAATTTTAGGTATTTTAATATTTTACCATTTTTATTTTTCTTGCTCCATTATTTTATACATATCGTTGTAACTCTTTTTTTTACCATGATAACATTTATATGACAAAAAGTGAAATTTAAATTATTGAATAATTAGGAACTTATAATTGTAAATATTTAATCTATTTTAAATAATACAATTTTTAATAGTGGTATAAATTAATTCAAATATGATATGTGTATAACTCATAAAATGAATTTTTAATAAAAGGTTTAAATCATGGTTGTAAAACGTTATATGATTTTTTTTAAAATGTAACATAATATGTAGTATTTTATCCCATAAATATATTTTGATTAATAATGGGGATAAATTAATTTTTATTTCAATGATGTAATAATTACATTATATGATTTATTATATTTCATAAAAATGATATTTTCACTTTTCAAAAAAATATATGATTTTTTCAAAAAAATTCATAAACAATACATAAGATAATTTTGATATGATTAAATGAATGAAAACACTTATTTTATCAATTTAATAATCAATATATTTTAATATAGGATTAAAAAAATATTTGTTAAATGTTAAAAGTTTTTATGACATCAATAGCTTTTTGAAAATTATTGAAATAATTTCGGGCTTTGAAAATTTATATTATCGTCTAATAGTTTTTAACAAGATAATTATATGAAAATAATATTTATTTATAAGAAATAAATTTATCATATTACATATTTTTAATTGAAATTAAATTTTTATATACATTAAATAGAATAATTCCAATGGTAACATTATTACATAAATTATAATAATATTGGACAATAAACTTCCTAATTAAATTTCATAATTCACCCTGTTAGTATTGGGAAATTATCCTCTTTTCAATCAATTTTATCTCCATATAAATAGTGTATCATACTCTCATCAATACTCACTACTTCTATTACAAATCTTCTTACACTCCCCTTTATAATATCTACAATTTTACAACATCTTCTTTTCCTTTTAATGATCTTTATGGTAGGGGTGATCTTCATAGAGGATTTTAGGATAATGGTGTTTTTTGTAGTTAATGTAATATTATTTAATGTGTATATAATATTTTTTTGCATGTTGAACTAATCCAAATTCATGTGTGATGTATGAAGTTCACATGAAATTAAAAATAATTTTTATGTTCTTTTATTTTTACATAGTGTAAAAATATATTCGGATGAAAGAGATCCATTAATAATAGATGAACATTTTTTGGGTCATTATATTCTTCCTCTATAAACTATTTTTTCCCAAAAAAATTAATTTTACATACTATTGTTAAAATAGGTGAAGGTATTTCTACTTCATGCGTTATTATGGTTCCTATGTTGCCTCTCTAAACATGTGATTTATCCATATAATCATTACAATATGTATTTTTGTGTTCCTCATTACTTGTTCCATTATGTCAAGGATTTGGATAGGTTCTTCTTCATATCACAAGTAATAATACAAATTCACACATATATTTTCAGGTATATGTTATTTTTATGACATATAATTTCACATTATGGTCACATGGAAGACATCATGGATACTGTAATTATTTGGCAGTATTGCTAAATGATTGGAAACTACCCCATCACATTCCAGATTCTCAAATAGTCCAATGTACCTTAGATTCAATTTCCTGTTATTTACAAATCTAATAAATCCCTTCCGCATAGATATATTGTGTAAAAAATGACCCCCCAACTTGAAACTGTAATTACATCCTTTATTTTTCAGCATAATGTTTTAATCAACTTTGAGGAACCTTGATATATTTCTGAATCACTAGAATTTTTTTTATAGTTTCCTTCACAATATCCAGTACCAATAGTTTCTCTTGTCCAACATCATCATAACAAATTGGATTTACACACCTTCTTCAATAGACATCATCATTGGTTTAATTTTAATAATTTAGTTGAGACAATTATGATAGGATAATTTAGAATGTTGATTATGTTGATTAAAAATCAGTTTAAAATTAAGTGTGATAGCCCATAAAATATCTTTAAATGTTTGAACATTCCTCTCATAATGCCTAATAGTTTTTGGGTGTAGATATAGCTTAGGTATACTTTTATATTCCTAAGATTTTGAAGGTCCCTCAAGACTTTATAAGTAAATATTAGATATCAATCAGAATCAATCGATAGTGGTACTCCATGGAGTCTCACAAATTCTTTGATATATTGGTGAGTTAAACTTTCCATGTATAAACCCTCACTTTTGAAAATTAAATTATTCGATTGTTTTAATCAATCAATGATTACCCATAGAGAATTTATAAAAATGGTTTTCCTTGGAAGGATGGTGACATTACCCATAGTGATGTTATCCCACACCCAAATAGGTATATGTATTGGTTTTCATACCACTTTTGGATGTTTTATCTCTCCCTTTACTTGTTTATATACTAATAACATTGTAGTGTAAGAATAATTATAATTTTTAGTATTATTCCACAAATATGGATAACAATATTCCCTATAAATTTTATTACTTCTATGGTGCAAAATGAATGATGAGACACAAACTTCATCCATCTGTTTTATCTTTATCTAACAAATAGATGGAATACATAACCTCATACAAAATTTCTGTTCACCTTCTTAATCAATACATAATTATGGAACTTCCCATATTTCATATAATATATCTTATTTTAAAATAGTGGATCATCTAAATGAGCATTCATTATCTTCTCTATTAATTTTGATTCAAAAATAATTTGATATATTATTTATGAAATCCATAACATTACCATTACCATGTTCTCACTTACTAGGTCCGTGATTAATGGATCTCATTCAATCCTCATCATTGAAATAACACTAGGATCTTTTCTAGTCAACACATTTTTTACATTGTTCACACTTCTGGGGTGATAATAAATTTACCAATCATAGTATTTATAAATCTCTAACAATATCCTATGTCTCATGTTCATTTCCTTATGTCTGAATATATACTTCAAAAATTAGTGGTCTATGAATATATTACATTTTTCCCCATAAATATAGTGTCTCAATATCTTCATTGAAAAAATAAATGCATCTAACTCATGATCAGGAGTATGTTAATTTTTATCATGTGTGTTTAACTATTGTGATTCATAGGATGTCACTTGATTATTTTATTGAGTACACATCCATGTACCATTATGGATACATCACATAAATTTTAAAATCACTCTCCATTAGTGGGTAAATTTAGAATAAGTATAGTAATCAACCTCCTCATCAATTCATGTAATATTTATTCAAATTTTTATATCCAGATGAACTTGAATCCCATTCGAGTTAACATATTTTGTGGATTATAAATCAATAGAAAGTCTATAAAGAAAATTCAATAGTATACTAATATACCATGGAAAGTGTAAATATCGGTTACAGTTTTAGGATATGGCCACAACTCTATAGACATTGTCTTTGCTGGATCCACTGAGATTACTTCTGTGGATATGATGTTTCCTAAGAATGAATATTATTTAACAAAAGAAAACATTTTCTAAGCATACCAAAAAACTTCCCATACCTCAAAGTTCATCATAATACACTTAGGTGATCTTGATACTACTCGTGTCTTCTCAAATAAATCATAATATCATTAATAATGTCTACCATGAAATTATTAATTATTTCCTTAAAAGATATATTCATCAAATCAATATATATGGAAGGTGTATTAGGGAAGCTGAATGGAATAAAAAAACTCATAATTCCCATATCTTATTTGTATTAAGCTCATTGGGATATATCTTTTATTCATCCTCAATCAACAATTCCTAGACCAGATATCAATTAGGGAGGAAAATTGGGCTCCATAAATTTGGTCATATAAGTCATCTATCAATGGGACTTTGTAATTGTTCTTCACTATGAACATTTTATGTAATATATTATCAATTCATATCCACACTATTATATTCTTGTAAAATACAAATAGAACATGTTCTAACCAAGGATATATGGTTAGTCTGACAAAGAACTTCTCCAAAAGTTATAGTAGTTGATTAATTAATTACTCTAACTTCTCATATTCCATTCAATACTGTGAATTTGATAGATTCATGGAGACATGAATGAGTATAATGGATAAATCTATATATCTTAATAGGGTATTTATAGGTATATATATAGTAAATATGTGAATGCTTTAATCAATAATAGAGAAATTTATCTTAATCCTTTCATTCACCTCTCCATATACACCAATCATATCCATAAAAAGGCTATGGGAGGATCTTCTAGAAAAATATGAGGCCATGATATCTATCCTTTAAAAAATCTATTGTTCATCATTCAAAACTTATAAAATTTCATTTCTTATAAATTTTACCCTTTTATTATAATTTGATAGAATGTCTATCCCATGTATATTTTAAAATTCTACCATGGGGATGACTACTAGATTTACGATGATAGTATACTCACCAATGTTAATAATATAGTTTATATGTGCTATTGATGCATGGATAATACCTATAAGAGACATCATATATAAATATAATTCTACCACCTCATGGATTGATTAAATGTTATTTTCAATCATTGATTAAACACTGTAATACTTTGAACCAAAATCAAGTAATGTACATTCTAGCTTTGAGTGTACAATTAGTGTACCTGCGATCACATCATTTGGAGCCTCATCATAACATATCATTATTGAAAATTAATGTCCTTGTTACATTTTCCTATTATAAGGTTGATTTTGGTTTCCCTTTATTATCATCGAATTTGGAAACTGATTTGAAAAGTTCATATATGTCTACACATGAACCACTGTACTTCAAGATGGTCTTGCACTATATTCCCTTTATAATTATTGTTTATAAGTTATATATTCACCTCACAATGATTGTTTTGTGTTACGTGGATATCTATTATTCACCTTCAACACTTTGGGTTCAAAAATAACCAGTTTTTTGACTGTTTACCACTACATATTTTTTTCAAGTGGGATGTATCACTTTCATTACTTCTATTCAATGGAAAACATTATTACCGGATATTTGGATCCATTTCTATCTTCATTTAATTCATTCATTGTGGCCAATTAATCTCTAAAATCTCTAATAAAACATTCATATAACTCCGTACTAACTCCAGATAGATTCCAGAGTCCCAATTTTCCAAATTCATATTGAAAAGGGTTTTCAATCCACCAAGTATCTATCAGACATTCCATTACGATCCATAAAAACTCTATAAGAGTATCAATATTGTCTGGTAAAGTTCATTTAATAAATTCACATTGATTAATTTTCAAAATATTTTAGATAGAAAAATTTCTTCTATATTATTTTATATAAATTAGAGAAAAACATTATTGAAAAAAGATTCCCCTAAATCGTTCAAACTCCATTGCATCAATCTCATATCTTGAATTCATGTTTTCAATCGGTGTCCCCCAATAAACAAACTCATCCTACTTAGGTTTATACATTAAGGGAGAATTTCCATAGCTCCTAATAGAGGAGTATATAAAATATATTTCCAATGGAGGTAATCCATTATTAGTAATTAATATATTGGTAGATACACTAAAAGAACGTGGTTTTTGACACATAATGTATTTAGTTTCTAGTTGTTCCTTCCATGGTGAAGCAATATGATACATATGGATTCATCTTCTATTCCTAACATAATTTAATTTATTGATCATCATCATCATGATGTTGTCAAATTCATCACCCCCATATTTAGAAGTCCATCATCACCTTGACCATTTTATCTGTTGCTTCGATGATTTATTTTATGTCTTCATTTTTTAGTTGAAGTAGAAAACCTCTGTGAGACTGACTGAAAATTATAAACTTTTATTAATAGAAAGAGAGATATAGAAAATAACAAAAGATAAAAAGTTCACGGGGGATGAAAATGATGAAGACCGAGGGCATCCCCTCGGACAATCATAGAAGTCACAATAGGATGAGAGCTTGTAATAGAAAAAAATTGAAGCCTTTCATATTTATATCCATTAGAATAGATGAAGTCTACCAGCATATTACCCTCATGCCATGTATGGACAACCAACATGTTTGAATAAATGAAAGCCTTGCAAGCACGGATTGAATAAGTAATATTCCAGGAGAAATCTACTGTACCTTTCAGGGAATTAATCCAAATTGAAGAATCTGATTCAATTTCAGATAGATGGATAGATCATTCCCAACACATTTTGAGACCATGAAGAAGCGCTAGTGCCTCAGCCATCTATGAATTACACTCCCGAAAGAAAGAAGAAAAAGCCAGAACAACAAAACCATGATCATCCCGAACAACAACGCCGCCGTGTATAACTCCTTGCACACAAGAACCATAAGTATTTAATTTAATCCCATCGATAGGCGGATGCCATCACACCCATACACCAGAATAAATTTACCTAGAAATTGTAGAATATGTAAAAGTATATGATGAAACAAAAGAATTTAGAACCAAAAAAATACTCGCACAGTTACACTATTACACAAACGAAGAGAGAAGGTTCAAAAATTTATATTTGTTGCACTGCAAATTTGGATGGGTGCCATGATGACTAGCAACATTCCGAGTCTCCCATAAAGACTAACAAGCAGCATGAATTAGTAAAGACAACCCCTTGGATGGCACAGAACCCCTCTCCTGAGAATTCCAACATGCTTGAAGAAATTGTTCTATTGTATCCACACACCGACTAATATCCGAAAAACCACCAACATGAACCCATAGATGAACAACCCACTCACTTTCCCAAAATAGATTAAAAACAGTGTCAGAATGAGAGAATAAGCAGCATTTACATTTCAAAACAAGAGTAACTGAAATTCGTTGAATATTATCATCAGTAGGAATATCACCATTGCGAATTCTCCGGAGAAGAAAACTAAATATAGGAGATATGTATTTACACCAAAGTCTATTGCCCAAACAGTCCAAAATTGGGTAAGGATGAACCATATAATGAAAAGATGAGCATAAAATATTACCAGCGGAAGAAGACTTAATGTATCATTGGTATGGACCCTCAGAAAAATAGTTATTACACATCACATCCTTTTGAACCTCATTCAACACTGCATTAGTGAACAGTGGGTATGCACTTTCCTGCCTAATAGTGATTTTCAATGGTGGGCATCTTGGATAAAAGAGAATGAAAGCAGCCGAATTATGTTTCCAGAAATAAAATTCACCACGCCCTACAATCCAGCGAGAATTCTCCAAAATAGGAGAATCAATACTTTTTAAAAAATTCCAAAGGTAAGAAGCATTACCACTATCAACCCAATCAAAAGGGAATTACCCATACTTCATATTGATAAAATCAGGCCAAAGAGATACCCTAGAAATTTCCTCCCATACTAGTTTAGACTGCATACACTGCATATTATCATTAACACCTTTGAGATTAAATCCCCCCCTCCTGAAAAGGCCTTGCTACTCTGGACAAACTAGCCCAATGGTGACGTCCTTCATTATGTGATCCCTATATGAAGCAATTTATAATCCTTTCAATATTCCTACTCACTGCTTTAAGAGGTCTACACATATATAACACATGCATAGGAATGGATGAGAGAACTCTTTTGACCAAAGTGATCCTTCCCCCAAAGGATAAAAAAGACTCTTCCAATTCTGGATCCTTCCCATAATTCTAGACACAATGGAATCAAAATGGAAAATTCTTACTCTCCCATTAGTTAAAGGGGCTCCCAAATATTCCATAGAAAATCTTTTCTTATCCAAACCAATTCTGTTCTGAATGATCACAGATCACCTAGATGAACACTTGTTGGAGATAAAAACACCACTATTGTTTGTAATGAGACGCTTACCAGCTTTATTGCAATAATCAGAAAGATTCAAATTGAAATTTTGAATATAATTGGCACTGCGATCGAGGAGAAATTACATATCATCGGCAAAAAACATATAAGAGATTAAAGAGAAGTCGTACTGCCCTTTAAAGGGATGAATTAAGCCAATACCAAGACTCTTGTTAAAATTTCTGATGTGAACATCCTATGCCAGAATGAATAAGATCGAAGATATAGGATCAACTTGTCTTGATCCCCTTGATTATTTGAATAAACCAAACCTTTTCTCAATTATGGAAATAGAGAACCAAGGGGAAAAAGCACATGATGAAGTGACTGCCAACCAAAATAGAAAAACCACATCATCTGAGAATTTTAAGGAGAGAAGACCAATCCATCTGATAATAGGCTTTTTAAATGTCAATCTTAACAATAACATTAGTTCCAATCAATATTTTATCAAGATCAGAAATCATTTCATGTGCAAGACCAATAGCACCCTGAATACCTCTACCTTTATTAAATCCATGTTGTTATTTAGATAATAGGAGTGGAAGATGTATGGAAAAACATTTCGTGAGAATATTGGCCCACACTTTATAAGAAAAATTACACATACTAATGGGCCTAAATTTCCCAAAACCACTCAGATGTTGGAATTTATGAATAAAATCCCAAATGGAAGCCGAAGCCACTCTAGGTAAAGGTCCACCCCTGAAAAAATCTCGAATAGCACACACCAATAATCTTTGATAATAAGCAAAGAATCAGAATAAAAATCTCCAGGAAAACCATCAGGACCAGGTGCACATTTAGGATTTATGGTTCTGATGGCCTCAAGAACCTCCTCCTCTCCCGGAAGAGACTCCAACCTTTGATTATCTATATCCGAGACAAAATAAAGAACATTTTCAAAAAGAGAATCAAGGGATGACCAAGCCTGAGAAGAAGCATCAAGATCCTACCGCTATCCTGAAAGAGCCTCAGATAAGTGAGACACAACCAAAGGGCCCACCACACCAACATCATTGGAAAAGGACCCATCAGGGAGAGAAAGATCAATTTTACCAAAAAACATTTTCTCCCTAATAAAGCATGGAAGAAGGATGTATTCTTGTCACCTACCTTAATACAATTAGGTTTTTCTTTCTCTGGCATATGTTTCAAGATCATGAAAAATCTCCTCTAGTCGTTGAATCATACTAGAGGAAAGGATATTATTGTCATCATCCCATTGAAGTTGTAACTGATGATCAATATGTTAGTTCTTCTCCTGAAGATTTTCCAAGACAATATCCTCATCAGGAATTTGACGGATCCATTAGAGAATGCCAGACTTAAGTCTTCTCAGTTTTTTAATAGGATCAACCCAAGAAAAACCCTGAACACGAATATTTCATGATGCCTGAACTACCTATCTAAAGCATTACTATTGCCACCAACGACTAGAATAAAAGAAACCCTTCCTGATCTCACCAGCAACATGAACATAAAGAAGGATAGGAGAATGATCAGATAAGGATCTAGACATATGAGTAATAGAGGAACCTAAGAAATCATATATGGTATCTTTTACACAACATAAATATAGAACATTCATAATCATAAAACAACGTTTTATCACTGTGGTGTCATAAATCAAAATTATTAAGGTTATACACCAAGGTATTTTAAGAATGTCATAAATATAGAATAATTCTATAACAAATGTATTAGATGTATATCATGGTTCACCATTAATCTATTTTAAAAAATGTGATCCACATCTAACATAATGTAAATCATTTCATTGAGATCTATTGGAAATGAATAATATGTTTTATGTAAATGTCATTGTGTAATAAGTTCTTAATTTTTTGAACAAAAGATAATTTTAGAGCATTAAAAGGGAATATGTGAATAATATATATATCCTATAACGAATAAGATATTTTTACATGTAGGTGATGTTACATAGAAGTCGAAGAGGGTTCAAAATCCACAATAAGAACATATTTCATGAAAAGGGAAAAGTTCCCGAAACAGTTTATAGAATAAAAAATGTATACAACATGGATTAATGGGAAAAAATAATGAGTGGGATTGAAGAAAAACCAGTAGAAAAGATCTATTTTGAAATTATCCGGATGAAAAAAAACATAATGAATAATTATAAATAATACGGAAACATAGAAGTCACATTATAAGGATGTACATGAAAGATTAAGTAGAGGAGGAGGATTATCACTGAATAGTTTTTTCATAAAGCATGGCAGGAAAACCCTATGAACCTTGGATAAAAAATGGGAAACATTATAAGGAATATTTGGGAGGGAAAAGAAGTATAATCCATTGATTTTTTTATTTTGAGTGGTTAGCGTGGATGGAATGGTGGTATTTATACTTGAAAATGGGTGGGTTTACGTGAATGAAAATATTAAATTTTAAAATTAATGCTAAATAATATTTGGTGGAATTAATTCCAACAATCTAGGGTGATTCATAATGTTTTCAAGGCTATTTTCGGTTGTTGAAAACACATAACACCCAATTTATGTTCTATTTTTTTGTTATTTTATTTTTTTCTTTTTAACATTAACTTGCTACATTATTTTATATTTACCAATGTAACTCATTTTTGTAATGGTAAATTTTATATGTTTAAAATGAAATTGAAATTATTACTTAATTTATACCTTATAATATCAAATTATTAATCCATTCTACTTAAATAAATTTAAATTTTTTTTCAAAAACAATTCAAACTTGATACAGATATAACTAAAAAAAATAATGTTTTTAATGATTAAATCATGGTTTTCAAAAATTATAAGAATGTGTTTATAATGGTACAAATTATATACTATTTTACTACCTATTTGTTTTAATTATGAATAGGTTTTAAAAAATAGTAAATCATTATCATATTCTAAGTAAATCATAAGTATTATTGTATTTCATAGAAATAATATTTCCACCATTTAATCCTTAAATTATTTTTTAGAAATTTACTGAAAATAACTCGTAGATAATTAGGATGTGCTTAAATGAACAACGAAAAATATTTTATCAAAATATTTCTCTAAATAAGATATTCAAGTATTTTAAATAAAAATTTGTATTTATTGAATATTATACATTTTTATGGATTAAAGAACATTTTGACAATTATAAAAACTAGTTATGTATTTTCTAGTTTATCTTAACATCTAAGAGTGTTTTATAGATATTTTTTAAAAAATATAATTTAATTACAACATATTTTTCAACACATTACATAATTTTATTGTAATGTAAATATTTATATAACTTATATAAAATAATCCCAAGGTTCACATTATTGGGTCAAAAATAATATTATTGACTAAAAATATTCTTAATTAACTATCATAATTTCTACCAATAATATTGGAAAATACTCTTCAGACTGTACAGTCATATGTACAAATAAATAGCCTATCATACACACATAATTACAAAATACATCAGTTACAAAGGATTATACACTTCCTCTGATGAGGAATAATATTTTCCTAATTCTTATCTTCATATTTCTAATATTCAAGGCATGAGAGATCTTATTGGGGGATTTCATGCCTTTGGAGTTTGTTTTAGAAATTATATTAATAATTATGGTCTATATCCCATTTCAATTCCTATTTTTTCTATTTCAAATTTATGTGTGATTTATGAATTTATCATTAAATGAAAATGACTTTTTATGTTGTTTTTCTATAAAACATAATGAAAATATATTGGGAGGTAGTATATCCATTAGAAATTTATGAAAAAATTCTGAGTCATTATAGATATCCCCTATATATCTAACTCCATATCATTAACTATATAGAGTGAAAAAAAAGAGTTTTATTTTCATAAATCAAAAAAGAAACAAAAAATCATACTAAAGAAACTGATCTTGCCTTTAATGATCTATGACCCATCTTGTACTACCATATCCAGTGCATGAAACAATCCATTCCAACCTATTATCCCTCTCTTATCATGACCACCCCCACAACAATGATTGGGACTTGGTTCTTTAACCCTTTGAACATCCAAAGGATGGCCTCTAGGAACTCGTTATCCCCTTAGTGAATCACAGCTCTGCCGCCCCTACTGTTAAAATGGCCTAACAGGAGAATGATATTGAGGATGGTGTTGAACCTCTACACCTCCACTAATCGATTTTAAAGGTCCACTGGGAACCAATTTTGTTTATGGCTGCAAACACTATAAATAATATATAACAGAAAACCCCATAGGAAAGAGTAAAAAAACCATTTTCCCATGAATTCTAAAAGGATGGTGCAGAGGTTGACTCCTCACTGGTCCTCCAAAAATGATGACAACGCTAAATAGAGGCTACATACTAGATAAATCGATGGGTTTCTGCCTCAAGGAATATCAAAATATACTCATTATTAGAAAAAGTTCATGAAAAAACATAAGGTATTTAAACTTTATTCAAATATCCTAAACTAGACTATTCCAATATTGAAGAGAAACAAGATGCAACCTCTTTACTTCCCTTATAGTCAATAAAAAAACTCCACCTAAAAACAGTTTTTAATTTTGAACCACAAAAAATTATCCACTTTATTATCTCCAAGAATCATTATCCACCATTAGCACACTTTTCCCCACATCTGACTAACTACCAAAGCGAACTAGAATTCCACTAGGACCTTGATAAAATTTAATGTGATTTTTGAGATTCTCCATCTAGCTCTATGAATCCACATATAATATACATCCCTCATACATCACCCAAGACATCCGTTCTATATATAACAATCCCTTATGCCAATGATCATCATCCGTAACTATATCAACCCCTCGAGGATCCACTAAATCATGCTCTTAAACATCATCTTTCGAAGACACCTGCATTCAATGAAAAAGAGAAATAACTAAAATAAAACAATAATTTACTATGCTTGGTATTATAGAGTTTCCTTTGGATTCTATCTAATTAACCATTTTTCACTTTAAAACATTAAATATAAAACAATTAAAAGAAGAACACATGTCATAATGATGAATGTCCCTATCCAAGAAATCTACCCTAAAAAATAGTCCACCAAACATGGTGCTTCATTAAGCTCAGTGTTAATGCGCTGGATCATGGACGGACCTAAAATCACGTCCTAGATGTTATCCTATGCCTATGTCATGCTCTAACGCCCACTAGAAATGATATCATACAAACCCATGCATCTGTCATTGTTCCTAATTCCAAACTCGAACCTATCTCTCAACATCCCATTCATACACATCCTTCATGATCCAATCCCTCCAATGATACCACAATGTGGGGAGAGACATAATGACCCCCATGTCCCCCCAATAGGCCCTAGGATGGTGACTACCATGAAGGGTGTAAAAATATCATGAAATGGAAGGAATTTCATTCCATATTAATGTAGGATCTAGGGATAATAGTAATAATCCACATGAAACATGATGAAATATTATAACCAAACCAAAACCCTCCCACAATGCATGTTTAAATAAAAATAATAAAAATAAATATTTCTAAGCTATGTAACAAAAATAATATATAAATTAGTGACATATAATTTATCCAATTTTTGATCTAGAAATTCTTATAATGTCCCATATAATACTACTTGAATCATGAAAATTATTTTTTACGAATAGGGTGAGAATGTAGATATAGTTAATAGAAAAACAAAAATCACTTGGACACATGTGAAAGAATAATACTAAAGCACCCATGAAAATCAATAGAACCAAAACACCAAAACATGTCAACTATCCTTCAAAAACCTAACAAATGAACACTTCAAAAATAACTCAATCCAGGTAATACATAAAATCACGAGTAACATCGATAAAGGGTATCCAACGCCACTTTAGAAATAGTATGCTACTATCACACCCCCATGTATTATGATCTAGTGCTTACATCACTTCTGAATACCAAAACACCCAAAACAAATTCACAACACATCATTCCCAAAGACACCTAAGACCACCACCCCACAAGCACGACCACATCACTTCTCTCCCAAAGACATGAGAACCACAACACATCCACAACCATAACCATAGAAGTTGGATATCATGTACATAAAAGACATTAACATTGATCCCTCATCTAAAATGAAAGACCCCCAACGTAAAACAACTCACCTCATATCATCCTAACCACAGACACCTAGGATCATTACATCTTTCACAGAGACACCTAGTATTACTACCCCACAACCATGACCAAATCACATCTCACCAGAAGACACATTGATTATCACAACCACCATCTAGTTCAATAATATACCAACAACCACCATAATTTGTTCAAAACCTACCTCACCTAAAACAGACTTTAATAAAGGGTGGGTACCCAGCTATCCTCCCTCTTCACCGGATGTCTGAAAAAAAAACCTCATATAAATATGATTGTTTGTACTTAATTCTCAACATTAGAGGGTGTGTATATAAATCACAACAAACAAAAATTTTATTCATACATCCATAAATAATACCAACCTATGGGTTCAAAAAAAACACTAACCAACTCACCACATCTCCACTTTTTTCCACCTCTAAATTCAGAACACCACACAAGTCACGGGCCACCAGACACATTTTATATTTCCAAAAATTCCAGTATAGCATCAATTTTTTCATTATTAATCATAAACAACATTTAACCACACATAATATCATTTATTTACTCATTAACCATTTCCATCCCAATAACCAAAACAAACACCAACAATTTCAGTCATTATTAAGTAGTTATTTAATCAATATCCTTGAATCTATCCCAACCCAACCACAAGTTATACGAATTTATTCATATCCCTCACACCATACCCTCACTACCCCAAAATAGTGTCCAAAAAACCAACACCTCCACACACCAAAATTAGAACCAATCAATCACCACCCAAAATGGATATCCAAACAACTACAACCTCACCTCCCCAATAGTACGGCAACAAAAGCTCCACCTCACCACCCCATAAGAATAGCCGAACTACCACCACTCCCCACCTCAAGACAATGACCCCATCTCACCCACTGTTCCCAGATTTCTTTGAAACCAATAATCACCGCCCAAAAATCACAACCAAAAATCACAACACACTAAATATCATTTTACAAATTAAATAATTATGTTTTTATCACATTCCACTTAATTTTAGGGGCATTATCACATAATACATAATCCTAGGGAAATAATATCATTATCCAAACATAAGTGGTTGTCCAATTTCTATTTTTTGGTGATAACAAAAAAAATCATAGAAGACATGACAGTCACAACAAATTTCATCAAGCACCAACAAAGCCCCCAATAGACACAATTTTATGTGGAGATCAATGCCCTTAAAACCCATTATATCATAATAATATCGAAGCTATAAAAAAATGTCAATCATTCCCCTTTAATCATGTAATTTAAATTTCACATGTCAATTTTTTTACTTAATCAAGCATAACCATCTCCTATATATAAACATGAGTAATCCACTCCCCCATGATTTATAATAAAGACAAATGTGGTGTTCCCTACCACAAAAAACATTATTGACTTGATATCCACTAAATGGTGATGAACGAAATCCCCAAACCACAATTGCATGAATAACCCAAGGATGAACCTACATGACACCAAATAAAAATCAAAACATAACCCAACTCACAGCCTAATCCTAAACCACTCCACTACAACGGGTTAGAAAAGGAAGTATAGTATTGTTTTCCAAAAAGGGAGAAACAATTACAACATATATTGAATTTGGATAAACAAAAATTAAAAAATAATAGTTAAGGAAAGAGTGCTAGAAGACCCTTAAAAATTACCTTATGGATTTCCCCAAAATGTGATAGAGGATGGTTCATTCGAATGATGAGAAATTCTTGAGAAAATAACATAAAAGAAAGAAAAATATTTGTGTCACGTCATATAATATATAAGAAAGAAATCGATTCCATGGGGGATATAAAGTCTAACTTTTTCGTAAAAAATATTTCGCGACATTCTTTATTTCATACGTGTCATCTATTCAACTTAAAAAGTGTGTAATCCATTACTTGGCTACCCATTTAGTAGATTTACATCCCATGATGGATCTAGATAAAAGAGTTGTGAACCAGCTTTACACATCATGTATTCCACTTACAGTACAAGAACTTATTTTAAAATCTATTGTATAGCTTCATTTTCCACCAAAAAACTCTATTAACCTCCCCTAAACTCCTCCAACAACAAAAATCTACAATATAATGGACCGAGAATGAATGATTGTAACCATGGAAAATTTTATTATATAATATCCAATAAAATTAATTTAAATTATTTGATATATATAGTTATAAGAAATTAAAATTTTATCTTTTGTAGCATCAGGTTTGTTTCTTGGATAACCTGTGTTACAGACATGGATAATTATTAATGGACAACAATATATAATTAATATTATGAATTAACATGATTTTAATCATAAAACCATTTGAAGGGTAGGGATATAAATGTTTAACTAAAATATGAAAATATGTTTTACACAATTACGTATAGGGAATAATTTTGTGACCAGTTAATTAGAAATGAAAATAAACAACTTCTTAATATAAAAAGAAATACTTTTCTGGAAAACTATTTTATTTCACCCAAGTGTGATCTATGAAAGAAAAATTAATCAAATTAATCAGGTTTTATTATTTTATTTTAATATCTATTTTATATATTCAATAATGTATTTTTAAATATATCCAATATATTTGATAGGTATTAAATAAGAAACAATCAAAATTTACACATAAATGTTGTATTTTGCTAAAGGGACATTTCCTGCCTTTTAATTGAGTCATTCATTTAAAACTATATTATGAAAAATTAAAAAAAAAATTATTTGAAGTAATAATATTTATTTTTAGAAATTATAATGTATAAAATATCTTATGATGATTTTTTTAATTTTATGGTGTTGTTTCATTTTTTTTATTAATAGTGAAAAATACATAAATTTATTTGAAGGCTGATTTTTGGATAAATAATTTATAATGTTAAATGAAATTTGAATTATATTTATGTTAAAAAAAATTAATTATAAATATATTAATATAAGTTAGGTTAATTTAGTCATTTTTATATTTAAATGAGATATAAAATCATATTAAAAATTCCAATATATTCTCGTTATAAACCCAATTTTCCATCTTGTCCATGAGATTTATATTAACTTTATATATTCACATTCTATGTATTTAAAGTGGAATAAAGTATTCATTATTTGGAATAAAAATAATTCATATTATCAAATATGTTCAACTTAATTGGCGAACATAATTATTAGTGAAAATAGTTAAAATTATTTTAGACAAGCAAGGTTAAAATTGGGTTTTGCGCATTACATGCGTCAGTAATAAAATAAATTTTAAAATCATTAGAAATTTCCATATAATTAAATGGAATTAATATTCATAATAATTGGGTCAAAATTATCTAACACATTTTCTTTATTATAATATTAATTATTAAATTACCTATGTGAATAGAAAGATACAAGTCAACTTTGTAAAAATAATAAATATACAATTGATTAAAAATAATGACTAAGGAAATTAATTATAAAAATGTAATAATTTTATATGGTTGAGGTATTTATAGAACAATTCATACCTACCCTACAATCATTTTCCATTTTTGAGGCACATGATTAAGGGAGACCACCAAATAGTGTTAACTTTTTTCCATTTTCAGGAATGCCACCCCTCTATTATAAAATTCCATTACTCTACTCACTTAATGAAACCTACAAAGAAATTTGGATCGACCAAACCATGACAAAATAAGTTCCAAAACTTTCTCCTCTAATCATAGAAGATTATCTTTCGGCATAAATCAAACCACGGATGACATTTCATGCAAAACAAAAGGAGTTTCCCGAAGAAGAGGTCACATTCGTCAACATTTTTTTGTTTGTTTCTCTTCTACAGCCCCATTAAATTATTCATATACCATGATTTTATATGATTAATAGTTACATAAATATAATTATTTTTCATATGATAAGTTTAATACATCCAAAATCTCACACATCCATCAAATGTGTCATGAAATCGTCATTCTTGTGTACGACGGACTACCGCCTCTTGAAACGATATCGTTTTCCCCATTACCACCACCCATGGTTTGGAATAATGATGGAATTTCAATATATATATATATGATAATTATAATATATTTTTCATAATAATAATTATTTTTTCATTAAATAATATGAAACTTATTTACATTTCATACCATATAGGCTACGTCAATTTCACTCGAGTGTAAGGCGTGCTGTCACCTTCGAAAGGGATGCGATGCATTTTTCACTAGCGTATTACACATACGGTAACAAGGGTAAATATAATGAATATATATAATATATATGACATTATTATATTTCAATAAATAAATTTTAATATTTTAATTCATACCTTGTCAGTCACTAGAAAAGTGATAACGTCGTCTATGGATGTGTGGACTACCGCTTACTCAACGCATTGTGAATCTCCTTTTCGCGACACCACATAACTATAATGATATATATAAGTATACAAAATTATATAATATTTTATTTGTGATATAATTTTCTTTTTAGATTTAAAAATATTACATACCATATTTCCATAAGGATCCTTGAAAAATTAGAATTCCAATCATCTGTATATATGGTCCACCGTCCGCATGATTGTAATACTCGTTAATTTTATTACAATATTCCATGATTAGTTTTAAAAGAATAATTTCTATATAAGTATGATGGTTACTTCCAGGTGATTATTCTGTATATATTTTAAATAATGACCTCTTTGACCATAGTCGATCCTATAGAGCCTTTTTTGACACATAAATTTATTATGGTCAAAAGTCCCGACATAAACTAAATTAATTAAGTATATTTAAAATTGTAATAAATGAAATAAAATTTATGATAAACATTAAAAAGGTTATCATGAAACAATGAAATTAATGTTATCCTATTATTCATGAATATAAAGACACATGTGACAAGTTTGGATGAAGGTAAGATACTATATCAAAAATTTCTTTTATTGAGGTATTTTAAATTACTATTAACATATATTCTGTTATAATGTTAATATACAACCCATTTAACATGTAATAACATGAATTTATCTATTATCATGATATTCAATTTTCGTAATGTAAACCTTTCATGGGGATTATGATTTAGTGTTTCTCAAGTGAAAACAAACCATCCATTAAAAACCATCTTTTAATTTTTTTCCACAAACTCACATTGATTTTCATGCCAATACATAAACAATTATTTCATTAATGGTATTATATGGGATTAAATGATTTATAAAATATATTTTTATGTCTCTTAACATTATTTCAATCTTTTTCACAAAATAATATTTTTATGTGTTGTATACAAAATGATTCATCAAATAACAAAAGGGATATTCTATTTTTATTGTACACTATAATATTGACTTTTCTATCACTCTAAATATTATTTAATTTCTAGATACCTTTAAAAGATTTTATATTTTCATAAAATTAAAAATAATATTTCCCATTTCGGTTTCTTCTGTCATTCGAAATTTTTATTCAATGAAAATGGTGTTTTTGTATTGGAAATTTATTTTCAAAAGAATAGGGGGTCTTTATTTAGAGATGTTTTAATATGGGGTTAAGAGTTTTTTAAAGGGTTTTATAATGTAATTATTTTATTTTTGAAATGGTGGATTAGGATTATATGAAATGGGTGTGACCAATATAGCTTATATGAAGGGTTGTTCCCCCTTATAGGACATGGGTGAGCCAAGTATTGCATATTAAAGGGTTGAACCCCATTATAGGTCAAGAGAAATATGTGTTCCAGATATATCTTATACTTATGGTTCAGTCCCATTATATATCATGGGTGATATATATATATAGCTTATATTAAGGGTGGTCCTATTATATTTTTCCAATATATTGAGTAAGGATTATATAATAAGTCGACCATATGGTTATTTTAATTAAAGGGATTATAAACGTTTTTTAATATAATTCCCAATGACACCTAAACAGAGTTTTAATTACATAATATGGGATTTAATGATTTTCATTTAGAAAAAATGTATGTTTAATTTTTAATTGAAAAGTTTGTTTTTTATATTGTCAACGAACTTTGAAGATAAAGGTAAATGTTATATGAGTATTGATGTTTTCCCCAAATTAATGGCTTTACATCATTGTTTCTACCTTACTGAGAATGTGTTCTCATACTACGTTATTTTTAAAATATTTTCATAGGGTTTAATGGTAAGGTAATGGAATAAGTAATTATCAGAGTCATAATGATTTTATAGGAAAAGAAATAATAATTTATTTAGAAAATATTTATTTTATGAATAAAATTAATACTAAATAGAAGTGAACACTTTGCATTATATGTTTCTATTATGTTTTATTTGAGGAGTAATTCTATAAAACTAAAATCCTAAATGGATCCATAAAATGAATGAAATAAAATTCTTTTCTAAAACTCAATTTCATTTATTTTTTATGGTTGGGGCCTTATAGATTGTATTAAAGGATGGTTTAGATGACTTTGAATATTATGATGTTGTCATATGAGGTTTTCATAGGTGTTGTAGATAACATCATAGGTCTATCATGTGTTCAAAAATATTTGACACCCCATTTATGTGTTTTATTTAGTATTTTTAAGGTTATTAATGACATTATTGAAACTTATTGGTAGGGTTGAGGTATTTTTAACCCCTGGGATTAAGATGAATTGTTTTCAGAGAGGAATTAGTTTTTGGATTAAAGATAAAAGGTGGAAAACCCATATGCTGGGTAGAAACCCATCATATCCGGTTATGCGATGGGTATTGAACCCATAAATGTGGGATGAAAAGTGTTTTCATCCAATCACTTTTATACTTGATTTAATGATTCAAATGATAGTTTTACATGTTAATATTATGTTTATTTCAAAAACATGTAAGATTTTATTTTATTGATAATGTTAGTTTTCTTTTGGATGAATATATGATAAAATCCCTCTAATATTTAGGTTTTGAACTTAGTGAGATAATGTTGGAATAATTTTATAGATAGTCATTTATGGAATTATTTTGTTTTAAATTTGGGTATTAGTTATTAATAATAATTTATCAAATGTTGGTTCACTCATTTTGAGAATTATATTACCATGTGCTGAATATTTTGGTTTTGTATAAATGATAATGATAGGTAGAATATATTCATATCACTTTTATAGTTATGTGGTATTTAAATGTTGATTTTAGAGCATCAAACATTAAATTTTTATCAATAATAATGATCATATGAAAAATATTACGATAATGTCATGTAAATTTATTAATATATTAAATTATACTCATCATGTAAGCATGATTCAATATTCTATTCATCGAGATGGTATGATAATTCCATAAGATTAGAAAAATATTATTTAAATAAAATGTTATCCTAATACCATATTTTCTGATGATATCAATGACCTTTTCTGAGCTAATTTTTCTTGTGGTTTTCCTGTCTATGATTTCCTCTTAACCCTTTTCAATATCACTCACTATTATCCATGGGAATTAGTTTTCTATTCCAATACCAAAATTTATAATCCCACCAATTTTATCCCTATGTAAAATTCCAGTTTTACATAACATTAGGTGACCATTTTGTTTTCCAACTTCCCTTTCGAGAGAGTTTTTTCATTATATATTTTGTATGATGTGGCTTTTAATAATGAAATTCAAAAAAAAATTATCCTTTGATAACCATGGTGAAATTCAATTTAACGGGGTAGGATGTATCATCCTTCTATTTTTTTAAATATATTCTCTCAAACTAATTTAAATTAATTGATATATTGAGTTATATAATATAAAAAACATTATTCATCACAACAACTAGTTTATCATATGTTTCATGTAACAACAATCCTATTTGAAAACTTGGGTTACATGCAAGGCCATGTATTACCAAAAAACAATATACTACTAATATTGTTATTTAAAATTATAGTTATCATAAATCCCTTGGAATAGTAGTAATGAATAAAATTAAACAAATATTGAAAATATGGTTTACACATGAATATGTAATGAAATATTTGGTCACTAATTAATTTTAAATTAAAATAAAATCCTTTTAAAAATAAAAGAGAATCTTTTTCAAAAATACTATTTTAAAGAACCCAATATTTTTCTATACCAATAATTTTAAAATATTAATAAAGATAGACTATATTAATGAAAATTATATAATATATATTCAAATAAATATATTAAATTTCATCCAATATAATGGAATTTAACAAAATTCAGAATAATTGATCAAATGAACATCAATACACAATAAAATTATGTAAAAAACAAATAGAACTTCACCTAATAAATAAAATAATATTCTTACCATACATATTTGAAAGGTCCCATGGGAATTACATAATTATAATGGAATCATTTTATAATCAATGGTTCCAAAATATTTGGTAAAGGCTATTTTCTAATGGTCATTAATTGAAAATTGAATATGGATGTAATAAGAGATCAAACAATAATACAGCAATTGGTATTTACTGATATTAAGTGACTCATATTTTTACTTGTAAGCCTATGAAATACATTAAGGAATACTTTTTGAGATAGTCTCTTAGTCGGCATGAGTTTCCAGGACCAGGAGAGGGTTATTAATATTATATTAAAAATATTAAATATATTATAAAACACACATGCATCATTTGTGATTTTTTTTGTTTTCCAATTTTTCAATACCTCAGATGGGAAATATGGGACATGGTTGAATCTAGGGTTGTGACTCGACAATGTCGAGGCGAGTTCATGCATGGTAGAACAGCCATATTTATAGTGGAGGCACGAATAATGAATAGGATAATATTTTTTGTATATATATAATTTTTCATTATGTAGTAGATGAATAATCACTGGATTTGGGATCCCATGTGGTGATTAATGGTGATGGTAGGTGTGACAGACTATGTTTTAGGCTTCAAGTGGAGGACCAGAATCGGATATCTAGCCATTAGAGGCTCAAAAACCGATGGTTGGAATCACAACCATTTATTTTTTAGGGATAATGATTAGCGAAATGGTGGAAATAATGGTGGTGATATAGGTACTGAAAAATGAAAGAACTAATGTTGGGTTTTAGAAATATATCAAATACACGTCATGTATATCATGTAACACATGGAATCCAATGTGGGTTCCCCACTACAACTAGGTTTTTCTCCAATTTATGGATCACACATCATGTTCCCAAGACCACACATAATGTGACCCTTCCCTGGGTGGCCAGGCCATATGCCAGCTGGCGCATGCCCTGGGACCCCATGTTAAAGGAAACATCACTAGTTCATAAAGGATTTTTCACATCAAGTTTTATGATAATTAGCCTCGGTTTTTAAGGGATGTTATTATGGATGATATCGTAAATATCATTTTCACATTGGTAAATTAAAAATGACTTTAAAAATAATATATTGTATTTTTTCCTTTCTTAATAGATAATTTATGTTTAGAATAAATTAAAAACCATTTAACACATCATAAATTGAAAATAACGGATGTGATATATGTTTTTTTTATTTATTTTCCAGTAACTGACAAGAAAAATAATGAAAAATTTTCTTTCTCGTCAATTAATGGATAACATATTTGAATAACAGAAACACCCCTTTTTAGGTTGGTTATTTCAAATAACCGATATAAAATGGGTTCTCACTTCATTTGTGGGATAACCTGTAATAAACAACATAAATGAATTTGTTTTCCACATCAGTTATCAAATCACCAATGTAGAAAAATATTTTTTAATAAATAATCTAAATTCATTCAGAATCTTCCACATCAGCATCTAGGATACTACAAATGCAGTGTAAAACATCAATAGAAAAAACCAATTTACATTACTTCATCATCCACCATTTTAGAAGCTAGAATATAGCAGAAAAGGCAACAACAACATCAGAAATTCTAGTAGAAGACCCAAACAATTAAACATTAAAATAAATGGAAAACCAATCAATACTGTAAAAATAATTACCAATCAATTTGATAATTTATATAATCCTATGCTGTATAAGACCATTCATCTTCCTAAATAGGAAAAATACTATCGAATTATTTAATGTGGACATTTAATAAAACAGATGAAATATTACAGAAAAAATTATAATGAAATCAAACCTTATGAAACATTGAAATTGTCATGATTGAAATGATATCATACATGAATATTAAAAAAAATATCCACATTCATTTCCACCATGTTTTTTATGAATTTTTTTGAAAGGTATTTAATTATAAATAACATTTTTAATTTATATATCTACAATTTAGTAATTTTAAATGAAACATCGCCTTAGATTTAACTAATTTTATCTTGGCATGCTTCTTATTTTTCGTCTCTCTACGTAAATTCCATGCCCTATTTGAAAATAATATGAATATAATAAATTGTATTCATTATAATATAAACATTTAATAAAATATCCAAACTCACATATTGAATACATTCGTAAAATTTTATTTTACGTCACTATTGATAGAGCATAACAATTACAATGTCTCCTATCTTGAAAAAATACCCATAATCCAATGACCACCCATATAAAAGTATATTAAATATGAATTATTAATATGTTAAGTGAAATAGAACACATTTTTGGAAAACATATTCCATACCTTTCAAGATATGGAAAAAATCAAACACTAAATAATGATATTCTCTAGAAATCATTTAGTTATATAAATCATTCGTTCAACATCAGTCATTGTCAAAGCTATAGGAGAAATAAATTGTGGGTCCATAAATCAATATTCATATTCCTTGTCCTGCTTCTATAGACATTTTAAATATATACCTAAAATATGGTAGACATAATTATATACTTTCAATAAATTAATGGAATAATTTTTTTAGTTAATCAACAAACATGGAAAAAACATGCATCGTGTTGATGAATAATTGATCTCCAGCTATAATCTCCATGATATCATTTCTCAAAATCTGCAAAATAATTTCATTCACAAAAATAGATTCATCAAATGGATCTTCACATACTCCCAATAACAAATCTGAGAACATTAACAATTGATAATGACTAGAAGAATCTATATTTGATGTCATGCAAGTTTGAATTTTTTGTTTTCTAATGTGTATTTCTTTAACATTAAAGTATTCATATAAAAATTAGATAATTATATACAAATTAAAATTACAAAACAAAGCCACTAAAAATAAAATGAAATATAACATATATACATACCTCTATGGTAATATGTCAAAGTAGTCAAGATGGTCAAACTATAAAAATGGATGATTCTTTGTCTAACTGTACTCACTTCATCTGAAAAACATGGTATTTTAGGTGATCTATCTATAATATCCTATACAATCACCATATAATTATCTATCTCAATTTCATGATAATGAATGATATGGATGATATAATTAATAATCTTATATGTTGTAATATGATAAGGGACATCAACATATAACTCAATGTAAAATGGATGTGGTGGAGGATGGGGTGATGGGGTACGAAAATAAAGATTGGGTTTTGAAAGGGTAGGATAATAAGAAGTTGGTTTTAGAGACAAAAATGTGTGAGCACGACAAGGATGAGGAGTGGGATATGCTAGTGAAGGTGGAGGAGTCAAATCGGTAGGCTAAAACTGCCAATGAATGTCTGAAAACATCTCATGTACCAAATCTCTGATCTTAACCTCCATAATTGCTTTAATATCCAAAACTTTGGCTTCTAAAGAATCAATTTTTATAAACATGGTCTTTTGAAGATGATTTATAATTTGGGAATGCTTTTCTTACTAATACACCTTCCAAGTATCCTCATACATGACCTGAGTGTTCGGTTATTCCCAATGATGCAGCTAAAATATATTGCCTACCCTCACCAATAAAGACAACATGTGTGATCTTCTCCACAAGTGAATACTATATGGAATATTTTAAAAAATCTATTATGAATCAAAATAATTAATGATTTTATTTAACATCGAGAAATAAATAACATTATACAATCTATTCAGCTAAAACTCATGGATCTTCCATTACATATTGTATATCTTCCCATTCGATCACTCTTCTGTTTTTCATATCTATTAGGGGGAGGGGAAACCTGTCTAGATCCTAATGAATAATATATAATCATTTTAGGTATATTTCTGGAATGTGTTATTCTAATAACGCATAACATCCCCAATATAATGTATGAAGGTATACATTTATAGCTTCAATATCTGGATGAGGTCTCCTTGATTTCAGTAAATTAAAAATAAATAATAAAGAAATCATTAACATGGTCATTAATATTAAAAATTATTCACAAGGTAACATTGTGATTACTAAAAAATCATATCACCGTCCTCCATCAACAAAATGTTTCCACGTATCTTCATCTATAAATTGATATATATCACATTGATTTCCATGCCGGTTTTTACCAAAAATGAATTGTGTTGCAAGGAATGATTTAAATTACATCCATATCCTAGTCGACAATGATATTCATTTTCACTGGACTCCTCCAATGTCAGTTATATCATATTTCATCTGATAAAAAGGGGAGAACATATATTACTATAAATATTTTAGGATAATTAAATTGATAACAAAAAATCTTACCAAAATAGTCTCCCGCAACAATGATATAATCGCTTTGTCCACACTTCTCCAATCATTAAACAAAATAATAACTTTTCATTCTGTAATGATAAAAACGTCTTGAATTTTTCTGAATAGGGACATATTGGAATAACAATTTAATCATTGTCCAATGGTATCCTCTATTCCTTGGCATAGACAAGTGATAATTTTGGTAAACATGTGGTACCGCATTTACTGACCATTGAATTCATTTTTACCCCAGTGAAAGTAGAGGTATCATGTAAAGAAGGATGAGGAGGCTCATCAACATGATCATATCTAAGTTCATACAAAGAGGTATGAGTATGATTATCTATAAAAATATGCAGTGGATATGTAAATTGATCTATCGTTATCATAAAAATAGATAAAACATCACTTATAAAGAAAACAAAAATCAAATAATTACCTAGCAATGTAAATAAAAAATTTAACATTATCAAAGAAAAAAATTAAAATTAAAATAACACATATTTATGCAAATTTGAAATATTTTACTAAAAATATAAAAATATTAATGAGTAATTAAATGACATGAATTAATTAAAACTAAACAATATTAATGAGAGAACAAATGACAAAGTAAAAATTCACCAACCTGATAAATCATTTTTACAATTCAAATAATTATTTTATAATATACTCTTATATAATTTTTTTTATAATGTTAAAATTAAAAAAATTCATTTTCAACAAAATCACTTAATTGATATGTAACATAATAGAAAACATGGAAAACTATAAAAAACTAAACTAATATTAAAAAATAACTTATTTGTTATAATATGAGTTTTAATGAAGAGAATCAAAATAAAATAACTAAATTATGATATTTTATCAAGTAAACAATAATTAAAAATACTTCACTAGTAATATTAAGAATGTACTAAAGAATATTCTCCAAAATTCCTTCATCATGATCATTCTATATGGCACAAACCTTTTCTTAGAAGTTTTCATTAATATTAATTTTGAATCAATCCATGGATGTAGGGATCCCACATAAATCAATATCTTCTTCAAGGTTATCATCACCGACATGCTATTTTCTTTATATTTAACATACTATACTACTACATATAAGATTGATTAAGAATATAGAAAATTTATTTTTCATTTGTTTCCATAATAGAATCATCATTTCTACAATCCAATTTCTTCATATTGACTAGTGTCATTCCAAATTAATCGTGTCAGACAGTGTTGTTTCTGATAAACCATTTAAACATTAATAATAGTAAATGATATTTAATGTAATCATCCTACCATAAATCGTCAATGAGTCTATAATATGTGGTTGATGAAGAGATTTGGTTTTGGTATTTGGCACCTGAAAAGGAATTTCTTTTGCGGACAATAACACAGTACAATTCTGATGTGATATATTGTTGTCAGGATCATTCATATGAAAAGTATATCCAATAATATCATACTCAGACATTGTTTTAAAATTTAAACATGAACTACCCACTAACCATCTCAATGTTTCTGATGCATCTAGTCTCACAGTCCCTTCAAAACATGGGGAAAATGGATGTTATGCTCATTCAAAATCAATATATCTTTTTTCTTCGGATTACTTTTTTTCAAATAATTATAATGTAATGTTATATATGGTTGGAAATATTCAACGTTATTCAAGATGTAGAACTATACCGTCTTTATCTGTTCACCTGTCCATGATATGACTTTCAATCAATGAATCCCCTTTCCCCCAAAGTTAAATAATTCAGGGATAGATGTAGGCAAATTGATATTCTCCACATCAGACAGATAGCCTATAAACTCTACAACCTCCTCATAAAGATAACTATCAATAATGGTGTCATTAGGTCGATATGGATTCTTAACATACCCTTCTAATATCTTCATTTTCCTTTTAATAGGATACATCCGTCGAAGATATATAGGTCTGAAAATAATTATTTCTCACAACAAATAAACCATTAAAATCACCACAAAATCATAAAATGATTGAGGAAAATATAATTAAAATTGAAAATGTATAGAAACCAAAATTTTTCTCAAAAAATTATAGAGAATTAATATCTATCATATTATTATATATTGAAACAAAAAAATTACACACTTTCAAAATAATCATTCTAAAATGTGTGTGTAATATTCTACACAATTAAATTGGAATGATTTGTTGCATAATGACATGAAAATAATTATATTACATACATGATAACTTCAAATCCATTAAATACACAAAAAAAATTATATTTTAGGAAAAACCATGTTGTTCTACGATATCCTGAAGGCATTAAAAAAATCTTGTTTTCTCCCTCTTGGAAAAGGTATCATAATATGGGGGTAGAAATGTTTTCCTTACATTTGGAGTGGGAGCCAACTCCAAATGTATTGCCACTGAGAGTAAATACTTTCTTCAATTCAACCCATGTTTACCCTTTCCATTAATATTTAAAAAAGTTCCAATAAAAAATCGCAGATATTCTTCTCCACATATAGTAAATAAATGTTTTGTTTCACCTCATGATATATCCAGTATGGTAGCTGAAACAAAATTTCATTTTCTTCCAAATATTTCTATCATTACAAAATTTATGTGTGTCTCTGAATGTCACATAAGTGTTTTTCACTATCTCAAAATACTAATCAGTAGATAAAGGGTTTATAGGAATATCAATTTTATTTTATCCATTGAATTCCTTTTTCAATTATTTATAAGAGCGATCCATGTGGAAAAATGTTCGATAAACCATGTATATTATTTTTCTCCCACGGTTAAAGTGGCAATATAATGTCTCTTGTTGAGAAATTAAGCAAGATTTATGACTCTTAACACCATATACTGAAAATTTTGGATATTCTTGGAAATTATTTATTGTTAATCTAACCATTTCATGTATATGAAAATATTCTATTTTATAATAATCAAACACCCTGATACCTGCATCCTATAACAATTTAATGTCATCAATTAACGGTGACATGAAAACATCAATAACATTTTTGGTCTGATTTGGTCCACTGATCATTCAACTCAACATGAATTATTTTCACTTCATATAAAATTCTAGAGATAACTCGTAAATTACCGAAAAATAGGCCATGAAATATGTGTTCTATTAAGTATTTGATGTGAATTCATTCCATCTATACACAGTCCAAGTAAGATATTTTGAACTTCATTTCCAAATGTTAGAAAATAGTGATCAATGTTCATCCACTATGGACAATCTGCTGGATGACAAATTTTTATATCACATAACCACTCATAAGTATGCCATCTTATCCTCTTTTCATTATGTGAAATGGAAAATAAATTTCTCAAATGAGGAATGATAGAAACATTTGAAAAAACATTTCCAGGGGTATCTGAAACTTCCAAATATTCCTTAGATTTTTCTCTTAACAATGTTATCCCACATTAAGGAAACACTAACAAAAATTCATATTCCTTCCTATATAGCACATAGTTATTCATGAATGCATGTATTTTATTGTACCCCAATCCCATCGGGAATAATATTTTCTCGGACTTACAGTTTTAATCTTGAAGATTGTTTTCTTTATGAAGATAGTCTTTCAACAATTAATGTCCCTATGTAAAACTCTTATCACTATTTACATGTTTCAATTTTAGGCTTATCAATATTAACACTGTGTATAAAAACCCTTATTCTATACAACCTGCATACAATGGTTTTCCAGCTTCACCAAATAAACACTCATTTGTTATCTATTTCTCAATTTTCTATCATTAAATATTATGAATAATTTGATCATGTTTATCATATTTATGATCTTGAAAATAAACATCAATAATAGATCAATAAATTTTCCCTGTTTGACCATGCCAAATCCAAGGAATGTAACACAAATTAAAAGCATGAAAAAATAACTATCTTTGATATGCTTACTTTTTAAAATCTTCAAATTTAAACATTCCCAAAAAGGATATAAAAACATGTCATTGTTTAGAACATTTTGTTTAGCCAATTCCAAAAAAACATCGACACCTTCTTCATATTCGCCACCTATTCAAGGTTTATTAATACTACTTATATTCATTATCTATAAAAAATAATCAAAAATAATTATCCAAAAAATGTAGTAATTTAGTAAAATACTGATATTAGAAATGACTTCAATAAATATAGAAAACCACGAATATAAACATTAGAAGGTAAATTGAAAAGTTTTATGAGAAAATTCATTCATGAAGATGGTATTACAAAATATATTACATTATAAAAATGTCTCAAGTAAAAATAAATGAATAAAACCCTATGAAATTATTAAAAAAATCAATGATATACATATAGAACTATCTATAAAAAATATATAATGAAAAAAACTAAATAATAGTTGATTAATTATTAATATAAATAATTTATTATATATTTTACTTTACAATATAATCAAATCATAAGTTGATTCCTATATTAAAAAATATCACATTAAATAAAATGTTAAACTAATTAACACATTATAAAATCAGAAGTAGAATATAAAGATTCAATCATGTGACGTGTGCACTCAGAATTTAATATTTACTTCTTATAAAAGCTGCATACGTAAAAAATATCAATCATGTTTTATTTTATTATTAAGTAGCATTATAATGAATTAATAAATAAAATTGGAAAATAAGGGAAATATAATTTAAAATAATTTTTTTCCAATGACAAAATTTTAGGTGATACACTATTGTAATAAAACATTGAATCCATCAAAAATCAAAAGCATCTGATCCCAAAACAAGATATGAAATTTTCACCAAAATTTATTTAAAAGGAGTTACCATGTTTGATTCACAAAATTAAAGAGTAAAAATAGGGTAACTACTCCATAAGAACACAATAAAAAATATTTCACAATTCACCCATGTAGAAGGTATTACCTCATTTTTGAAACATTATGATTTAACTACATGATGTTCATTGTAATATCTAGTTCACTATCCATCAAATTAATTCCATTCAAAATTAAACTAAAAACACCATCATATTTATCAACAATCATCAAAACCAAACCATTGACCAGTGAAAACCCCATTATTACTAATCAATTGAACTTTCTTGTGGAGGTTTGTGATGGTTTCCTAGTCAATAGCTGTATCATTTGGATGTATTAACAAAACAAGAATAATAAAATACGATGGTAAAAAATTAAATTTTTTTGGAAAAAAATTAATTTCTATTGAAGCCTCAACATACCACAACTACTAAATAGTATAACCTTACACTTCTGACAACATTAAATTATCACCCACTGATAGATAATGAAATATATTTTTTAAAATACATAGAAATTAGATTAATGTTAAAAATAAATGTTTCTTAATCCCGAAAAAAAATAATAGGCACTTCTGGAATGTCTAATTCACATGATATAAAATATATTCCAAACATTTGGGGATCTATTTGGAGATGAGTAGATCTAAAATCAAATATGCAATATTGAAGATGAAAAAACCTAAATCTATGAAAATAGTAATTTGATAATTAATAACATCTCATTAATCAATAATTATTTAGAGATTCAAAGCCAAAAAATGATTGAAAATCGAGAAATAAACATGTTTTAGACTTACAGCAGATTCATAACTCAAGGTCGATGAAACACTATTGATCGATTTAGATTGCAAGAGGATATTTAGATCACCAGATCAAAGAATCCAACATTTAAGACTTATGTTAGAGAGAAATGATAGCCCCATCGCTATAATGGAAGGCTACATAATAACACCCCAATTGATACATAATTTTTAAAATGCTATTTACAATGATTATATTATAAATGATATGAAAAATGGATAGTTAGAGGACTTTAACATTGGTTATATTATAACCAAACTAAAACCCCATTATTTACCATTGGTTATATTATATAACCAACATTAAAGAGTGGAGAATACCCACATTCTCATATCACTTTTATGAAAACCGAAGTGAAAAAAGCATTTTTCATGTCAGTATCCCTAAAACCAATGTGAAAAAGTAGTATTCCGAAATATACACATCTGTTATAAATAACCAACATGAAAACTCTTCCATAAAAATTGTTTTTCTATTAGGGTTTCGTGTACTCTCGGAGTATTGTGGCATGCCTTATATACATAGTCATGGACTTAACAAGAATGACTGCATCCCAACTTGTCCAAACATGTCGTGTTCCCCCTATACATGTCATGTATATCAACATGGCTAGCCATGATATTGTATATTAGTACGAGGCCAAATATCTAGCTGAGGATACATGCCATGTGACCCTTGGGACACATCATGTACATTCTTCTAGATCATTCAGCCTACATATCTCCCTCTTCTAGAATCCAATTTTAGCCAATGATTATCCTATAAAAGGGAATTTATCACATAGAATGTGATGTTGGCCTTCATAGGGGATTTTGAGATACAACATGAGGTCATCATAGATTTGTATTAGAGCAGTTCATTCCTTGGAGAAACTTTGGGTTTTCCCCCTTGTTAGGATTAAATGGGACTTAAGGAGACAATTTCTATGTTTCTTGAGTATGGAATTCAAGCTAGGGAGAACAATTTTGGTATGGTACCCAATTTATTCATTATAAAAATACTTTTACTACATTCATTTTGACTTGGAATATTATTAAATCAGTTACAAGGAACACTAGTACATGAATTACATATGATCAAATCGTTTGACTATCCTTCTTAAGTAATCACTCAATATATATATTGTCTTCTAACTGTGGTATGTGTTTATCACCTTTTTCATGAACACATGCAGCTAGTTTACCAAGACCAGACTGTGACTTTGATCAATTTTAATGGTGTCTCAATTTAAGGGCATACAGATGAGGTGCTAACACCATGAGGAGGTAGAAAAGTCCCCCTCTTGTTGAATTGTTTATAGTACTAGTGCGGAAGGATGAGGATGTATGTAGTCATATATTGAAACATGAGTTATGACTCAATAGGCCATTTAGTTTTGTTGGTAATCCAAATACTCATGTAGAAAAGGAATGGTTTGATTTGGTGATCTGAGTCTTTAGGATCATTCAAACCTCAATAGATCTAATGGTTGTGCTAGAAAATAGAATTTTCTATGGAGTAGGTAGGCATTGGTGGAGTCTGGATTCACAGGCTCATAACATGAAAATGATTTATCAAGATACTTCATGAAGATGTTTTGTGAAATTTACTACCATCATGATTGCGATCAATTCAGATTCCAAAGATTTCTGAGATACAACTAGGCATTATGGCAATAAATAATCACTTTATGTTTTTTATCAACCTTACACTATACTTCTATAATATGGTTTATGATGGTTACCTCTAGGTGAAAAATATTTATTAGTGTGTTTGTGGAGACATTCATTCTATTGTATTCCCCTTATGAATTCACACCTATGTTGGAGTGACAGAACGAGCTCAGTTTATAGAGTAATTACAACATTGGGACTCTAGGTAGCTAGAACTGTTAGTGGGAATCATTATGCAATTTTATATGTTGTGGATGGTAGGTTCCATTCTTTTTGGGTATCGATGTAGGAGGCCTCCCATTTTTTGGACTCAGACACATATACATGTGACACAGTGTTCACATAGAGGAGTTAAGAAACACAAAAATATGATATGTTATAATTGTGATGGGAGAGGTAACATGGGACCTGATTACCTGAATTTACATGCTATGAAAGGAAAGATGAACAGAGATAGACCACCATGACATAGGTAAAATCATGATTAAGGATCTCCCAGGAGTGGTCATGGTAGACCCTAGCGAGGTTCTACTATAAGAGGAGTTGGTGCCGCATTAGTGAAATAATCTATTTGTGGAATTTGAAAATATGATCCACTTACACCATCAAAACCGTGGGAGCCATGTCAAGCTCATGGAGCTAGAAGTCAGTGTAGTGGGCATTATTTAGAGATTTTGTGTTCTAAATATACTGTAAATGAGATGATCTATGGTTTTGTGTTAATTATGATATTTCACTAGTATTGAAAGACATAGGTATGAGTCATTCCCAGATTTCAATATCATATGTGTGAGAGATAAATCTTCTAGCTTGGAATTTATACCAATAAATGTGGCTTATGGTTCTTATAGTGAATTCTTCTTCTAAATAATTTATCTAATGGTAGTATGATATTAGGATCTTTGGGAATTTTTCACATGGGACATCATGATGGTCAAAATGAAACCTTATAACATCATCTTGGGTATGGACTAATTTTCTAAACATTAATCATAGATAGATTATCATCTCAGATGAGTTAGATTCCTTTATAAATATGATATGAGATTCTCCATTGTGGGCGAGAGAGATATCATGGTCGAGTTAGTAGGCTCTTTGAGAATGAATTTTCCCCAATGGCTTCATAGGGGTGTAGAGATTTTTTTTTTGATATGTAACTATAGGTGGATTCTGATTGTGTTCACCAGGGTTGAAACCACTTTGAATCCCTATCCATGGAAATGGATGTTTCATAACAGGACAGATCAAAGATAGAGAACATTCAAGGAGTTGTGGCTAAGGATGAATAGTGAACCTGTCTAGATACTACCAGAGTAGGTCGTGAAGTATGAAGTGTTTTGTGATCCCTTTTGATATGGTATCAGTAGTGTGACGATGAAGTGGTATGTAGTTTTGACATATGGGATGAGGAAATTTAGTTCCCACAAGCATAAGAACAAGGCTCATGAGCTACATTTTTTTTGTCTTCTATGAGAATTTTTAGAGGCACAAACTTTTGGGAGACTACATTATTTATTACTCAGAACACTATAGTCTTAGGTAATTTTTTATTTAGAGAGAACCTACCATTAGACACATGCATTTGATGGTGTTTGTAATGGAAAATGACTTTGAAATATTGTATTTTTCTGGGAAGGATAACATGATGGATGATTCCATTATTAAGAAGTCACATTCATTCTTGGTATAGAAGGTGTCAGAGTAGTTGGATTCGTTGTAGATGACCCTAGTAGAGGAGAGATGATAAATGTGTCTTCAGTTGATGGTGGGGAATCAAATGCTTATCCAGAGAGTGATGGAGGATTATTTAGGATATATCAACAATGAGGATCTTCATTACAATATATCCTTAGGATATTCACAAAATGGTTTCCATGATGGAGGGGAAAACATCGTCATTTTCACAGTTAGATGGTTGTTGCAGTCAAATTTCTATAGGATGTGATGAGGGAGTTTAACACCCCCTCTTGGATGTAAATCTTGGTGTGGAAAATATATCCCGAGACCATTAAAAATACTTATGGTGTCCTAGCATGAGGGAGAGTGTCTCTGGGATCATATCGTGATTCCTCACACGTTAATAATTGAGTAATAAGCTATGAATTCTAGTAGTTATGACCCAACATCTTGGGATCATGAATGGGAAATATAATAAAATATATAATGACATCATGGAAAGGATTATGTGTGAAATGAGAGTCCACATAGCCATTGAGGTTATAGTTTAATGACTTACCTTTTTAGATCACAACCTTTAAACTATGGAGCAGATCTCAGTGGAGATATTGGAGATGTAATACATGTGTGAGATCATTTGAATTCTTGAGGTACCCGAGAGGATTGTCTCTAGCAATGATGTGTTGTTTACATCACCATTGTGTTATGATTTCAAGAGGATTTTAGGATTCGGTTGGGGATATGTATGATACATCATCCCAAGGATTATTGGTAGACAAACACTCTATGTTTTGGAGGATGTATTGAGGTCCTATGTGACAGGATTCATCTGGAGTTGGGAGGACCCATTAACATTAGTTGTGTTTTCTTATAATAACATTCATAAAGTAACATTTTTATTCCCTATGTGGGGGCCCATTAGTTCACCAATATATTGGTCCAATAGAATAAAAACATCTCTTGTTAGGACAAATATAGTGCAGGTGATGATAGAGAAGGTAAAGGTGAACTGTTAGTGGATTATTACAACCTATACCCGATATAAATATAATGAAGATTTTTGTTGATGTCCATTATAGTTCATGTTGGGGAACATGTTTTACGAAGAGTCTCCCCATAATTTGTATTGCAGAGGTTCAGATTAGTAGGAATGTTATCCCTAAGGTTTATCGAGGGTTTCATGATCTTATAGATGGATGGTAAAGTTTCATACCACCTTGCATTGACCCCACAGTTGGACTAGGTGTATGAAGTATTCCTTACGTCGTAGATATGGAGATATGTTCAAAACCCTACACGTGTTATTGAATAGCTAGATATGGACAATAAAGTTGGAGACAACATTTTAGAGTACCTTGTGTTGATCAATTACTGATAAGATAGGATCATTCCTCGATAGGCCATACCTTTGCTTCATGTGCATTGACAGCATATGATCATGCATGAGAGATCCTAGGAGTGTGAGGGTTATAGGAAAAATCAATACCCCCAACATTCAGTTTTTCTTGTGTTTTTTTGGAGAAGGGCCCTAAATAAGGGGAGAAAGTAGTGATATAGGTTTTTTTATTCTATGAATTTTATATATATTATGGAATATTTTCAGAGTTACGTGATGATTCAGTTTGAGTTTTCAATCCCCATATGAGATAGGTAGAATTATATTAAAATTACTAAAGATATTATATCACAGTCATTCATAATCTATGGTTTTATGGTTTTTATATTATTTTGAACATCAAATATGAAATCTGAGACCACAGTTTAATATAGAAAATGTTGTTTACATTATGAGTGACATAAAGTTGGTTAGTTTCATGTTTTCAAATGAGGTGTTAATCGACGATGTGTTTAAATGAAATAAATGAAACATTAAATTAATATATTTTAAATCTATAAAATATTAAATTCCTATATAAATATGTTTTTGTAAAAATTATCTAGGGCTATCCACATAACATTGAGATATTTGAGAGTAGATCTATCATACTTTGTTGGAAGATCAATATCAGATGATAAAATCCAATTGAATCGAGGTGGGTCGAGAGACATCGAATGTAGTAGGTCATGCTCATTGACAGAAAATGTGTTCTTCATAAATGAAAAATGTTAAATTGAGGTAGGGAACATGTTTTTTTCACTCTTTACAACATCATAATCATTGATTCATTGTAATCATCCTTGGATACACATTTTCATACCCTTGGCATGATCATGTTTAATAACATTAGTTATATAATCCAACTAAATTTTGTTGTGCATTGATCTCATCCAGGAAAAACCAATTTCTTGTAATTGTTTTCCATGAAAAAGTGGCCAGTAATGCTTTCACAATTTCTCTTTTGTTTTTATCCTATCCGTTCTTTGAATTCTTCATTGTCAGATAATGAGGTCATGATTCAATATTACCGAGGTGGTTTCAAGTACGATCAATCCCCCAGATTTATGATGTTTGTGTGAAAAATGATTTTAATGGTGTTTTGTGGATGGATTGGGTTGATATTCATGATTCAGTTGGAGAATCTATAGATCTTGTATTTGAAGTAGGGATGAAAGATAATGGGAGGCATGACGAGCGATACTGTGAGCTTCAACTAGATAACAATATTCCCATTTCTAAAAATCAGAGGCCAAAATATCAATGTTTAACATCATTAAATTCTATTTAAGTGGATATTAGATGGTCCATTGGTTGAAATTCTAGTATCCAGGATATATATAGAAACAATATGATGGAAATTTATGTTCATAAAAAATACCAACTACATGTTGTTTATCTCGAAGAAAACACACAATGTTGTTTGGGTTCACCATGGGGGATAGAGTTTTAGCTATGTTAAGGATAAAATTTTGTGTTGTCAGGCCCACATATCATGTGACCCTATCCCATATGGCCATCTGTTTGATAGCTAGAATTCACCCCAAATCCTCATTTGAAAGGGAGTTTTGTGTACTCTAAAAGTACACAGACATGCCCAATTTAGATGGTCAAGGGAATGATAAAGATGTCCATAACCCAAGTTTTCGTGAAATTCCATTTACCCACATTAATATTGTTCATTATTGTACGACCATGCAGTCCATGTGTTTAAAAGTGCATGACCGGATGTCCATGTCTGGTCGCACACTTTGTTCCCCAAGGGAGTTGTCATTTTCCTTCTTGCAGATCATCCACCATGCATATATCCTTCTTTTGGACTTGTATTTGGTCCATTTAGAAGCCTATCATGAGATGTTTCCCACATAGAATTTGGTAATGTTTATTATAGGGGATTTTGAGATATGACACTTGCTTTGATGGTCTTCCTACTCCTTTTATCCATTTATGGTTGAGGTTATTGATCAGGATGAATCTATATATAGATTTTATGGTTAAAATAACCCTATCATACCAGGGTTAGGGTCCAATATAATCTTTTCATAGGTTGATTGGTATCCCATCATGCTATATAGGTGTGTTTCCTCTATCTACTGAGCAGAACCCACCTATCGTACTAGGGTTTGGGTCCTCTATTCACACATTGAGTGG
Organism: Viscum album; assembly: GCA_963277665.1. NCBI lineage: Eukaryota > Viridiplantae > Streptophyta > Magnoliopsida > Santalales > Viscaceae > Viscum > Viscum album. The sequence continues at coordinate 1,032,885,220 of OY728130.1, forward strand.
TAACCACTATCCTATTTGGTCGTGAGTCCTCAGTACATTTAGTGGAACACCATATAAAATAATGGTGCATAACATATATTCATCGATTCGTACACCATATCCTGCAAGGGCATGAGTCCTCCACCCACAGAGTATCACCCCTATATTGTACCTGGATGTAGGTCCTCTGTCTTTTTACTGAGTAGTAGTCCATATCACACCATGGTGAGGGTCCTATGCACATAGAGTTGAATCACATTCATGCCCAATGGTACAAGTATTATAAATAATATTATTCTCCCTTAGGATCTAGAGTGCATTGGAGAGGTGCAGGTCCTCTCAGTGTTTTTCTAGTAGATACACATAATGGCGAGAATCAGATATGGACCCTCTCAAGTAACTGTTATTTACATTTATCATAGCTGGGATATAATGATACAAATACCATTTCTAATTTTTTGTGGATTATTTTTTTGTCTATATATATGTATGTATCAATTGGGTTCTTCGTATCCCACATGATATATGTTTTGAAAACCGATTTTTGTTTCTTTATATCGCATCCCTCCACATCTTTGGAGTGTCTTGTTGAGTATGTACATACTCATATATGCAAGGGATTTGATTTCACGTTTTGTGTCTTATATATATGAATGAAACATTTGTAGTGATATCAGTTGATCATAGAGGAACTATGTTTGAAGTAGCTACATTCAGTGGTCAGAAATAGAGATCAAGTGAAAATTTATTTTGTGAAGCATTATATTTTACTAGTTTTAGTCATGTTGGTGATTCAATTATCATTGGGAATGAATTTTAAAACTAACAATTTTGTTGTTTTTCTTTACTCAGATGTATAACCTAGAGGTTTATGCATGCATGATTAACTCTGGATGTCATTTTTTTATTATTCGTATTCATTGTTGCAGGGTGATGTTTGGGTGTTGGTGTACATGTATGTTATGAAAAAGTTCCTGATTTTCATTAGGTCTTCTATGAACCACACTCTAGACCATGGACTATTGGATATAGGATGGGTATTTTTCCACATGGATTATCTCTAGCTAGGTGAGGAGCGGTGGGTCAGATGATGAAATAATAGGGTTTCCCATATATTTTTAATAAATTATATTGAATGTTGTCTTTCCGAAAAACATGATTAAATCTACTACAGTTATGATATTATTTCCATCTACTTCTCACTCTCACACGGATAAATTATTTATTTCATTCTAATCAATGGTTATATGTGAATTTTAGGTAATAATGTTAATTGGGTTAACCCACTATATGTTGGAAGTATGGTAGATGATTCATGCTGTTTGGTATGTTTCGATTTATTTTTTATACTTTTTATATCATATAAAGTAGATATAATTAAATGGAAACTACAATTATGAAAATGGAGAATAACACAATGACCAGAAAGCCCAAACATATATTAATCAACCACTAACTAGTAGTGACCAACATGATCTCCAACACGATCTTCTTTACATGAAAATTAGGGTATATATATAAATATTGGGATAGAGTAATATGTTACTCAGTAGGATCCTCTCTAGAACATCACATACAAAATATAAATAAATCATGTTAAATCATAGTCCACACCATGTGAAATTTACTCATCAAATGAACAAGAATACAATATTTATAGAAACCCCATGGGTATATGTCCTCAATTATCATATAAAAGGGTCATGTATTATTATGAAAAATCATAAATGGTATCTCACTACTTATTCCCCACTGGTTTTCTACTATTCCCCAACATCACACACTCTGAGTCATCTATTCCCCAAAATTGACTTTCCTAACAACACACAAGCTATGAGTAACTACATCTCCTATTTTACATAACCACATAATCTTATCCACATTTCCATATTTTAACTGAAAACTCATAGGCATCCCCCAAATCCCCTATGATTTATATCACACAAAAGATATTATTTCTCAATCAATCACATCACATACAAAATGTATGTACCCTGAGTCATGACATCACATACACATCATACCTGAAATAGTCATTTGGATATTATATATATAAATACATATTTGTGATATAACCATAGGCTATTACAACCATCAACACACATATATAGGGAAACTAACCACCATGCATACAATCTCATAATACCTACAAGTGAAGAACATATGGCTAGAGTGGGTAGTCATCCATATATTCCTCATCTTCCTATATGTTGGGGGATACACACTCTCCCATAGTGCATTGGGTGTATTTCACCACAACCAACATGGGTGGTGTAGCATACAAAATAAAAAATAATACAAGATATAATATATCTCACAACCACACTATTTGAATAACCTATTCCTATATTCAACTACAACTATCATATCTTAGACACCAGGCATCCACTACTAGATACAAGATATAATATAAGAACAAAATAATTTAAATATATATATTAAATTACATTTTTTTTGTACTACACTTTATGTCAATTAATTCAGTAACCATAAATAAAACATTTAAATTATAATGGAATACTCATTAAAATTAAAATTCCTGTGAATTCTGTGTCCTCTATACATAGTAAATTCATCATCATTTTTCTCAAGACTGTCATTATTTCTACATATTAATTCCAAAATAAAAAACCCCATGGGTTTCAAAATTTTGAAGAACTAATTTGATATTTAATACTTCTATGTACTCTCTGAAAAAATCCTAAGATACCACCACGGAGATACATAAATATGAAATTTTAGATAACTAAAGTTGTGGGGAAAATAAGAAGATTAAAAAAATTAGATATTAAGCCATCAAAAAAATCACAATAAACAAGAATCCAAATTCAAGAATATGAATGATCAGATCTATCTTTTGATGGAATAATAAAACATAATGAAAGATGGCAGTTTGCGGATTTTGAAATTTTCATTACATGAGCTACAAAAATTCGACATATTTTCATATTCAAGACTTGGTGGAGGTTCAATGATCTAAAATAAATTATTTAAATCAATAAAATTAAAAAATAACAAATAACTCAATCAAATCAAAGTGCACTATATAAAGGCCCGTAATTGGTGACAAATGCTTCATGGATCTCAACTATAATCCAACGAGGTCAACCACATATTCTTAAGAAATAAACTTGAATGATGATTGTCAAATTTATGAGTCTAGGAAAAATCTTTGGTTATTTATTAAGCATCACAATAATCCCAATGATCTAATACCATTGATCCCTATATATTTTATTGGATTGATTTCTCAAACAATGACATTCTATCTCTATGATTTAGGAGGAGAGAGAGGGTCTCAATTCCAATATAATGAGTAGACATTAAAATAGAGCTCCAATCCTACTTATATAGAGGCCTTCTCAAATACCCATAAAGGGTTCCCTGACATTCGGGAAAAAATTGATAACTAAATAAGCTGTAAACGAAATATTATGAATAATGAATTGTATCATAATGAAAATTTTATATTAATCAAATACTTTAAAACTATAATAAATATTTTATGTGATAAACTGAAGGCATAAATTGGACTCTTAACACACGCTGATATCACTACTAAAAATTAGGTTAATAACGACACCCCTTTACCAATGGTTTGAAAAACCCGTTGGTATATGCATGTTTAGTGACTGGTTTCCCAACTATTTTAGAAAATCTTTGGGATAGAGAAAACCTATTCCAATGGTTTGAGTAAACCATTACGATAGTTCCCTTTCAAAAAATCTATCCCAATGGTTTTTAAAAACCCACTAGGATACGCAATATATACCATTTGTTTTAAAAAATAATTTCGAATGATTACCCCAAATTCGCAACAGACCCTCGCTTTCCCTCTTCACCCACATGTTTCCCTAAACTAGTACTACCCTCTTCCCCAGCCTACAGAACATCATCCCACCTATCTATCTGTCTAGATTCATTCTTTTTTTGTTCTATGACATAGAATATATATGTTCTAAATTGGTATTAATGTTCTGCATCAATTTATTTTTTGTTTTTTGTGTTTTTATCTTCCTTAAACAACAACTCCCTTCTTCTTCCCAGTGTGTGAACAATTATTCTCAACTGGGGTTCCATATTCAATTCAATTTTTATTCTTCAAGTTGAAATTACTAAGACCAAACTAGGTAATATATTCTGCATCCTTCTATTTTTCCTTTCTTAATTCATTTTGATTTTTAGAAGAGGTTGTTTTTTGTTTAATGTTTTGATCATGATGCCATTATAAAAACAATGTTTTGTAAGACAAATTCTGAAACAATATAAATTTTATTTAAAAATAAAATAAAATATAGGATCTAAAAAACATGTGGAATAACACTTTTATAGGATTTACCACACAACCGATGTAGAAATTCAAGACAAGGAACAATTTAATGAAATAATTCCAGGATATTAATAGTATTTGATTGAAGGGGAAGTAGTATGGTATGATGATATGTTAAATTTTTTGGTAACCTCTCATGTTCTTAAACATCAAATCCAACAAAAATATTTATACGAAATATAATATCATAGTTTTTTTGCTAGGATCCATGTATATGGATGTTTTATATTGATAAAATGATAAACATGTATTTCTATAAAATTTAGATATAATATATCAAAATTTTATCAAAATTTATTTTTTGTAGGATACTATTAATGTTAATGAACTTCTAGTAATGTCACTAAATATATAATATAATATCCCAAACTTTTTAAGGATGCTTTTGATTTTTTAAGGAAACATTAGCAGTGATAATTATCAATAAATATATCTAAGTGATAATAAATACATCAATGAATAATGATATTTTGGGAAATATTTTATCGATGGGGTATAAACATCATAAAACCATGTCACATGTAATTTTGATATTCAATAATATAGTAATTTGATGACTATGTTTCAAAATGTGTGGAATTCAAGGCCATAAAAATGATGATTCCAGTATTTTTTGTAAATTTTTCAGTATTACTATCTATTATGATTTAAAATCTTACACGATTTAATCAGTGACTGTTGAACCTACTTTATCTACAGGTGGGTTTATAGAATAAATTACAAATCCTCCTATTGAATGAGTGTGTACTAATTTTTCAAAATGAATATTTATCATATGATTGTAGATATTGAACATAAGTATTATTAGGAAGATGAAGAGATGAATATGTATAACAGAAAAAGATGGATATTAAAGAAGACTATATTTAATGACATACCGAAATAAAAAGAGAATTATTTTAAAAATCTAGAATTTACATAGAGGGATTATGAGTAGCACATTACATTATGATTCAATATAGATAATTACATCCTATATAAAATATATTTATCTACAACTCAGGAATGGAATTAATGGCTGATGAACTTCATTCCATAGGGGAAGGCATATTGGACATCTCTAAATGGTATCTATTTAGTGTTGTTTTGATAGTGACTACATGATAAATGTATGAATTTTTTATTAATTGATATATATTGAATATATATCTCAACAATGTGATACTATTACTAGTGGAAAATATCACACTATTCCAACCCTCCTACTATTGAACTAGTAGGCTGTACCAGACCAACCGAATTGAATTGAATTAACATTATTTGACCCAAGTAGAATAGAGTACACTCGGAAAACACTAAATTTAATCAAATTGAAAAAATACGTAGAATTTATGTATATTGAACTTAACTAAATGAAAATCTATAGAAAAAATTTTCTGAGATGAAAAATTCTCATTTACATAACAAAAGAAATCTATAGAGTATTTTGCTGTCTTTTATATTATGATTCCCATATAGAGTAGTGTGTTAGTTATTGTTTTATATAAACTGACAAATTATCATTTAATTAAATATATTTTCAATTAAACTTCAATGTTATTGATTTTTATTCATGAAATGATTTATTGAAATTTGTTGCAGAATGGAGAGAAGTTGGATCTATGAAAATGATTGAATCTGAAACGATTTTCGAAATGATTAGGAGAAATTTTTAGATTTATCATTTGACAATTATTCCAATAATGATGACATACACTGCCCATATTATAATTTTGTTAGATGGACTTATATGAACCATAATGAAGTTAGCTACAATATAAAAAAATATGGGTTTCAAACAAATTACGATGTGTGGTATCAGAAGGGGGAAAATGTAGTCTCAAATTTATAATGATCTAACTGAGGGGAGATGATTTGAGAAATTGGTATATGACCAGTTTACAGGTTGATAAAATTGAATAATGTTTCCACAATTATAGTATATTATCAATGTGGTAAAATAATAAAGATGTCATTTCTTATCCAATTGTTTCAGGGGAAAACCATGTATGGGATTTCGAATAATTCAATTTATTACATTCTTACATTCTTTAAGGACTTCCTTCCAGATGATGAATATTTTCCCTCAAAAAACTATATGGAATTTATATTACTTAATGAACATGGATTTCAAAGATTCAAAATTCATGATTTACCGAAAGATTTAATATTATTCTATGAGGAAACTATTAAATGAAATGATTGTAATAAATGTGGAAAATCATGATAGATGCCAAAAGATTATGGAATCCCATTCCACATTACCTAGAATGTAATCTCTCACTTTAAATTGATCCCAAAACTATATAATCATTACATGTATGATGAAATATCAATGAAAATGTAATTTCATAATACTCAGAGATAGAAGAGAAATGAATAGTTGGTTCACACTTGAGATGAATTTTCAGGGCAGATATTTGATGCTCAATGTCCTAATTTTGCAGCTGACGTGTGTAATGTGAGGATGGAGAATTTCATGTCATTGTTCTATCCCATTTGGAATATTATTACTACACTTTGAACATTGATAGTTTTTATACACCTTTAAAACCTTCCCCCAGGGTTGTGTATGAAAAATTTATCATTTTATTGAGTATACTCATATATTGCACTTTTTATCTCGATAATGATATTGATGTATACATGAAACCTTTAATAAAAGAGTAAAAGCATCATTGGGATGTGGGTGTTCCACATACGATGCTTGTTCTAAAGGTATATTTAAGATTCGTGCTTCATTTATGTGGATGATGAATTATTTTTTATCTTATGAAATGATGTCTCAAGGTAGCACGAAGGGGAAACTAACATGTTCGGTTTTTATGAAGTAGAATTTATCCAAAAGACTGATATGTATCTCTAGTTTTAGTTTTATGTGACATTGATAATTCTATCTAATTCACCATCCATATAGAAATAATCATTGATGTTTTGAAAATACCATGGAGGGAAATGATCAACCTTATCATATTTATGGAACTGATGTGCTTAATTAATAGAATGATTTTAGTTTTCCATTCAGAAATGGTCAAATGAAATCTAGAAAAAGGAATAGTGTTTCTAATGATACATATTTTAATTTAAGGAAGAGGAGTAACATATTCAATTTTCCCAATTGGTCTACCAATTTGTTATGTAATTTCTTATACCTAATGCACAATTAAATGTATTTGTTTAAAATGTTTCATTCAATTATTATAAATTTCAAGGGAAATAAAAATGATGATTTATGTTTATGGTGTGACATGGTTGATTGGGGGATCAGGCCAGAATTTCATCCTTTGTGTATCACTAAAAATTCATTCCATGATCATGGTTCTTATTATGTTATGACACCTGTAGAAAGAAATATATTTCTGGACATACTAGAGACTATTAATGTTCTTGATGGTTGTTCATGCAATATAAAAAAATGGGTCAAAAGAAGAGAGATGATGTTGCAAACTTTGAGGACTCCTGATTATCTCATCCTTCATCATGAGATGATTCCAATCTAAGTCCTTCATATTTTTTTCTATCAATATAAGGGAGTAAGTAATGGATTTTTCTCGTTTATTTAGAGATATTTTTTCTATGATTTGACTTTTTTTACTTCAATATTTTTTTGGCAAAGACACCATTACTTTTGTGTGAGTTATAGCAAATTTTACGTCCTTCATTTTTCATATGCATGTTTCAACTGACTATGATCCTTCTGACCAAAATACTTCTTGAAGACCTTTATCTATTCCTTATATGTATCCAACTAAAAAAATATGTACAAATTGAAATCTTATGTTCAGAACAATAATCATCCTGAAGGCTCTATCATGAATGGTTACTTGGCTCAAGAATGTATGGATTTTTGATCATTGTATCTATATGATCTTACCATGAGAATGAACAAACCATTGATAAATGAAGAAGAACAACATGATAAAATTGAACCCAGTATTCCATCACATCCTTAAATAGGGGAATTCCTAGATTATATGCATTGCTGAAATTAATCCTTGAAGAGCTGCAGATGGGACGTCGCACATTGTTGTTAAACTATGATTTTTTCGATGAATGCATAAAGTAAGTAAATTAAGAATGTATATATTATATAATATATTGTAATTGTACATATTTTTTATAAAAATTTCTAATTTTATATATAGGGAACATAAATAAATGATTAATTGAAAGAACCATTTATTATCTTTTATAAAGAGAGAGACGTTTCATAACAAATAGTTTTCTTATTGGTTGAAATTGATGGTAAAAAAATTGATGTAATAAATATAAAAAATTAATATTTAATTGTGATTAGTACTCTTTCATATTTTAGGTATCAAGTTTTCTTGTTGATATTATCTCTGAGGAAATAATATCATTGGATTTTAGTCCAAAGATAGTAGTTCATGCATGAAAATAAATTGTGATCAAGGGGTATATATTTATTATCAGTGAACAGGAACAAAACATGGGAATAGAACAATATGTTGTTACTCTAACTGCCACAATATATTTTTATACTATTGCATTAGATAATAGAGCTTGTTTTGAAAAAGTATCTTATTATGGATTTATTGAAATAAATAATATTTGATTATTAATCTCAAGGCCGAGTCACCATGATGGAATTATTATTGTTGGATTCGATGATGAGGTATGGAACCATTATTAATGATTTTGGATTTAGAGTTATTTAAATGACTATGAATCTTGTTACCGACGAACCATATCCATTGGAATCAATGGATAAACACGATTTTTTTTTCAAAGATCATATTTGACCTGAATTTTGTTTCAGTATTGAATAATCCCATGAAATATTTTTTATGATGGTGATGATGGAATTGAAACCATCCCTGATCCCATTGGCCCAGATCCATTTATTACTTATGAAGATTATAATAATTCAATTGTTAAAGATAATTGTGAAACCGATGTTTTCATGGGAAATATATAGAAGTATTCGTCTTTGTTCTCTGTTCTATTGGTTTATCTAGACTTGTGTGATTGAGGTTTTTTCTATAAAAATTTCATAACTATTTAATAAAAATATTTTCTATCCAACTATACCTTCACGTTAATTTTCAATATTTACTTTTTGTTGTTTATTTGGTTGGATTTTTAAATATTAAATTGTACTCTATTTAGACCTACCTGATGAATGAAAACAAAAGTAGTTAAATTGTAATAAAAAACTAGATGAATTGAATTGGGCATATTAAACTAATTGATAGGAAAATAAAAACCAATGAATAAAACGTCCTAACCCCAAAAATTGTAAAATTACCTAACTAGAAATATGAACCAAATGAACTAAGTCAATAAAGACATGTCTCAAAATTTTGTTAGTCATACTTTTATAAATATTTCAATATTTGTTTTTAAATGAAGGAAATGAAACCATATGACGAGAAATGAAAAAAAAGATGACATACAATATTCGTCAAATGGACAAGATGAGAATTCCTCCATTAGTGATTATTGTGATTATTTTATTTCAAATATATATATAAATATATCAATAACATATAAGGTTTTGTGATTGATCTTTTTAATCATTTATGTTGGATCTACCCCTTAGGCGCTATTTATATGATTTGTATACTTGTAATGTTCCCAGTACTCAATCTGGTGCTACGAGGGGGTGGGGGTGGTGGTATGAGGGATAGGCGCTCCAGTCAGCTTCCCCATTAGACCCTACACCTCCCATGTTTAAACCATCCATTACATCTGATCCGCATCAGCCATCTTTACTGTATCTTATAATGATTCCAAATCCTCATCCTTATTAATAAATTTTTCAGATATCAATTCCATCTTCATTACCATCTACTTATTTTTCTATGAGTTTCTAAATTCCCTCTTTCACTCCTACTCCGACATAGTTTGTGCCTAAAGAGAATACACTAGAAACCGCGACATTGGTACCAGAAGATGTTCCATTAGTGGAAGTGGATCTAGAGGTTCCAAGTGAGCATAATGATGCATTTTTTTTGAACACTAATATATTTGTTTACCATAATTTATTTTAATTATAACATTTATTGATATAATATTTGTATTTATTTCATAACAGAAACATATACTGATTGGCGGCTTGGTAAGGGGCATGAACACATGTATTTTATGTGGAACCACTGCAAACAGTTGATGGTGGATTACAACAAAGGCCAAAAAATGACAAAAAAAGGGCAGCAATGCCGGAGTTTTTTTGGGACGCTTGTGAAATATTTAGACATCCTTCCCATAAACCCGATCTCCCGGAGATTTTTTCCAAAAGAAGTCAAGGATAATTATTGGGAACAAATATGTGTTAAAAATTTCTATTCCATTTAATGTAATATTATTTTTCTATTTTTATGAATTAATATTTTGTTGTCAGCTTCTGTTTATTTTTCCTGATGGTGTGGGTGCACGACTATCATGACTAAAAGAGTTAGGTGAGATTTAGAGATCCTATAAGCACGAGTTGTATATTGGATGAAATTCTAGAGTTGGCATAGTGTGAGATACAGTACCAACCTTGTATGATTTTTAGATATAACCGTATCGAAAAATTATAAATCATTGGATTCCTATCATGTTTAAGTTATTAATCCCATTTGAGTTATTTAAATGAATATTTTCATATATTGCATCAATATTATCAATTTTATTAATATATTATTTTTAGGAATAATCCTAAAAAATTTATTTATGCTAAAAAATACATCCACACTTTAGGGTGTACTACGATGTGAGATCCTGAGAGGAGGCTGGTATAGCAGTTGTTTATAATTTCTCTTTAAGATTATCACATTATATAGTTTCCCCTATAATTTATTATATTTCAAAAGTGGGCATATAATTTTCATTATGAAATTCATTATTGGAAACAAAATTTTAAATCTGTTTTTCTATATTCAACGTTATTGTAGCGGTATGTATTGATATTGATGTATGTGCACCTCGAGGAAAACTATTTTACTTGAGGGAAAAATTGATGGAATTCGGTTAAAGAACCGACATAGTAGAAGACTGTATGTTTTACTTTATTTATATTTATTTTTAATATTTATTTTTTAACATATTAAACTATTTATATTTTTAATCGGCTTCTTTGGAGTCCCTTTATGCCTGTGAACTTGAGTTTTTTTGGCCAAATGCCTACATATATCAGGTGTTGGGAGATGAGAACCATGAAAGAGTTTAATTCCAAACTATAAAGATTATAGTCTCGATGAGGTATTGGCCATATTCATGTACTAGATGCAATTCCAATATGTTTGAAAAGGTTACTAATTGAGTTGAAAAGGATGATAAATGGACCGAACATGTGGAAGAATGGTATGCGGGGGAAAACAATAAATTTGTGAAACTAATGAGAGTTTTATGATTAAAACTATTACCATAGATAATCACAACATATGATTAATATATTTCATAAATGAGTTATATATGAAGTGAACCCGGAAATAGTTCTAGTGGTGGTGAAGATGAGGTCATTCTTGGCAATGATGATGGTTAGGAGTAGGCCGAGGAAGAGGAAGATGTCAAGACTGAGGCCGGGGCAGAGGGAGAGGCTGAGGCTGAGACAAAGGATGAGGGTGGGTAGGAGGCATAGGATGAGGATGAGGATAGGTTTGGGGATGAGGAGGAGGATTTTAATAGGGTTAGGGATGAGGATGAGGACAAGGATGAGGCTACAGATGAAGGTGATGTTAGTGACAGTGATGGTCACTAGGGAAAAATTGATCTGTTTCATTTTTTACTGAACTTATAGAAATGATATTTTTTAGGATTTGATGTCAATGAATATATGTGTGATTATGTAGGTCACATTATTATTCGCACATATTGACTAAATTTTTATAATTTTGAGTAAAGTCAAACATTTTGAGAAGTTTCCACCAAAGAAATTTAAATATCATAGTGGAAGAGTGGTTGTCATATGATGATTTAAATGGGGAATATATTCCAGTACATTCCATAGTGGGAAAAATTAATATTTTTAAGCGCTATTGAATGTTTTTTGTGTTGTCATAATTATTGTATGCATGTATATGCAATGGATGGGATTCTGGGTGGATGATGTTCATAATTATGAAAAAAATATTCAACAGTTTAAAACTGTTGGAATAGTGTTAAAAGCATAGATTTAAAAATGTTTTAATCAAACTTTTATTGAACTCTATACCAACAGTTTTAAAACTACGGGTAAATTGTTAAAATAAACTTCACATACACTGTTAATAGACCATTGGTATAACATAGACAAATTTTATACCCAAAACTGTTGGGATAATGACATTTAGAAATCATTATCCCAATGATTAAGGTAGAACCATTAGAAGAGGCCTATCATAATTCCTAACTAGCCAACGGTTTGGAAAACTATTGTTATAAGATATGAAAATGGTTTCGTAGCATATACCAGTGGTTTGAAGATGTTAGTATAAAATTACTCTCTATAAATGTATTATGAAAACAATGAATATTAATATAATATTTATTAATTAAAAATTTTTATTTTATTTTCTAAATACCATGTGAATAAATTTAACAAATAAATCCATCACAATTATTTATTACTCAAATAAAAATAAATGTGTTTATACATTTGTGAATGTTAATACATTGAAAACACTCTTACCTAGTGGTGGGTACCACAATGTCATATTTAAAAATTTACCATAATATAGAAGACTCTTGAATACTTTATTATGTGTTACCATGAAGGCCATAATCTTAATTGTTGTGAATACCATAAATAGAAAAAGAGTAGATTATAGAATCCCATCATGTCCCCTATAGAGATAATGAAAATTCCTATAAATGGTAACCATTCGAACAATCATGAAATGTGTACTATAATATATTTTACTCATGATATATCATAAATTATGATAAACACATTGTGTCAACATCTTTTATTTATTCATTTTTCTTTTTTTTATAACTTGATATAAATACCATTGAATACATTGTCAAAGGATTTATGCAGTAACTACCATCCTGATATACTAGTCATGAGATATCACTTCCTTAACTCAGATGAGACAAATTCAATATTGAATATTCAACCAATACCATACCACCAATATATAGAACAACCCAAACTGCCCATCCTTAATTTTAATGTCGTGGGTTTTCATTTCATATAAGTACACAATCAATTGGAACACATTGATAATGATCTCAAGTTTAGAGACCAATGCACATGTTAATAGATGTGGAATACAAATGACACGTAAAACATGTGATGTTTCTATTAGAATTTCTATCCTCATCATCCCACCTCCTTTAGATTACCATGTCTGAACATAATGAGAATAATCCCAATTCTCATTAAACCACACCACCTGATAGTCATACAGAACCTGTGTACAATATGTATGATGTATCTAAACCAGTGCAATTGTTTTTATGATTAATGTGAAATTATCTTGAGGTTATCATTATAGCTTGGGAACTGAAATAACAATTTTATAGGCCAAATAATCTATTAAAATTAACATTTAAATAAAGGAAACACAAATATCAACAATATAATGGTAAATTTTCATGATGTATAACTCACTATATACCTGGTATTGTAACCAAAAAGTATTGATAATGTTAGTTCTTGGAAACACACTTTTACATCACTCCCACCTACACTGGATTCAACTAACTAACTATCCTTGTTAGATATTACATGATAAAATCATGTTTCTTATGAGTTGTGTCATTATTCGTTCTCCTTCTATGTTTCCATTTCATGGTAGTTCTTCTATATTCAATATTATATCCATGGAAAATACCACAAAAGATATTATATCCTTACATATATCCCTTTTGTACATAATTAAAACATTACATACTAGATATAAATATTAGATGATTTATCACAATTTTTATTATGATAAAAAATTACATACTAAGTGGCATTTGAAGATCTAAATAAAAATGATTCAGGTTTTTTCACAGCATCTTTAGTTGCCTCATAAGTTGTAAAGCTATCAGTGTTTATAGATATTGATACCACTAACTTGAATTAAATTAACATGATCCCTACATTAACCTAAATATGATATATAATCATATTGATCTGTATGAAAACTAGTTTAAGTCCCCATGTATCTTGAACTCCTTCCTCTCCACATACCAGGTAAATACCATTTGAAATTTGTCATGAATAGTTGGATAGTTATGACTGGTTCCCTTTATGTTCTAATATATATAATTGATATTTTCCAATAATAAATTTTATGCTGGAAATATCGTTTCATATGTATATTAGGTCGTCAGTAATTGTCCTATCACAAGTGTATATGGGATTCAAAATACTAAATTTAGTTCCTCCTATACCACTGTATGTCATCTTGGATAGATTTTTTCCACATGACACTAGTAACAATTATATTTTTAATGATTCTAATTTTTATTTCTACTATACATTTTCAGCATATGTACAACTGACTTGATCTAAGAAACCATTAGATCTACCTTGGTAGTTATTGTTCCCACGAACATAGGCTTCTACTTTATTCGAATATTTGGAGAGTTTTATTCATTATTATTTTAAATTAATAAAATTACATTAATTATATTACATATTCTAACAAACAAATTTGACATGGAAAACCATGATTATAACACTAGATTCTTATAGAAACATGATAAAATTAATTCTATTTTAATATTTTATGATCTTGATCCTTAATTAAATCCTTAACTGGATTTTAGTATCACTGACTCCTTATTTCCATTCTACGGTCTCTCCATCACATTATAGTTGTGTCATAAAGACACATTCCCTTATTGGTGGTCTCAAAGTGAAATGATAAATAAAATTTTCATAGAATGTTACAATAACAAGTAAAATTAAAATTGATATAGGAATAATAACATGGAATTACCAATCGAGAATTATCAGTACCATGCTCATACAAACCATGTACAATATCACATTAATACCCATAGGCCAAGGTGAATAAAAAACCATTACCAATGTTTTAACCTTCCTGAAGAGAATATTTACATGTACCAATCTCTTCCTAATGCTCTTGTGGAACCTTTCCTAATCCCCATTACATGTTAATTTTTTTAATTTACTAAACTGATGGCAATATTTCCCCCACTATATCAAATATATATTTACCATTTTATATAAATATATTCTATAACATGACTATAGTATTTCTATGTTGTTATTTATAGATAATCCTATATAATTAGTTGGATATTAAATGAGAAGCTTAATGTGTTTTTCTTTGTGCATGTTTTTCTATATCCTAAAATCTTTGAATATAAACACATATTCGTATATCATAATGGATTTATATCATTCTATAACTCTTATTATATCCATTTTTAGTTGTAGTAGACATATATTAATGGGATAATTATTCTATTACGATACAATTTTTAAACAAATTGATGTATCTTCAATGCATATATATCTCAACATTGATGATACTCATAATTACATCCTAAATACGATGTGTATAAGAAAATGTCTGTTTAGGAATTACTCCACTATACATTATACTGATCAATGTTATCATGTAAGGCTCATCATCGATCCATCTTATTGAAATAATATTTTTGATATCAATATTGTAATGTGTCTTTATGAGTTAATCCATAGTAAATTATTATTTTTCATTGAATGTTTTGTCATGATATTCTTCACCACGCTAGATTGAAGGAACTCATATCTTATAAACATGATTGTATCATATATCACATTCGTGTTCCCTATAAAACACATAGTGGAATCTCATGATGTATAAACACAACTAGCATACCTTTAGAATAGTTTATATACTCTAGGTAAACTAATTCTGAATGATTTTTGTCTAATAATTATTTATAAAGGTGTATTTATCAAAAAATAAATAAATATATGTCCCTGAAGTACATATGGTTTTAAACTATAATGAGTCCAAATAAAATTATGGTTATATTGTTGTCAAAATCATTTAGTTATAATTTACATATACTATTCTTTAAAAAATGTGTTTTAATGTCTTATAGTTTATATTTATTAATTATTTTCCATGTTTCATGTGTCACATAACTACTGGTTGTGCATGAAATTACATAATAAAATAATAAGTCTTTGTGTGTGTATAAAATATCATAATTAATATTCCTTTAGAAATGTTCTGGAAGATTTCAAAACACAATTATAGTATTGAAAGAACCATTCATTTGGAATGTAAATCATGTTCTTATCACCACATATGTAGGTAACACCCATCTGTATATACATAGAGATTACACATTGACTTCTAGTAATATTTCATGACATCCTTGGTTAATCTACTAAAAAAGAACTATGTATGGAAAATCATTATCTAATATATAATGAGCATAAATGATATTCCACCTTTAGTAATGAAAATATTTAAAGGAGATTCTAATAATCTATTTTTCTTCAATGTATTACAACTACTCATCCAGTTTCCAATCATTCCCCATGAAAAGAGAAATTCCTCACATTCAATGATGTACCTATTTATCATTTTTACATAGAATGGTATTATTAAGGTTCCTTCTACAGTATACTTGGAGTCGTACCTTTTTCCTCAACATTATATTTATTCATATTAAATAATTTAGGAAATAGATTTCATTAAATTATAATCTTCTTGGTGGATATATCCCAAGAGATATTGATGTAGTTTATCCTGACATTTCGTTTGATAATTCTCACATAAATTGGAAAATTGCGTTGTTAGAATGAGCGAATGAGTTGATATCAATGATCTTATTTTTAATTGAAATCATATTATTTTAGTTGTTCAATTTACACTATAATTGTGTGTACATGTAGACCAGAAAATGTACCACATATAAATCTATACATGATCACATTGATCATTACCTCACTAATTTAATGCAATATTCTATCCTCACAAGTTTCTCATAGATGAGGCCCCATGGTATATAAATCCTTGTTCTTATGATTCATTAGAAAATCCTTGAACATTTATGTTAGAATTATGACATAAAGATCATAATAATCAACATTGAATCTCTTGTAATACATTTTTTCTTATCCTCACTAGCTTCCTTTGGAGGTTTATGAGGTAATGGGTTCTCTAGCACATATAATTTTTTTACTGCATTACTATGTGCGGGCCATTGTACCACTCAAGGAAATTTGCAATGGAAAAGACTTGATCATTGGTTAACATGGAAAAGAGAGTATATGTGGTTTTATATGTAATTTCCTAATGAAAAAATCTTGTAAACTAACAGTTTTATCTTCATTACTTATTAGGCATTACCAATTAAATAAATTATTAATTGTCTCTCACAATTTTTGTGAACTCTATCAACCATCTGTAAAGTAATCAGAATAATATGTTACTTCTTCATTCTACTATAATGGGTCCTCAAAACAAATCTTCATAGTTTAAAAGATATTTTTTCAATAATAATTAAATAGTTTCATAGTAATACCATTAATATCCAACCACATTACTACAATGTTCATTTATCTATTTAGTTAAGTCCCATGATCTAAAATCATAAACATGATTTACTAAATAATTTATTATAAAGGTGAAATAAGAATGCTAATAATAATTATTTGTGTGGAATTTTGTTATTTCAAACCATCATACTCATAATAAATACAATTTAGTATAAGTAAACCTCAACTATGTTTCATGCACATCTTGCACATTTTGTTGTGTTCGAATCCAAATGATGGAAGAAGTTTTTAAAAAAATATTATCTTTAGAGTTTTTCAATATTTTTTATTAATGTAATAGAAATATATTATATATTTTCCTAGAATGTCATCTCATTCAAAATGGAACACGTTGTAATAGAAAATATTCATTCTGGCTTTATTCATTTTTCGATTTCTTATTTTCTGTGTTTCTCACAATCGTGTTAACTCATTGGATAATAAACAATTCATAAAGTAAATAAATTACCAAATTGGTCTTTAGAATCTATTACTGGTTAATCCATTTAAACTCAATGGATCAACCATGATGTAGGGTTATCATACTTGATTCTGGTGTTGTATCAGGATGTGTCTCACCCACAGTTTAGTGGTTTCTTATATCATATCGTATACTTCCAAATTTTGTTGACTTTCATGTCTTCAAAAATCATTTTAAATATTACTAATGTATATTCCAATAAGTGATGGGTTATCAGGAAGCACAATGTATATTCCAAATTAATATTGATGGACACGCATGCCTATATATATATATTTAAATAAAAAGAATGATGTGCAGACCATAAAAAATATAATTATGTATTACAAAAATCACATATACTTCTAATAAATAAGTAAATAAAATAAAACCAAACATTCAGGGTTGATTCTCAAGACTACATTATAGGTAAATTAATATCATGATAAAAAATTAAAATAAAATAAATTTATGCTCAAGGGAATTTAATAAATTAAATAAATAATTTTAAATTCAAATAATTTAATTTAATTTGGTGAAATTAATAATTTAATTTTTATTTAAAATTGAATTATTTAAATAATTTAATTTTAGACCAACATTAAATAAATTTTCCATATTATTCATATTATTATTTTTAATTAAAAAAATTGTAAATTAAAAGTGGGTATTTAAATATTATCCTTGGAATGGAACCCCTCCCCATCCCCTATCGGTTGGGAAAACCTCGAGTATGCCATTTAAATGTATGCTAGACCCACTGTATTGGGCTTTGGGTCATCCAGACCGACTATAGAGAATTGTATGGCATGTTAGGTTAGTCAAGAATTATGAGAGCCCAGATTCAGTCAGACTGGGAATGGGGTGCAAACATGGGTGTCTATACATGCCACATTCTTTTGACTATAAATGATGTCATCGAAGTTATTCATCAGAGGGGGGCTCCCGCATTGACTTGGTAGGGGATATCTGAACTATGGATGCAAGGGATTGAAAATGAATGGTGGTCACAGGATTGAGAGGGTGGAATCTGATTCGATGATGTTTTTGTTAACCATCCCCACCTGGAAGCATGATGAGGGATGTGTAAGGGATGCTAGATCAGGGGAGATGGCTCATGGACCAGTGACATGACTACAATAGGTTGGAGTAACTATCCAAGGTGGAGGAGTACATGAGATACCATATAGATGACAATAGAGTTATATGGGCCATGTGGTCTCTTCCACAGTTTTTCAGGCTAAAGGATGCACACATGTGATGTATCTTATCTCATAAAATTGGCCTTTTTGGGGGTCATGTTTTTATTTTTTGTGATAGTGGATAGGCCCACAAAAAAAATGCTTCCATCTTTTCTTTACCAGAGACTACTAATTAGATTTTCAAAAATATTATTTATTTTATTTTATTTTTATTGTTTATTTTTTCATTGACAATGATTACCTCAACTTCATTTGGAATTTATTATTATTTTAAATAGTGTAATAATATGCTTCGGTATACTCAATAATGATTTTATGAAAACTGATTACCTAGAATCTCCCTAGTATTCAATTTTTTGGAAAATAAATTAAACCTATTTCATTTTTTAAATTGCACAATTTCATGAAAACATGCATGGATAGAAAATACTATTTTGGTTCTGGTTGGAACACTATGTCCCCACTAAGAATATTTGGCTATATATATATATATTACAAATACATGAAAAGAATCTCTTTCGATCAATTTAAAATTGTAAATGTCTGTAACATGGTCATCCAAGATCGAATAAAATTTCGATCAGATTTGTTATGATGAATGCAAATTCCATTGCATAATTTAAAGAACATTAATTGTTTTGTTTTCTAAAAATATAACATGATAACTCTGATACAATCTTATGGTACTATTGTGTGTAGTGAAAGTTATTTGGCTGACGATATAAAAATATTTATAATCGAAATGATGAAACAATATTATCTATATAAATATAATACCTAGTAGTGGTTTTAGGAAATAATGAGTATTTTTTAAAAGAAAAAAAATTAAAAGACGAAAAAATACATTGTTTTAATTGAAGCACACTTGACTACGACTTATCAATGAAGAACGATTCTTAAAGGATCCAAACTCGAAATCCTCTAGATCGTCCATGCACACTTACATGAATCATTTTGGTTTCCCATCATTGAATTTATGGTTCTAGGTTAGATCTTTGATGATTCCTTCGATGTCACAATAATCAGGATGATATCATCCCTTCAATCCCTGAATACATTTCTAGATTGATAAAAAAGATATCAATTCTCTGTTTCTCGTATTTTGGAGGAGAGAGAGGATCTCAATTCCATTTGAATGAATATTATCTAGAATAGAGATCCCGCAAATTATATTGTGGATTTTTAAAATACCTAAAAAGGGTTCACCGACCCCCAACAATAAAACACCCACTAAATAAGAAATATAAGACACGTTATGATTAATTAAATGTTTCATAATGATTTTTTTATTAATAACATACATTTAAAATATAATAAACATATTAATTGAAAAACTAGGCCATTAACTTGGATATTATTTATTGATAATATTAATCAAACCTTGAATAATACAATAATATTCAATCATATAATATTTCCCATGAATTCACTAAATAACATGTGTATACATAAAATAAATAAATTCTACCCAATTATTCTATATCCGAATAAAAATGAATTTATTTATTTGTCGATGGTCATTAATATGATGAATAATTTCTGATTATTTGGTGTGGCCAACCACGTGTTATATACATATTCACCAAGATATAGAGAAATCAAGAATACGCTATTATGTGTGACCCTCTGGGTGCTTAACTCAATTGTATTGAATATCATTCATAGACCAAGAGAAAAGTCTAGAAACCCTTCAAGGCCCGAAACAATATATTTAAATGTAATAAAAAAGTTCACAATTCCCATGAACATGAATTTTGTAATATAATATATTTGTCACACAATATCTCATAATGAATGATGCAAAAAAATCATCATCCATTATTTATTTTTTACTTTTTACCTAACTAGATAAACGTACCTTCAACTATGTACCATGGAAAAGTATAAATGAAGGTTCTTTCATCCTAATAAACCATGCCCGATAAATCACATCATCAAACTAAATGTGAAAAATAATATCTTGAAAATAACACTAGTTCTATACCATCAAAAACACTTCCAAAAAAAGATACCTCAATAGAACTTCAATGTAATATTTTTCCTAGCATATAAGTACATAGTATAATGGTACACATTAATAATGATATCGAACTAGGATACCAATACAAATTTTTCATGTAGAAATAACCAATGACATATAAGACATATTTTGTTCCTCTTGTCGGGTCTATCTCCATGGTCTCACATACTATAGATCACCAACTAGGAACTTCATTAGAACAATTCTCAATTATTATAAACCCCTAACTCTAAATAGTTAGACATCCTCTATTTCATGTCAGTGTGATATATATTTACCATAGTAAATATTTTTAAGATTAATTTTATCGTATATTCAGATTCTAATTATAACCTGGTAACATGTATGACATTTTGATACAAAATACAATATATGTAAATTACAATTTTTATATTGGACATATTGACAAAAACACTATAATGTTTGTGTACATCATGTATAACTCATGATATACATTATAAGGTAATAAAATTGTACTAATAATATTTGTTATAAGGAGCATAATTTCAGAAATATTTAACCCATTCCATCATTATTTATGTCATCACTGACACCAACATGTTTATCCTGATGCATCTCTCCATAACAAGCATCAACTACTGTTATATATCTGTGGATCCCTACTAAATATCAAAATATACATACTAGGATCATCCATCCCAGGCTTATATCACACCATAAGGAGGCTCAATTTAATTTTTTATCATAAGGAAACATGAAACAAACAATGTTAATTGGGAAAACTAGGCCCTAAGAATGCGTTTAGAATTTGCATATAAATAGGATCACATTGACCAAAACAAAACGGACTCGGACTTCTCATGGAAATGCAATCTTTTAGAACAAAAAATTTTCATTATCAAATTCATAGTTCTTATTCCATCATTACTTACCAAAATCATTATTCACAGGTTCCAAATTTGATTATCCTAATGAGTTATCAATAAAAAGCTATAAAAATATTAAAATTGTCTTAGCTTTAATCTAGTTTTAAAAAATTAGAGATATTCATTTCTCAAGTAATATTAATTTTTATATAATTATTCAAAAATAATTATCATGATTCATGTTTTTTATCATTTCCTACCACAATGAATTTCAAATTCATAGTCATACATGCAGTCAAGAATCCATTTATTTAATATAAAATTATTAAAAACACTGGATTTCAACAACACGCCTCATTATGTCATTTATCCAACTAAAATAATAAATACTAACATTAAATTATTTTCCATTTTCCATCAACAACAAAATTATAATCCAATCATAACAACTTCCTACACATTCATAGTATGGATGTAACAATATCTATAAAATCCATAGGAAACTCGTTATCATTGTAGAAATCATCAACATGTGATCACTATATAATTTACTTATTTATATGATTCAATATTAATTTAAATAACTAAACAACCATCAAAATGGGTACATCATGATAAATTAATTATTTCATGTAAATAAATGATATTCAATGAATCCCCTGCCTCCGTGGACAAAACTCCCTTCATATGATAACAGACCAACAACATGGATCCCTGATCAATACCCCTATAAAGTAAGAGTGTTCTCTGAAATTTTTCATGAAAGATATAAAACTAAAAACAAACAATAAAACTCCATTAGAATAGAAGAGATCAAACACCATAACAAAAACCGAAAAAGTGGGGCAAAACAACATCGAAAAGAGAGAAAACAATATAAAATAGAGGTATTTCATATCAGGGATCATGATAGATTTATCTCTTTAGTCCAATGATTTATCCATAAAAAGGGAATTTAAAGAAATTAAAAACAAGTTTTAGGTTCATGAAATTTGAGTGGATTGGGGGGAATAATTAATTTATGGTGGTCTCATGTAATTTATAAATTTGATAGATTTAAATAGACCACAACAGAACCCCATTGAGCACTATGAACAGCACCATTGCAGTGATGTGGCCTAATAAACCATTGAAAAACCATACCCATGTCAACGCCCATATGAAAACCCATGTAGATCCTATTTTAGAGGTTCTGGAGGATATATTGTGACGAAAAGAACCATACTATAAGGAACCTTTATCAATCAATGTTACAAGAAGGAAACCAATAGCTAGTGGGGAAGCCACCCTAAATTTGGTATAGTAATAAAAACCCTCAACACTACCGCCTCTTTTCTCCAAACCACAATTATTGGTCACCGATGGAGGGCCTATTACATAGCTAAACCCCATGTATTATTCACATATATCATCATAGTAGCCTTGTTATCCCTACCCTACAATAGAGGTACACCACATTGTAGCCACCTGCACCACAGTGTTGCACACAACTCCACACCTCATCCATTCCATTTTTGTAGTTTTTACCACCATTTACTCAAAAAACCCTAAAAATGACATCAGAACTCATCATGTTTTCTTGAAAACACAAAATATAAAAGGAAACTATAATAAAATAATCCTTTAAAAATTCTATAAATGTCATTTATTAGAGCTGGAAAAGTGTGGACTACATGAGTGACATTAACAGCCCAAGATGTTTATAGGAACTAAAAAATCAATGATAAATGGGACATTTATCGGTTCTAACAAAGCAATTGATATATGAGAAATTTATCAATGATTTTAAAAGTGTTGATAATGGTCCCATTTATGAGGGATTTTATTTAGTGCCACTAAATTAAATCATTATCTGCACTTTTAAATGCACTGATAAAGGAAATTTTATCAGCGCTGTAAAAGTGCTAATAAATTTAACCTTTATCACCAATTTTATAAGCAACAATAAATGATTCATTTATCAATGCTTCTAAATGTGATAATAAATATTTTCTTTATCAGTGGTTATAAAAGCTCAGATAAAGGTAAATACAATAGTGTGTTGTAACATCACACCACAACACTAGAAACACTGTAGATATTCACTGAAAACACACTAGAAACACCCCAGATATCAACAAAAGCAAGTCCCAATATAGAAGTAAAATGAAAAAAAAATTACAACTAAAATACAAGAAAAAATTATATTATAAACATGAAAAACATTAGTTTATACTATTAAATAAATAAAAATTATTGAATATATTCAAAAACAATAATAAATGCCAATGTTAGCATGATTTCATTGACATTCAATGTTGAATATGAAAAACCACATGAGTAGCATAAAAAAACCACCCCAACTCGAAAAAAGGAATCCACTTATATAAGGAAACAACTATTGAGAGTAATACTGAAAAGAAATTAATTAAACATAAATATGAAATAATACATAAATCATATGGAAAATAATTTTACTATGAAAATATCAAGATGACCATTGTGATTGTGCAGAGGTAGTGTCATTTCTCATCCGATAAAAGAAGTGGAGAGAACATGAATAAAAGTGATAAAAGCGATACTGCAAGGGTGAAACCATTTTGAGGGAGAAAAAGACTAATGTTGTACATATCACCCCAACTCAAAAGAACAAATTGACCATTATATGATAAAAATTATAATTTGAGAAACACTAAAAAGAAATAAATTAAATATACATCTAAAATAATGAATTAATTATATGAAAAATTATTTCACTATGACAACATTAATATTATATCCATAATTTGGCATATGTATCATCATTTCTCTTACTAAAAAGGTAGTAGAGACAACATGAAATAAGGTTATTAATGGAACACTGCATGGGTGAGATGTTTTTGAGGGAGAAGATGAATGAAAGTGGGAAAAAGCACCCCAAATTGAACAAAATAATCAACCTATATTAGAAAAAAATTAATGCATGAGTAATAATAAAAAAATAAACTAAAAATAAATATGAAACAATGCATTAATTCAATGGACATTGATTGTACTATGAAAACATCAAGATTAACATTATGACTGAGAGAATATGACATCATTTCTCTTCCTACAAAGGAATAACACATAGAGACAAATCTACTAAACTAAATGAACTTTGCTATGAATAATTAAAATAAAATAAACATTTAATTATGTAATTTTTCATTAATATAGAGAATGTATATCTTAACATTAACTTTACATCATTCCAAAGGGTTTCTTTGGTCCATATGTAATCTGATAGAAGAACTATGGATTCTCTGTGCACTTCACTATTATTAGTTAAATACCTCTTTGAATAGTATTTCAACTGAACTTCATACCCCACATCCCCATGATACTCTCATCCCACACATGATCGCCACAATATCATTCATGTCACCATTCAACATTAACACTTTATTCTCTTCTTGAACTAATTTACTACATGTAATGATTAATGATGAATGAAACATTATGCATAAAGTAATGTTTTCACGAATATAAGGAAAAGTGATTGATTATTGTTGAGATGGTATAGATGGTGGGGAGAATGTGTGAAATGAAGGCATCATGGGGAAACCTAGTAGGAAGATCAGATAAGATGTTATTCTAAGAAGTAGTTAACTAATAATAGTGAAGTGCACAAAGAATCATTAGTTTCATTATTAAATTTTTGAGTGATACACATCTATTCCATGTTTTGGATCCATTAATCAATGGGGCCAAATAGAAATTAATATTCTTCGCACTATTTCAGACTAATATTTTTAGAATAACAATAATGTAATCATTAATAGAGGATTTTAGAAGGGCCGTCTGCATGCTCTCTTACAAACTTGATGAATCCTCTAACTCTATATTAATTTTTTATTGTCAAACGATTAACGTGCATCAATTTTCAGTTCATATATATCCTATTAGTTTCATGAAAGATTAATTCTATACAACATATATATAAATATACATAATATATTCATTATCAAATGTGAATTTTATAGATATTTCTAATAAGGGAAACCCAACCATTTATTATTTAAAATAATTTCAATATATTGATTAAAATGTGTAATTTAATATAAGAAAGAGATAATCCACACCATATATTTTTTAAATCCCTTAAACAAATGATAATATAATATAGGATATTAATTAGTAATAAGAAACTCCAATATGAAAAATAAGAATAATAAACTCTCATTCAATAAACTAGAATATTTAAAAATGTATTGGAGCAAGTCATGTATAAACCATAGGAATTAATACATTTAAAATTAATGGTATATGAATACTTGAAAACATATCATGACTCTTGGGATGTCATATCACTAAAATGACCCATCTGAAGGAATTCAAGGAAATCAAACAGGATATAAATTTATAATTTACTAATGGATTACATGTAGAAGAATTACATCAAAAAAACGAATAATTTTCTCATTCTTTAATATGGGAATAATGATTGTAAATTAAAAAGGTTGATATATGAATTGAAATAAAAAATTAGAGTTTTGTATTTAATGATATATGAGTTATTAAAGAACAATTAATTTAAGAAATTAGAAAATGATCCAAATCATTAAAAAAATAATTTTATGGATAAATGGAATGTATTTATCAATGATGATGACATAATATTTAGAGGTTCATGCGATGAATGATATTAATAATTTTTTATATTAACAATGACCAATGTTTAAAATTTGATGTTTAGTGAGTTATTGTTTTTTATTTTATAGGAAAGTCATGGAATTCTTGGGATAATTGTTTCAAAATTCAGTTATGTGAGGGATATGTTTTATAGATTTAAAAAGGATAATAGAAATCCATTGTTTACACCCAATGAAAATTGAATAAAATTTCCAAATGTTGCTGGTGGAATAACAATCTATATCATTGAGTGTGGGATATTTGTTATATGAAAACATTTTTATAGTAAAAATGTTTGACGTAACATTTTTCTACATTTCATAATGTTAATTACAAAAGTGATTCCATTGAAATTAATTTTTTATTAGTAATATAAATACTCAAAAGGGGGTGAAATTCTTGAAAACATGAATTTTCGAGCAAGAAATCATAATGTCTTATAGCGGTATATCGGTCTCAAAAAATATGGTATAACTAGAAAGGGGTTATCTCAAAAGGATATTTTTTTTGAAATTTATTATGATATGGGGAGTAGGATGATGAAAAAAATTATAATATTGTTGGGAAATAGTAAATAGCATCAAGGTATAACATTTTCTTTATTATTATGAAAATGATTTGTATTTAATGTTGGATTAATCAAAATATGGTGAAAAATAAAATATATTTTCTTAAAATTGTAGCGACATATGATGGTGGATTATTTAAGAAAGGTACAACAAATTGAATAATAGATATAGTATCTAGAAAAAACCCTAGAAAACTGTATATCTAACACTTGAGCTATACAATGATTGTGTCCATGGGACATTATCGACCCCCCATGGGCTATTAACAAGTTCCATGGAATGATAATCAACATAGTGGGAATGATAAGGACCCAAAAATAAATAAATTAGTAGAAATGAAATTTAAATAAAATCAGCATGATACATCCATACATTAGATTTCCATGCAAACCTGGGTTGGTAGAAATAATGAATATATGAAGTACTATAATATAAAAGATATCCCATAACCTACAGTAAACTTTCTCACACAAAAAATCCTCAGTTTCAATTTCAAAAATCTCACAAGTATGGAATACGATTACAAAAAGAATTAATGAAAAATTTTTATGATATATTTGTGTGAAAATTTTATGAAATGTAAAAAAAATAAAACAAACAAACAAAACTCTTTGTCTGAACATCTAATATAGAAATGATAAAAATATGCATTAGTGTTCAAGGGTTGAATAAAAAATGGGTGCTGAGAAAATCGGAAGGCCTACCATGATATTATTAAATCACCAGATATCAAATAATGAAATCATCAAAGAAGCAATCAAAAATGAGACCAAAAATACATAAACAAAATTGGAAGCCCTGCCTCGCTATGTTATAGAAAATTACAGTCCATATTCATAAACCCTTACTTCAATCAATCACAATATGTCATATGATATGTTCGAGACGTAATTGAGTTGTGTGATTTGAGCATCGATTCACTAAGGAGGAGCACCGATAGTGGCTGGATTTTGCGGAAATCTTCTGATATTGTGATGGGTACACAAATTGTTTGTTTTTTTATATTAGATCAGGACACATTTCTCTATTCTTATAAAATAAACTGAAAAAGATTATTTTATTAGTGTTTATTACTTACGAGTAGATAAAATTACTCTATAAGTGCTTTTTCACGCAGATATAGAAGATGTGTTATCATTGCTAAAAAAGTGCTGATAAAACCAATCATTACTTGCAAAAACTTATGGTGCTGATAAAAGTTTCTTTTATCAGCATGTTGTATTGCAATGATAAATTCTAAATATTATTTGCGCACAAAAATACTCTTAAATATGCTTTATTCCATGGTGATTATTTAAGCGCTATTAGTGTATTCATAATTATAATTCGAATTAATAAAATTTTAAATATTTATATATACATAATGAATTTATATATATAGTAATTATATTAATTATTTAACATATTTTTTATAATTTTATAATTATTGTTTTATAATTTTTTAGTTATTTATTTATAATTTAACAAATATTTTTAAAAATAAATATTTATATTATTATATATATTTTTATAATTATACATGTATATATTTGTTATATATATATATAATCATTTAGTAAATATATTGATTATTTATGTAAAATTATTATAAATTTTAAAATTATATATATATATATATTTATAAATATATAAATAATTTTAAAAACAATAATTACGTATAATTATAAATATGTACTTTTATAAATATAGATAATGTTCATTTATAAATATTTTACTTATAAATATTCTTTTACAAATACATGTTTATCCTTATTAATGAATATCTAATTTTAAGTGCATGCATATAAGTTATTCATGATTCAAATTGAATACATTTTGATTAAGTAAACTTTAACTATATTGAAAAAATGGACATATTTTATGTGTGTGTACTGAATATAATAATGCATTAATTACCTATTTGTGAAATCAATATAACAAAAATATGATCTATTTCAAATTGAAAATATAGATGACATTCAATTATATATCAAGTAATATGCATTTTCTTGTTCAGGGAAAGGGGCTACACCCCAAAGAAAATCAAGGAACAAGCAATGGAGAGATTTACTCAGTGAGACTCGAACTCAAGGCCTCACTGAGACCCATAAGAACAGCTACCCAAAAGCATCACCCTATGGGATATATGTTGATTACTATGCTATTATTCAATTTTTTTAATTCATATTGATTTTTAATTATAAACCATTATTCAATAAATAAATGAATATTTATTGTAGAGTGGATAAATATTTTGTAATATATAAATATTGTTTATATAAATAAATAAATATAAATATATTTAATATATACCCTTCAATTACATTAATTGTCATAATTATCTTGCTAATAAAATGTTTTATATTTAATAATGTAAAATCAATTTATTGATTTTTATCAATAGTTTTTTATTTATTAAAATTTGTAATATTGTTTTAATAAAATCAATTTTTATTTTCAATTTATTTATTTATTTAATTTTATTTATTCATTTGATTATTAATTATAAATAGTGCTAATGAAATGAAAATTTTACATGCTAAAATAAAATCACTGCAAAAGGATACCATTTATCAGTGCTAAAAATAAAGCATTGATAAAGGATATCCAATATCAGTGATAAAAATAATGCAGTCGTAAAGGATAATCTTTATCTATTCTTTATTTTTAGCACTGATAAAAGGTAAAATTTATCAGTGCCTTCTATTGCACTGATATATCTGCCAATTATCCTCATTTATTTTCTAGAGCTGATAAATACCAATGCTATTAAAATCCATTTTTTTAGTAGTGGATAATGGATTCTGGGATCTGGGGCATTACATTGCCATATTTTTGTTTAAAACAATATAAATTTTAATTATTCATGTTTTTTTCATATGATTCTATATATTTAATTATTCATTAAATAAGTAATAATTATTTATAACATATGTAAATTTATATGAAGATATAATATTTTTTATTTAAATAGTATTAATTATTATCACTTGTGTATTTATAGATAGACTATTTTTTGAGATCATGAATTGTTTAAATTAAAATAATTTGAAATGTGAAATATTTTTATCATGTGCATTATGATATGTTTCTAAAAAGAATTATATTTCATTTTAT
Source organism: Viscum album (assembly GCA_963277665.1). Taxonomy (NCBI): domain Eukaryota; kingdom Viridiplantae; phylum Streptophyta; class Magnoliopsida; order Santalales; family Viscaceae; genus Viscum; species Viscum album. The sequence continues at coordinate 1,032,915,743 of OY728130.1, forward strand.
GAGTTCATTTAGATTTATATTTATAGTTATTAATAGATTAAATTGTAAATCATATTTTAGTTTTAAAAAATATTGATGTAGAACCCTAAAGAATATGCATTCACTGATGGAATCACATATTACATTGGAAAGGATGAAAAGAAAAAGATTGTTTTCTTTGAATGTATTATTCATAAAAGAACTCTATATATTAATTTTAACTCAACCAGATTATGCTAATGAGGTTGAGGATATTCTTGATTTGCGGTGTGTGATACACCAAGAAATCAATTTTTTCACATCGATAAACTACAATACTATGATCCTTAATACTTGAGAGAACATAGTTGTTTTGAAACTCCGACTCATTCTTCTTTATCTTGTTTTTTTGGATCTTACATCCTTTTATTTTATATTTTCATAATTCTGTATAGGTTATAAGACTCAAAAAGCTATTAGTTTAGTTATTCCATCCCATAAAAAAGGTATTTTTGAGTTGCACCTCCGAGTGTGCAAAAGGTAAGGTAATTGTGTTGTGACTCCAGGCTGTAAAACATTCATTATAGGATTTTGACTTCTGGTGATAAAATATTAGATTTGTTTTTTACATTTAGTGTTCAAAGATGATGTTATAAAGTGTTTTTACTCCCTTCATAATTTATTGATTTATATGTTTGGGGTTATCATTTCCATAGATGTTTATGTGGGTGAAGCTTATAGTAGGGTAAATTACATATGTACTACTAAGAAACTATTTATTTCATTTATTCTTAATTCAACCAAATTTATTATTATCATTTATAATAATTCATTAAATATATTTATAAATGTAAATTCAGCCCCTTCTGACCATTCCAAAATTCTCACATTAAGACCCAACATTCTATTTTATTGGTCTCAAGTTATATTAGGGTGAAATAATCCACAATTATAATTTGATCATCATACACTTGTCTAATTTATTCATTGAAAATAAAACAAAAACTATGATTGAGTGGGAACATATCACCATTAACTAGAGACTTCATCATCCATCCCTGTTGAAAAAACACATTAACAATTGTATTCTGTTCATTTCTCTTATCGTGTTTCCGATGATTGAGAGGTGTGTTAAAGACCCATAAATTTCAAGGGAATTTTTTTTTTCTTAATTTTCTTTGGAATTTTACAAGAGCGCAGTTTCTGACGGCACCTGATTCCGAGGCCCGGTGTGCCAGGAATCATTTTCCGAAGATTGGCTCGGGTACGTTCAATGAACGGGCGAGCGAGTTTTTCTAACTTTTGAACCGGTGCCCGGAATTGAATTCTGAGGGCACCAATGAAATCGCATAGCCGGTTTTCGCTTAGAAACGCCTCTTCCGGAGTTGCATTTCCTCGGGTGTGGTTTTTAATTTTCGGGCTAAAAGTTAAGAAATAAAATAATTTTGCGACAACATTATTTTATTTCACTTAAGCCACATGGAAGCCACTTGAAGCCACTTAAAGGCGGCTTAAACTGAGTTGAACTGGATAGGATGCTATCCAGAAATATCCTACCCCCTTGGTAGGATATTTGTGAGGTGGGGCCCGCTCGAGCCCCGCCGTTTCTTTCCGCTAAGAAACGCACCCGTGAAAACCCTTCTTAATGAAAGTCAACCAACGCGTTTTCTAAATTCTTAACAGACCATTTAATTGGGCGGTTTATTTCGTGAATTAAATGACCTGTTTCTTTTGTTGAATTAATTCAATGAATTAATTCAATCTTTTCTTAACCTGTTTTCGTGTGTTGGAATATTAATAAAATAAGACCAACCCAAAATCTTTGGAGAAGATTTGAGAGGATTCTTGTTTCTTCTTCTCCCTCGTGAAGAACGCGAAGAACGCGAAGAACGCCGAACCCAGAAATCGACGATGCTTCCGTCCGAGACGTTCTTCCACGCTCCGATCTCCGATCACCGACCGTTTGAGGTGAGTGACGTCGGAATTTCCTCTCAAGTTCTTTTCTTTTGGTTTAAAACGAAACACAGATTTAAATATTAATAATTTAAATCTGTTGTTCTTGGTTCGTTGAGCTCGCCGACTCAACACCGGATTCCGCGACGACGCGACACCTCCCCGCGACGACGCGACGATCCCTCCCTTCCGCGATGATCTTTTCCGCGAAGAACGCCCGCGCGCGACGATCGACGGGGTAGGGATTTGTTATGGGAATTACCCCCTTTTTAATTTATTCCCGTCAATGTTTCTTTAAAGAAATTAATGAACCGATTTTGTGAACAATTTTAATTTTATTAAAATTGTTGTTTCCTCTGTGGAATAAAAATTCTCCCGGTTGTTTATCTCTAACGCGGAGGGTGCGGGCCAAACGAACACGGCCCGACGACCCTCCGCCGTTCTTCGTTTTGTGCGGATTTGACGGACGACGACGGAACGCACCGCAGCGGATGTTTGATGATCCCGCAGTAAGGAACGGATCCCGGGAGGAGCAACGGCGCATGCGGGAAGGAAAACGGGCCACCGGAGCGACGTCGGCGGCCCGCGGAAGCGGCCGGCGGCGCGGGTCGCCGGCGCAGCGGCGCCGGCGGCCAGAGGCGGCTGCGGCCAACGGACCCGCGGCCGCGCGGGTCCGGTTCACGCAGGAGGGATGCGGCAGAGCCGCGTCCGCGGTTCACCAGCGCGGCCCACGCGGGTCGCGACTTCTTCAGGCCGCGGGTCAATGCCCGCGGCGCTCGGCCGAGCCGAGCCAGGCCGGTCCGACCGGCCGAGCCGCGCCCTGGCCGGGCCGGACCGGTCCAACCGGGTCGGACCCGGTTCGGGTCCACCCGGTTCGGCCCGACCCAAGGGGGGGGGGGGGGTCGGGTCGGGCCGACCAGGGCCCGTACCCCCCATCTTCGGACGTTTTCGTTCAAACGCCCGTAACTTGAGCTACGTGCCTCCAAACGACTCGCCGTCAGCGGCAACGCGATCCTTGGATCGAGTCGGTCGTTTTGGTATATCGAACTCAAGGTTTCGGAATACTTTGAGTTCGGTCGGGTTGGTTCGTACACGAGACCAACCGGGCCCTCGGAGCGGAAACCCTCATATCTTGAGCTACGGACACCCGATTGACGTGCCGTCAGCTTTGTTGATTTCCTCTAAGTGAGACAAATCTTTTGGCATACTCCGCCCGAGGTTTGGACGCAGGTGGAGTGCGGTCGGGTTGGTTTTTCCTTAAAAACCAATCGGGCCCCTGGGACGAAAATGCCAATAACTCTCAGACCGGGCGTCCGATCGACGAACCGTCTATTGCGTTGAGTTCCTGTTGACGATACGGAACTTTTGGATACATCAACTTCGGACTTCGTGGCTGTTGATGTATCAGCCTCTCGGCTCGTGGAGCGGACCCTCCCGAACGAGCTTGCTGTGTGCGGGAACCCTAGTGCTGGCAGCGACTGCTCCCTCGACGACGACGACTGTGCAGAGATCCTCCGTGGACTCCGACGACGACCGTGCAGAGATCCTCAGTGGACAGCGGCGACGACTGTGCAGAGATCCTCAGCGGACTGCGACGACTACTGCACTCAGCGATCCTACGTGGATCAGTGCTACATGTCCTGCGTGGGCCCGGTCCTGTGTGGGCCCGATCCTGTACGGATTCGATCCTGTGTGGGTCTACACTCAGCGGTTCTGTGTGAGCCAACTCCTACAGGTCCTGCGTGGGCCCGATCCTGTGTGGGTACGATCCTGTGTGGGTCACTGCGAGGTTAGTACCGATCGATCCTTCGTGGGTCCGACGACTTAGATGGTTTAGTGATCATCTTTATCATCATCCGATGAAGTATACCTGTGTGAGCTGAATCTTGTGTTTCTCTCCTTTGAGGATTGTGTTGAGCTATCCTGTTTGGATTTACAGTTTACTCTCCTTTGTGGATTGTGTTGTTCTATCCTGCATGGGTATGCGTTTTGCTTTCCTGTGTGGACTGGGTTTTGCTAGGGCTCAGACATTGGAGCTGATTGGGGAATTGATGACTTAGGTATATGTATGGGCATATACCTAAGCCGTGTCAGATGTTACTTCGTGATTGTATCTCTCCTTCGTGACTTATCCTTCGTGGATTTCGGGAGACCTTCGGGGGTCTTGGGGTCCCTACTGAGTAGCTTATACTCACCCCTGCATGGGCTATGCCCGCACTTCGTGGTGTTGGTTGCAGACGACGGACAACGCTGATCGTGGAGGAGGTGTGCGGAGCAGGACAGTACCTGGAGGTGGACCACTGGGCGGGACGTACTCGGAGCGGTTAGGTGGACCCGAGGAGCAGTGGAGGCTATCTGTACCCACCCTTCAGGTGGGACTTCTAGAGGACGGCTCGACGCTGCAGTTTTCCATTCAGTTGTTGTTTTTCCTTTCAGTTGTACTTTACAGTTGGGCTTGTATTTCCGGCCCCTTTTACTTTCAGCACAGCTTGTATAGTTTTTACTTAGTGTTTACTTTTCCGCTTGCTTACTCTGTGGTTCTTGTTTACTTTACAAAGGCAATGCCTTCCCCTTTTACCGGGATTTTCGCCTTGGTGCTAGTCGCCAGCCCCTGGCCTATGGAAGGCGGGCTTCGGGTAGTCACGGCACGGGCCCCGAGGACGTGTCGTGACAAATTGGTATCAGAGGCGGTCGGTTCTACCGCAGACTCTGATCATTCTTCTATGTGAAGCAATTGTGTTTAGCGTATTGAGTGTGGTTATCAGTCCAGGGAGTCCAGTGTTGGTGCGGCGGCCGACGTATCCATACACCAGGACCCTGACTTCTGATTCCCGACTTAATGCACGAAAACATTGATTGCATTTGTGTTTCAAGTTTTCTTTGTGATTACTTGTGTCAGCTCACCAGGTATACTGTTCTGACCATGGTACACTTGTTTCCTTTTCAGGATGGCACGACGACAGCAGCCAGCTAGGGTTCCTAGAGTAGGGCGTGACAACAGCCCGCTGAGGGACGAGGCCTCGGTATAGGGCCCGTTGACAGCAGAGGCACCGGCGGTACCTTTACCCGCCGAGCCCCCGATTCTTCCAGCACTGGCAGCTGACGACGCACGATGCCTCGGAGCTCTGCACGAGTTCCAGCACCAGCGACCACCCAGGTTCCGTGGGGAGTCGGACCCCCAGGCAGCCGAGGACTGGCTGGAGGCGGTCATCCAAGTTTTCAGGCTAGTGAGGACACCAGCTGACCTCATGGTTATCCTCGCGGCGAGCCTACTGCACGCAGCAGCCAGACGCTGGTGGAGCCTAATGCTCCAGGTACACGATGAGGCCACCCTCATCTGGATGGACATCGATAGCCTCTTCCGCTCAGAGTTCGTCCCGGCCACCCTCCATGCGGTGCGCATCCAGGAGCTTCTGCAGCTGCGGCAGGGCAGCTTGACGGTCGCTCAGTACGCGGCGAGGTTCACCGACCTATCTCGCTACTCGACAGACATGGTACGAGACCCCTTCTTCCGGGCCCGGACCTTCGACCAGGGATTGAGACACGAGATCAGGGCATCGCTGATCTCCCGCAGCATCCCGACCCAGGCAGGAGTACTGGAGCGAGCCCTCCTGATCGAGAGCTTCCTGGCTGAGTCCACAACGAGACCTACCACAGGGTGGCAGATAGAGGAGTCTTCGGTAGCTGGTAGTCGGCGGATGACTCAGGGTTCTAGGCGGACCAGACCGTCCGGCAGGCGACCTCGGGACACTGGCTCAGCAGTGCAGGGCACCCAGCCCGGAGCTAGTCTTCCGAGAGGCAGGCAGTGCTACGAGTGCAGCGGGCGGGGCCACATGGCTCGTGACTGCCCGACCCGTCGTACCGAGGGTCAGCAGACGGTGGAGGGACCACCCAGGCAGAGGCAGAGGGTCGACCGTGGCGGTCCGCAGGGAGGAGGCGGACGAGGCAGAGGAGCTGGCCGAGCAGCAGGTGGTGGGAGACGCTTTGAGGCTCTACCACCACCACCACCAGGAGGCCCTCCCTGACCACAGGGAGCTGGCGGGCATAGACAGGCTCAGCTCCAGGCAGCGGAGGCCTACGACTACGGTGCGCCAGAGATGATTCGAGGTACGATCTGTGTCTATTCCACCCTTGCTGCAGTTCTGATAGACACAGGAGCGAGTCACTCTTTCATAGCCACTGCCCTTGTTCAGAGCTCAGAGATTCCGACAGATCCGTTGGCTCGATCCTTACGGCTAGAGACTCCTACGGGAGCAGACTCGACGATTACGCACTGGTGCCGGCAGTGTGAGATTACTCTAGGAGGCAAGATCTTCGTCTGGGATCTTCTTGTAGCGGCGTCGAGGCCTTACGACGTCATCTTGGGCATGGATTGGTTATCTACGGTCCATGCTCAGATTGACTGCATTAGGCGCAAGGTGCGATGTGTGCGCACCGACGGGAGCAGGTTCACCTTCACCGGTGAGAAGGGAGCCTTAGCAGCACAGGATGGACTCACGCAGAGGAGAGGTCAGCCCATCACTCATCAGTTGGCTAGCCTCATCCTGGGAGTAGTTGACGTGCGGAGTCCCAGTTTTCCTGCAGTGGTGGATCAGTACGCGGACGTCTTTCCCGACGACGTTCCAGGACTACCTCCTCGCAGAGAGGTAGAATTTTATATTGACCTGTACCCCGGGACAGCCCCGATATCCACTCCAGCATATCGGATGGCCCCCACTGAGCTTCGAGAGCTGCGGGTACAGTTGGAGGACTTGCAGGGGAAGGGGTTCATCCGACCAAGTGTTTCGCCCTGGGCTTCCCCGATTTTGTTCGCCAAGAAGGCGGACGGGAGCTTGAGACTGTGTGTCGATTATCGTCGCCTGAATCAGGTGACAGTGAGGAACAAGTATCCGCTACCCCGGATTGATGATCTCTTCGACCAGCTCAAGGGAGCACGGTGGTTCTCGAAGATAGACCTCAGGTCAGGCTATCATCAGCTTAGAGTTCGAGACGAGGATGTACAGAAGACGGCCTTCAAGTGTCGGTATGGCCACTATGAGTTCTTGGTTATGCCTTTCGGCGTGACCAACTCTCCAGCAGTGTTCATGAGCCTCATGAACATAATCTTCCAGCCATACCTCGATCGATTTGTCGTGGTCTTCATAGACGACATTTTGGTGTACTCGACGACGGAGGAGGAGCACGCCTACCACCTGCGTGTTGTACTAGACACACTCCGAGAGCAGCAGCTTTATGGCAAGCTCTCGAAGTGTCAGTTATGGTTATGTGAGGTCCACTTCTTGGGGCACGTCATTTCTGAGGCGGGAGTTGCAGTGGATCCCGCGAAGATCGAGGCAGTGCTAGCTTGGGTGCCACCCAAGAGCTTGACAGAGGTTCGGAGTTTCTTGGGCCTAGCCGGATACTATCAGAGATTTGTGCCAGACTTCTCCAGAGTTGCGGCCCCACTCTCAGCATTGATGAAGAAGGGGAAACCCTTTGTGTGGTCAGACAGATGTCAGCAGAGCTTCCAGGAGCTGAGGCAGCGGTTGAACAGCGCACCTATCATGAGGTTGCGTGAGGAGGGAGTTGGATACGTAGTCTACTGCGATGCATCAGGGACCGGACTCAGGTGTGTCCTGAAGCAGGAGCGGGCTGTGATTGCCTACGGATCACTTTAGTTGAGGCCTCATGAGTAGAATTACGCTACCCATGACTTGGAGTTGGCAGCAGTAGTCTTTGCCCTGAAGACATGGCGACAATATCTGATGGGCGAGCGCTTCACCGTCTTTTCTGACCACCAGAGTCTCAGGTACATCTTCTCTCAGAAGGACCTGAACCTGAGACAGCGGCGATGGCTCGAGTTCCTCCAGGACTATGACTTTGAGATAGTCTATACTCCTAGGAAGGGGAACGTGGTGGCTGATGCCCTCAGCAGGAGGACGGGCATCCAGATACTTGAGGAGGCGACAGAGCAGCTAGCCGCTTTGCAGATATCCTTCGTGGATAGAGACGCAGCAGCCTTCCTTCAGTCTCTCACAGTCTCTCCTCCACTTATTCAGCGGGTCAGAGAGGCACAACACGGGGACGTTGACTGTGAGACACGGCGTTCACAGATATCCTCGGGACAGGCACCTGATGGTTTCTCCCTTGGAGCAGAGCACGGTGTCCTTTTCAGAGGACGTACCTTGGTGCCAGTCGCTTTACGAGAGGAGGTGCTGAGAGCGTATCACACTTCTCCTTTGGCGGTACATCCTGGAGTGTCGATGATGTACCAGGATCTCAGACGACAGCACTGGTGGCCAGGCATGAAGAAGGCTGTGGCAGAGTTCGTTTCACGGTGCCTCACCTGCCAGCAGGTAAAGGCAGAGCATCAGGTACCAGCAGGTTTGGTACAACCCTTGGAGGTCCTGGAGTGGAAGTGGGACGGGATATCTATGGACTTTGTGACTGGACTTCCACGCACTTCCAGAGGTCATGATTCCATTTGGGTGATTGTTGACCGACTCACCAAGTCGGCACACTTCTTGGCCATCTGAGAGCAGGGCTCAGTGGAGAGCTTGGGGCGTCTCTACGTTCAGGAGATTGTACGACTTCACGGTGTGCCATCGACTATCGTCTCCGATCGGGACACTCGTTTTACTTCCTGGCTTTGGAAGGGATTGTAGGAGGCGTTCGGGATGCGACTATGTCTGAGCACCGCCTTTCACCCTCAGACGGATGGTAAGACGGAGAGGACCATTCAGACTCTCGAGGACATGCTCCACGCATGTGTCCTCGACTTTGGTCGCAGTAGGGAGGACCACCTACCCTTGGTAGAGTTTGCGTACAACAACAGCTACCACTCCACCATCGGGATGGCACCCTACGAGGCGTTGTACGACAGGCCTTGCAGATCTCTTTTGTGCCGGACAGACCCTGGAGAGTCAGCACTTGTGGGACCAGAGATGGTCCGGGCCACGACAGAGAAGGTCCAGGTCATCCAGGAGCGGATGAGGACAACACAGAGCCGGCAGAAGTCATATGCTGACAGGAGGCGGAGGCCACTATAGTTCGAGGATGGCGACCACGTCTTCTTGCAGGTCTCACCTCGACGTGGTTTGAGGAGATTTGGTCGAGGCGGCAAGTTGCCTCCACGCTTCAGCGGACCCTTCCAGGTCCTCAGCAGGGTTGGCGAGGTGGCTTATCTTCTGGCTCTGCCACCTCAGTTGCACCGGGTACACGACGTCTTCCACGTATCCCAGCTGAGGAGATACGTGCACGACCCGACACACATCATTGACTATGGGGAGCTAGACGTGGATGATGGAGTGACTTTTGCGGAGGTCCTAGTGGAGATAGAGGATCGACAATAGCAAGTCCTACGTGGGCGATCGATTCCTCTTGTGCGCATCAGATTGCAGCACGGGAACCTCCAGGAGAGCACTTGGGAGCGGGAGGCTCAGATGCGTGCTCAGTACCCACATTTGTTTCCCTAGTTTTTGATGTATCTTTACGAGGACGTAAAGTCCTGAGGTGGGAGTAATGTAAAGACCCGTAAATTTCAAGGAAATTTTTTTTTCTTAATTTTCTTTGGAATTTTACAAGAGCGCAGTTTCTAACGGCACCTGATTCCGAGGCCCGGTGTGCCCGGAATCATTTTCCGAAGATTGGCTCGGGTACGTTCAGTGAACGGGCGAGCGAGTTTTTCTAACTTTTGAACTGGTGCCCAGAATTGAATTCTGAGGGCACCAATGAAATCGCAGCGCCGGTTTTCGCTTAGAAACGCCTCTTCTGGAGTTGCGTTTGCTCGGGTGTGATTTTTAATTTTCGGGCTTAAAGATAAGAAATAAAATAATTTTGCGACAACTTTATTTTATTTCACTTAAGCCACTTAGAAGCCACTTATAGCCACTTAAAGGCGGCTTAAACTGAGTTGAACTGGATAAGATGCTATCCAGAAATATCCTACCCCCTTGGTAGGATATTTGTGAGGTGGGGCCCGCTTGAGCCCCACCGTTTCTTTCCGCTAAGAAACGCACCCGTGAAAACCCGTCTTAATGAAAGTCAACCGACGCGTTTTCTAAATTCTTAACAGACCATTTAATTGGGCGGTTTATTTCGTGAATTAATTGACCTGTTTCTTTCATTGAATTAATTCAACGAATTAATTCAATCGTTTCTTAACCTGTTTTCGTGTGTTGGCATATTAATAAAATAAGACCAACCCAAAATATTTGGAGATGATTTGAGAGGATTCTTGTTTCTTCTTCTCCCTCGCGAAGAACGCGAAGAACGCGAAGAACGCGAAGAACGCGAAGAACGCGAAGAACGCCGAACCCGGAAATCGACGATGCTTCCGTCCGAGACGTTCTTCCACGCTCCGATCTCCGATCACCGACAGTTTGAGGTGAGTGACGTCGGAATTTCCTCTAATGTTCTTTTCTTTTGGTTTAAAACGAAACACAGATTTAAATATTAAGAATTTAAATCTGTTGTTCTTGGTTCGTTGAGCTCGCCGACTCAACACCGGATTCCGCGACGACGCGACACCTCCCTGCGACGACGCGACGATCCGTCCCTTCCGCGACGATCTTTTCCGCGAAGAACGCCCGCGCGTGACGATGGACGAGGTAGGGATTTGTTATGGGAATTACCCCCTTTTTAATTTATTCCCGTTAATGTTTCTTTAAAGAAATTAATGAACCGATTTTGTGAACAATTTTAATTTCATTAAAATTGTTGTTTCCTGTGTGGAATAAAAAGTCTCTCGGTTGTTTATCTCTAACGCGGAGGGTGCGAGCCAAACGAACACGGCCCGACAACCCTCCGTTGTTCTTCGTTTTGTGCGGATTTGACGGACGACGACGGAACGTGCCGCAGCGGATGTTTGACGATCCCGCAGTATAGAACGGATCCCGGGAGGAGCAACGGCGCAGATCGGAAGGAAAACGGGCCACCGGAGCGACGCTGGCGGCCCGCGGAAGCTGACGGCGGTGCGGGTCGACGACGCAGCGGCGCCGGCGGCCGGAGGCGGCGGCGCCCCGGCGCGCCACCGGACGAGGCCGCCGCGGCTGAAGCCGCGGTGGCGGCGGCGGAAAACGGACCCGCGGCAGCGCGTGTCCGGTTCGCCCAGGCGGGACGCGGCAGAGCCGCGTCCGCGGTTCACCAGCGCGGCCCACGCTGGCCGCGACTTCTTCAGGCCGCGGGTCAATGCCCGCGGCGCTCGGCCGCGCGGCCGAGCTGAGCCGGGCCGGTCCGACCGGACGGGCCGCGCCCTGGCCGGGCCGGGCCGGGCCGGTCCCACCGGGTCGGACCCCGGCGGGTCGACCCAGGGGGGGGGGGGTCGGGCCTGGCCGGCCCGGGCCCGTACCCCCCCATCTTCGGACGTTTTCGTTCAAACGCCCGTAACTTGAGCTATGTGCCTCCAAACGACTCTCCGTCAGCAGAAACGCGATCCTTGGATCAAGACGGTCGTTTTGGTATATCGCACTCAAGGTTTCAGAATACTTTGTGTTCGGCCGGGTTGGTTCGTACACGTGACCAACCGGGCCCTCGGAGCGGAAACACTCATATCTTGAGCTACGGACGTACGATTGACGTGCCGTCAGCTTTGTTGATTTCCTCTAAGTGAGACGGATCTTTTGGCATACTCCGCCCGAGGTTTGGACGCAGGTGGAGTGCGGTCGGGTTGGTTTTTCCTTAAAAACCAACAGGGCCCCTAGAACGAAAATGCCAATAACTCTCAGACCGGGTGTCCGATCGACCCGCCGTCTGTTGCGTTGAGTTCCTGTTGACGATACGGAACTTTTGGATACATCAAATTCGGACTTCGTGGCAGTTGATGTATCAGTCTCTTGGCTCGTGGAGTGGACCCTCTCGAACGAGCTTGCTGTGTGCGGGAACCCTAGTGCTGGCTGCGACTGCTCCCTCGACGGCGACGACTGTGCAGAGATCCTCTGTGGACTCCAACGACGACCGTGCAGAGATCCTCAGTGGACTGCGGCGAAGACTGTGCAGAGATCCTCAGTGGACTGCGACGACTACTGCACTCAGCGATCCTACGTGGATCAGTGCTACAGGTCCTGCGTGGGCCCGGTCCTGTGTGGGCCTGATCCTGTACGGATCCGATCCTGTGTGGGTCTACACTCAGCGGTTCTGTGTGAGCCAACTCCTACAGGTCCTGCGTGGGCCCGATCCTGTGTGGGTCCGATCCTGTGTGGGTTACTGCGAGGTTAGTACATATCGATCCTTCGTGGGTCCGACGACTTAAATGGTTCAGTGATCATCTTTATCGTCATCCGAAGAAGTATACCTGTGTGAGCTGAATCTTGTGTTTCTCTCCTTTGTGGATTGTGTTGAGCTATCCTGTGTGGATTTACTGTTTACTCTCCTTTGTGGATTGTGTTGTTCTATCCTGCGTGGGCATGCGTTTTTCTTTCCTGTGTGGACTGGGTTGTGCTAGGGCTCGGACGTTGGAGCCGATCGGGGAATTGATGACTTAGGTATTTGTATGGGCATATACCTAAGCCGTGTCATATGTTACTTCGTAATTGTATCTCTCCTTCGTGACTTATCCTTCGTGGATTTCGGGAGACCTTCAGGGGTCTCGGGGTCCCTACAGAGTAGCTTATACTCACCCCTGCACGGGCTATGCCCGCACTTCGTGGTGTTGGTTGCAGACGACGGACAACGCTGATCGTGGAGGAGGCGTGCGGAGCAGGACAGTACTTGGAGGTGGACCACTGGGCGGGACATACTCGGAGCGGTTAGGTGGACCCGAGGAGCAGTGGAGGCTATTTGTACCCACCCTTCAGGTGGGACATCTAGAGGACGGCTCGATGCTGTAGTTTTTCCTTTCAGTTGTTGTTTTTCCTTTCAGTTGTACTTTACAGTTGAGCTTGTATTTCCGGCCCCTTTTACTTTCAGCACAGCTTGTACAGTTTTTACTTAGTGTTTACTTTTCCGCTTGCTTACTCTGTGGTGCTTGTTTACTTTACAAAGGCAATGCCTTCCCCTTTTACCGGGATTTTTGCCTTGGTGCTAGTCACCAGCCCCTGGCCTATGGAAGGCGGGCTTGGGGTAGTCACGGCACGGGCCCCGAGGACGGGTCGTGACAGGTGTGATATATAAGAATTATAGATAATGGTTACTCAGGAAAAATATATACTATAAATCACCAATTGTTTTCATCACCCCACATGTGTTCCTAATATTTCACTTTCACAGGCTTAAATCAAGTTCACTTTTCTCCAAAATCCATGTCATGGGTTTATAGGGATTCTATGAATAGATATTAGTTGAATGACATTATAAATAATCACCAACATCTAAAATTAATGTCATATAATATAATCATCCCTCACTATAAGTTGAAAATTCAATGATATATCCTATGTAATATTACAATACATCATTTCCCCTTCTTTATTTGAGTTTATAATTCTTAAAATATCTCTAAACACTTCGACAACTAGGATCTTAATAAATTTATCCCAAGCATAGTATGAATGTTTTAACATAAATTATGAGTAAAAAAATATATAACTATGAAATTATCGTTAATTTTCATCCCTAAGTTTGTTTAATATAACCATGTCATGTAAGTATGATTTAAACAACAATCTCATATATTACTTTAAATATTCATAAAACATTTCATTTCCACACACATTTATAAAAACTATTATATTCTATCATAGGAATTCATAGATAACTTATCAAATATAAATTATATTTAAGTTTATATAATGTTTAAAATTATCATTTATTATCCTTTAGTACAGATTTAATTTGGATTATTTAACATGTTTTCCAAAATTGTGTTCAATTTTATACCTTCTTCATGTCAAAAAATATATTCTCCTAAAACCTTTTTGTTTATGAATTTATATTCCATATTTTTTTACTAGTGATAACTTTTCACAATGTGATACTATATTCAATTTTCAAATATATACATTGTAAATATAAATATTTTTCAAATCACAATATAATTGAAAAGGAACATAATAATGTAAAATAAAACATAAAAATACTAAAATGCAAAAATTATTTCCTTCCCCCAAAATTGTTTAGTGAAATTTTATCAATGAATTATAACACATATAACCATGATAAATATATTTTTATAATGTAAATCATTCATCTAAGTTAATTATATGGATAAACTATTAGTTTTATTTATAAAACTATTTAGTGGGTTCAATATCCTCCAAGGGGTCCCAAAAAATGTTCTCATAATAATTATTCACACTCTAATAGTTCTATGTTGTGGGATTTTATTCTCTAACTAGAGTGATCTTAGTTTCACAAAACATAAAATAATTAGTAATAATCAATGCCACTCTCATCTAGATTAAAAATTTCCTAGAATTAATTTCATCATGTAATTATAAAAAAATCACTTTATCTCTCGGATGGAAGCCTCAATTTTAGATTAGTTTGACATGTTTATTTATTTCTACTTGAATAGTATATTATTTTTAAATTACTATCTTTTAGTTTTCATATATTCCATATTTTTTTCATAATTTCATATCCAAATTTTTCTAAATCAATGTTCCTCTTCATGAACACCCTAGATGAATTTTTCTAAAATTTAATAATGATATAACAACTATATTCATACACTAATTTAAATTGGATTACTCTAATTGGTGACTTAAAAAATATTTGGTAAGCCCATAATGAGACTTAAAACATTTGAATATAATAATTACTATTCTCATTCACAATGTTTCAAAGATTCAATTCACTTATCTATTGGTAACATTGGACTTCCCATTTATTGGTAGGTGGTATGGTGTTGATTTTTTATGGCCCACTCCATATTTCCTCATCAAGGATTCCATTATTATATTATAGAATGTAGTTCCTTGGAAACTTATTATTAACCATGTTATCTCAAATTTATTTAGTATTTTACTACAAAAAAATCATTATGTACTAATGAATCATCAATTATCATTATTTTGAATTTCTATTGTGACTCACTATCTTTTACAAGATTCATTTCACTTCTATATACATAACATTGGACTACATATTTTTTAATGGGTGGCATGATGTTGATGTTTTATGATCCTATATAAATTTATTCATCAATAATTCTATGATTATAATTAATAATTGGGTTCATTAGACAATTATTATTTCCCTTGATATCACAAATCCATAGAATATGTTAGTCATAATAAATCCTAAACAAAAAAAAGAATCCACAATTTTTTTGGTTTTTATTCTACAAGCTTAGAACATAATATATGTTAATAAATATGCATTAATAACAATGATACAATGTCAATGATCACTTAAACTCTATTCCAAATACATAAAGTATTTCCAGTATGCTCGCAAGATTTTGAGGCATTTCCTATCAGTTGAGAAATTAATAGTGAATTAACATTTATAACATTTCCAATAAATTTTATATATATCATTAAAAAGTGTGGGGTAAAAATTCCTATATCTAAAGAAATTAGTAGGTTTTATATGGTTGTATAAATAGGCCTCTAGAAGATATTTTATGAAAAATGTTATGCGTATAATGTGAATAACTCTTGTGTGGATATCTTATATATACTTTGTCACAAATATTCTCTAATTATATCTCTCAACCCATGCATATAATCATGATTCACCCAAAAATTTTGATATTTTTCACTGATTACGGTTTGTATGGATGTAATCTATAATAATAGATATTAAAATATCATAATACATGGGAACCTATCATTAAATTAAATAGAGTTTCCCATTCCGTGTTAGGTCATTTAGTGGCCATTAATAAAAAAACATTCTAATGCAGTTATGTGGGGTAGAGTTCCAAAATGACCATCCATATTATTCATGGCCCAATCATATCATTAATCACCACATAAAAATCACATAAAAAAGAATCAATATTATAAACCTCATCTGTGATTCTTCCAACTTAATTAGGAACCAACCTATTCATAACTACTGATGAAAGTGACATTAATTTATAGAAAATATTATCAACAAAATTGATATCAAAATAAACAACATAAATCACATTTTCATTGGTTTATATTATTTTTATATCTGTTGAGTTATGATCTATAACATTTATTTTTCTTCTAGTTATTTAGAAAATAAGTACACATTTAAATCAATTATAGGAATTAAACAATAGTTCCAAAGGTGCTCCATATATGGAGATTGAATTATTAGGGGTGAAGATAGTCTCATATTTATCTCATTAAATTATTTACTACAAGAATAATAAAATATGAACTCATTATAATGTTAACATATTTTTTATTATTGTATAGAAATATTTCTAAAATACATGATGACCCACATACAAAAACATTCCCTCTTTACGAATTATATAACTTGTTTAACGTATATGGGGTGAGTTAATCCACCAACGACATGTATTTGTTTTTTCAAATTCAATTTATTTATAGGAAAACACATGACATAATACAATCCATTATTCTACCATGCAAGGAAATTTTTCAAAATTGTGAATGAGTTATTTTCTATGTATATTTTCATATACATATCCCTATGGAATACGAAATAATTAAATTAATTCTCATAAACAGTGAAATAACATAAAAACTTATTGAAATTCCTCAATTAGATAAAAGTTGATTCATACCATAATTATTTGAAAGGTCTTATGGGAGTTACACAATATAAAAAGAATAATTTTATGATTAAATGATCAATAATAATATATAATGGATTCTCTGTCCTGGTTATAATGAGAAATTCACACATAAAAGTTAACATTGAATCAATTTGTTAAATTAAAATGGGATTTTCGTGACAATATTTCATGTATTTGTTTATTAAACGACATCATAAGTGGTCCTTACCTGTAACAATATTCAATATCATAAGGTTTATACAATCTTTCAATCTATTTTTTTCACTCACAAGGATCATTTGATTTTTCTCATTTAAAATAATGATCATACTTGGCTTTTTGGGAATTATTTTAATTAGAATAACCCTCGGTATATTTGAAATTGGGTGGATGATTCCTGCTCCTAGAAAAAATTCAATTTATTTTCTATCAAAGTCTATTATTTTCTGTATTAACCTTCGTTTTAGTTATATTTATGATTATGAACTATTTTTTAATATGATTTTTTTATAAATATCATTTAACTAAACTAACATATATCACATATACTCCATCTTATGGACATGAAATTATATCATATGTTTTCTATTAGTTTATATTCATGATCTAGTGAGGAATTTATAAAAATTATAATGATTATCATGGTTTTACAGATTTGAAATTCATTATTTAAATGTGGTGTTAGTTTCTTTAATGTAATCATGGGTGGCCAAATTATTGATGTTAATAACTATGGTACACTAACATCTTCAAATTTCTGTTCCATCCAGCAATGTTAATTATGAATATAATAATTAAATGAAAATGACCAATATAACCCCTGAAATAAATAGGGGTATACCTCATTGTTAGGTTTCTATATAGTAGTCTATGATTAATTATAGTTATTTAAAATTGAATTATTAATCTCAAATTGTTTCCAATATTCTGAATCTCGTAATATAGATCATTTTCTACATGTGAATTTGTTAACCTGGTGTGTGTAATTATGATAAGTCTATTTTATTCTTATCGAACCTTCATTGAATAAAAAATAAGTTCATGTGCTATATTTATTCAAAATTATATTTTTAATGTAACTTTACGGAAACAAATGATTGTCGTAGAAGTCTTGTGAAATGTCATGACTAGTTTTATTGGTGGTTTACCTGGAATTATATCTTCTTCTCTTTTTTGGAAATAGAAATTAGCTATAAAAATCATATTCCACACCCACACCCACAAATCTTCTAGAACCCCAGTTGGAAATACTATAAATCAATGTGTTAAATGAATTCTAACACAGGATTGAGCTCTATAATTTATAAACATATGAAAACATAATACGTTATTACATGAATTGAATCATCTAAATCTAATAAATTTTATGTTAGTCACATTTAACTAGTAATATAGGAATTTAAAAGTAACCTAGATCCTTAAATTTGGTGGTTCATTGAGGTGTTACTATAGTTGACACATTTCTTCCCAATTTTACTCTCTCTTTCCCTTGAATCCTCCTTTTTAGGGTGTATATTTCCTTTAAAAACATAGTATATCATCAAATCTATTTATGGTATTCAAAAAGACTTATGTAGATTTTTTTACTTTTCTAAACGTTTGGAGATGTTTTTTTGAATATACACATCATGAGTTTTATTAGTTTGAATAATTATTAAAGGAAATGGTATTGTATATTTTACGATTATTTTGAAAGTTCTTGTGTTAAAATTAGTATTTTTCTTTAACATGATCATAGTTATTTCTATTATGAAAATTTTCGATATGATTTATTTATTCAGTATGTGGCTTTAGAGAAGATTTATTTTCTTTTCCACATATATTTGTTACTGGAATCAAATTTCCCATAGTATTGGATAATATTTGAGGTGGTAATTTTTTGGGATTGTCAGCCATTATTTCCACTAGATTCCCTTATAGGGTTTTAAATTCATTCAAATCCATTTTTAACTCCACTTTGTTTGGATCAGGTTGGTGATAGATTTTTACATGATAAATAGAGTTAGTACAGTCATGATATATATTTTATTGTAATATAGAAGGTTTTATAGACTATTGGTATGATTCTATGAAATTTTATTAATATTAATGAGCCTGATGAATTTTTATTAAAATATTTGTCATTATTGTCTTTTTAGATTTAAAATGAATACAAGATATATGAGTTATCCTTATATCCTTGGTTTTCCATGTGTTGTTTAATGTTTATTTTTGAATAGATACAATTGTACTCTTTGTATATTGCACTTTATTATAGTGACCAATGAAATGACCTTGAGAAGAACAACTACCTCTAACTATAACTAGGTTTGGATGGTCATTATATTATTCAACATTTATTTTTTCTTAACAAAATGGTTATTCCATCCATATTTACTTCAAAAAAGTTTATTTTGTGGGAATTTATGGGATTTAGTTCATTGGCTTCTCTAGTGGAAGTATCAATTATGCTATTTTTTGAACTCCAAGCTATCTTCCCCATCTTACATTAGACACTTTTGAATAAATTATCCTCTAATGGATACGTCTAGATGATTTATTCACCATGATGTAGTCCTTGGTGTAATAATTTTTTAATGTGATGTTACTAAATGGAATGGTGTGGAGATAAAAAAAAATTGTCTTTTATCTCTTTCGATAATCATGGATTCTCTCTACCGAGGATTTGTTGGTTGAATCTCTTTCCTCGATGTGGTTCATAATAATTATAGAATGAATACATAAATTCAATTTGATGTTCATCCTAGTATTGGAATCTCGATGTTTCATGTTTATTAGAAACTCCATGGAAACACCTACCAATGATAAAGGTAATTCAATCTATTTGACATGTTATTATGCTACACCTTAAAACTTCAATGTAGAACACACCATGGTGATTTTCATTATAAATATTTCATTATCATCTCTTATAAGTCCATGGAAGTTTGGTAATTATTGATGTATAGTTTTTTATTTAAATTTATATTTTACTATAAGTTATCTGGTATCATTATTTAATGATATAAGGCTCATATAAATCACCCAATGTCTCGTCAGGGATTCATTCGATGAATATGAACCTCTCATGGTGACTCTGTAAGAGTTGCTGTCATATAGTCCTCTGGTGGTAATTTGATTACATGGATCATTAATATATTTGAATATTAAGAATCTTATTACCTTTTTTTCATTGTTCTGCATGACTAAAGATTAATAATGTCCTAGAGTATTTTTCATATTGACATGTTCATAGAAGTTCCCTACTAGGATGAGATCCTTGATTTGTTATGACAACATTCTTAAATATAGTTATACGGTTGGATAAAATTCTATATTGGGACACATATTACACAGACCATCGGGTGCGAGTACTTGTAATTAGATGAGTCTTCCACTCATGAAGTTTGAACTCAATAATTTCCAAGATGAGAGATTATTAAAAAAGACCTTCTAGTATGAATTCAACATGTTTTGGTGACATTGGATATAATTATCAGTAAGAATGTGTAATGATCCAAAGACATTTAAAGAATCATTAATATGTTTCATGACTCACGAACATTTATTTACTAATGAAAACTGTCATGCATATATAAGGTAGCAAGTAGGGTGCGTTGGTTACATCATAAGTGGCTTGTTATTAAGGTATAATTTGATGAAGGATTTGTCCCTTTCATTTATGGAATATGATATATCGACACTTTTATTGATATATAACAATCATGTGAAATTCCATGGACTTGGTGTAATGAAGCATTTATTTTAGGTAGTCAAAGAATGATGTATCAAGAACAATGGTTGATGACACTATCATGATACCTTCTTGATTAGATATTGAGGTAGAGGGATTATATGACATAGTGAGTGTTTGTATGGGGTTTTGTTTTGTTGAGACCATTAGTTCATTCTCTTGGGTGACTTGACCCATTACTAGAAAGTATACTTGGAGTTTAGCCAAGCCAGCCTAATGCCAAAGAGAATGAATCCTAGAGGGTCACACACTATAGGGTCACACACTATAGTTTTCTATAGGACTCTGTTAAATTATATTTTAATTTAATTAATGAAAAAAATATCATTTTCTAAGTAGTTGAATAACTTTATTAAAGATAAAAAGATATCATATGTTATATAAATATTTATTCACTGGATTTTGTGCAAAATATATTTATGAATTTTATTAAACATTTAATAAATATTTCCTAATTTTTTTAAATAAAATATTTATTTTAGATAATACATTAAGTAATTATTTATTCTGGTGTTGGTTAAATGTATTTTGAGTTAAAGTAGACAAAGGGATACTAGGTAATATTTTAATTATTTATATTGTTGTAAATAATTATTTAACTAGTTGGAATAAGTTAAAATAATAATAAAACAACTATTATTTTGTGAGGTGGAATTTTATTTATAATTACATTTCTCGTATGTTGACATATGATAAATAATAATGTGGTATTATTATTAAAATAATAGTTTTTTCCCTAAGGTTGTTAATTTATTTAATTACTATTGTGCAATTAAATATTGTAACTGAAACCCCATGTCGTTAAATAGACATATAGGTGTATTGTGCTATGTACCGAACTATATGACAGGGTGAATTGAGAATTCTTGAGCTAAAAGGTATATCTCTCGAATCCAATTCCTTCACCACTAAATAATGATAGGCATTCTTCAGTAAAGACGAAAAGTGGTCAAGAACTACTTACACAAGACACTTGCTTCTCAACACTAGCATTCGAAGAACGAGTGTTGTTGATCGGAGGCAATTAGAGACTGTGTGGTTCAACGCTAGAGGGATTCAAGGGTGATTCCTTGCATGCACAATGATAAAATCTAGAAGAGTCATTCCATATGATCAACATCATAAAAGAAGAATGTATCCATGTTCTAGGTATTCTTTTCATTATTAAATTATTTGAATTAATTATAAACATGATGTGAAATATTCTCTATAATGGTTTCAGGATTCTTCCTTCCTTATCTAAATCAATAATTCTATTCCATGGAGACTAGAGTTTATCATCTTATTAGTCCAAGAATAATCATTGGTCATGGTAAAAATAAAAGTTGGGTGTCGGCCCAAGCACACTTCCACTACACGAAAAACCATCATGTTGTAACAAAGTTAGGTTAAATCATTGTTTTTATTTATTTAATTTTTTCATTGATGATTTACACATTTGATAATTTAGTTGTTTCAATTCATGTTAATTGATCTATAAATTTTATTCTCTAGAAAAATTCCTCCTCTTTCATTTCTCACTAACCTTATAGAAATGACCTTCTACTTATAATTGTTATTAAAATAAAATAGTGGATCTACTCCGGAGGTTCCAAAGGATCTTGGTCGTATAACACTAGAATACAGGGCTTGTATTTGATAGTACATGCTGGGTAGTCATGGTAAAATCCATTTGGACAAGTCCTCCAAACCAAGCAGTGTGTTAGATTTTATCAAATTCATTATGACCTCGTGTGTTGAACAGGAATAGGTGGATCATGGTTTTTTTATTACATGCCTTGAGGCCAAAAAGACATGGTTTTTATTCCCTTCGGGTTAGGGTTCGACCATGTACTCCTTACATGGCTTGCCTGACTAGAAACCATGTAACACAAACACTAAATGAGGTGTGGCCCATTGGACACACCATGTACTCCAAATATTTATGAAGTAAATCTATACAACGTATCCCCGGTTGTGTACTAAATAAGGATGGTGAATAATAGTTGAAGACGTGTAGTCAGAACTATACATCGTGTACTCATAACAATTTTAGAGATTTATTAAAATTTATTATTATATTATACAAACCATTGAGCTGTGTACCATGGTGAGGGGGTAAAGATGAGACGAAACACATGATAAGTGTTATATATATATATATATATATTCAATTTAACACATGAGTGATGTTAATTTCTACTCATTGGTTTGTTTTGAACCGTAATTAATTGTGTTTCCTCCATGTTACATTACATATAAATATAATTTTAAATGAATTTATTTGTTTAAAATTATGATGGATGAGTATAACAACTCTTCTTTTTATAACACATGTAAACACAATTTATTACATAAAATAATCACTTGATACAACATATAATATCTAGATTTATAGTTTCTTTGAGGATTAATACCATTACTTAACGACATAAAACATGAAACACCACATCTTTATTGAAAACATCCTTTAAATGACCACTACATTCCCCTCTACTTTGCATTGCATGAGATAACATTAGGTCATGCATAAGAAAATGGTGATCTATAAAGCCCAGTAATGGAGAAAACAAGGTATAAAATGAAAAATAAAAAACAATTTAGAAAATATTAATATAAATTTATCATAAGAGAAACATGAATATAAAAGCATGAAATAACATGATTATCATAACATGTAACTGTGGAAACAACACATAACATTGTATTAGCATGATCCAAAGCACATTGCACATGGAGCATGAGTAAACACTCATTGAACATGGATTTCCATCAGTACGGCTTCATTTCACATTTTGTATCACGATACTTATCTTTACCGAGTGCATTCGAGCGCAATTAGGGCACATACTTAATAAACATTTCATTTCATGCATAAGTGTGCCACATGGATCATTAATCATATGCTCATTAAACATCATCATTATTTCAATGATAAATGAATGTGGAATTAATAATTAAATTACATAATCAATAAGTAAATTTTATTAAATGTGAATATCCTTGATAGAGATATGAGCGTGGTATTCAGTACACGATGACTTTGTCTTTGAAAATCATGTTGCAATTTCGACAGCATAACAGTGTGACATAAGAATACATAAACATGGTTTTTGAGTTGGGAATGGGGTGAATCACCATATTTTTATGAAATAGAATGTAAGGAGGGAATATAGATTCACATCACAATATAATTACAATAATTGAGATACATAATACAAAAGTATTTCTTTACTGTAAATGAGGAGAGAGAAATTCCATAAGGGTTTTTTGCATGATAATTGGTGTACACGAGTAGAATTTTAATGAAGATAATGGGGTATATCATCATTCAGACATGAATAGGGAAGTATGGGGGAGGTGCAAAATCATACCCCAAAATGTATAATTGAAAATAAAAGGTCATAACAACATTAAGAAACTTGCATAAAATGAGAAAGGTATGAATCCCTTACTTAGAAGTGTGATACCAAAGGCTTGGGAGAGGCTAGAGAGAGGATTCATGGGAGATTGTGGAACATTGGGAGGATTATATGGAGACAAGGGAAGAGGTTGGACGAACTCCAAGAGCTTTGAGTGGAGATGAAGTGGGATCTTGTGTGTGTTTATATGGGAAAAAGGAGAGAATTCGTTATTATTTATGTTTTGTCTGATACACATTAAACTAACCAAAACCAAAAACCATCCAATGGTTTTTTCCAAATGAGAGTGAAAAAAATATATTATATGACCAATGGCCGGAATTCTTAAAATATGAGGTTCAGTTATGTGGAGGTGAGTCACACTCTCAAGGAAAACAATTTAATAATTCAAAATGTATTATAAGCCTTGGCGGGTCCACTATAGCTTTGTAAAATAATGAAAACAAACCCAAAATCGCATTATTTTAATGGTAAAACATATATTTCTTAACATATTGTTTATATTATTTTATTACATTACTATTGGGTCATTATGATGTCATAAAAACACATTAAATATCTAAACAGTACTTAATTAATACCAAAATATTTGTTTGTCTCATAATATTATGAAAAATTCAAAGTTCGATAATTTTGACATCTGGATTCCAAAAATAATATTCATTTTATCATGAATTTTTTAAAATATATGAATTTTAATACTAATAATAATACTGACATTTATTGAAAATTCATCAGTTTTGGAAAAAACAGGTTTCAAATCATAAAAACATACAATTTTATTCATAAAACATTTACATTAATTATTATATAATAAAAAGTAATTTAGTAATTATATATCAATAAAATATTATTTAATTATAAAAACCATTAATTCATCAAAATGGATCTCTTAATTGAATATTAACTAAAAATACTAATTGTGATTTTAAAACTATTTAAAAAGTAACAACTATAGAATGAATGTATATTATATATACAAAAAATAATTTATTTAATCATAATTATATTGTATTGTTACATAACCCCTTATAACACCCTTATAAGACTGAAGGGTAAGGTGTGTGATGATGATAGTCTGTTGGGGTGGCTCGGATAACATCGCTCGGGTGGCAATCTATATCAAATTCCACATCTCTCGTAGGCATTTCCATTCGAGCATAATGTGTTTATTCTCATTTTAGGCTTGTTCAAGAGAAAATCCCCATGATGCCACCTCCATTCAGAGCTCCTATAAATGGGCTTCATATGGAGAAATTCTTGTGGATGAGTTTGTCTCATCCTTTGTCTGAGTAAATTGAATTTATTAAAGCCCTATATTTATACTAATCATGTGATCACTCTTCAATAGATATATTAGAAATTGTCACAATTCATAACGGTATTTTAAAATAAAAAAACAAAAAAACAAGGAATTTCATATGTTATATAACCATCTTAAATAAAAATACATTTAAAGAGATTAAGAGGTATTTTCATTCATGAATGTTAGGGTCATTACAATCTCTACCACACCCCATGAAATTTCTCCCTCAAAATGTTGCTTTATGTTCTATGCCGCAAATATGTACAGGTACATTTCCTTCATTTCCTCTTATAGTTCTTATGCTACCTCTTCATAATTATGGTTTTTCAATAGTACCTTGACTAGGTGGGAAGTCTTGTAATGTAGAAAATTATCTATATGATCCAAGATCTTCACTAGATGTTCCTCATAATAAAGACAATCCCACAACTGTACTACATGTGAAGAGAGTACATGTGAAGTGTCTGGTATGTACTTCCTTAATAGGGATACATGAATGACATCATGTACTTTAGACATGGTAGGTGGATGTTCTAGTCGATAGGCCACATCCTCGAGTCCAAATAGAACATGGTCTTAAAATACCTTCTAGAGTCTAAATAGATCACTAATATTGGAAATCCGTTTGAGGATGATAGGTCATATTGAATTATAGTTTAGTTCTTAGATCATTTTTTAGACTTTTCCAAAACATCGTGGCGAATCTCAGATCATGATCAGATACAATTGATAGTGGTAATCTATCATGACCCGTCACACGGGGTCATTGCCATGACTATCCCAATCCTGCCTTCCATTGGCTTGGGGTTGGATACTAGAACCAGAAAGGCATATCCGTAAAACATGAAGTCATTTACATTAATCTTGTACAGACACACAGTCCATGAACACAACAAGATGCAACCACGAAGTATAAATTCCCTAGTAAAAGAGTGTACTAAAAGTAAAGGGGCAGGAATTCAAGACCAACTGAAAGATACAATACAAAAAATATATTATATAGCTCATGGGATCATCCACCAAGGATCTTTCCTTAAGGGTAGGTACAACTCTTCTACAAAGTTATCCATGTCAACCAGACACCTCTGTGTACCGCATACTCCTGGCTCCTAAGGTCTTAACCAGGTTGATCGTCGTCTGCACAAGACACAACATGGTGCGGGTGATGCCTATGCAAGGGTGAGTATATGAATAACTATTAAGGGTCCTGAGACCCCCTAAGGTCTCCCATAATTCCAAAAGGTAAAACCCAAAATCATGATCCTAATCACAATGAATAACGAAAATGACACAAATCAAACTAGGTATACAATTCAGTGACCAGGAATAAAGATGATTGGTCTTAAGCCACATCATTTGATTTTGTTCACAACTGAACCACAGAGAATATATTTATTTTTTGATCTACATAGGTTTGTATGTCACTGGTCCATGACAGGCCGCTCTTAGGTAGGTCCTCATTAGTTCGTGCACTGCTGATCCACATAGGGTCGCTAGAATGCTGATCCACACAAGGTCCCTATAATTTTGATCCACACAGGGTCTCTACAATTATGACTGACACAGAATCCTGATAAGTCTAATCATCATAGGGTCACTATAATGTTTATCTACACCAGGTCTCTATAATGCTGATTCAAACCAGGTCACTACAAAAGGCATCCAACAACAGGATTCTCCAAACTCTATGGGTTTGAGTTCCATAGAGCTCCTCAGTATATTATTCGTGCCTCATATTCCAAGATGTTCCAAAATGTAGTAACCCAAAGGACCTCTATATCGTAAGGGTCCTAACGGGATAGACGGTGCGTCAATCAGACAACCAGTCTGTGAGTTATAAGCGTTTTAGTATCGAGGGCCCGGTTGGATTCGGGTCCGATCCAACCCTGTCATACTCCAAATTTTCCAAAACCGAAGTGGATTATCTCAAAATGACCTTCTCCTTCCAATAATTTTATATCCATAGATGGTACATCAAATGGACGTCTGGTCTGTGAGCTATGGCTTATTAATCTTATCTGAGCCAAAAATGGTCTGGGTCCGGACCGACATGGTAGTACCGTCCTGACTCGACCGAACCCGACACGGTTCGGGTCCCACCAGGGTCCGACCCTACCTAGCTCACCTCACCTAGGTATGGCCCACCAAGCATCCTAGCCTGGTGGCATGCACGATCCAGCAGCCTGGTGGCCGGCGATGTCTGCCAGTGGGGTGGCGGACCCACTTCTCGAACGACATATCCACTCTAGAAATTCAACCGGCGACACAACCTGAAATCGCCCTCTTATTAGTGGGACCTACGTGGCATGATTCCTGCTCCATCTTGGCCTTGAAGCCGCTTCTCTTCACTATGGTGCCGGACGGCATGCCGCCATCAGCAACCACGGTCTCCCGTGGGTCGGCAGGCCCTGCTGACCGTTGTGGCTCGATGTCGCAGCTTCACTCTATGATGCGCAATGGCATGTCTCATGCTGCCTCCATGGCTTTCCGGTGTTGGCCACCGCTGTTTCCAGCCAATGCACATCCTCAATGCCACACTAGGGGAAATTCTGCGGGCCACCAGGTGAGTTTCGGTGGTCCGTTATCCCTTCTGAATGTGGCTATGGGCATCCTGGGTTGTTTTCGTCACTTCAAGGATCCCGTATTCACATTTCCATGGAGTTAAAAAAATTCCCATAAAGACCACAAAAAACCCGACGGGGTTAAATGACTGGGCCTTGTTCATTTGGCATGTGCCCTCTGCGTTAACATCATAATAAGTGATTAATAGTTAAATCTTCAATGATAAACTAAAACCCATTCAACACTTCTGTGATTCATCAATCTTTTCAAGAACGCGGTAAATAAAGAAATTCTCAGGAATTTTAACAAAAACAACCCTGACATTAGATTCATAGGACACATCACAATTGTGGAAGAAGAATCCAAATTTGATGAAGCTATTGGCGTTCATCTTTTCCAAATTAATTCATCCAACATTGCCATCCATGCTTCTATTGTTAATTAGGTGGAGATGTCGCAGAACATCATCAAAGGTTTCACTCTTCCATGTCAAAAACCCATCCCTGAGATTTATTTATATATCGGGGAAGGGAGATTAGTGCATCACATAGGTAATGGAGTATATTAATGAGTTTCATTAATAAACCTATTAATTATTTGAATGGTGTGGTTACACAACTTAACAGTCAATCCATTAAATGGTCTTATTTTTCATTGTGGTCCCACAACCTTTTGTCCTACGACTGCAAAAAGAAAAATATAATAACCATTAATTATTTTTATTTTTTATTTTTTTGAAAAGTCAAAAAATTATCTTTTTCTTAGGAACATTTTTGGTCGATTCTCCTCATCCCTTAAGCAAATCCCAACACTTTGAATTCAACGGTGCCCTCGAAATTCTAATCTGAGACTTGTTTGAGAAGATATAAATTCTCGCCTGCACATTTTCTGAACGCATCATAAATAAAGATCAAAACTTCTTAACAGTAATCCTTGACCCGCGTTGGTCGGTGTTAGGCACTGCCTAAGGAAAACACACCCTCATAATCGCAACGATACTCTCCAATTTCCAATATCTGTTACCGTTTATGAGTTATAGAATTTAACAAAAAATATTTGTTACATAATTATTTTATTTACGACCAAAAACAAACTTCCACTATTGGCATGGACCGGCCAAGGAAAAGATATTCCTAACAAAATCATACCCTCATGAGATCAGCGGCAGTATCATATTTATAATCCCAATCACCATTGGTGAGTTATATGAATTTAAACAATAAAATAATTTTATTTAATAATTTTATTTATGGTTCTGCCAGTTTTTTGGGATTTCTCACTGGAGGCCTGTACTGAATAATCTTAAGTCTCCCCTAGGGTAAACCTGCCATCTTGAAAGCAACGGTGCCCTAAAAGTTTTGATTCAGGAACCCATTTATTATTTATTCCACTATTTGTAAAAATTATCACATGATCTATTTAATGCATAATATTTTTTTCGACGGATCATTCCTGGCACTCAAGGCCTCAGAATCATTTACGGTAAATTTTTACAGTCTCATAATAATCCAATATTACAAAAAACATTATACGAAAACATTGGGTCACTAAATCTGAAGATACCCAAATCTTGACTTACATGGAAATTACATTACTTTTGTGGAATACTTAATACATAACAAAAATAGACACACAAGGACCGTAATAGTTTAGTGTCTTTGGAAACTCCGAAAAATAATCTTCTAATCATAGTGAAATATCTTAAACATCTCCCATAATGATCTTCCCCGTTTGTTTTTTACCTAAAACCTTTCTATATATCCTGGGGAAAAAACATATAAAGGGTGAGCTCAAATGCTCAGTAAGGGTATGGATGGATAATATAAAACAAATCATATAAATTTGAACTTAAAAACATGAACATAATGTTTAAACATCAAAATATTGGCCAATGACATAAAACCTGGCAGTACATAACACATTGATAATAAATAAACATTAATCATTATAAAATATCTTGCGAATAAAACTTGTAATTGTGGAAAAACATTAAGCACGGGATATGATTTCCATAGTAGCCAAGGCATTGCTGCCAAGACCATCTTAGTGGAAAAAGTCCCTTACTGAAACAGGTTTACATGCCATTCCAGCCTTGTATTACTGAACCAGATTTACTTGTTGTTTCATCCATGTCTTTCTCACGAGATATAAATCTTCACACAATGCATTGGATGGAGATATAGGTCCCACCCATCTCATAATGAAATCATTCTTACTTGTGCCACAAAATGAACATACATCATTCATAATAACCCAATGAATAAAATGGGTTTCAATAATACCATTCCATCATAAAATAATCCATATAAAAGAAATGGATATCATTACATAATAAGAAAAGTGAAATCATGTAAATCATAGATACATTATACTTGAAACATAAACATATGGAATAATGTCATCTTAGATAGAAAATGGTTTTGATAAAACACATGAAATGAATTTTTGAGGAAAATATCCTTTCATCTTCAAAATAATTTTCTTTTCACAAAATTACATGCAATTTTAAAAGAATATGATTTTTTTGAAAATAGTCATGAAATCTTTTGGATGACGCTTCATGATAATAAGACTTTATAAAATAGTAAAAATCCTTTCATGCCATATAAGTTAAAAAAATTCTTCTCGTACTTTTTCCGGAAAAGTCAAAAAGTACCTCGTATAAGAAAGATTCTGTTGAACCCCCTGGGATAATTAGTTGAACTAATATTTTGATAATACCAATTATGCATAATTATAGTTTGATAATACCTATATTGATTAATTATTAATTACTTATTTCAGTATTTTTTTACACCATTCACATATTCATATTTTATAATATTTATATTATCTTCAGAGAATTCAGTTACTGGATGGATATATATTCTAACTTAACCCATTCTGCCAATAGAATGCTTAAAAAGACAAGTGGTCACTGTTACAGAACAAAGCTACCAATTTATCATGTCCACCAGTACAACAAGTCCACCGATACGTGATGGTAACCGATACATCAAGTTAACCGTTACAAAAAGTCCACCAATACCTAAAGGTCACCGATACAGACAAGTCACCGTCATTCAGGCCTACCGTTATAGACAAGTTACCAAAGGAAGTCTACTGATACACCAAGTAAGATACCAGTACATGAAGACTACAATTACCCAAAAGGTCACCGGTACATTAAGTCTACTGCTACCAATCATGTCTACCGGCAGACATGAAGTCTACTGAATATAAAGGCTACCATTACACAAGAGGTTACTGATACAAGAGGTTACTGATACAAAGACCTACCGTGACACAGGGCTACCGATATTCAAAGCTACCATTCCAGAGAAACCGACGCTGCCTTAATTTCTTTATCTTTGTTTAATCTAACCAACAGTCATATTATGTATATTTTAATGTTCTGTCATTTATTTAATTAAGGTTATTGGATGTTAGTGAACCATACCTCGTACCTGCAAAAAGAAATCATTTCTTTTGCTGGAGCTCGTGCCATAAATATAAGAAGTCCATGTTGCTACGATATAGACAAGAGAAATACAAAAGTGATTTAAAAGTGACATACAAAAGAAGAGCTCATACAGATATACATGCACAACCAAGAAGACACAGAAGATCATACAAACTCACGGTTACTTAGGAAGAGCTATGTACATTAACGCGGACATTGAAGAACTTCATCGACTACATTTTCACTGTCTCTGAACCTGGATGTCAAGCAGACGACACTCTGTTTTCTAGACAAAAACCAGAAGAGGACTCAGAACCATTTCTAATAAATCTGAAGGAGTCCAGAGCTACACTGCAATCACTAGATCCACTATAAACTCTATATCTTGCTCAGTGATTTATTATTTACATTACGAGCAGTGTGTGTCATCAGTTTCAATTTACACACACACTGTCTCCTGAACCATAACTAGAGGAACTATAAATCCTCATTCAAACACCTCACACATTTTATTTCCCACTTTGGATAGTGGTAGAGGTCGTGTGTGACCTGAACAGATGTATTTGCTATTGTTTTTATTTCCCATGTAGAACAGTGGTAGATGTCATTGACGAGGACAGTTGTACACTATTGGGAACCCCGATCCAGGGTGTGGATCAATTTAAATAAATTGTTGAGATGACTAAGTCTCAGATTGAGACTGAAACTCTTGGTTATATCTACTTAGATTTTTTTAGTTTCATCTAAGAACTTTTTATTCCGCTGCTAAGTGCTTTAAAATTTAAACGGTTTTTCAAAGTTACTCTGATAATTGAATTAGCACGTGTTTTCATTATTTGTAAATCATTAGGTTAGATTCAAAAGCTTATCTGATCTTCTGATTGGATTACTGTGAATTAATAAATCCCTTGAGAACCTAACTGAAAGTTTTCTTTAGTTCAAATTCACTACAATTCAATTATTATTTTAAATTGGGGGATTTTTGTAAAGGATTTTAAACAGAAATTTTAATTGGAACTCAATTCACCCCCCTCTTGAGTATCCACTCGGACCAACAGATTCCTTACACACCATGTAGAAATAGTCAAAATGGGTAAAAATAAATTTAAACATACATGATAGAATTTTTATAAATATTGGACATGGATGATAAATATAACCCCAGTAAATACTTACCAATAAACATTCTCGGGTAAAAACTAGATTGGAAAAGATATCCCTTACGAAGATATTTTTGTAAATAGATCACTTATGTGTATTCAATATAAGGTCACATAAATAAATTATAAATACATGATAAGATATTAAAATTCACTTCTCACATAATCAAAGAACGACATAAACAAGAAATAGAAGATCAACCCAAAGAACAGAAATTGGGTCAAGATGTTCCCTTACCTTGTGTCCGACTTGACTCAATCGTTCTTTAATATCCTGAATAATAAACCGAAGATAATTTATACTTTTTTAAGAACCTTTTTCAAGTTTACTATTCCTTTTATATCACTTATTACCATGTTATAAACATTATGTAACCCTTTAAGTTAATAACGTTTGTTTTGTCGTTATTTGGTACTTATGTAAAAAATGGACATCTTATAATTTGATGTTGTTCATGTGGTCAAAGGATCATTATATCCATAATTATATCCATGATTTATATATCATATATATCCCGAAAATACATGTATTTATAATTTTACAGAACATATGGAGGTAAGAAATGAAATGCAATGTTCATGGAGACGGTAAGCCATACGTACGTATGAACGCTACTTTCATTTCAATTTCTTATTTTAATGGAATGAAAACATAATGATACATAGGTATATTATAATTATAGTATAATTTCATATATAATATCATTAACTCCATCCTTTATACATCCAACATAAGGCATCAGCGAATCACATCACTTTGAGGGGGCGGTAGTCCGCACTTCCTCAACTGAGATTATCGTATTTACCCACCACGGAAACCATAAAGGATTGATATAATTGGGAATTAAAGAAGAATAAGGAAATCATAAAAATAATATATATCATATATAAATATAGTTCCTTCATAATGTCCACCATGAGAGGCGGTAAGAGAAAATTGAACAATCATCATTTCGTGAGGCGTTAGTTTTCCATCCAGAGAAACATTATGTTCTTCATCCATTAGATGGATGTGTGGGTATGTGTAGTTCGAAACCTTATCATAAAAGCATCCTAGTATATTGAGGATACCGGTTTTGTCAAAAATAAAGGATTAAAAAGAGATTAGGGGTTGGGGAGGTAGAATAAAAGAAAACAATTTAAGAGAAACCGTTACCATTAATTTGGGTAACTTCCTTTGGTTTGAACCAAAATGACTTCTTGGATTTTCTTCTGCCTATGGTTAGGCTTATAGGGAGAGTATAAAGATGTAGGGAGATTAATTTGTCAGAGTTTGGACCCGACAAATGACTTTAGAGGTGTGAGGAATTGGATAGAAATTGTCTCCTATTATATGGGTGAGGAGGGGCTCTTTTGGAAAGTGTGGAAATGTTATTTTATTACAAACTTATCTTCAGTTTCAAAAGGTCAAAAAATCATTAAATATGAATATAAGATGACTCATAGTAGAAATAAAATCATTCAATCAGAATTGGACACGTGTTGGATAAAATTTTAATCATTATAATCTTATTTATTTAATTCATTTATTAATGAGGTAAATACTGCATCTTTATTGTGTCATAAATAATTTAATTTATTTGATCTCTAAATATTATAAAAAAATATCAACATGTAGTAAATATTATTATCTGTCAAATTAACATTTACAGTTGAAATGATAATTTATATAACCCCTTAAAAAAATTAATTACTAAAATATTTTTGTTATTGTCAATTTTGTCTTTACATTAAATTAATTAATCCAAATTGTCATTATCACTACTAAGTGGATCAATGGGGTCCCAAAATTGACCCATGGATACCCATGGTTGGCCAATACACATCCCATAATGTTAGGACAAGTGTTAAGGTAATTTTGAATTATTATAATTTCCTTTTAACCTTGAATTACCCTATTTACCATTAACTGCGGTAAATAAATGCCAAAAGTTACTATTCACCGGAAATTATTTTCATCTTATTGAACCACATTTTAGTTCTTTATAACAACCATGTATGTTGGATTTTTTAAATTCAATTCACAGAAGTGGTAAAATTTCATTTAAATGAAAGAGTCACTTTTTTTAACTACCACTAAGTGGTTTCAATATTCATCATAAATTGAAGTTTTCATAAAAATACCAAAAATTCAGCTTAAGCTATATTTGATATTCTGAATTCAAAAAATATGTCTATTTTTAAAAATTCAAAACATAGAAGTGTAATTAATTAATTTTAAATGTAATTCTGTTATAAAAACAAATAGCGTGTTTTTAAGAAACAATAACTATCAAAAAATCGACAGTTGTTTATGTCCAATTTCAAAGTGAAATTAATTAGAATGACCAAAATTGAATTAAATGGTAAATATATATTCTAATTGCAGTTTAAAACCAACTAAAAATATTATCTAACCATATAAATTATTATGATGAAAAAAGTTGTTTTTAATTAAAATATAGCGTTTTTTACAATTCATTAAAATATGAAAGTTATCAGAATAATATGAAACATTTATCCAAAGTAAATTTTTATATCCTGATTCCAAAGAAGAATTTTATTTTTTTCAAATTGAACTTATAGACTTGTCAAAAACAAGATTTAAAGTAGGTGCGCCATCAAAAGGCGGCAAAACTACATTTTTTGAAAAATACTTACTTTACTCAAAAAATGATTTTGTTCTCATACCATGTTCTAGAAAATGTGTAAGATGAATAATAATGTTATAAAATTCAAAATTTAGTTAATACTATTCATAACATCTAGTTTATAATAATATTATAATCATATATCATTCTTTAGTAAAACCTGATATTGCGTACAATACACGCTATCGAGGAAGGTCGCGATTGCATGTAATGCAAGCCAAGTCAGGGTTGCGTGTTGTGCAAGACCCCTTCATTGTTTCTTATAACAGAATCAAAAATATTTCATTTATACATTGAATATATATATATATACACTCAATGTTGCGTATAATAACTACTATCAAAATTGTGTGTAACATGATCCAAGAATAGTGTTGTGTATACTGCAAGCTAATATTGTGTTGCGTATAGCAAAAGGTAATCTTGGTGTAGCGTACAACACAAGACATCAATGAAATTAAAATATTATTTTTAATAAAATCTCGGGGTGTTACATTCTACGACCCTTAAAATGAATTTCGCCCTCGAAATTCGTCTGGGATATAAATCGTTTAATACTTGAATGCTTCTTTCATAGAAACCCACATCGTAAAAAGGAATGCTAAAACATTATTTTAAAAATTAACCTTAGAAACAAAATGGATACCCAAAGTAACTCATCACTTGGGTTCCCACATAAGAGAACATAGGTGAAAATATAGATATGGAAGAAAAATCTAATCATCATGTTCTGATGTAGAGTGGTAGAGAACATGGCTATGAAAAAGCCAACAATCACAAGGAAATATATTTGTGATGATCTATGGTACGATCTGATTTATTAGATATAATAGTACTAGGACAACATTTTTGGATTTCAGGATAATTTCATTAATGTTGAAGAATTTTTGAATTAAAAGAAATTCTTACTTGGTTTTGGTACAATATCACTGTTGTTCATTCCTTAAACAATTTCCACATCATCCCTTAAAGAAATGAAGTAGAATTTGTTATTCATGAAGTGTTAGCAGATCATGTGACAGAATGATGGGTCATTCCATCTGTTTCAAACAAAAGGATAACAAAACTTATCAAATATACATAAGTCCATCTATAGTGAGTTTAATTGTATATGATTAAAAAAATGAACTTATACTTCATCTATCATACATATTAATAAAATAAAACTAGTTTCTACTAACCAGGGACTTCCTATAGGCCAGTGGTAGGCGATAAAGGCCTGTCACACTTCGGTTGTGGGTTTGATTCCCACAGCCTTGTCCGACGCGACAGGTTGTCGCCCGTTCTACGGGTTGTCCTTTTTCTAGAACTATACTATTATAACATTCCATAAATAATATCGATAAACAAGTTCTATCTTTAAATAATACTATCTGATATCCAAAATAATCCATTCCAATCTTTAGGCTTATCCAAAATACTTTTTTCCAAACTCATCGAATAAAGAGAATGATTACTAAAAAGATCATATAATAAGCATGTGAATACCATCATTTATCCCCGATATATCATGGTGATCGCATTCCAATCATGTGAATACCTTATTCATGTATTCTCTTGAAAAATGAATACCCATTGAACCTTAGTGAAAACATGAATGCTGACAAAAGTTAACTCCTTCCACATACCAAAATCCCAAAAAAATCTATATACTCAAACCATGATAACACATAGTCCTTATATCATTCATGAGCTCATGAATACTATCAAACAATTTATTTTCTCCATATCCCTTCATTGTGTGCATATCATCTACTTTTCAAAAGATTTGAATCACTTGTCATGGTTACCGATACCATAAAAATATTGAAAACTACAATATACCAATACATATATATTCCAAAATTCTACAATACCATAAATGAGATTCCATGATACTATTTTGAAATCCCATTACATAAAAACTTAATCATTATACAACATCATTTTCATACTCAACATCACAAATAGTGATCGCATGAGACTTCCGTTTATCATTTTACTTAAGAGGTTGCTCACGATGATCATCATTAACCCGTGGATTAGGGAATTTATTAGCATAATCTCCCGTTTCTTTTCACTTGATGCATTGAAGTGTTGGTGGAGAGTTCTATGTTGTCTTTTCTCTATTCACATCATTAGCAACCTTTTTCCTGTTACTTTTAAAATCAACTGCTCGATGACCTTCTTTTCCAGACTTAAACCATTTTCTTGTACCTTTTTGGAAATCTTCACAATGCTTCATTCCACACTTTGATAATAAAGAAACATTCATCTTCTTTTCACCATTGTTCTGATATTTCTCCTTGAACTCCATATTTCTTTTCTTGTCAAAACCATGAGATGGATATGTAACACCAACTTCCATTTCTACCTTGATAGCACAACACACAATTTCTTTATAGCTACTGAAGTCTATTATAGCCAATACCCTTCGAAGACTTGGCTTTAAGCCACTAAAGAATAGATCAACTTTACTTTCAGGTTGGATGATAAAGCCAAATGCATACCTTGCAAGCCTTGTAAAATTCACTTCATATATACTAACAGATTCATGATCAATTTGCATAAGATCAAGGAACTCCTTTTCCATCTTTGTTCTAAAAATATGAGGGATGTACTTATTGAAAAATATTTTATTGAACTCATCCCATTCCATGGAGTCAATTTCACCATGGGGCCTTGTATTCTAAATTAATGTCCACCATAGATCTTATTCGCCTTCTAATCGGTAAATATCCAGAATGACTTTTTCATGTTCCGAAAAGTGATGTATGGAAAATATATTTTCAATGTTACTGATCCATTGTTCAGAAACAAGTGGATTAGAAGGCCCACTGAAAGAACGGGGATGTTTCCTCATGAAGGACTGAATAGAATATTGTTCCTTTCTTTGCTCATTCAGAGGTCCAGAATGATTCATAGCATGAGTAAGTATAGTAATAAGATTTTTCACTCCATCTCCCATAACATTGGTTTGTTCAGAAGAACAATCATTTCATTTTCCATTACATTGATCAACACAATTCCTTCGGGTTCCATCCATCGTCTAAAAACCTAAAATAATAGTTTGAGAGGCAAAAATCATGATAGGCAAAACAACATAAAAAAGGGGGAGTAACTTCAATATCTTATATCTTATGTTTAATTCTAAGATCGTTACCATAATTCTAGGACTATGACCTATAATTATACTTAACCTTAGGGACATCCCTAGACATACCTTAGAAATATCTCTAGGGATCTCACTAAAGTTTTCACATACTACTTTCCAAAGGTTAACTAAACCTTTCCTCTGATACCAACTGTAGAGACCGAAAGCATGACGTACATGGACATTACATTACTTTTGCAGAATAATTAATACATAATAAAAATAGACACACAAGGACCATAATAGTTTAGTGCCTTTGGAAACTCAGAAAAATAATCTTATAATCGTGGTGAATGATCTTCAACATCACACATAAAGATCTTCCCCCTTTTTTCTTACCTAAAACCGTTCTTTATATCCTGGGGAAGAGAAAAAATATAATGGGTGAGCTAAAATACTCAGTAAGGGTATGCATGGATAAAATAAAACAAATCATATGCATTTAAACATAAAAACATGAACATAATGTTGAACCATTAAAATCATGGTAAATGACATAAAACATGGAATTATATAAGGCATAGATCCTAAAGAAACATTAATCATGATAAAATAGCATGGGTATAAAACTTGTAATTGTGCAAAAACATTAAGCACATGATATTATTTCCATAGTAGCCAAGGCATTGCGGCCAATACAATCTTAGTGAAAAAAGTCCTATACTGAACCTGGTTTACTTGTCGTTCCAACCTTGTATTACTGAACCGGATTTACTTGCTGTTTCATCCATTTCTATCTCATGAGATATAAATCCTTACCCAATGCATTGGAGGAAGATATTGGTCCCACACATCTCATAATGAAATCATTTTTACTTGTGCCACAAAATGAACATACATCATTTATAATAACCCGATGAATAATATGGGTTTCATAAACATCATTCCATCATTACATAATCCATATAAAATAAATTGATATCAATTCATAATATGAAAATTGAAACCATGTAAATCATAGATACATTATAATTGAAACATACACATATGGAATAATGTCATCTTATATGGAAAATGGTTTTGATAAAAAAACATGAAATGAATTCTTGAGGAAAATATACATTCTTCTTCAAAATCATTTTCTTTTCAAAAAATTCCATGAAATTTTAAAATAATGGTATTTTTTTTAAAATAGTAATGAAATCTTTTAGAGGAATCTTAATGAATATAAGGCTTTATAAATTCTTAAAAATCCTTTCATGCCGTATAAGATAAAATAACATTCTTCTCTTACGTTTGCCGGAAAAGTCAAAAAGTACATTGTATAAGAAATATTCCATACACACCATGTAGTAAAATTCAAAAATGGGTAAAAAGTAATTTAAACATACATGAAAGAAGTTTTATAAAACTTGGACATGGATGATAAATATAACCACAGTAAATACTTACGAATAAACAATCTCAGATAAAAACGAGATTGGAAAAGATATCCCTTACAAAGATATTTTTGTACATAGATAACTTATGTGTTTTCACTATAAAGTCACATAAAGAAATTATAAATACATGATAATATATAAAAATTCATTTCTCACATAATCAAAGAACGACATAAACCAGAAAGAGATTATCAACCCAAAGAACGGAAATTGGGTTAAGATGCTCCCTTACCTCGTGTCCGACTTGACTCGATCGTTCTTTAATCTCTTAAATAATTAACCAAAGTTAATTTATACTTTCTTAATAATGTTTTTAAAGTTTAATATTCCTTTTATATCACTTATTTCCATGTTATAAACATTATGTAACCATTTAAGTTAATAATGTTCGTTTTGTCGATATTTGGTACTTAAGTCAAAAATGGACTTCTAATAATTACATGTTGTTCATGTGGTCAAAGGATAATTATATCCAGAATTATATTCATGATTTATATATCATATATATCATATATATCCAGCATATACATGTATTTATAAAATTACATAACATATGGAGGTAAGAAATGAAATGCACCGTTCATGGAGACGGTAAGTCGTACGTACGTATGAACACTACTTTCATTTATATATCTTATTTTAATGGAATTAAAACATAATGATACATAGTTATATAATAATTCCAGTATAATACCATATATAATATCATTAACTCCATCCTTTATACATCCCACATAATTCATTAACGAATCACATCACTTTGAGGGGGCGGTAGTCCGCACTTCCTCAAATGAGATTATAGTATTTACCCACCATGGAATCCATAAAGGCATGATATAATTGGGAAGTAAAGAAGCATAAGGAAATCATAAACATAATATATATCATATATAAATACATTTCCCTCATAATGTACACCATGAGAGGCGGTAGGAGAAAATCGAACAATCATCATTTTATGAGGCGTTAGTTTTCCATCCACAGAAACATTATGTTCTTCATCCATTTGATGGAGGTTCGTATAGGTGAAGTTAGAATACATTTCATAAAAACATCCTATTATATTTAGTATACTGATGTTTTCACAAAATAAAGGATTAAAAAGAGTTTATGTGTTGGAGAATTCGAATAAAAGAAAACAATTTAAGAGAAACTCTTACCTTTAATTTGGAAAAATTCCGTTGGTTTGAACCAAAAGGACTTCTTGAAGTGCCTTATTCCTAATTTAAGGCTTCTAGGGAGAGGATAGTGATTTAGGGAGTTTAATTTGGAAGAGTTTGGACGAGACAAATGGCTTGAGAGGTGTGAGTAATTGGATAGAAATGGTCTCCTTTTATAAGGGGGAGGAGGGGCTCTTTTTGAAAGTGTGGAAGTATTTTTATATTATAAACATATCGTTGGTTTAAAAAGGTCCAAAAATCATTAAAGATGAATATAATATGACTAATAGTAGAAATAAAATCATCCAATCTGAATTGGACATGTGTTGGATAATATTTTAATCATTTTAATTTTATTTATTTAAATCATTCATTAATGAGGTAAATACTGCATCATTATTGTGTCATAAATAATATAATATATTTGATGTCTAAAAATTATTAAAAAAATACCAACATGTAAGAAATATTATTATATTTAAAATGAATATTTATAGTCGAAAAGATGATTTATATAACCCCTTATAAAAATTAATTACTTAAAGAATTTTGTTATTGTAAATTTTGTCTTTACATTAAATTAATTAATCCAAATTGTCATTATCACATACAAGTGGCTCAATGGGGGCCCAAAATAGACCCAAGGATTACCATGGTCCTCCAATACTCATAAAATAAAGTTAGGATAAGTTTTAAGTTAATTTGGAATTATTATAATATCCTTTTAACCTGGAATTACCTTATTTACCTTTAACAGCGGTAAATAAAAGTCAAAAGTTACTACTCACAAAAAATTATTTTCATCTTATTGAACCACATTTTACTTCTTTGTAACAACCATGTTTGTTGTATTTTGTAAATTCAATTCACAGAAGTGGTAAATTTTAATTTTAATGAAAGAGTCAGTTTTTTTAACTACCACTAAGTGGTTTCACTATTCATCAAAAATTGATGTTTTTCAGAAAAAAACCAAAAATTCAGCTTAAGATATATTTGATGTTTAGAATTAAAAAGTGATGTCTATTTTTTCAAATTCAAAACATAGAAGTGGAATTAATTAATTTTAAAATTAATTCCCATTATAAAAACAAATACCGTGTTTTTAAGAAACAATAACTATCAAAAATTCGGCACTTGTTTATGTCTAATTTCAAAGTGAAATTAATTACAATTACCAACATTAAATTAAATGAAAAAAATATATTCTAATTACGCTTTAAAACCAATTAAAAATATAATCTATCAATATAAATAATAGTGATGAAAAAAGGTGTTTTTAATTAAAATATAGCGTGTTTTTACTATTCATTAAAATATGAATGTTATCAAAATAATATGGAAACTTTATCCAAAGTAAATTTTTATATCTTGATTCAAAGAAAGATTTGTATTTTGTCAAATTGAACTTATAGACATGTCAAAAACATGATTTAAATAGGGTGCACCATCAAAAGGCGGCAAAACTACATTTTTAAAAAAATACTTATTTTACTCGAAAAATTGATTTTCTTCTCATACCATGTTTTAGAAAATGTGTAAGATGAATAATAATGTTATAAAATTCCAATTGTAGTTATTACTATTCATTACAGCTAGTTCATAATAATATTATAACCATATATCGTTGTTTAGTGAAACCTGATATTGCGTACAACACACGCTATCGAGGAAGGTCCTGATTGTATGTAATGTAAGCCAAGTCAGGGTTGCGTGTTGTGCAAGACTCCTTAATTGTTTCATATAACAGAATCAAACCATATTTCATTTATACATTGAATATAGATATATATATACACACACTTAATGTTGCGTAGAATAACTACTATCAAAATTGTGAGTAACATGATCCAACAATAGTGTTGTGTATACTGCAAGATAATATGGTGTTGTGTATAGCACAAGGTAATCTTGGTGTAGCGGACAACACAAGACATCAATGAAATTAAAAGAATATTTTTCATAAAATATCGGGGTGTTACAAAATCCACCCCGCAGTAGGGATTTATATCCTAAAAAGCTACAACAAAACTAGGAGAACAAATGGGGCGTATTGAGCACGTATCATAGCCTCCTACTCCCATGTGCTCTGCTGGAAATTACCAGGATGCTACTAAAATCTCCCTAGAGGAATAAAACTCCCACGAAGGACCCACTACTTTCAATCCTCCATCTCCATATGAATCTCCAAAAATGTCTCCCCATCATTGATATATAGCTCATCCAAGTCGATAACGTGTGATGGATCATGCACGTACCACCCCAGTTGCGACACATGGAAAACATTATACACCCGGTGCATCTATAGGAGAAGAGATAGATTGTACGCAACCTAGCCTACAATGATAGGGATTTGTAATGGTCTGATAATCCTCGGAGATATCTTGCCGCCCCGACCAATCCTCCATAATTATTGTCGATGCGAGACCTGTAGAAAGACATGGTCTCCCTCCTCAAACTAAAAGGGTCTTCGTCTCCCATCGTCATAAGCCTTCTTCTGGATATATGAAATCTCCATCCTCTCATGGATAATTTGAACCTTCTCCATGGTAGCTTATACCAACTCTGGACCCATAAGTGTCGAATCCCATGGATATGTATAACATACTTGTGATCTGTATGGTCACCCATAAAAGGCATCAAACGGAGTCCCTCCAAAGGTGGAGTTATAGATGTTGTTGTCTGCGAACTCCACCAATGGTAGGTAGTCCTCCCAACAGCAACCAAAATCAATGGTGCAAGTATGATGCATGTCCACAAGTGTTTGTATGGTCTACTCAATATGACTATCTATTCAAGGATGGAAGGAGGTTCTCAACCGTAACTCAGTCCCGTACACCTCATATAATCCCTTCTACAACATGGATGTAATATGAGAAACGTGATCTGAGATAATGGTAGATGGAACACCTGGAATCCACACAATCTCCTATACGTAGAGGCATCCCATGCCCTCTACTGATCCCTTCCCCAACATAGGTATGACGTGGTCCGACATGGTGAGTTGGTCAACGATCACCCAGACAGAATCATGGACCCTATACATACATGGTAGCTCTATCAAGAAATCCATGGAAATGTCATCCCACTTCATCTCTTTCACCTAAATTGGCTGAGTCAAGCCTGCTAGAACCAAATGTTTAATCTTCACATGCTGACATGTGAGACACTGTTAAACAAACTTTTCCACTACTTTCTTCATCACCGACCACCAGTACGGATGCAGGAAGACCTAGTAATTCTTTACCACAACTAGATGTAATGCCAAAAGGGTATGTGTGGAACACCTTAAACACCTCCCCTCATAGATTCATGGGCACCATGGTGTGTCCTCTGAAGAGGATGACATGCTCTTCACATTCATAAAATCCTACAAGAGCCTGTACTGAGGATATATGAGCTCGTCCGGTCTCACAGTCAACGTCTCCAAATATTCCTTCCTGACTCACTAAAGATGTGGGTGAGAGATAGTCGTAGATTGGAGTTAAGCTAATCCATCACTATCCACAAAGGATAACTACCACATGGCTAATTTTACTTCTGCC
This sequence comes from Viscum album, assembly GCA_963277665.1. Lineage (NCBI taxonomy): Eukaryota > Viridiplantae > Streptophyta > Magnoliopsida > Santalales > Viscaceae > Viscum > Viscum album. Next base: position 1,032,959,683 of record OY728130.1, read on the forward strand.
TCACCCAACATCTTGAAACCATACCTCCTTCTATGTGAGTCTTCCACCATGTTCCCCTTCCCATGAGTGTAGACCATCTCAAGTCATAGTCATGTATGAACTATATCCATCACTGTTGTCTCATGTTCAGGTCCTTCTGTATGAAGATATACTTGAGACTATTGTGATCGGCAAAGACAATAATCCTTTTTCCCCACTATACTCTCAACTTGTGGATCTCCGCGGGAGCATTCCGATATGCAGTTCGAGATATTGGTGTTATCCTTGGTTACAATATATTGATGAAGTACCTCTCCCTATGTAGAGGTAATCCAATAAAAATCTTTTAAAATTATGTTCTCAAACCCTTCAACTACTATTGGGAACTAAAAACTCAAAACACCTAATTCCACGATGGTTAGGCTGGCTGACTCATGAAGGATTGGCTACACCCTCCGATGCATTAGTTTACCCTGTGCTGCCTGGGTTTCCTTTTTCATCTACCTAGTAAAACCCCATTCCAATTCTATAGATATAAAACCACCATTTTTTATAAAATAGCAATATGAGCATGAACTGTGGATGACCATTCCATACCTACACTAACGTCGTAAGGCCTCAACGCAGATACCAAGAGGTTCAAACCAAAAATCTCACATCAAGGGTCAGATCACACCATCAGAATATTCTGGATTATCGATTATTCTTCCATAGGTTTCTCTAAATGAAAGTGTCAAGTAAATGGTTTAACCGTAAACTCTAGGTTTTGTACAATATTCACGAAAAGAAGGAATGATTAGTACCTATGACTTTTAATACGATATCTAGTAGTAGACACAGATTGTAATGGCCCTACCCACATTGCTCGGAATTGGGGCTTTATTTTATTACATTGGAATATAAACAAGGAATATTAATCCCACAGAACTATGTAGTTTAGTAGCTTTTGGAAACAAGATACATAAATAGGTTCAACATTACATCAAGTATGGTAATAGAACACTAGTTTATTCCATTATAAATACCCATGACCCCTTGATTATACTTTCAAGTCATTCATAATTTAATTCTTCATATCCTGAAAAAATAAAAAATAAGAAAGGGGTGAGCTCAAATTATTATTAAGGGTACAAAATGCAATGGATGATTGCATAAACATAAGACATGGTGAATAATTGAAAAAACATTCCTTTAAAAAAATTGAACATAATATATCAGGAATATGAGGTATGTAAATAATGCCATAATAAAACATAATCATGGGTATTCTACTAGTTGAATAACCACATGAACATTAAATTACTATCTTCACAATGAGTGATGTGCATATGTCGATCATTTTGAAACATTTTGTCAATGGATCGGCCAAGATGACTAAAAATTATTTAGGCTATAGCCAAATCTATATTTCACATTAGGAATGTTCGTGTCCAATTCCACGTCTATTTGTCCCATGAGACCTACTGATGCATCAAGGGGCTATAGAGGGACACAACCATCACATAATAAGTGAAATGATTTCTTCATATGAGCAGGGATAAACATAAACAACATATACATTCATGTTGAGACTATCATATGATATGTACCTAACTTTCCCAAATCATTAAACATAAAACACTATCCATTAAAAGTAATATGTTGAATGGTTTTTGGATAGATCATCCTCAATAAAATTGGTCATAATCCCTTAAATATAATATGGTAGATGAAATAGAAAATTACTTATCCCAATAATATATATGAATCAACAAGAGTGTTGAATCAGACGAAAATACTCTTATAAAATCATTAGGCAATTCTTGAGATAAATACTCTTCTATTATGAATAGAATAGTTCTTTTGGAAAATTCGTTGTATAATATGATAATTTAAGTAAGATATAATTTTCATAATAAAATTACATATTTTATAAATATAATGGTTTTCAAAAAATATTATACTATGCAATTCAAAATTTATTAGAATTTGAGAAATTCTCTTGAATCAGGATTTTATTTTGGAAACAGTTTCGAATGTTTCTTTTAAAAGATGTAACCTGCAACAAAATAGGGAATGTTATGATTGGTGTACATATAAATAACACTCAAAAAGAATTTATGAGCAGTAAATAATAATACAGAATAATTTCATTTTGGAAATTAGGCAATAAAAGTAACCTGAATGAAAATGGACGTTCGGGTGAAAAACCCTTAGCATAAGTGTGAATGTGATTCCTCTTGAACATAAGGTCATGGAATATGAAATTATACAAATTGATAACTAAATTAAGAACTAATTATACATATATTTAGTTATTTAATAAATATTTTTGGTTCATTTATGTATATATTGATAAGTTATAATATTGAATTACGTTGTTCTGGAATATTTGTTTTCTTGATTTTCATAATCGGTTCACTTGTTTTAATGTAAGGGAGTTCATGTGGTGTGGTTTTAAATATCCAAAAGTTAACTTACATATGATTTATGTAAATCCAGTACTTTAAATGGTCATTTATATCATTTGGTTACACATAATGAGGATGAATCATTGGATGAAAACCACTTCAATTATTTAGGTGTATTTCGATTGTTATGATCTAGTTTTGTCATATAAATTAATAATATGTACATATTCTAGTTCCTGAATATTAATTAGGTTATAATAAATATATTAGTGTCTAGTTCAATGATAAAAATATTTTCATGACCAGTAATGAAGGATAAATAGAAAAATTAAACCTTGTCATCCATGAATGTTATAAATTGGAACCTCATGTATGTTTATTTAATTTATAAAAATAAAAAGCAGGGAGTAAGAATATTTATTATGGTTTCTCCATTAAAATAATAGGAATATAGTATATATATGATCATGGAGTTATCTTGGTCATTTGTATATAGGAGGTGAGGAAAGGATAAGAAAAAAATTCAAATGAAACTAAATAAATAAAGGGTGCTTTACCACTTGAAATAACCTCCTTGAGAACCTCCTTAAGGGAAGGGGTATTGGTCATTTTGAAAGAACAGGATATTCGTGGACATGGGGAGTGAGTATGTAAAGGTAATTGGGAAGATCATTGAGGATCATAAAGGATTATAGGATTGAAGTGTAGATGGAGTGAGGGTGGTTTTTATAATGGAGAAGGGGTTTAAATTTTGAATATTTTATTCATTATTTTATTATTTTAATCAAGAAAACGAATATTGTTGTTTCATGTCACCCAACACAATAATAATTTAATTTTAGTTTGAACCAAGTGGACATAAATTATATATGATGTAATAAATATTGTATTTAACTGATAATTTGAATATACTGTATTTTAATGTATTTCACTATTCATCAAAAATATATGAATTTCAAAAAAGTCCCAAAAATTATCCACTAACATTATTTGACATGTATAATTCAAAAATGAACTCTATATTTCAGAAATAATTTTCTTAATATTATTAACTTAATTTTTAAATTAAATTTTAGTTACTTTTAAAATTATTAATCTTAAAGGTATAATTATTTTAAAATCACATTGAAAAATTAATTAAGATCTCATTATCTTATTACATTAAAAAAATAAAAAAATATCATTATTAAATTATCAATATGGTCATTTTACTCTTCATATTAATATTCATTTGGGTATGTTAATATTCACAAAAAATCATGTTTGTTCTATCAGACTCCAAATGACTTATTGATCATAACTCTGGATGATTGTTTTTTGAAATTCAATACATATTAGAGGAAAAGTTGTGTTTAATGGCTAGATTATAAAATGAATTTTTTTAAGGGATACAATATTTCAAGCTTTCAATAATTATTTTCAAAACCATTGGTTGTTATATTCGAACCTCCGTACAAAATATCTATCCTCAAAATTTACAAAATGTAACCTAAAATGTTTTTAGTGTGACTTCAACATATGCTCCTCAGGATCCCATGTTGCTTCCTCCATATAATGGTTTAAAAAAACATTTACAAGAAGATTATTTCAATTTCTCAATAAATTATTGTTGGTGTCAGGAATCTTGATTGGATCTTCACAATAAGATAGATTGGGCTCAAGTTCTATTTCTCCATAGGTGAGTACTTGTGTTGGGTCAGGCATTTATTTCCAATACATTGATACGTGGTGAGACATTGTCATCTTTTGAGAGACTTGGTGGCATTTCCAAATAGTATGTTGTGGCTCCAACTCGATCAAGAATTTCACAAGATCCGATTAACTTGGGACATAATTTTTTCCCTTCTTACTGAATGTTGAAATACCATTCCATGGAGATCCCTTTAAGAAAACATGATATCCTTCTTGAAATTAAAAATCATTCTTTTGGTTATCAGCATAGCTATTTTTCCTATATTGATTTATTTTTATATGGGTTTGGATAATATTCAACTTTTCTATTGTCTCCTCAACATGTTCTGGGCCTACGAGATTTCCTTCACCAACATCATCGCAGCAAGTTAGTGTGCAACATCTCTTTCTACATAACGTTTCATATTGGGCCATTTGAATACATTAATGGAATCTATTTTTATAGTAAAATTCTACGAGAGGTAAATAATAATCCCACATGCCTTGAATGTCATGTGAAAAATACCTCAACCTGTATTCCAAATACTGAATAGTCTATTCTGATTTTCCATCAGTTTGTGGGCGGTAGGAAGTTCTCAAAATAAGACCAGTATCTAGGGTCTTATAAAGACTTTTATAGAATTGTGATATAAAATTGGGATCACAATAGGAAACTATTGATAAGGATACACCATGATGTTTTATAACATTATTAATATATATTCATTCTAAATGTTCATGTGGTAAATCTTCTCTTATAGAATGAAAATTTTCTGATTTTGTATGACGATCAACAATGACCCATATCACATCATTATTTGATGGAGTCATTAGTAGTCGCATGAAAAATTCCAGCGGGATATCAACCCATTTCCACATTGAAATAACATGGGGTTTCATGCCTCCTCTAGTATGTTGTCTTTTATCCATCACCTATTGACCAACCAAACATCTCAATACATAATCAGCAATCTACCACTTCATGTATTACCACAAAAAATGATCCTTTAGATCTATGTACATCTTTGAGCTACCAAGGGGTATAGTGAAACTATAGCTATTAGAATCATCAAATAGTTCCCTCTTTTATTGGTAATATAGGGAACACAATACCTCTTTCTAAATATCAAAATTCCACCTTCATATACAAAGTCAAACAACCTCCCATTATTTATAGATTTAATTTTTTTCGAAACACTTCACCATTTTCTTGAGATCTTTTTATCCATTCTAGTAAAGGAGGTTTGGAAAGCATTTGAAAATGTGGTGATGTGTTACCTTCCTTGATAATTCCCATATCTTTCATTACTATATCCATGAACATAGGATCAATTTCAACTTACATATTGTTTAGAATTCCATGATCCTTTCTACTCAAAGTGTTTACCAATTTATTTGCCTTCCCCATGAGGTAGTGTATTCTGAAATCATAATATTTGAGTATCTCAATCCATATCCTTTGTCTCATGTTGAGTTTTTTCTGTGAGAATATTTATTTCAAACTCTTATGATATATATATATATCTCAACCTTTTCACCATACATGTAATGTCTCCAAATCATCATAGAAAAGATTACTTCTTCCAACTCAAGATCATGAGTTGGATAACATTCATTATAAATTTTTAGCTTCCTAGATGCATAAGAAATCACACAATCATTTTTATAAAGACACAACCAATCCTTTAATTGATGCATCACTATAAATAACCAACCCATCATTCCATAATTAAAGAGTGAAGATTAGAGAATTCACTAATTTTCTCTTCAATTCTATAAAACACTCTTCACATTCCATTGTCCATACAAACTTAATCTCTTTTCGTGTGTGCTTGGTCATTGTGTTGGCTAAACAAGCAATGTCTTGAATGAAACAATGATAATAACATACTAAACCAATAAAACTACGAACCTCAGTTATGTTTGTTGGAGTAGTAAATTCATTCACAATTTTTTTCATTGTAGGATCAATATATATTCTATATTTACAGACAATGTTACCCTGAAGAGAAAACACATTGGAGCCAAAATTCACACTTTCTGAACATCTCATATAGTTTAGTTCCTAGTCATTAGAATAATGTGCATGGTATTTTCATGATCTTCGTAAAATTGGGATTATAAATATATATCATCAATAAATACCACCATTAGGTCATCCAGATATTACTTGAAAACTCTATTCATTATATCCTTAAAAACATATGGTGCATTAGTGTTTCCAAAAGGCATTACATTAAACTCGTAATTCACGTACCTGGTTCGAAATGTTGTTTTCATAATGACTTAATTCCTCACAAGCAACTGATGATATATTAATGGAAGATCAAATTTTCCAAATATATTGGGCTCCATGAAGTTGACCAAATAAATCATCAATTCATCGAATAGTATACTTATTCATTATTTTAATGGCATTGATTTACCTTAAATCAATGCGCAAAATCATATACCAATATTTATTCCTTACAAATAGAATATGGGCTTCCCATAGAGAAATAGTAGGGATAATAATTCCATTATCACCTAATAACTTAAGTTTTTTCTTTAGTTCCACTAACAAAATAGTGGCCATTATGTAATGGGTCTTTGATATGGGCCATGAACCAAAAACATATTCAGTGTAAATCATAATTTCCAAAACTAGAGGATGTCTAAATAAATCCTCTAGAAATATGACAATATATTCTATCACAACATGTATATGTTATATTTTAACATTAATTTCCTCCCCCAAAGTTATTGAATTCCCTTCCTCCCCAATAATTGAATTTGGTAAAGCTACTGGGGCCGGATTTAGATGAGAATTAGATGGTGAGGTTTCTACTCTAATGATAAGGGATTATACACCATTATCAAAAATTGTAACTTCCTTCTTCATGCAATAGTTTTTCGAATCTTGCATTGATATCCAATTCAAACCGAGAGTTGTATCAAATTCAATCATCGATAGAATGTGAAGGTTAGAAACTAAAGCACATTTATGTGACATGAGGGGGACTAACCGACACATATTTGTTGCAATGATAGATCCACTAAGAGTTTTTTCTGATAATTCATTTATTAATTTAAATTGGACAAGTTTAATTTTATTGGGAAATTGGGGAGATATAAATGAATCCAACGATCCAGAATCAAATAATATATTGGCTATGTTTGGTTAATAGATTAATGCACCTGCCACCACTTCATTAGGGACTTCAATATTAGCGGTTTTAATCACATAAGCTTGTCCTAACTCCCTTGTGCTTTTATTTTGCATGTTTCCTGGAAATTTTAGAAAATCACTAGAATAGTGCCCCATCTCTCAAAAATTTTAAAATTGAACATTGATTGATTCCTTTTCCCCCTTAAAATAATTAGAAAGATCGAATTTGTCCCCAAATTTTTTGCATACTCCTTTTCTTTTTAAGAAGGCACCAAGGTGTTTCATTCTAAAATTATCACAGGGTGGAAATTAAACTCTTCCCTTCGTTATAATTTCCTTATTTCCATTCCCATTGTTTTCATCATCCCTCTTCCTCTTTTGAATTCCCTCAATGTCATAAGACATAAGGAATTTTTTTACTATCTTGATATCACATGAAACTATATATTCTTATGATGAGAAACTCAAGGAGACTAGATCCCACAAGAGGAATGGCTTTTTTCCATCAAAGAATAGATCAATTTTGCTCAGTGGATTTTTATGTAGTGCACAACATTCATTACTAACCTTGGGATGATAGATTCATTCATTGCAACTTTTTCATCTTCCTTATTATTCAAATTCAGAAACTGCCTTTCAAAATCTGCTCGCTGTTAATAAGGAAATTATTTCAAAAGAATGATTTATTTAAAGTCCCTCCATTCCATATCTTATATCTCTTTCTCCTCCATTGTGTTTTTGATTAAAGACCACCAATGATATGCCTCTCCCAATAGTCAATAAACTACAATGATGACCTTCTATATTTCATTACATCCAATAGAATGAAATATATTCTCAAGTTAACTTATCTACTTTTCAGCTTCAAATGGGTTTGTTTTCCCATTAAACGATGGAGGCTGTTGTCGAATAAAGTGATCTAACAGAGCTCCTCTCGGTGGTGGATCCAGATACTCAATACGGGAAAATTTATTATTTATAACCTGAGTATGTTTTACCATTATAGTTATAAATTTTCTACCAACATTCACATCACTAGATGCAAAATCCTTATCTTTCCTCATAGGGAAATCCCTATAGGGGACACACGCGTTCGTGATGCTTCTATTCCTTCGACTAGGAACCATTTCTAAATAATTTCATACTCTATAAGAGTATGAATCATATTTATAATCACAACATAACAATATACTTAGGATAAATTTACATCCTATTCATGACTAAACCCATAATAATAAAATGGATTCATTGAGAAAAAATTTACATTTAAATCCTTTATAATGGATTTTAATGAAAATTTGAATTATCCTTAGCATATCCCCCAGGAGTATCAATACCAAGAGTGTTGCAAGGCACGTTATCATGTACTAGGATACCTCGGGTGAAGCCTGTAACTTTTTATCGTAGCTTTCACTCCGAGGTACATCTGGGCCAGAGTAACCTCTACATGCTTGTATCCACCCATGGATGCATTTTACTGAAATATCCACATAATATATTCCATACCAAAATACCAGGGAATTCTTGTGTGAATATTCCCAAATACTACCATTGGTATTCTTCTCTAATGTAAATTTTCAAAATCTAGTTTCCAGGTTTTTGACTAATCTTCTTTTGATACTAATTGTAAAGACCTTGCCAATGTTACCTGTAGCCCATGAATAACTTTATTAAATTGGAATATAAACATGTAATATTAATCCTGAATGGACCAGTAGTTTAGTAGCTTTTCAAAACAAGATACCTAAATAATTTAAACTTTACATCATGAAAGGAAATACAACACTAATTTAATACATTAGAAATATCCATTCCACCCTGATTATGCAAAAATAAATTCATAATTTACATCTTCATAACCTGTGAAAATGGAACATAAGAATGTGGTCAGATAAAATGCTCATTAAGGGTAAAACATACAGTGGAAGAATTCATAAACATAATATATGCTGAATAATTGATAACACAAGCCTTTAAAAAAATAAACTTGAACATAATATGGAAGGAATATGAGCTAAGTAAATAATGTCATAGTAAAACACAATCCATGGTATTCTACTGTTGAAATGACTACATGAACTATAAATTACTAGATTCAAAATTTCTGAAGTGTGTATGTCAAACATTATGAAGAATTTTTTCAAGGACACAGTCTAGATGTCTAAAAATGATTTATCCCTCACCCTAATCATTATATCACATTGGGAAAGGTGTCGGCGAATTCCGCATCTATTTGACTCATGAGACTAACTGATGCATAGTGGGGCTATATAGGTCCATACCCATCACATAATAAGTCCAATTAATTCCACATATGAGTGGGTTTAAACATAAACAACATATAAATTCATATTGAAACAATCGTATGAAATGTAACTAACTTTCCCCAATCATTAATCATAAAACATTAACCATTCTGAGTAATATGGGGAATGATTTTAGGATAGATATTCTAGAATAAAATTAGTCATAAACACTTCAATAAAATATTTTATATGAAATATGAAATTATTAAACCAAATATACATAAAAATCATTATTTGTGTTGAATCAGATGAAAATACTCTTATAAAAAATTATGGAATTCTTGAGATAAATACTCTTTTATTTTGAAAAGAATAGTTATTTTGGAAAAATATTAATATAAAACCATAAGTGAAGTAAGGCTGTATTTTAAAAATAAAATGAGTTATTTTAGAATGATAGTGGATTCCAATAAATGATTATAGAGTTCCCTTGAATGTAGATATGATTTCTAAAAAAATCCTTGTATTTTAGATACTCTTTTGAAAGACTCTTTTAAAAAATGAAACTATCCATAAAATAGGGAAGTATTCTGGTGGGTGTACATATATATAACACTCATATATAATTTATGAGGATAAAATAGTAACACATAAAAATTTAATTTAGGTAATTAGGTAAAAAAATTAACCCAAATGATAATGGAAGTTTGGGTGTAAAACCATTACATTAACTCTGAATGTGTTAACCCATGATCATAAGGACTAGGGATACGAAATTATACTATTTAATAAATTAATTAATAACATATTAGATATATATTTATTTTATCATAATTATTTTTAGTTCTATTATGTCTTTATGGATAAGTAATAAAATCAAAATAATTCATTCCAGAGTGTTTGTTTTCTTGATTTTCATAATCTGTTCACTTGTTTTTATGTAAGGGAATTCATGTGGAATGATTTTAAATCACTATAATTGAAATTAAATATAAATTATGATCTGGATGAATTTATAATCTTCATTTATATAATTATGTTACATGGAATTAGGTTCAATACATAGATGACAACCAGTTCAATTATTTGGCGGTATTTTGATTATTATGAAAAGGTTTTGTAATATAAATTAATAATATGTACATATAATATTTCGTGAATATTAATAAGGTTATAATTTATATATTATTGTCCCTTAAGATCATAAAAATGTTTTAATGACTGTAATGAAAGAGAAATTGAAGAACAAAACATTTTCATCCACAATGGTTATAAATTACAACCTCATAGACATTAATTTTGTATATAAAAATAAATGGGAGGGAGTAAGAATATGGATGATGGTTATTCCATTAACAAGATATAATGGCAGTATATAAATGGTACTGGATTTATCATGGTCATTTGGATAGTGGAGGTGGGGATAGGATAACAGAAGTAGATAAATTGAAATGAAACTAAATGAAAAATTAGCGTGTGCTACCTCATGAAATTACCTCTTTGGGAAACTCTTTAATGGAAGGGGTTTTTGACTTTTGGAAAGACCAAGATATTATTGGGAATGGGGAGTGACTAGGGAAGTTTAATTGGGAAGATATTTGTGGAGCCTCAAGGCTTAGAGGAGTAAAGAGTATATGGAGTGAGGGAGGTTTTATAGTGTAGGAGAGGGGAAAATTTTGAATATGTTATTCATTATTTTATTATTTCAATCAGGAAAACAAACAGTGTTGTCTCATGTGATACCTATTAATAGTAAGTGCATGGATCTAGAACCAAGTGTCCTTAAATTACAAATGATGACATAAATAGTGTATTTAACTGATAAATTGAATATAAGATATTTTTCTGTATTTCACTATTCATTGAAAATTCATGAATTTCAGAAAAATCCCAAAAATTAACCCATCAATTTTCCAACGTGTAGAATTAAAAAACACACTCCATTTTTCAAAAATATTTTTCTCAATATTATTAATTTTAATTTTAAATAATGTCATTGTTAATTCAAAAAATAAAAATCTTAAAGGTATAATTAGATTTATGTGACATTGAAAAATTAATTAAGATATCATTATCTCATTACCATAAGAATATAAACTAATAAAATTATTTACTATTAATAAGGATAATATTACTATTCATATTACTATTCCATAGGGAATGTTACTATAAACCAAAAATCATGTTTGTTCTATCAGACTAAAAAGGACTCAATGATTACAACTCTAGATAACTATTTGTCAAAATTTAAAACATAGTAGAGGCAATGATGTGTTTAATGGATGGATTATATAATGTATTGTTTTTTATGGGAAACAGTGTTCCATGCATTCAATATTTAATTTCAATACCTTGGGTTGTTACACAGACCATACCTCGAATTATTCTTAGAGCCCGTGGGTCACACTCCATGACTGCATGCAGTTACTGCCTTACCCTATCCTCTAGATCTATGAACTAGATAGGGTCCACATTGGGGAGGTGGTTGTGACATGCCGAAATGTATACCACCTCATGATCAACTCCTAGATCCTCTTCCATGTCTTCTTCCATGCAGATTCATATGTCCCTATCACTTCCTATTCCTGAAACATTTTACACGTCTATGTATCTGAGATTGATTTTTGTTTCCTGCTTTCCCACTTCTAACATTCACTGATTGTATCTGGTTAGCCAATTAACATTCAAACACTACGGTTTTGACTATAATTTTATCATAAGTAGGAATGTCCAAAGGGAGAGTGTTGTCTCAGATGTCCAATAACTCACCTCGCTCGAAGGTCCTAGCCCTGAAGCATTGGTGGTATCATATTCATTGGCTACCTGGAATGGTCGGTATGCCTCGATAAATACTCTGTTTCAAAACATGTTACCCTGCTAAAACTATATAATCTTTTGGGAACACAAACCCCATAGATTTTTTTTACAGACCCCCTTCTCTAAGGATGGTTATCAAGATCATTCGACGAAAAATTCACCTCATTGTAAGATAGGGGTAATCTAAGCCCTTGTATCACCATGCTGAGCCATATAGAATTCTCAATTATAGCTATGACATCTAGTCTTATGATGCCCTAGATAGATGGAAACTCAGTGACCACCTAAGGTCAGTCTATAGTTTACAGGGGATTTTTATCACCTCGAAACACCAAAAGCCTCTCATAATGGAACTCGTGCAACATGCTCAGTTGGTGTACATCATCCGCTAGTGGGGATGGAGAAACTGCATCCCAATAGGTACTGGTGCTTCTGGTGCATCACCCACATGTGCTATTGATGTAAGTGGGCCCTGCATCGAAGCATCATCACTCGGTGGGCCGTCATTGTGTACTCTCTCTTTAATCCTGGTTTATTATCTACATAGAGGCATCCTGAAAAGAAATTTTTAGGACACAATCAATAAATAATAAATGGTTGGTTGACTCAAAATAGATCCAATATTACTACATTTCCAAAACACACACAATCAGTGTTTTTGTGCACCGAGTTGGAAATCTGAATTCAGGGTCCTTTTGTATGTATACATCAGTTGTCGCACCAACACTGGACTACATGAACTGAAAACCACAATCAAAACACTTAACAATATTTCTCCATTTCAAAGATCAAAATCCAATTTCATTGCAATAACCGAATACTCTGATACCAATTTTTTATGTGCCATCCCCTAGGGCATATGTTGTGACTACCCCATTCCCACTGTTTATAAGACATGGGTTGGAAACTATCATATAAATGGTGTGTACCTAAAATGAGATGGACTTTCATTTAAAAATGTACAAACATACAGTCCAAGAACACAACAAGATGCAACCACGTAGTAAAATTACAATATTAAAACTATTTAATAAAAGTAAAAAGGTCCAAATACAAGCCCAAATGAAAGATACAATACATATGAAAATAGAAAACATCTACATGGAACATCCACCAAGGATTCTACCTGAAGGGTAGTTACAGCTCATCTCCATAGCTATCCACATCAACCAATATCCTCCTTGTACCACCTAGTCCTAGTTCCTAATGTCTCAACCACAATGATCATCGTCTACACAAGACACAACAAGGTGTGGGTGAAGCCCTTGCAGGGGTGAGTATAACAATACCCAGTAGGGACCCTGAGACCCTGAAGGTCTCTAAGAATTACACAAAGGATAACCACAAAGCATGATCTCAATCACAAAGCATGAAGCAAAAAACTCAGCTCAAACCAGGTATACTGTTTAGAGATCATGAATAAAGATGATTAATATTACGCTACGTCATTTTATTCCATTCGAAACTAAACCACAATGATGTTGTTTCATTGTTGATCCACATAGGGTCGTATGTCAATGATCGATGATGGGTCTCTATAAGGATGGTCCTCATCGGGCCGCACACTGTCGATCCATACAGGGTCTCTATAATGATGACCCACATAGGGTCTCTAGAATGTTGATACACAAAGGTTCATTATAGTTTTGATCCACACAGGGTCTCTATAATACTGATTGACATTGAGTTTCTATAATTCCAATTCACACAGGGTCACTATAATTCCGATCCACACAAGATCACTATAATGCTGATCCACTTAGGGTTTCCAAAATCATGATCCACAGATGGTCTATATAATATAAAAACCATCCACATGATTCACCTAACTTGGTGCGCTTGAGTTCTATAATGCTCCTCAAGATATATTTCGTGCCTCAACTACCATGAATTTCTACATTTGAGTAACCCAACGGACCGCCAAGTTGTAAGGATCTCAATGCGACACACATCACATCAATCAAATGTTGAGTCTGTGAGTTATAGGCTTTTTTGTACTGAGGGCCTGATTGGATTCAGATCCAATCCAACACGGTCGAACTCCAAATTTTACAATAACTCATGTAAAGTATGTCAAAATTACTAGCTCTATCCAATGATTCGAGCACCACAAATGTTTTTTCAAATGGATGTATGGTTTGTAAGATACAGCCTTTTAATCATATTTGGGCAGAAAATGGTCAGGGTCCGGTCCGATGCAGTCGGGCCCACCTGGTTATGACCTGGACCAACCTACCTCAGTTGCATATGGCCCATCATGAGACCTGGTCCAGTGGCCCTTGCGGGCCTCCATCCAGGTAGAATACACCCTTCTTGAATGACAAAACCACTCAAGTTATTCAACCGGTGGCGCCACGTGGCATTGACCTACTGTCAGCCAGATCCATGGGGGCATGGGTCTCCCTCCGCATTGACTCTTCACCATGGTGCACATAGGTGCACGGTCTTCCTCCATCACTACTGGATGAGGGCCTTCAGCCCTTGCTGATCGTCGCGACTTCACATTAGGGAACACGATGACACACCGCCAGCAGCCATCGTAGCCAACCAACACCGGCCACCACAATCTTTTGCTGGCGCCGGTAACTCGTGCCATGCTGGTGGAACTTCCGCTGGCCACTAGGTGAGCTTTGGTGATCATTTTCCCTTCCAAACATGCCTATGGGCCTCTTGGGTTCCAATCCTCTCTGCGTGGATCCTGGATTCAAGTTGCCATTGAGTTCAAAAATCACATATGAAAGCACGGAAAAACTAAAGTGGTGGATGTTCTGGGCCTTAATCGTTTGGACTGTGCCCACCTCATTAGCATTATAACAATAGGGTAATAATAAAATCGGCATAGATAATCTAAAACCCATTAAAAACTTTTGTGATTCTTCATTCTTTTCAAAATGCTGTAAATAAAAAAATTCTCATGACATTAAAAATAAACAATCCCTACCTCATAATCAAAGGAGTTTTTTTGGTCAGGGATGAAAAATCTACGTTAGAGGAAGCCATTGGCATTTTTCATTTCCAGATTGATTCCGCCAATGTTTCCGTCCAAGCCTCTATTCTTCATTTGGGGGAGACGCCGCGTCACTTTGTCATAGGTTCCTCTCTTCCGTGTAAAAAACCCAAGCCCAAGCTTTATTTAAATAAATGGGAAGGGAGATTAATGCATCAAGATGTTAATGGGGTTCATTAATGAGTTTATTTAATGAACCTATTAATTCTCCCAAAGGTTCAGTTACAAAATGTATGAGTCAATCCAATAAATGGTCTGACGTTGCACTGTTGT